>OW679194.1:169658476-170148595 GCA_940337035.1 Agriotes lineatus
CTGCTTTTACTAAACGCTATATTAATTAATATGCTGAATTTTTTTGCTAGGGAGTGTGGAAACATGCTCTTTGTACATTACTGGAACTCGAGAAACATACCACATGGACGTTAGAACATTTGTCTAGAATTGGCTATTTGAAAGTGCATTTTATCAAAAATCCAGAGCTGATGTATTTCATTGTTTGTTTTTTCTACTGCCCAATGTTGTATACTGTTGATATTATGGCTTATAACAGTTATCATCTCCAACTAAATATAATAAAATACAATGAAATCGTCGCCGAAGCCAAAACTGCTTTTACTAAACGCTATATTAATTAATATGCTGAATTTTTTTGCTAGGGAGTGTGGAAACATGCTCTTTGTACATTACTGGAACTCGAGAAACATACCACAAGGACGTTAGAACATTTTGGGTCGAATTGGTTGTTTGAAAGTGGTTATTATGAAAAATACAGCACTAATGTAGTTCATAGTTTGTAGTTTCGACTGCCCAATGTTGTATACTGTTGATATTATGGCTGATAACAGTTATCATCTCCGATTAAATATAATAAAATACAATGAAATCGTCGCCGAAGCCACAACTGCTTTTACTAAACGCTATATTAATTAATATGCTGAATTTTTTTGCTAGGGAGTGTGGAAACATGCTCTTTGTACATTACTGGAACTCGAGAAACATACCACATGGACGTTAGAACATTTGTCTAGAATTGGCTATTTGAAAGTGCATTTTATCAAAAATCCAGAGCTGATGTATTTCATTGTTTGTTTTTTCTACTGCCCAATGTTGTATACTGTTGATATTATGGCTTATAACAGTTATCATCTCCGATTAAATATAATAAAATACAATGAAGGCGTCGCCGAAGCCACAACTGCTTTTACTAAACGCTATATTAATTAATATGCTGATTGTCTTTGCTAGAGAGTGTGGAAACATGCTCTTTGTACATTACTGGAACTCGAGAAGCATACCACATTGGTGACGTTAGAACATTTGTCTAGAATTGGCTATTTGAAAGTGCATATATCAAAAATCCAGAGCTGATGTTTTTCATTGTTTGTTTTTTCGACTGCCCAATATTGTAAAATGTTGATATTTTGGCTGATAACAGTTATCATCTCCGATTAAATATAATAAAATACAATGAAGGCGTCGCCGAAGCCACAACTGCTTTCACTAAACGGTATATTAATTAATATGCTGAATTTTTTTGCTAGGGAGTGTGGAAACATGCTCTTTGTACATTACTGGAACTCGAGAAACATACCACAAAAACGTTAGAACATTTGTCTAGAATTGGCTATTTGAAAGTGCATTTTATCAAAAATCCAGGGCTGATGTATTTCATTGTTTGTTTTTTCGACTGCCCAATGTTGTATATTGTTGATATTATGGCTGATAACAGTTATCATCTCCGATTAAATATAATTATAATACAATGAAATCGTCGCCGAAGCCACAACTGCTTTTACTAAACGCTATATTAATTAATATGCTGAATTTTTTTGCTAGGGAGTGTGGAAACATGCTCTTTGTACATTACTGGAACTCGAGAAACATACCACAAAGACGTTAGAACATTTGTCTAGAATTGGCTATATGAAAGTGCATGTTATCAAAAATCCAGAGCTGATGTATTTCATTGTTTGTTTTTTCGACTGCCCAATATTGTAAACTGTTGATATTATGGCTGATAACAGTTATCATCTCCGATTAAATATAATAAAATACAATGAAGGCGTCGCCGAAGCCACAACTGCTTTTACTAAACGCTATATGAATTAATATGCTGAATTTTTTTGCTAGAGAGTGTGGAAACATTACCCTTTGTACATTACTGGAACTCGAGAAACATACCACAAGGACGTTAGAACATTTGTCTAGAATTGGCTATTTGAAAGTGCATATTATCAAAAATCCAGAGCTGATGTTTTTCATTGTTTGTTTTTGCGACTGCCCAATATTGTAAACTGTAGATATCATGGCTGATAATAGCTATTATAAAGTATAAAATATAATAAAATACAATGAAAGCGTCGCCGAAGCCGCAACTGCTTTTACCAAAGGCTATAATAATTAAAATGCTGAAGTTGTTTACTAGGGAGTGTGAAACAGTGCTTTTTGTACATTACTGGAACTCGAGAAACATACCTCAAGGACGTTAGAACATTTTGGGTCGAATTGGCTAATTGAAAGTGGTTATTATCTAAAATACAGCACTAATGTAGTTCATAGTTTGTAGTTTCGACTGCCCAATGTTGTATACTGTTGATATTATGGCTGATAACAGTTATCATCTCCGATTAAATATAATAAAATACAATGAAATCGTCGCCGAAGCCACAACTGCTTTTACTAAACGCTATATTAATTAATATGCTGAATTTTTTTGCTAGGGAGTGTGGAAACATGCTCTTTGTACATTACTGGAACTCGAGAAACATACCACATGGACGTTAGAACATTTGTCTAGAATTGGCTATTTGAAAGTGCATTTTATCAAAAATCCAGAGCTGATGTATTTCATTGTTTGTTTTTTCTACTGCCCAATGTTGTATACTGTTGATATTATGGCTTATAACAGTTATCATCTCCAACTAAATATAATAAAATACAATGAAATCGTCGCCGAAGCCTAAACTGCTTTTACTAAACGCTATATTAATTAATATGCTGAATTTTTTTGCTAGGGAGTGTGGAAACATGCTCTTTGTACATTACTGGAACTCGAGAAACATACCACAAGGACGTTAGAACATTTTGGGTCGAATTGGTTGTTTGAAAGTGGTTATTATGAAAAATACAGCACGAATGTAGTTCATAGTTTGTAGTTTCGACTGCCCAATGTTGTATACTGTTGATATTATGGCTGATAACAGTTATCATCTCCGATTAAATATAATAAAATACAATGAAATCGTCGCCGAAGCCACAACTGCTTTTACTAAACGCTATATTAATTAATATGCTGAATTTTTTTGCTAGGGAGTGAGGAAACATGCTCTTTGTACATTACTGGAACTCGAGAAACATACCACATGGACGTTAGAACATTTGTCTAGAATTGGCTATTTGAAAGTGCATTTTATCAAAAATCCAGAGCTGATGTATTTCATTGTTTGTTTTTTCTACTGCCCAATGTTGTATACTGTTGATATTATGGCTTATAACAGTTATCATCTCCGATTAAATATAATAAAATACAATGAAGGCGTCGCCAAAGCCACAACTGCTTTTACTAAACGCTATATTAATTAATATGCTGATTGTCTTTGCTAGAGAGTGTGGAAACATGCTCCTTGTACATTACTGGAACTCGAGAAACATACCACAAGGACGTTAGAACATTTGTCTAGAATTGGCTATTTGAAAGTGCATATTATCAAAAATCCAGAGCTGATGTTTTTCATTGTTTGTTTTTTCGACTGCCCAATGTTGTATACTGTTGATATTATGGCTGATAACAGTTATCATCTCCGATTAAATATAATAAAATACAATGAAATCGTCGCCGAAGCCACAACTGCTTTTACTAAACGCTATATTAATTAATATGCTGAATTTTTTTGCTAGGGAGTGTGGAAACATGCTCTTTGTACATTACTGGAACTCGAGAAACATACCACATGGACGTTAGAACATTTGTCTAGAATTGGCTATTTGAAAGTGCATTTTATCAAAAATCCAGAGCTGATGTATTTCATTGTTTGTTTTTTCTACTGCCCAATGTTGTATACTGTTGATATTATGGCTTATAACAGTTATCATCTCCGATTAAATATAATAAAATACAATGAAGGCGTCGCCGAAGCCACAACTGCTTTTACTAAACGCTATATTAATTAATATGCTGATTGTCTTTGCTAGAGAGTGTGGAAACATGCTCCTTGTACATTACTGGAACTCGAGAAACATACCACAAGGACGTTAGAACATTTGTCTAGAATTGGCTATTTGAAAGTGCATATTATCAAAAATCCAGAGCTGATGTTTTTCATTGTTTGTTTTTTCGACTGCCCAATGTTGTATACTGTTGATATTATGGCTGATAACAGTTATCATCTCCGATTAAATATAATAAAATACAATGAAAGCGTCGCCGAAGCCACAACTGCTTTTACTAAAGGCTATAATAATTAAAATGCTGAAATTTTTTGCTAGGGAGTGTGAAAACAAGCTCTTTGTACATTACTGGAACTCGGGAAACCTACCACAAAGACGTTAGAACATTTTGGGTCGATTTGGCTAATTGAAAGTGGTTATTATCAAAAATACTGCACTAATGTAGTTCATAGTTTGTAGTTTCGACTGCCCAATGTTGTATACTGTTGATATTATGGCTGATAACAGTTATCATCTCCGATTAAATATAATAAAATACAATGAAATCGTCGCCGAAGCCACAACTGCTTTTACTAAACGCTATATTAATTAATATGCTGAATTTTTTTGCTAGGAAGTGTGGAAACATGCTCTTTGTACATTACTGGAACTCGAGAAACATACCACAAGGACGTTAGAACATTTGTCTAGAATTGGATATTTGAAAGTGCATATTATCAAAAATCCAGAGCTGATGTATTTCATTGTTTGTTTTTTCGACTGCCCAATATTGTAAACTGTTGATATTATGGCTGATAACAGTTATCATCTCCGATTAAATATAATAAAATACAATGAAGGCGTCGCCGAAGCTACAACTGCTTTCACTAAACGGTATATTAATTAATATGCTAAATTTTTTTTGCTAGGGAGTGTGGAAACATACTCTTTGTACATTACTGGAACTCGAGAAACATACCACAAAGACGTTAGAACATTTGTCTAGAATTGGCTATTTGAAAGTGCATATTATCAAAAATCCAGAGCTGATGTTTTTCATTGTTTGTTTTTTCGACTGCCCAATATTGTAAAATGTTGATATTTTGGCTGATAACAGTTATCATCTCTGATTAAATATAATAAAATACAATGAAGGCGTCGCCGAAGCCACAACTGCTTTCACTAATCGGTATATTAATTAATATGCTGAATTTTTTTGCTAGGGAGTGTGGAAACATGCTCCTTGTACATTACTGGAACTCGAGAAACATACCACAAGGACGTTAGAACATTTGTCTAGAATTGGCTATTTGAAAGTGCATATTATCAAAAATCCAGAGCTGATGTTTTTCATTGTTTGTTTTTTCGACTGCCCAATGTTGTATACTGTTGATATTATGGCTGATAACAGTTATCATCTCCGATTAAATATAATAAAATACAATGAAATCGTCGCCGAAGCCACAACTGCTTTTACTAAACGCTATATTAATTAATATGCTGAATTTTTTTGCTAGGGAGTGTGGATGCATGCTCTTTGTACATTACTGGAACTCGAGAAACATACCACAAAGACGTTAGAACATTTGTCTAGAATTGGTTATTTGAAAGTGCATATTATAAAAAATCCAGAGCTGATGTTTTTCATTGTTTGTTTTTTCGACTGCCCAATATTGTAAAATGTTGATATTAAGGCTGATAACAGTTATCATCTCCGATTAAATATAATAAAATACAATGAAATCGTCGCCGAAGCCACAACTGCTTTTACTAAACGCTATATTAATTAATATGCTGAATTTTTTTGCTAGGAATTGTGGAAACATGCTCTTTGTACATTACTGGAACTCGAGAAACATACCACAAGGACGTTAGAACATTTGTCTAGAATTGGATATTTGAAAGTGCATATTATCAAAAATCCAGAGCTGATGTATTTCATTGTTTGTTTTTTCGACTGCCCAATATTGTAAACTGTTGATATTATGGCTGATAACAGTTATCATCTCCGATTAAATATAATAAAATACAATGAAGGCGTCGCCGAAGCTACAACTGCTTTCACTAAACGGTATATTAATTAATATGCTAAATTTTTTTTGCTAGGGAGTGTGGAAACATACTCTTTGTACATTACTGGAACTCGAGAAACATACCACAAGGACGTTAGAACATTTGTCTAGAATTGGCTATTTGAAAGTGCATATTATCAAAAATCCAGAGCTGATGTTTTTCATTGTTTGTTTTTTCGACTGCCCAATATTGTAAACTGTTGATATTATGGCTGATAACAGTTATCATCTCCGATTAAATATAATAAAATACAATGAAGGCGTCGCCGAAGCCACAACTGCTTTTACTAAACGCTATATTAATTAATATGCTGAATGTCTTTGCTAGAGAGTGTGGAAACATACTCTTTGTACATTACTGGAACTCGAGAAACATACCACAAGGACGTTAGAACATTTGTCTAGAATTTGCTATTTGAAAGTGCATATTATCAAAAATACAGAGCTGATGTATTTCATTGTTTGTTTTTTCGACTGCCCAATATTACAAACTGTTGATATTATGACTGATAATAGCTATTATAAAGTATAAAATATAATAAAATACAATGAAAGCGTCGCCGAAGCT
Organism: Agriotes lineatus; assembly: GCA_940337035.1. Classification (NCBI taxonomy): domain Eukaryota; kingdom Metazoa; phylum Arthropoda; class Insecta; order Coleoptera; family Elateridae; genus Agriotes; species Agriotes lineatus. The sequence continues at coordinate 169,664,951 of OW679194.1, forward strand.
GCAACTGGTTTTACTAAAGGCTATAATTTTTAAAATTCTGAAATTTTTTGCTAGGGAGTGTGAAAACAACTCTTTGTACATTACTGCAACTCGGGAAACCTACCACAAGGACGTTAGAACATTTTGGGCCGAATTGGTTATTTGAAAGTGGTTATTATCAAAAATACAGCACTAATGTAGTTCATAGTTTGTAGTTTCGACTGCCCAATGTTGTATACTGTTGATATTATGGCTGGTAACAGTTATCATCTCCGATTAAATATAATAAAATACAATGAAGGCGTCGCCGAAGCCACAACTGCTTTTACTAAAGGCTATAATAATTAAAATGCTGAAATTTTTTGCTAGGGAGTGTGAAAACAAGCTCTTTGTACATTACTGGAACTCGGGAAACCTACCACAAGGACGTTAGAACATTTTGGGTCGAATTGGCTATTTGAAAGTGGTTATTATCAAAATACAGCACTAATGTAGTTCATAGTTTGTAGTTTCGACTGCCCAATGTTGTATACTGTTGATATTATGGCTGATAACAGTTATCATCTCCGATTAAATATAATAAAATACAATGAAATCGTCGCCGAAGCCACAACTGCTTTTACTAAACGCTATATTAATTAATATGCTGAATTTTTTTGCTAGGGAGTTTGGAAACATGCTCTTTGTACATTACTGGAACTCGAGAAACATACCACAATGACCTTAGAACATTTGTCTAGAATTGGCTATATGAAAGCGCATGTTATCAAAAATCCAGAGATGATGTATTTTATTGTTTGTTTTTTCGACTGCCCAATATTGTAAACTGTTGATATTTTGGCTGATAATAGCTATTATAAAGTATAAAATATAATAAAATACAATGAAAGCGTCGCCGAAGCTGCAACTGCTTTTACTAAAGGCTATAATAATTAAAATGCTGAAATTTTTTGCTGGGGAGCGCGGAAAAATGCTCTTTGTACATTACTGGAAATCGAGAAACATACCACAAGGACGTTAGAACATTTGTCTAGAATTGGCTATATGAAAGTGCATGTTATCAAAAATCCAGAGCTGATGTATTTCATTGTTTGTTTTTTCGACTGTCCAATATTGTAAACTGTTGATATTATGGCTGATAACAGTTATCATCTCCGATTAAATATAATAAAATACAATGAAGGCGTCGCCGAAGCCACAACTGCTTTTACTAAACGCTATATTAATTAATATGCTGAATTTTTTTGCTAGAGAGTGTGGAAACATACTCTTTGTACATTACTGGAACTCGAGAAACATACCACAAGGACGTGAGAACATTTGTCTAGAATTGGCTATTTGAAAGTGCATATTATCAAAAATACAGAGCTGATGTATTTCATTGTTTGTTTTTTCGACTGCCCAATATTACAAACTGTTGATATTATGACTGATAATAGCTATTATAAAGTATAAAATATAATAAAATACAATGAAAGCGTCGCCGAAGCTGCAACTGCTTTTACTAAAGGCTATAATTTTTAAAATTCTGAAATTTTTTGCTAGGGAGTGTGAAAACAACTCTTTGTACATTACTGCAACTCGGGAAACCTACCACAAGGACGTTAGAACATTTTGGGTCGAATTGGTTATTTGAAAGTGGTTATTATCAAAAATACAGCACTAATGTAGTTCATAGTTTGTAGTTTCGACTGCCCAATGTTGTATACTGTTGATATTATGGCTGGTAACAGTTATCATCTCCGATTAAATATAATAAAATACAATGAAGGCGTCGCCGAAGCCACAACTGCTTTTACTAAAGGCTATAATAATTAAAATGCTGAAATTTTTTGCTAGGGAGTGTGAAAACAAGCACTTTGTACATTACTGGAACTCGGGAAACCTACCACAAGGACGTTAGAACATTTTGGGTCGAATTGGCTATTTGAAAGTGGTTATTATCAAAAATACAGCACTAATGTAGTTCATAGTTTGTAGTTTCGACTGCCCAATGTTGTATACTGTTGATATTATGGCTGATAACAGTTATCATCTCCGACTAAATATAATAAAATACAATGAAATCGTCGCCGAAGCCACAACTGCATTTACTAAACGCTATATTAATTAATATGCTGAATTTTTTGCTAGGGAGTTTGGAAACATGCTCTTTGTACATTACTGGAACTCGAGAAACATACCACAATGACCTTAGAACATTTGTCTAGAATTGGCTATATGAAAGTGCATGTTATCAAAAATCCAGAGATGATGTATTTTATTGTTTGTTTTTTCGACTGCCCAATATTGTAAACTGTTGATATTATGGCTGATAACAGTTATCATCTCCGATTAAATATAATAAAATCCAATGAAGGCGTCGCCGAAGCCACAACTGCTTTTACTAAAGGCTATAATAATTAAAATGCTGAAATTTTTTGCTGGGGAGCGCGGAAACATGCTCTTTGTACATTACTGGAACTCGAAAAACATACCACAAGGTCGTTAGAACATTTGTCTAGAATTGGCTATTTGAAAGTGCATATTATCAAAAATCCAGAGCTGATGTTTTTCATTGTTTGTTTTTCGACTGCCCAATATTGTAAACTGTTGATATTATGGCTGATAATAGCTATTATAAAGTATAAAATATAATAAAATACAATGAAAGCGTCGCCGAAGCTGCAACTGCTTTTATTAAGGCTATAATAATTAAAATGCTGAAATTTTTTAATGGGGAGCGCGGAAACATGCTCTTTGTACATTACTGGAACTCGAGAAACATACCACAAGGTCGTTAGAACATTTGTCTAGAATTGGCTTTTTGAAAGTGCATATTATCAAAAATCCAGAGCTGATGTTTTTCATTGTTTGTTTTTTCGACTGCCCAATATTGTAAACTGTTGATATCATGGCTGATAATAGCTATTATAAAGTATAAAATATAATAAAATACAATGAAAGCGTCGCCGAAGCCGCAACTGCTTTTACTAAAGGCTATAATAATTAAAATGCTGAAGTTGTTTACTAGGAAGTGTGAAAAAGTGCTTTTTGTACATTACTGGAACTCGAGAAACATACCACAAGGACGTCAGAACATTTTGGGTCGAATTGGCTAATTGAAAGTGGTTATTATCAAAAATACAGCACTAATATAGTTCATAGTTTGTAGTTTCGACTGCCCAATGTTGTATACTGTTGATATTATGGCTGATAACAGTTATCATCTCCGATTAAATATAATAAAATACAATGAAATCGTCGCCGAAGCCACAATTGCTTTTACTAAACGCTATATTAATTAATATGCTGAATTTTTTTGCTAGGGAGTGTGGACACATGCTCTTTGTACATTACTGGAACTCGAGAAACATAGCACAAGGACGTTAGAACATTTGTCTAGAATTGGCTATTTGAAAGTGCATATTATCAAAAATCCAGAGCTGATGTTTTTCATTGTTTGTTTTTTCGACTGCCCCATATTGTAAACTGTTGATATTATGGCTGATAATAGCTATTATAAAGTATAAAATATAATGAAATACAATGAAAGCGTCGCCGAAGCCGCAACTGCTTTTACTAAAGGCAATAATAATTAAAATGCTGAAATTTTTTGCTGGGGAGCGTGGAAACATGCTCTTTGTACATTACTGGAACTCGAGAAACATACCACATGGACGTTAGAACATTTGTCTAGAATTGGCTATTTGAAAGTGCATTTTATCAAAAATCCAGAGCTGATGTATTTCATTGTTTGTTTTTTCTACTGCCCAATGTTGTATACTGTTGATATTATGGCTTATAACAGTTATCTTCTCCAATTAAATATAATAAAATACAATGAAATCGTCGCCGAAGCCAAAACTGCTTTTACTAAACGCTATATTAATTAATATGCTGAATTTTTTTGCTAGGGAGTGTGGAAACATGCACTTTGTACATTACTGGAACTCGAGAAACATACCACAAGGACGTTAGAACATTTTGGGTCGAATTGGCTGTTTGAAAGTGGTTATTATGAAAAATACAGCACTAATGTAGTTCATAGTTTGTAGTTTCGACTGCCCAATGTTGTATACTGTTGATATTATGGCTGATAACAGTTATCATCTCCGATTAAATATAATAAAATACATTGAAATCATCGCCGAAGCCACAACTGCTTTTACTAAACGCTATATTAATTAATATGCTGAATTTTTTTGCTAGGGAGTGTGGAAACATGCTCTTTTTACATTACTATAACTCGAGAAACATACCACAAGGACGTTAGAACATTTGTCTAGAATTGGATATTTGAAAGTGCATATTATCAAGAATCCAGAGCTGATGTATTTCATTGTTTGTTTTTTCGACTGCCCAATATTGTAAACTGTTGATATTATGGCTGATAACAGTTATCATCTCCGATTAAATATAATAAAATACAATGAAGGCGTCGCCGAAGCCACAACTGCTTTCACTAAACGGTATATTAATTAATATGCTAAATTTTTTTTGCTAGGGAGTGTGGAAACATGCTCTTTGTACATTACTGAAACTCGAGAAAAGTACCACAAGGACGTTAGAACATTTGTCTAGAATTGGCTATATGAAAGTGCATGTTATCAAAAATCCAGAGCTGACGTATTTCATTGTTTGTTTTTTCGACTGCCCAATATTGTAAACTGTTGATATTATGGCTGATAACAGTTATCATCTCCGATTAAATATAATAAAATACAATGAAGGCGTCGCCGAAACCACAACTGCTTTTACTAAACGCTATATTAATTAATATGCTGAATGTCTTTGCTAGAGAGTGTGGAAACATACTCTTTGTACATTACTGGAACTCGAGAAACATACCACAAGGACGTTAGAACATTTGTCTAGAATTGGCTATTTGAAAGTGCATATTATCAAAAATCCAGAGCTGATGTTTTTCATTGTTTGTTTTTGCGACTGAACAATATTGTAAACTGTTGATATCATGGCTGATAATAGCTATTATAAAGTATAAAATATAATAAAATACAACGAAAGCGTCGCCGAAGCCGCAACTGCTTTTACTAAAGGCTAGAATAATTAAAATGCTGAAGTTGTTTACTAGGGAGTGTGAAAAAGTGCTTTTTGTACATTACTGGAACTCGAGAAACATACCACAAGGACGTTAGAACATTTTGGGTCGAATTGGTTATTTGAAAGTGGTTATTATCAAAAATACAGCACTAATGTTATTCATAGTTTGTAGTTTCGACTGCCCAATGTTGTATACTGTTGATATTATGGCTGGTAACAGTTATCATCTCCGATTAAATATAATAAAATACAATGAAATCGTAGCCGAAGCCACAACTGCTTTTACTAAACGCTATATTAATTAATATGCTGAATTTTTTTGCTAGGGAGTGTGGAAACATGCTCTTTGTACATTACTGGAACTCGAGAAACATAGCACAAGGACGTTACAACATTTGTCTAGAATTGGCTATTTGAAAGTGCATATTATCAAAAATCCAGAGCTGATGTATTTCATTGTTTGTTTTTTCTACTGCCCAATATTGTAAACAGTTATCATCTCCGATTAAATATAATAAAATACAATGAAGGCGTCGCCGAAGCCACAACTGCTTTTACTAAACAGCTATATTAATTAATATGCTGAATTTTTTTGCTAGGGAGTGTGGAAACATGCTCTTTGTACATTACTGGAACTCGAGAAACATACCACAAGGACGTTAGAACATTTTGGGTCGAATTGGTTATTTGAAAGTGGTTATTATCAAAAATACAGCACTAATGTTGTTCATAGTTTGTAGTTTCGACTGCCCAATGTTGTATACTGTTGATATTATGGCTGGTAACAGTTATCATCTCCGATTAAATATAATAAAATACAATGAAGGCGTCGCCGAAGCCACAACTGCTTTTACTAAACGCTATATTAATTAATATACTGAATTTTTTTGCTAGGGAGTGTGGAAACATGCTCTTTGTACATTACTGGAACTCGAGAAATATACCACAAGGACGTTAGAACATTTGTCTAGAATTTGCTATTTGAAAGTGCATATTATCAAAAATACAGAGCTGATGTATTTCATTGTTTGTTTTTTCGACTGCCCAATATTACAAACTGTTGATATTATGACTGATAACATTTATCATCTCCGATTAAATATAATAAAATACAATGAAATCGTCGCCGAAGCCACAACTGCTTTTACGAAACGCAATATTAATTAAGATGCTGAATTTTTATGCTAGGGAGTGTGGAAACATGCTCTTTGTACATTACTGGAACTCGAGAAACATACCACAAGGACGTTAGAACATTTGTCTAGAATTGGCTATTTGAAAGTGCATATTATCAAAAATCCAGAGCTGATGTATTTTATTGTTTGTTTTTCGACTGTCCAATATTGTAAACTGTTGATATTATGGCTGATAACGGTTATCATCTCCGATTAAATATAATAAAATACAATGAAGGCGTAGCCGAAGCCACAACTGCTTTTACTAAACGCTATATTAATTAATATGCTGCATTTTTTTGCTAGGGAGTGTGGAAACATGCTCTTTGTACATTACTGGAACTCGAGAAACATACCACAAGGACGTTAGAACATTTGTCAAGAATTGGCTATTTGAAAGTGCATATTATCAAAAATACAGAGCTGATGTATTTCATTGTTTGTTTTTTTCCACAGCCCAATATTGTAAACTGTTGATATTATGAATGATAATAGCTATTATAAAGTGTAAAATATAATAAAATACAATAAAAGCGTCGTCGAAGCCGCAACTGCTTTTACTAAAGGCTATAATAATTAAAATGCTAAAATTTTTGCTAGGGAGTGTGAATTCAAGCTCTTTGTACATTACTGGAACTCGGGAAACATACCACAAGAACGTTAGAACATTTGTCTAGAATTGGCTATTTGAAAGTGGTTATTATCAAAAATACAGCACTAATGTAGTTCATAGTTTGTAGTTTAGACTGCCCAATGTTGTACCTTGTTGATATTATGGCTGATAACAGTTATCATCTCCGATTAAATATAATAAAATACAATGAAATCGTCGCCGAAGCCACAACTGCTTTTACTAAACGCTATATTAATTAAGATGCTGAATTTTTTTGCTAGGGAGTTTGGAAACTTGCTCTTTGTACATTACTGGAACTCGAGAAACATACCACAATGACCTTAGAACATTTGTCTAGAATTGGCTATATGAAAGTGCATGTTATCAAAAATCCAGAGATGATGTATTTTATTGTTTGTTTTTTCGACTGCCCAATATTGTAAACTGTTGATATTATGGCTGATAACAGTTATCATCTCCGATTAAATATAATAAAATACAATGAAGGCGTCGCCGAAGCCACAACTGCTGTTACTAAAGGCTATAATAATTAAAATGCTGAAATTTTTTGCTGGGGAGCGCGGAAACATGCTCTTTGTACATTACTGGAACTCGAGAAACATACCACAAGGACGTTAGAACATTTGTCTAGAATTGGCTATATGAAAGTGCATGTTATCAAAAATCCAGAGCTGATGTATTTCATTGTTTGTTTTTTCGACTGCCCAATATTGTAAACTGTTGATATTATGGCTGATAATAGCTATTATAAAGTATAAAATATAATAAAATACAATGAAAGCGTCGCCGAAGCCGCAACTGCTTTTACTAAAGGCTATAATAATTAAAATGCTGAAATTTTTTGCTGGGGAGTGTGAATTCAAGCTCTTTGTACATTACTGGAACTCGGGAAACCTACCACAAAGACGTTAGAACATTTTGGGTCGAATTGGCTAATTGAAAGTGGTTATTATCGAAAATACAGCACTAATGTAGTTCATAGTTTGTAGTTTCAACTGCCCAATGTTGTATACTGTTCATATTATGGCTGATAACAGTTATCATCTCCGATTAAATATAATAAAATACAATGAAATCGTCGCCGAAGCCACAACTGCATTTACTAAACGCTATATTAATTAATATGCTGATTTTTTTTGCTAGGGAGTGTGGAAACATGCTCTTTGTACATTACTGGAACTCGAGAAACATACCACAAGGACGTTAGAACATTTGTCTAGAATTGGCTATTTGAAAGTGCATATTATCAAAAATCCAGAGCTGATGTTTTTCATTGTTTGTTTTTTCAACCGCCCAATATTGTAAACTGTTGATATTATGGCTGATAATAGCTATTATAAAGTATAAAATATAATAAAATACAATGAAAGCGTCGCCGAAGCCGCAACTGATTTTACTAAAGGCTATAATAATTAAAATGCTGAATTTTTTTGCTGGGGAGCGTGGAAACATGCTCTTTGTACATTACTGGAACTCGAGAAACATACCACAAGGACGTTAGAACATTTGTCTAGAATTGGCTATATGAAAGTGAATGTTATCAAAAATCCAGAGCTGATGTTTTTCATTGTTTGTTTTTTCGACTGCCCAATATTGTAAACTGTTGATATTATGGCTGATAACAGTTATCATCTCCGATTAAATATAATAAAATACGATGAAGGCGTCGCCGAAGCCACAACTGCTTTTACTAAACGCTATATTAATTAATATGCTGAGGTTGTTTGCTAGGGAGTGTGAAAAAGTGCGCTTTGTACATTACTGGAACTCGAGAAACATACCACAAGGACGTTAGAACATTTGTCTAGAATTGGCTATTTGAAAGTGCATATTATCAAAAATCCAGAGCTGATGTTTTTCATTGTTTGTTTTTTCGACTGCCCAATATTGTAAACAGTTATCATCTCCGATTAAATATAATAAAATACAATGAAGGCGTCGCCGAAGCCACAACTGCTTTTACTAAACGCTATATTAATTAATATGCTGAATTTTTTTGCTAGGGAGTGTGGAAACATGCTCTTTGTACAGTCGTGTGCAAATAAATCTGGGACAGTGTTTTTTTCACATGCAGATTCAGTTAAGAATTGACGAATATCTCCATGGATTTCCTGCTATCAGAAAGGGTTACATTAAACTTTAACAGGTACTGAAACCCGTAACTCTCTCTGATAAGAGGAAATCCATGGAAATATTCTTCAAATTCTTAACTGAATCTGCATGTGAAAAAAACACTGTCCCAGATTTATTTGCACACGACTGTACATTACTGGAACTCGAGAAACATACCACAAGGACGTTAGAACATTTGTCTAGAATTGGCTATTTGAAAGTGCATATTATCAAGAATCCAGAGCTGATGTATTTCATTGTTTGTTTTTTCGACTGCCCAATATTGTAAACAGTTATCATCTCCGATTAAATATAACAAAATACAATGAAGGCGTCGCCGAAGCCACAACTGCTTTTACTAAACGCTATATTAATTAATATGCTGAATTTTTTTTGCTAGGGAGTGTGGAAACATGCTCTTTGTACATTACTGGAACTCGAGAAACATACCACAAGGACGTTAAAACATTTTGGGTCGAATTGGTTTTTTGAAAGTGGTTATTATCAAAAATGTAGTTCATAGTTTGTAGTTTCGACTGCCCAATGTTGTATACTGTTGATATTATGGCTGATAACAGTTATCATCTCCGTTTAAATATAATAAAATACAATGAAATCGTCGCCGAAGCCACAACTGCTTTTACGAAACGCTATATTAATTAATATGCTGAATTTTTTTGCTAGGGAGTGTGGAAACATGCTCTTTGTACATTACTGGAACTCGAGAAACATACCACAAGGACGTTAGAACATTTGCCTAGAATTGGCTATTTGAAAGTGCAAATTATCAAAAATCCAGAGCTGATGTATTTTATTGTTTGTTTTTTCGACTGTCCAATATTGTAAACTGTTGATATTATGGCTGATAACGGTTATCATCTCCGATTAAATATAATAAAATACAATGAAGGCGTCGCCAAAGCCACAACTGCTTTTATTAAACGCTATATTAATTAATATGCTGAATTTTATTGCTAGGGAGTGTGGAACCATGCTCTTTGTACATTACTGGAACACGAGAAACATACCACAAAGACGTTAGAACATTTGTCTAGAATTTGCTATTTGAAAGTGCATATTATCAAAAATACTGAGCTGATGTATTTCATTGTTTGTTTTTTCGACTGCCCAATATTGTAAACTGTTGATATTATGGCTGATAATAGCTATTATAAAGTATAAAATATAATAAAATACAATGAAAGCGTCGCCGAAGCCGCAACTGCTTTTACTAAAGGCTATAATAATTAAAATGCTGAATTTTTTTGCTAGAAAGTGTAAAAACAAGCTCTTTGTACATTACTGAAACTCGGGAAACCTACCACAAGGACGTTAGAACATTTTGGGTCGAATTGGCTATTTGAAAGTGGTTATTATCAAAAATACAGCACTAATGTAGTTCATAGTTTGTAGTTTCGACTGCCCAATGTTGTATACTGTTGATATTATGGCTGATAACAGTTATCATCTCCGTTTAAATATAATAAAATACAATGAAATCGTCGCCGAAGCCACAACTGCTTTTACGAAACGCTATATTAATTAATATGCTGAATTTTTTTGCTAGGGAGTGTGGAAACATGCTCTTTGTACATTACTGGAACTCGAGAAACATACCACGAGGACGTTAGAACATTTGTCTAGAATTGACTATTTGAAAGTGCACATTATCAAAAATCCAGAGCTGATTTATTTTATTGTTTGTTTTTTCGACTGTCCAATATTGTAAACTGTTGATATTATGGCTGATAACGGTTATCATCTCCGATTAAATATAATAAAATACAATGAAGGCGTCGCCGAAGCCACAACTGCTTTTACTAAACGCTATATTAATTAATATGCTGATTTTTTGCTAGAGAGTATGGAAACATGCTCTTTGTACATTACTGGAACTCGAGAAACATACCACAAGGACGTTAGAACATTTGTCAAGAATTGGCTACTTGAAAGTGCATACTATCAAAAATACAGGGCTGATGTATTTCATTGTTTGTTTTTTCCACTGCCCAATATTGTAAACTGTTGATATTATGAATGATAATAGCTATTATAAAGTGTAAAATATAATAAAATACAATCAAAGCGTCGTCGAAGCCGCAACTGCTTTTACTAAAAGCTATAATAATTAAAATGCTAAAAATTTTTGAAGGGAGTGTGAAAACAAGCTCTTTGTACATTACTGGAACTCGGGAAACATACCACAAGGACGTTAGAACATTTGTCTAGAATTGGCTATTTGAAAGTGGTTATTATCAAAAATACAGCACTAATGTAGTTCATAATTTGTAGTTTCGACTGCCCAATGTTGTACCCTGTTGATATTAGGCTGATAACAGTTATCATCTCCGATTAAATATAATAAAATACAATGAAATCGTCGCCAAAGCCACAACTGCTTTTACAAACGCTATATTAATTAATATGCTGAATTTTTTTGCTAGGGAGTGTGGAAACATGCTCTTTGTACATTACTGGAACTCGAGAAACATACCACAAGGACGTTAGAACAGTTGTCTAGAATTGGCTATTTGAAAGTGCATGTTATCAAAAATCCAGAGCTGATGTTTTTCATTGTTTGTTTTTTCCACTGCCCAATATTGTAATCTGTTGATATTATAAATGATAATAGCTATTATAAAGTGTAAAATATAATAAAATACAATCCAAGCGTCGTCGAAGCCGCAACTGCTTTTACTAAAGGCTATAATAATTAAAATGCTGAATTTTTTTGCTAGGGAGTGTGAAAACAAGCTCTTTGTACATTACTTGAACTCGAGAAACATACCACAAGGACGCTAGAACATTTGTCAGGAATTGGCTATTTGAAAGTGCATATTATCAAAAATACAGAGCTGATGTATTTCATTGTTTGTTTTTTCGACTGCCCAATATATTAAACTGTTGATATTATGGATGATAATAGCTATTATAAAGTATAAAATATTATAAAATACAATGAAAGCGTTGCCGAAGCCGCAACTGCTTTTACTAAAGGCTATAATAATTAAAATGCTAAAATTTTTGCTAGGGAGTGTGAAAACAAAAGCTCTTTGTATATTACTGAAACTCGGGAAACCTACCACAAGGACGTTAGAACATTTTGGGTCGAATTGGCTATTTGAAAGTGGTTATTATCAAAAATACAGCACTAATGTAGTTCATAGTTTGTAGTTTCGACTGCCCAATGTTGTATACTGTTGATATTATGGCTGATAACAGTTATCATTTCCGTTTAAATATAATAAAATACAATGAAATCGTCGCCGAAGCCACAACTGCTTTTACGAAACGCTATATTAATTAATATGCTGAATTTTTTTGCTAGGGAGTGTGGAAACATGCTCTTTGTACATTACTGGAACTCGAGAAACATACCACGAGGACGTTAGAACATTTGTCTAGAATTGACTATTTGAAAGTGCATATTATCAAAAATCCAGAGCTGATGTATTTTATTGTTTGTTTTTTCGACTGTCCAATATTGTAAACTGTTGATATTATGGCTGATAACGGTTATCATTTCCGATTAAATATAATAAAATACAATGAAGGCGTCGCCGAAGCCACAACTGCTTTTACTAAACGCTATATTAATTAATATGCTGATTTTTTTGCTAGGGAGTATGGAAACATGCTCTTTGTACATTACTGGAACTCGAGAAACATACCTCAAGGACGTTACAACATTTGTCAAGAATTGGCTATTTGAAAGTGCATACTATCAAAAATACAGAGCTGATGTATTTCATTGTTTGTTTTTTCCACTGCCCAATATTGTAAACTGTAGATATTATGAATGATAATAGCTATTATAAAGTGTAAAATATAATAAAATACAATCAAAGCGTCGTCGAAGCCGCAACTGCTTTTACTAAAGGCTATAATAATTAAAATGCTAAAATTTTTTGCTAGGGAGTGTGAAAACAAGCTCTTTGTACATTACTGGAACTCGGGAAACATACGACAAAGACGTTAGAACATTTGTCTAGAATTGGCTATTTGAAAGTGGTTATTATCAAAAATACAGCACTAATGTAGTTCATAGTTTGTAGTTTCGACTGCCCAATGTTGTACCCTGTTGATATTAGGCTGATAACAGTTATCATCTCCGATTAAATATAATCAAATACAAAGAAATCGTCGCCAAAGCCACAACTGCTTTTACTAAACGCTATATTAATTAATATGCTGAATTTTTTCGCTAGGGAGTCTGGAAACATGCTCTTTGTACATTACTGGAACTCGAGAAACATACCACAAGGACGTTAGAACATTTGTCTAGAATTGGCTATAGGAAAGTGCATATTATCAAAAATCCAGAGCTGATGTATTTCATTGTTTGTTTTTTCGACTGCCCAATATTGTAAACTGTTGATATTATGGCTGATAACAGTTATCATCTCCGATTAAATATAATAAAATACAATGAAATCGTCGCCGAAGCCACAACTGCTTTTACTAAACGCTATATTAATTAATATGCTGAATTTTTTTGCTAGGGAGTGTGGAAACATGCTCTTTGTACATTACTGGAACTCGAGAAACATACCACAAGGACGTTAGAACAGTTGTCTAGAATTGGCTATTTGAAAGTGCATGTTATCAAAAATCCAGAGCTGATGTTTTTCATTGTTTGTTTTTTCCACTGCCCAATATTGTAAACTGTTGATATTATGAATGATTATTTTATTCGTAGAGATTTCAACCAATCAAAAGGCTGGATTTAGTTAAGTTATCTTGTATAATTTCGATTATACAAAATCGATTATACTATAGTAACTTCACTAGGCAACGCAATACATAACTTTTGTCAACTTGATGTTATTTTCATGGAGATGACTTTCAGCTAGGTTAATTCAAACAAATCGAGCTGCCAATAAAATATTTATTTGTTCCTAATATTAAAATTTACTCACAAAATAATCAAATCGAACACAATGCGTACTTCGAACAGGTTATACGTCTCAAACTTCCTGCACAATAACAAATCGTGTCAGTTTGACAGAATAATCCTCCCGCTGACGCGGTCGGACTATTTAACCTGTCAAACTGACACTCTTTTATTATTGTGCAACAAGTTATCGACATATAACCCGATAATATCGAAGTACTTATAGTATTACTTCTGATAATAGCTATTATAAAGTGTAAAATATAATAAAATACAATCAAAGCGTCGTCGAAGCCGCAACTGCTTTTACTAAAGGCTATAATAATTAAAATGCTGAATTTTTTTGCTAGGGAGTGTGAAAACAAGCTCTTTGTACATTACTTGAACTCGAGAAACATACCACAAGGACGCTAGAACATTTGTCAAGAATTGGCTATTTGAAAGTGCATGTTATCAAACATACAGAGCTGATGTATTTCATTGTTTGTTTTTTCCACTGTCCAATATTGTAAACTGTTGATATTATGAATGATAATAGCTATTATAAAGTGTAAAATATAATAAAATACAATGAAAGCGTCGTCGAAGCCGCAACTGCTTTTACTAAAGGCTATAATAATTAAAATGCTAAAATTTTTTGCTAGGGAGTGTGAAAACAAGCTCTTTGTACATTACTGGAACTCGGGAAACTTACGACAAGGACGTTAGAACATTTGTCTAGAATTGGCTATTTGAAAGTGGTTATTATCAAAAATACAGCACTAATGTAGTTCATAGTTTGTAGTTTCGACTGCCCAATGTTGTACCCTGTTGATATTAGGCTGATAACAGTTATCATCTCCGATTAAATATAATAAAATACAATGAAATCGTCGCCAAAGCCACAACTGCTTTTACTAAACGCTATATTAATTAATATGCTGATTTTTTTTGCTAGGGAGTGTGGAAACATGCTCTTTGTACATTACTGGAACTCGAGAAACATACCACAAGGACGTTAGAACATTTGTCTAGAATTGGCTATATGAAAGTGCATGTTATCAAAAATCCAGAGCTGATGTATTTCATTGTTTGTTTGTTCGACTGCCCAATATTGTAAACTGTTGATATTATGGCTGATAACAGTTATCATCTCCGATTAAATATAATAAAATACAATGAAATCGTCGCCGAAGCCACAACTGCTTTTACTAAACGCTATATTAATTAATATGCTGAATTTTTTTGCTAGGGAGTGTGGAAACATGCTCTTTGTACATTACTGGAACTCGAGAAACATACCACAAGGACGTTAGAACAGTTGTCTAGAATTGGCTATTTGAAAGTGCATGTTATCAAAAATCCAGAGCTGATGTTTTTCATTGTTTGTTTTTTCGACTGCCCAATGTTGTATACTGTTGATATTATGGCTGATAACAGTTATCATCTCCGATTAAATATAATAAAATACAATGAAATCATCGCCGAAGCCACAACTGCTTTTACTAAACGCTTTATTAATTAACATGCTGAATTTTTTTGCAAGGGAGTGTGGAAACATGCTCTTTGTACATTACTGGAACTCGAGAATCATACCAGAAAGACGTTAGAACATTTGTCTAGAATTGGCTATATGAAAGTGCATGTTATCAAAAATCCAGAGCTGATGTATTTCATTGTTTGTTTTTTCAACTGCCCAATATTGTAAACTGTTGATATTATGGCTGATAACAGTTATCATCTCCGATTAAATATAATAAAATACAATGAAGGCGTCGCCGAAGCCACAACTGCTTTTACTAAACGCTATATTAATTAATATGCTGAATTTTTTTGCTAGGGAGTGTGGAAACATGCTCTTTGTACATTATTTCAACTCGAGAAACATACCACAAGGACGTTAGAACATTTGTCTACAATTGGCTATTTGAAAGTGCATATTATCAAAAATCCAGAGCTGATGTTTTTCATTGTTTGTTTTTTCGACTGCCCAATATTGTAAACTGTTGATATTATGGCTGATAATAGCTATTATAAAGTATAAAATATAATAAAATACTAATAAAGCGTCGCCGAAGCCGCAACTGCTTTTACTAAAGGCTATAATAATTAAAATGCTGAAATTTTTTGCTAGGGAGTGTGAAAACAAGCTCTTTTTACATTATTGGAACTCGGGAAACCTACCACAAGGAGGTTAGAACATTTTGGGTCGAATTGGCTAATTGAAAGTGGTTATTATCAAAAATACAGCACTAATGTAGTTCATAGTTTGTAGTTTCGACTGCCCAATGTTTTATACTGTTGATATTATGGCTGATAACAGTTATCATCTCCGATTAAATATAATAAAATACCGAAGCTCCACAACTGCTTTTACTAAACGCTATATTAATTAATATGCTGAATTTTTTTGCTAGGGTGTGTGGAAACATGCTCTTTGTACATTACTGGAACTCGAGAAACATACCACAAGGACGTTAGAACATTTGTCTAGAATTGGCTATTTGAAAGTGCATATTATCAAAAATGTATTTCATTGTTCGTTTTTTCGACTGCCCAATATTGTAAACTGTTGATATTTTGGCTGATAACAGTTATCATCTCCGATTAAATATAGTAAAATACAATGAAGGCGTCGCCGAAGCCACAACTGCTTTCACTGAACGGTATATTAATTAATATGCTGAAGTTTTTTGCTAGGGAGTGTGGAAACATGATCTTTTGTACATTACTGGAATTCGAGAAACATACCACAAGGACGTTAGAACATTTGTCTAGAATTGGCGATTTGAAAGTGCATATTATCAAAAATCCAGAGTTGATGTATTTCATTGTTTGTTTTTTCGACTGCCCAATATTGTAAACTGTTGATATTATGGCTGATAACAGTTATAATCTCCGATTAAATATAATAAAATACAATGAAGGCGTCGCCGAAGCCACAACTGCTTTCACTAAATGGTATAATTAATTAATATGCTGAATTTTTTTGCTAGGGATGTGTGGAAACATGCTCTTTGTACATTACTGGAACTCGAGAAAACATACCACAAGGACGTTAGAACATTTGTCTAGAATCGGCTATTTGAAAGTGCATATTATCAAAAATCCAGATCTGATGTATTTCATTGTTTGTTTTTTCGACAGCCCAATATTGTAAACTGTTGATATTATGGCTGATAACAGTTATCATCTCCGATTAAATATAATAAAATACAATGCAGGCGTCGCCGAAGCCACAACTGCTTTTACTAAACGCTATATTAATTAATATGCTGAATTTTTTTGCTATGGAGTGTGGAAACATGCTCTTTGTACATTACTGGAACTCAAGAAACATACCACAAGGACGTTAGAACATTTGTCTAGAATTTGCTATTTGAAAGTGCATATTATCAAAAATCCAGAGCTGATGTTTTTCATTGTTTGTTTTTTCGAATGCCCAATATTGTAAACTGTTGATATTATGGCTGATAATAGCTATTATAAATTATAAAATATAATAAAATGCAATGAAAGCGTCGCCGAAGCAGCCGCAACTGCTTTTACTAAAGGCTATAATAATTAAAATGCTGAAATTATTTGCTAGGGAGTGGGAAAACAAGCTCTTTGTACATTACTGGAACTCGAGAAACATACCACAAGGATGTTAGAACACTTTGTCTAGAATTGGTTATTTGAAAGTGCATATTATCAAAAATCCAGAGCTGATGTTTTTCATTGTTTGTTTTTTTCGACTGCCCAATGTTGTAAACTGTTGATATTAATGGGCTGATAACTGTTATCATCTCCGATTTAAATATAATAAAATACAATGAAATCGTCGCCGAAGCCACAACTGCTTTTACTAAACGCTATATTAATTAATATGCTGAATTTTTTTGCTAGGGAGTGTGGAAACATGCTCTTTGTACATTACTGGAACTCGAGAAACATATCACAAGGACATTAGAACATTTGTGTAGAATTGGCTATTTGAAAGTACATATTATCAAAAATACAGAGCTGATGTATTTCATAGTTGGTTTTTTAGGCTGCCCAATATTGTAAACTTTTGATATTTGAGCTGTTATAACCTATAAAATATTATAAAATACAATGGAAGTGTCGCCGAAGCAGCAACTGCTTTTACTAAACGCTATATTAATTAATATGCTGAAATGTTTTGCTAGGGAGTGTGGAAACATGCTTTTTGTAGATTACTGGAACTCGAGAATAGAGTGACCATTTTTCAATTTATACCGGGTGGACATAAATATCTGATATCACATTACCTTTGGAATCAACACCGCTTTATTAAAGTGATGAATCCAACTAAACTAAATGTCATTAATGTCATCATAACTAAAATTCCTATCCGTCAAAAATTATTACAGATTGCAATAAGTAATGGAGTTAGAACAGGATATTTTTATAATCGAGTCGTAGGCTAAACTGCAGAATCTGGGGCACATTCCCCTCCTTTTATTGCAATTTATTACATTATATAGGTACCAATACTTATCGTAATTGAAATATAATGCTAACCAATATTTATAAGTAGCTAATTTCATGCTACCGGGATCTCAGATATTTATGGCCACCCGGTACAAACCCTGAGATCGTTCGTAAGTAAAAAAAGGATTTTCTGCAATGAGAAATGCAGAATATTTATAGAAAACAAACAAAATCAAGCAAATAAAAACCATGTTTTTATTCAGTTCTATTAATGGTTAGCAAATATAATGCAAGGTGTAACTGAAATACTTGTCCATATCGTACCTCGTACTAAACACGCATTGTTTCTACTAGGTATTCAAAACAAATTATCAACACAGACGGTTTGCATTCATATTGAAGTGCCAACAATCGATGACGCAGCTACAGGGATTATAAAACAGTGCAAGAAGGCGCAGATTAGGCAAAGAGCATTTAAAGCAACCTGAGAATTATTGAAGATTACAAGAAGTTGCTGGTGGAGTGTTAATCAGTGGTTATTAACTAAAAGTAAAAAGTACGACCAATTGTGAGGTTATAGTTGCCTGAATGACATTTACAAAAACAATTAAAAATTAAGATTAGAAAATGTACACTTAAAGATAAGGAATTGTCGCTCGTATCTTTTTATGTGGAGGAAGCCAAACCGAAAGCTTGTGTGTTGTTTCGCTTCCCGATTTTGATAAATTTTGTTGATAAGAGTAAATATGTTATGCCCAGTTGTACATTTTATCTATTTGCCTGTGTGCGGAGGCCAGCTGTGGTTAGATTGGCAGTGTTCCGGAGTACAGTTTCAGAATAAATTGGACCTGGAGCGTAGCTTGTGCGATATCGTTTTCGGAGCTGAGATTCTACAAGTTTTGGAGCTGCGAGAAGCAGAAAGCAACGTGCAGCACTTAGAAGAGGCTTTATTCATGATCCAGAAGCAGGTGGCAGCAGCTGAAATATTGCCAGGAAGCAGATACGAGCTTGGCGTCCTTTCCAACCATAACCTGTACGAGTTCGTCCCTTAAAGCCGAGATTCTTCAAGATTGGGGAAGCAGACAGCAAAGGGCAGCACTTATAGGAGGCCTTATCCGTGGTCTATAAACAGGTAGCAGCAGCAGAGACCTTTCCAGGAAGCAAATACAAGCTGTTCGTCCTTTGCGGAAACCGGAAACGAGATCGGCGTTCTTTGAAGAAAAAACAAATGCGAGTTGACGTCCTTTTGCACTTGAAAAACCAATTCCAGGTTACCCAAATTACTTTATTATTATAAAAGCATTTTTATAGTTTACCTGAGGTGAAGTGCTTGATGGTTAATTTGTTGTCAACATAGGCTGAATTTTCTGTATTTTGAACAGCTTTGTTTGGGGTTAAATATTGTATGATTATCTGTCATTCGTCGGAATCGAGCATTTGCCATACAATGGTTAAATTCATCAACAGTGTAAGAAACCAACCCTGCAGATAGGAGTTTCAAATTGCTAGCCGGCGCAAAAGCTTTAATAAATTGCAAATGGATAAAATATAGAAAGAGCAACATACCTTTATTACAGTAAAGCATAATTAAATAATCATATTTTTAATTAGCTAGAGAGAGGCAATAAAATTCAAACTAAGCTTTATGTAGTGGATCAATTTTATTTATTTATGGTATTACAAATAATATTTATGTACAGAGTTAATATAGGTAATAGTAAAGCATTACAATATTATACCTTCGATTACAATAAAGTCAAAGATTATACGCTCGGTTTCCGCGCGAGGTTTTTTGTGGCGATTTTATTTTTATTAATACATATATCCGACTTACATTGACGTTAATGTTAGACATTATTACAAAATTAGCGTAACCCGGAGAAATTATAACAAAACCCGAAGTAAGGAGATTTTGTGTTGAAACCCTGAGAGGTGGTCACCCTAGTTACCATATGTGTCAATAAATTAGTTTTATTTGTTCGCGAATAAGGTTTTTCACCCATATGTGTCCTCAGATGGCGAACTAGCGTCAGTTTTATGTTTGTAATAGAACCTGTAAAAGCTTTTCGTCAGTAGTTGTGTGTAACAATATGTTTCAATAAATTAGCCTTATTAGCTGTTTTATATTCGTAAATGGAACGTGAATAAGGTTTTTACCTGTATGTGCCTTTATATTCGCCTGTATGTGTTAATAAGTTAGCTTTATTTCTTATTTGCTTGTGAATAAGGTTTTTCACCCATTTGTGTCCTCAGATGGCAAACTAGCTTCTGTTTCTCTGCTGTATTATACTCCCAAATAGAACACATGTTGTAATACATGCAAATCAATTGAAAGGTATCTATTTTCAATGCAAACGCGATATGACCTGTGCATAATTAGAAAGGCGTTTGCGTGATTGCGGAGTAGATTTTTTTAATAATTCTAGAGAAAGTCAATTAGAAATTGTATACAGACCGCAAGATTAGTATAAAGGTAAACGCAGGCTAATATTCGCCAGTCTGTTAGCAGTTTTGTAAACAGTAAACATGTCGAACGAAAATGAAATTGTGCGAGTTAGTGGTGCGGCTGTAGAAACCATCGAGAAATGCTATAAAACCTTTAAAAACTTACCTTCGGCACGTGATAAAATTTTAAAAACGTTATAAATTAAACGTAATATTATATTGTTAGTAATACACTAATCTGGTTAATCTAAGACCTATACATAACAATTCTTATAAATAGAAACAGTAACATCAGAAGCAGATTAAATTAACCTGTTGCACCACATTATACGCGATGTGGGAAGACTATACATTGTTAACTGATTTATAGCAAAGACATTGTGTGTGTATGCCGGAATAGAGTTCTGAGAGCTCAGCCTTTTTAATTTGTCAACGCGGCTAGTTTTAATGTGAAATGTGTTATAATTTGACCTTTTATTTTGTCGCGGTAATTGTAGGCTGATAAAGCCAGTATAATGTAATCGTAAAATGTTTATCTAAACTTTTAATATTTTATTTATTCGAGTTTCTGTATTTTTGCTTACAATTCTACTAAAAACTGGTTTGAAAACTGGAATATACAAATAACCCTCAAATTCATTTAATACATCTCAAAAAGGTCGAATTACGCAGATTCTTTTCCAAATTCTATTGTAAACAATGAATTGGCTAACTGCACATCCTACTATTTTTAAATTAATCAATACACTTTGTATAATATACTAATACAACTGCATTAGCAGCTGCTGCTGCTTTATCTGAACAACTATTGTGAAACATATACATATTTTACAACTGTAGGTAAAACTGTCAATAGTTTGCTTTTACCCAGAAAATGTACACTTTGAAAATTATTGTTCACCATAATCATCCAGCAGCTATGGCAACTAACTTCAAGAACGCCGAACAATTTTACCGTCATTTTCTACGGTTTTTGGTTAGTTGCGCTCCGGCATCATCTCAACGGTCTATCCAAGCAGTGGTACCTAACCACAAAATAATGTGGTAACTATGGAGTACGCCATGAGCCTACACGGAGAGTCCATAGCGGAGACGACGTGGCCTGCAGCCTTCAAGGGATCGTCAGCTGTGTGGTGGCAGACCCACGTCTTCAAGCCAGTGGACCACAAAACAACTAATCAGTGGACCGGTACCTAGCACCTAGCCCGACTGGAGGATGGGGAAGTTTCATACATAACGTATACTTGGAAATAAAATAAATATATTTAGAAATATTTTGGTGGTTTTATTTCAAAGTTTATATGGTGTTATATGCGCTCTTAGTGGTTGCTGCGATCTTCGTGAGTGTGACCTTGAATTGTAGAATATAAAACTTTCGCAAACGTACACGTAGTTAGTCAGTTGCTATTATGAGCTCAGAACCTCGATACCCACATTTTGCAAACTACTCCAAACTCCAGAATAGTTGGCAGATGCCGGTTTATTTTGCATCAGCGACAGGATTAATTGTGTACAGTGTTTCTACTTTCTACTGAGGATCTCTCATCCGTAATAATCAACGGCTGCGCACAGACTAAACTAAATAACAAGTTACAACAGGAAAAACTTAACATACGCTTGAGTTTAACTTTCACTTTCTACTGGCTGTTATGTAGATAGAGATACCTATAGAAACCTATGTGTTAGAGAGAGAAAGATTGATTTAAAGGTCAGAGGATTAGCGAACCACCTTTCCCCCTTCCGTGAAGCGAGAAAAGGGCTAATGGCAAACAACAAATTATCCTTAAATTTGCATTTTATTAAAAATGCCCAGTACTTGTTATTCTATTTAAATATACAAAAAAAATCTGATGTTAACCTTCTCCCCACCCCCCTAACTTGAGCATGGGGGGTCCGGCGGCTGGGGTTCTGCCCCCGGGGTTGATGTTGCACATGGGGCCTTCGGCGGCTAGTGCTCTGCCCCCCGGGGCTGATATTCCCCAAGGGGGCCCCACAATATGGCGGCTGGAGCTTGGCCCCCCGCCGGAGTCTGACAGACTTCAAACTAGGAGGAGCAGCGCGCTTTGAAGTCTAACAGCCTCCGATGAACTTTGACATTTGGCTTTGGAGTCTGTCAGACTCCAAATCGGTGACCTTGAATATCCAGAACCCGCCTAACTCAACTACTGAAAGTGCTTATAATAAAAAATACAGCACTGATGTAGTTTATAGTTTGTTGTTTCGACTGTCCAAAGTTGTAAACTGTTGATATTAGAGTTGATAATAGTTATCATCACCGA
Organism: Agriotes lineatus; assembly: GCA_940337035.1. Taxonomy (NCBI): domain Eukaryota; kingdom Metazoa; phylum Arthropoda; class Insecta; order Coleoptera; family Elateridae; genus Agriotes; species Agriotes lineatus. Next base: position 169,687,928 of record OW679194.1, read on the forward strand.
TAAAATATAATAAAAAGCAATGAAAGCGTCGCCGAAGCCGCAACTGCTTTTAATAAACGCTATATTAATTAAAATGCAGAAATTATTTGCTAGGGAGTGTGGGAACCTGCTCTTTGTACATTACTGGAACTCGAGAAACATACCACAAGGATGTTAGATCATTTTGGGTCGAATTGGCTATCTGAGAGTGCTTATTATCAAAAATACAGCACTGATGTAGTTTATAGTTTGTAGTTTCGACTGTCCAATGCTGTAAACTGTTGATATCATGGCTGATAACGATTATCATATCCGACAAAGTATAATGAAATACAATGAAAGCGTCGCCCAAGCCGCGAATGCTTTTACTAGAGTCCCTGTATATACGTATATATGTAGTAAGATAAGAGTCGGGCAAACGCGGTTCAATTTTTGATTGGCTACGATCCACTGAGCATGCGCAGTAGCAATCTAAAATAAAAATTGAAGGATGGCTATGACAATGACAATTAAATGACGTACCGTTAAAAACTTGATTGTCAAACTATTAAGCAAGATGACAGGTTGTTGCGTATTGGGTGTAAAAATCGCTAAGAGCAAGGGTTTATCTTAAAATATCTCCCAAAAACTGCAACGCAAACTGAAATACAACCGATCGACGGTTCCAGAATATGCGAAGTAGGTACATTTTGATAAAATTCAATGGGAAAGGCTCCATTACTTTATTTACTCACAATGTAAGTTTCAACGTTTGTAATGTAAGTTTAAATAATCATCGTCCACTTCACGTATTAGACCACCGGGCCTGTTCCAATTCAATATTCCAATCTCATTCTAGGTTATTCGTCAAAAATTGATGTGCTCAAAAACTGCGATACAAGAATCGAATCCCGGAAAAAGTTCCGCCGGAAAAAGTTCCACCGGAAAATGTTCCGCCGGAAAAAGTGCCGTCGGGAAATAAATCCGCAGGAAAAGTTTCGCAGGAAAAAGTTACGCGTGAACACCCACGGCCGTGGAAAAGTTAAATAAGAAATAATAACATAATGTCGATTTCATACATAATGTTTTATTCATAAAAAAGGCAACTTACACTACAGATTATACCATGAGATAAAACAAATGATTCTGAGCAGGCCTTGATATGTGTTATACGTTTGCAGTATTGAAGTGTATTGTCAGTCTCTGTCAAATTCAAGATTAAAAGGTTAGGGTTTGTTTGTTGTTTGACACAGACTGACGTAAAACTTAACCTGCTATATAATCACAGTTACAAAAAGTGGTAAAGATTCGGTGCACGGTCCGGTCTAGTGCGCATGCGCAAAAATAACAGTGAACATAAAAATGTAACGTTGAAACAAACTCTCTCTCGTATTTTTTCTCTAAAAAAAATTATCAAGACCTAACAACTAACATAAACCATTAACCTGGACCACCGCCGAGAGCGCAACGCATTGCATTGAACAAACTCTCTCTCGTATTTTTTCTCTAAAAAAAATTATCAAAACCTAACAACTAACATAAACCATTAACCTGGACCACCGCCGAGAGCGCAACGCATTGCGTTGAACAAACTCTCTCTCGTATTTTTTCTCTAAAAAAAAATTATCAAGACCTAACAACTAACATAAACCATTAACCTGGACCACCGCCGAGAGCGCAACGCATTGCATTGAACAAACTCTCTCTCGTATTTTTTCTCTAAAAAAAATTAACAAAACCTAACAACTAACATAAACCATTAACCTGGACCACCGCCGAGAGCGCAACGCATTGCGTTGAACAAACTCTCTCTCGTATTTTTTCTCTAAAAAAAATTATCAAGACCTAACAACTAACATAAACCATTAACCTGGACCACCGCCGAGAGCGCAACGCATTGCGTTTGAACAAACTCTCTCTCGTATTATTTCTCTAAAAAAAAATTATCAAGACCTAACAACTAACATAAACCATTAACCTGGACCACCGCCGAGAGCGCAACGCATTGCGTTGAACAAACTCTCTCTCGTATTTTTCCTCTAAAAAAATTATCAAGACCTAACAACTAACATAAACCATTAACCTGGACCACCGCCGAGAGCGCAACGCATTGCGTTGAACAAACTCTCTCTCGTATTTTTTCTCTAAAAAAAATTATCAAGACCTAACAACTAACATAAACCATTAACCTGGACCACCGCCTAGATCGCAACGCATTGCGTTGAACAAACTCTCTCTCGTATTTTTTCTCTAAAAAAAATTATCAAGACCTAACAACTAACATAAACCATTAACCTGGACCACCGCCGAGAGCGCAACGCATTGCGTTGAACAAACTCTCTCTCGTATTTTTTCTCTAAAAAAAATTATCAAGACCTAACAACTAACATAAACCATTAACCTGGACCACCGCCGAGAGCGCAACGCATTGCATTGAAACAAACTCTCTCTCGTATTTTTTCTCTAAAAAAAATTAACAAAACCTAACAACTAACATAAACCATTAACCTGGACCACCGCCGAGAGCGCAACGCATTGCGTTGAACAAACTCTCTCTCGTATTATTTCTCTAAAAAAAAATTATCAAGACCTAACAACTAACATAAACCATTAACCTGGACCACCGCCGAGAGCGCAACGCATTGCGTTGAACAAACTCTCTCTCGTATTTTTTCTCTAAAAAAAATTATCAAGACCTAACAACTAACATAAACCATTAACCTGGACCACCGCCGAGAGCGCAACGCATTGCGTTGAACAAACTCTCTCTCGTATTTTTCTCTAAAAAAAATTATCAAGACCTAACAACTAACATAAACCATTAACCTGGACCACCGCCGAGAGCGCAACGCATTGCGTTGAACAAACTCTCTCTCGTATTTTTTCTCTAAAAAAAATTATCAAGACCTAACAACTAACATAAACCATTAACCTGGACCACCGCCTAGATCGCAACGCATTGCGTTGAACAAACTCTCTCTCGTATTTTTTCTCTAAAAAAAATTATCAAGACCTAACAACTAACATAAACCATTAACCTGGACCACCGCCGAGAGCGCAACGCATTGCGTTGAACAAACTCTCTCGTATTTTTTCTCTAAAAAAAATTATCAAGACCTAACAACTAACATAAACCATTAACCTGGACCACCGCCGAGAGCGCAACGCATTGCGTTGAACAAACTCTCTCGTATTTTTTCTCTAAAAAAAATTATCAAGACCTAACAACTAACATAAACCATTAACCTGGACCACCGCCGAGAGCGCAACGCATTGCGTTGAACAAACTCTCTCTCGTATTTTTTCTCTAAAAAAAATATCAAGACCTAACAACTAACATAAACCATTAACCTGGACCACCGCCGAGAGCGCAACGCATTGCGTTGAACAAACTCTCTCGTATTTTTTCTCTAAAAAAAAATATCAAGACCTAACAACTAACATAAACCATTAACCTGGACCACCGCCGAGAGCGCAACGCATTGCGTTGAACAAACTCTCTCTCGTATTTTTTCTCTAAAAAAAATTATCAAGACCTAACAACTAACATAAACCATTAACCTGGACCACCGCCGAGAGCGCAACGCATTGCGTTGAACAAACTCTCTCTCGTATTTTTTCTCTAAAAAAAATTATCAAGACCTAACAACTAACATAAACCATTAACCTGGACCACCGCCGAGAGCGCAACGCATTGCGTTGAACAAACTCTCTCTCGTATTTTTTCTCTAAAAAAAATTATCAAGACCTAACAACTAACATAAACCATTAACCTGGACCACCGCCGAGAGCGCAACGCATTGCGTTGAACAAACTCTCTCGTATTTTTTCTCTAAAAAAAATTATCAAGACCTAACAACTAACATAAACCATTAACCTGGACCACCGCCGAGAGCGCAACGCATTGCGTTGAACAAACTCTCTCGTATTTTTTCTCTAAAAAAAATTATCAAGACCTAACAACTAACATAAACCATTAACCTGGACCACCGCCGAGAGCGCAACGCATTGCGTTGAACAAACTCTCTCTCGTATTTTTTCTCTAAAAAAAAATATCAAGACCTAACAACTAACATAAACCATTAACCTGGACCACCGCCGAGAGCGCAACGCATTGCGTTGAACAAACTCTCTCTCGTATTTTTCTCTAAAAAAAAATATCAAGACCTAACAACTAACATAAACCATTAACCTGGACCACCGCCGAGAGCGCAGCGCATTGCTTTAAACATTGATAGCGGCAAGCGGCACCCACAACATTTTGACATACACGCTGATCGAACTATAAACTTACTTCGCTCGCAGCGGATGCGAAATAGACCGGACCGTGCACCGAATTTCACCCCAAAAGGTTACTAATGTCAAAATAAGACATTGGCATTTTATAACTTGTCAAACGTTTGAGTGGACGTATCACGTGATGAAATCCGCCATTAGTATTCCCGCGGCCATGAGTTTTCCAAATTATAGTTTGTTTATACGGAAAAGAACCATATTTTGACGTTTTTCACAAATTAGTTATTTACGATAATCAGAACAGTAATAACAACAAACAATCCAGAACATTTAACAGAGAAATAAATATTTTCTTGTAAGTTTTATATTGCTTAAATATTCGTAAGTAACTGTTCAATAGATTATTGCGGTGTACATTTGCAATTCCAGGTTGAACATGTATGGCAGGTAGTTAATGTCGGGAAAACTCCAGTATAGCCCACTGGTACATTTTGACGTTTCCGGAATATGAAATTAGAGGAACTGTTATGCCAGTGGCGAAACTGGATTTTAAGCTATAAATAAGAGAAATACTCATTGGGAAATTCAAATTCAATATTATTGTCGACGATTGGACTAACTGCTTGTTTTATGGTGATACACAGGCATTTTTGTACTAAGTATACACAAATCTTAAACTGCAGCTAACCTAAATTAGCACCTTGACGGCAGCCAAAATTGGGTCTGGCATGAAACTCTCGTGTTTTGCCTCCATTGTCTGAACATTTGTAGAACCTCCGACAAACTGAGAATCACATTATCAAGCGCATGCGCCTAAGCACCAGTGGGCTAGATTGGAGTTTAGTCCATGTATCTATTTAATATAATTTAGATGTTAATAAAGCACATTAAATTACCGAGAAGATTTCTGTACAAATGATGTTATATCATTTGCGTTTTGGATTTGAACTTTCCAATTTCCATTAATTGTAATAAATTGATGAAAACACCTTATGACTCATATTTCTTCAACATTTATTAAACCTCTTTGTGGTATTTTATTGTATTTGAGAGATTAGTCATTTTGAATAACTTTCTTTCACTTCAGCAAATGAATTGTAAATTTTTATTTTGACTTTAGTAATTTTTTGTTATCAAATGTCGCTTACACCGTTAAAAAATTATATTTTTTTATTACATCATCATGGTTTTCCGCAAAATCGTATTTTGATATTGGATAAAAAAGTACCAGTCAAAAATTGTATGGCCACACTGTGATTATATAGTCACTTATAATACCATGAGTAGTCAAAGTTATGTCGACTACTTAACTTTGACTAAGAATGGTATTCGAGGGACTATTTAATGAACCAAACTACTTTTTCAAATTAGTTTTCAGTAAATCTAGCAGCAAACTACGCAATTTCTATAGTAACAGAACACTAATATTGACTTTTTCTAATAAAAATTGCATTTGTTAAAAATAGTCACTTGAATACCTTCTAGGAAGATATATCCACTGATATTTTTTTTATTGGTCAAGAAACGTCAGAATTCTGGATTTTCATTGGTTACTTTTTGACAGATGACAGGTGAATTGAATAGTCACTGTAGTAATTAAAATACTATAAATGTAATTATAATATACATAAGAGCCCAGCAAATTTTTCCATTTTTATCATATGCATTTGTACCCTATGGTATGGTACTTATTAATCATGTAACATGGACAAAACACCAAAGCATCGCTTTCCTGCGGAACTTTTTCTTGCCGAACTTTTTCCTGCGGATTTATTTCCCCACGGCACTTTTTCCGGCGGAACATTTTCCGCGGAACTTTTTCCTGCGGACCTTTTTCCGGCAACGACAAGAATCGGCATTCAAACTGATCCAATATCTACTGAAGTGACACATTTCGGCATACCGTGAAAATTCGTAGCCAAAAGTAATTGGCCAGTTTTTCGCTCTTTGAGGATATTTTTGCTAAAGCTCCGAATATAACACGCGTATGTATTGGAAACATTCCTCCAAAAGAAGATGTAAGAATCAGAATGGGTAAAAGAATTGCCATAAAGGACGAGCAGTTTCATAGTGAAAGATGAGCTATTACATGAATTAATCGAGGCACTGAAGAAAGTTAAGGCGTTATATAAGAAACTGTAACCATTTGAATGTTTTACTTTTCATACAGCTGTATCACTGTTTTTTAATATGGAAATTAAAATTATAGAACTTGTCCTCTTCTCATGTAATATAGTAATTATTATATTTGTATTATCCGCAACCTTTCTTTGCCGAGCGGAGTAGAGGCTGGTGCTTTGTACGCTTTAGCGTCTGAATTATTATTGAAATTATTGTCCGATTCGACAACGAGAAGACAAGTTTTTAGAGGTTATATGGTTACTACACCACCAAAAAAGCGCTCGTAAATTACTCAATCCGATCCATACACCGCAAAATCAGCTGACCACCAATCGGTAAACGGTAGATTCGTAATTGCTTTTTTGTAATACCTACTTGTTAAATATTTCTTTAAGGACTGTTTACTACTGCGTAAGCAACCTCTTTACGGCCCGGCCGTAAAAAGTGTCCGTAAAGACCACCGCCTGCTAAATTGTGTGCCAAACGTCAAAGTGACGTTTGTCACACAAATCCAGCAGCAAGCAAGCCTTCAACTCCACATAGAAGAAGGCGCAAAAGACTGCTATAACTCCTGAACATACGCTAAAATAACTTGCTCATTCAGAAGCTTAACCTCTTTAGGAATATCTTCATCATTTTCTACAGATGTCATAAGTTACGAGCTGGCTACAACTTAAAACTGCTTACAACCATACACGAAATTGGAAATAACTGACATTTATAAACAACAGTTGCAACGTTCTACGCACTCTCAATCATTCTAAAATGTCATTACACAAACCTAGCGTTTTGATGAAAATAAATTAGAAAAATATAGATATGATCGAATTGTATGTAGGTATTACAAAAACTATTGTACAATACACGTCCGTTAGGGCCTTTACTGCCTCGCCAGTATTATTCGACTCGCTCTTCGAGCTCGTCTCACAAATTCTCTGGCTCGGCAGTAAAGGCTATCCTAACGGACTTCTACTGTAAAATACTATACATTTACCATTTATTGACAATGTCAAACTGACAAGTAATTAAATTCATAAAAGTGACACACTAAGGAAAACAACTCCGGCCTTGAACGCTATCATTTATTTTTGGAACACTAATGGCCGCTGACATTTGTGTTTGCCCGACTCTTATATAACTATATACAGGGACTCTAGCTTTTACTAAACGCTATATTAAATAAAATACAGAAATTGTTAGTTATGTAAGTGTGAAAAGGTGCTCTTTGTACATTACTAGAACTTGAGAAACATACCAGAAGAATGTTAGGACATTTTGGGTAGAATTGGCTATTTTAAAGTGCTGATTATCAAAAATATGGCAGTAATGTAGTTCATAGTTTGTAGTTTTGACTGCTCAATGTTGTAAACTGTTGATATCATGGCTGATAACAGTTATCATATCTGATAAAATACAATGAAAGCGTCGCCGAAGCTGTAACTTCTTTTACTAAACGCTATATTAATTAAAATGCTGAATTTTTTTGCTAGGGTGTGTGGAAACATGCTCTTTGTACATTACTGGAACTCGAGAAACATGCCACAAGGACGTTAGAGCATTTGTGTCGAATTGGCTAATTGAAAGTGCATATTATCAAAAATACAGCGCAGACGTAGTCGACAGTTTGTAGTTGGACTGCCCAATATTGTAAACTGTTGATATTTGGTCTGATAATAGCTGTCATAAACGATAAAATACAATGAAATCGTCGGCCAAGCCGCGACTGCTATTACTAAACGCCATATTAAATAAAATACTGGAACTGTTTGCAATGTAAGTGTGAAAAGGTGCTCTTTGTACATTACTAGAAATCGAGAATCATACCAGAAGAACGTTAGGACATTTTGTGTCGAGTTAGCTATTTGAAAGTGCTTCATATAAAAAATACAGTATATTGTAGTTTACAATTTTCGTTTCGACTGCCCAATGTAGTAAACTATTGATATTATGGCTGATAACAGCTATAATCTCTTATAAAATATAATAAAATACAATGAAAGCGTCGTCGAAACCGCAACTACTTTTACTAAACGCTATATTAATTAAAATGCTGAAACTTTTAGCTAGAGTGTCTGGAAACATGCTCTTTGTACATTACTGGAACTCGATAAACATACCACAAGCACGTCGGAACATTTTGGGTAGAATTTGCTATTTCAAAGTGCTGATTATCAAACGTACGGCACTAATGTAGTTCATAGTTTGTAGTTTTGATTGCCCAATGTTGTAAACTGTTGATATCATGGCTGATAACAGTTATCATATCCGATAAAACATAATAAAATACGATGAAAGCGTCGCCGAAACTGCAACTGCTTTTACTAAACGCTATATTAATTAAAATGCTGAAATATTTTGCTAGGGTGTGTGGAAACATGCACTTTGTACATTACTAGAATTCGAGAAACATACCACAAGCACGTTAGAACTTGTTGTCGAATTGGCTATTTGAAAGTACAGTCGTGTGCAAATAAATCTGGGACAGTGTTTTTTCACATGCAGATTCAGTTAAGAATTGAAGAATATCTCCATGCATTTCCTGCTATCAGAAAGAGTTACATTAAACTTTAACAGGTACTGAAACCCGTAACTCTCTCTGATAAGAGGAAATCCATGGAAATATTCTTCAAATTCTTAACTGAATCTGCATGTGAAAAAAACACTGTCCCAGATTTATTTGCACACGACTGTACGTATTATTAAAAATAAGGCGGACACGTAGTTCATAGTTTGTTTTTATACTAACCATATAATGTAAACTGGTGATAATTGGGCTAATAATAACTATAATAACCGATAAAATATAATGAAATACAATGATAGCGTCGCCCAAGCCGCGACTACTTTTACTAAACGCTACATTAAATAAAATACTGAAATTGTTTCCTAGGTAAGTGTGAAAAGGTGCTCTTTATAAATTACTAGAACTTCAGAAACATACAAGTAGAACGTTCGAACATTTGTGTCGAATTGGCTATTTGAAAGTGTGTATTATCAAAAATACAGCACTGATGTAGTTTCTGGTTTGTTGTTTCGACTGTCCAATGTTGTAAACTGCTGATATTAGGGATGATAACAGTTATTATCTCCGATAAAATATAATAAAATACAATGAAAGCTTCGCCAAACCCGCAACTGTTTTTACTAAACGCTATATTAAATAAAATGCAGAAATTTTTTGCTAGGGAGTGTGGGAACATGCTCTTTGTACATCACTGGAACTCGACAAACATACAACAAAGACGTTCGATCATTTTGGGTCGAATTGGCTATTTCACAGGGCTTATTATTAAAAATACAGCACTAATGTAGTGCATAGTTTGTAGTTTCGACTTCTCAATGTTGTAAACTGTTGATATCATGGCTGATAACAGGTATCATCTCAGATAAAATATAATAAAATACAATGAAAGCGTCGCCAAAGCCGCAACTGCTTTTACTACACGCTATATTAATTAAAATGCTGAATTTTTTTGCTAGGGAGAATCTAAACATGCTCTTTGTACATTACTGGAACTCGATAAACATACCACAAAGACGTTAGAACATTTTGGGTCGAATTTGCTATTAGAAAGTGCTTATTTTCAAAATACAGAACTAGTGAAGTTCACAGTTTGTAGTTTCGACTGCCCAATGTTGTAAACTGTTGATATCATGGCTGATAACAGTTATTATCACCGATAAAATATAATAAAATAATACATTGAAAGCTTCGCCGAAGCCGCAACTGCTTTTGCTAGACGCTATATTAATTAAAATGCTGAATTTTTTGCTAGGGAGAGTTTAAACATGCTCTTTGTACATTACTGGAACTCGATATCCATACCACAAAAACGTTAGAACATTTTGTGCCGAATTTGCTATTTGAAAGTGCTTATTTCAAAAATACAGAACTAGTGAAGTTCATAGTTTGTAGTTTCGACTGCCCAATGTTGTAAACCGTTGATATCATGGCTGATAACAGTTATTATCTCCGATAAAATATAATAAACTAATACAATGTAAGCTTCGCCGAAACCGCAACTGCTTTTGCTAGACGCTATATTAATTAAAATGCGGAATTTTTTGCTAGGGAGAGTCTAAATATGCTCTTTGTTCATTGCTGGAACTCGATAAACATTCCACAAAGACGATAGAACATTTTGGGTCGAATTGGCTATTTGAAAGTGCTTATTATTAAAAATACAGCACTAAAGTAGTTCATAGTTTGTAGTTTCGCTGCCCAATGTTGTAAACTGTTGATATCATGGCTGATACCAGTTATTATTTCCGATAAAATATAATAAAATAATACAATGAAAGCTTCGCCGAAGCCGCAACTGCCTTTACTAAACGCTATATTAATTAAAATGCTAAATTTTTTTGCTAGGGAGCGTCTAAACATGCTCTTTGTACATTTATGGAACTCAAGAAACATACCACAAAGACGTTAGAACATTTCGGGCCAAATTGGCCATTTGAAGGTGCTTATTACCAAAAATACAGCATTACTGTAGTTCATAGATTGTAGTTTCGACTGCCCAATGTTGTAAACTGTTGATATCATGGCTGATAACAGTTATTATCTCCGATAAAATATAATAAAATACAATGAAAGCTTCGCCAAAACCGCAACTGCCTTTACTAGACGCTATATTAATTAAAATGCTGAATTTTTAGCTAGGGAGAGTCTAAACCTGCTCTTTGTACATTACTGGAACTCGATAAACATACCACAAAGACGTTAGAACATTTTGGTTTGAATTGGCTATTTGAAAGTGCTTATTATTAAAAATTCAGCACTTAGGTAGTTCGTAGTTTGTAGTTTCGCTGCCCAATGTTGTAAACTGTTGATATCATGGCTGATAACAGTTATTATCTCCGATAAAATATAATAAAATAATACAATGAAAGCTTCGCCGAAGCCGCAACTGCTTTTGCTAGACGCTATATTAATTAAAATGCTGAATTTTTTGCTAGGGAGAGTCTAAACATGCTTTTTGTACATTACTGGAACTCGATAAACATACCACAAAGACGTTAGAACATTTTGGGTCGAATTGACTATTTGAAGTGCTTATTATTAAAAATACAGCACTAATATAGTTCATAGTTTGTAGTTTCGCTGCCCAATGTTGTAAACTGTTGATATCATGGCTGATAACAGTTATTATCTCCGATAATATATAATAAAATACAAGGAACGCTTCGCCGAAGCCGCAACTGCCTTTACTAAACGCTATATTAATTAAAATGCTGAATTTTTTGCTAGGGAGCGTCTAAACTTGCTCTTTGAACATTTATGGAACTCAAGAAACATACCACAAAGACGTTAGAACATTTCGGGCCAAATTGGCCATTTGAAAGTGCTTATTACCAAAATACAGCATTACTGTAGTTCATAGTTTGTAGTTTCGACTGCCCAATGTTGTAAACTGTTGATATAATGGTTGATAACAGTTATTATCTCCGATAAAATAGATCGAAATTCAATGAAAGCTTCGCCGAAGCCGCAACTGCATTTACTAGACGCTATATTATTTAAAATGCTGAATTTTTAGCTAGAGAGAGTCTAAACATGCTCTCTGTACATTACTGGACCTCGAGAAACATACCACAAAGACGTTAGAACATTTTGGGTCGAATTTGCTATTTGAAAGTGTTTATTTTCAAAATACAAAACTAGCGAAGTTCATAGTTTGTAGTTTCGACTGCCCAATGTTGTAAACTGTTGATATCATGGCTGATAACAGTTATTTTCTTCGATAAAATATAATAAAATTCAATGAAAGCCTCGCCGAAGCCGTAACTGATTTTACTAGTCGCTATATTAACTAAAATCCAGTCATTTTGTGCTAGGGAGTGTGTAAACATGCTCTTTATACATTACTTGAACCCGAGAAACATACCACAAAGACGTTAGAACATTTTGGGTCGAATTGGCTACTTGAAAATGCATATTATCAAAAATACAGCACTACTGTAGTTCATAGTGTGTAGTTTCGACTGCCCAATGTTGTAAACTGTTGATATCATGGCTGATAACAGTTATTATCTCCGATAAAATATAATAAAATACAATGAAAGCTTCGCCGAAGCCGCAACTGCCTTTACTAAACGCTATATTAATTAAAATGCAGAATTTTTTTGCTAGGGAGCGTCTAAACATGCTTTTTGTACATTACTGGAACTCGAGAAACATACCACAAAGACGTTAGAATATTTTGGGTCGAATGGCTATTTGAAAGTGCTTATTTTCAAAAATACAGAACTAGTGAAGTTCATAGTTTGTAGTTTCGACTGCCCAATGTTGTAAACTGTTGATATCATTGCTGATAACAGTTATTATCTCCGATAAAATATAATAAAATACAATAAGCGCTTCGCCGAAGCCGCAACTGCCTTTACTAAACGCTATATTAATTAAAATGCAGAATTTTTTTGCTAGGGAGCGTCTAAACATGCTCCTTGTACATTACTGGAACTCGAGAAACAAACCACAAAGACGTTAGAACATTTTGGGTCGAATTAGCTATTTGAAATTGCTTATTTTCAAAAATACAGAACTAGTAAAGTTCATAGTTTGTAGTTTCGACTGCCCAATGTTGTAAACTGTTGATATAATGGTTGATAACAGTTATTATCTCAGTTAAGATATAATGAAATTCAATGAAAGCTTCGCCGAAGCCGCAACTGCATTTACTAAACGCTATATTAATTAAAATGCTGAATTTTTTTGCAGCATTACTGTAGTTCATAGTTTGTAGTTTCGACTGCCCAATGTTGTAAACTGTTGATATAATGGTTGATAACAGTTATTATCTCAGTTAAAATTTAATGAAATTCAATGAAAGCTTCGCCGAAGCCGCAACTGCTTTTACTAGACGCTATTTTAATTAAAATGCTGAATTTTTTGCTTGGGAGAGTTTAAACATGCTCTTTGTACATTACTTGAAATCGGGAAACATACCACAAAGACGTTAGAACATTTTAGATCGAATTTTCTATTTGAAAATGCATATTATCAAAAATACAGCACTACTGAAGTTCATAGTGCGTAGTTTCGACTGCCCAATGTTGTAAAGTGTTGATATCATGGCTGATAACAGTTATTATTTCCGATAAAATATAATGAAATTCAATGAAAGCTTCGCCGAAGCCGTAACTGATTTTACTAGTCGCTATATTAAATAAAATCCAGACATTTTGTGCTAGAGAGTGTGTAAACATGCTCTTCATACATTACTTGAACCCGAGAACATACCACAAAGACGTTAGAACATTTTGGGCCAAATTGTTCATTTGAAAGTGCTTATTACCAAAAATACAGCATTACTGTAGTTCAAAGTTTGTAGTTTCGACTGCCCAATGTTGTATACTGTTGATATCATGGCTGATAAAATATAATAAAATACAATGAAAGCTTCGCCGAAGCCGCAACTCATTTTACTAGACGCTATATTAACTAAAATGCTGAATTTTTGTTTGGGAGAGTCTAAACATGCTCTTTGTGCATTACTTGAACTCGAGAAACATACCACAAAGACGTTAGAACATTTCGGGAAAATTGGTCATTTCAAAAGTGCTTATTACCAAAAATACAGCACTAGTGTGGTTCATAGTTTGTCGTTTCAACTGCCCAATGTTATAAACTGTTGATATCATGGCTGATAACAGTTATTATCTCCGATAAAATATAATAAAATACAATGAAAGCTTCGCCGAAGCCGCAACTGCGTTTACTACACGCTATATTTATTAAAATGCTGAATTTCTTTGCTAGGGAGAGTCTAAACATGTTCTTTGTACATTACTGGAACTCGAGAAACATACTACAAAGACGTTAGAACAATTTGGGTCGAATTGGCTATTTGAAAATGCTTATTACCAAAAATACAGCATTACTGTAGTTCATAGTTTGTAGTTTCGACTGCCCAATGTTGTATACTGTTGATATCATGGCTGATAAAATATTATAAAATACAATGAAGGCTTCGCCGAAGCCGCAACTGCTTTTACTAGACGCTATTTAAATTAAAATGCTGAATTTTTTGCTTGGGAGGGTCTAAACATGCTCTTTGTACATTACTTGAACTCGGAAAACATACCACAAAGACGTTAGAACATTTCGGGACAAATTGGTCATTTGAAAGTGCTTATTACCAAAAATACAGCACTAGTGTGGTTCATAGTTTGTCGTTTCAACAGCCCCAATGTTGTAAACTGTTGATATCATGGCAGATAACAGTTATTATCTTTGATAAAATATAATAAAATTCAATGAAAGCTTCGCCGAAGCCGTAACTGATTTTACTAGTCGCTATATTAAATAAAATCCAGTCATTTTGTTTTAAAGAGTGTGTAAACATGCTCTTTATACATTATTTGAACCCGAGAAACATACCACAAAGACGTTAGAACATTTTGGGTCGACTTGGCTAATTGAAAATGCATATTATCAAAAATACAGTACTACTGTAGTTCATAGTGTGTAGTTTCGACTGTCCAAGGTTGTAAACTGTTGATATATTGGTTGATAACAGTTATTATCTCCGATAAAATATAATGAAATTCAATGAAAGCTTTGCCGAAGCCGTAACTGATTTTACTAGTCGCTATATTAAATAAAATCCAATCATTTTGTGCTAAGGAGTGTGTAAACATGCTCTTTATACATTACTTGAACCCGAGCAAGATACCACAAAGACGTTAGAACATTTTGGGTCGAATTGGCTACTTGAAAATGCATATTAACAAAAATACAGCACTACTGTAGTTTATAGTGTGTAGTTTCGACTGCCCCAATGTTGTAAACTGTTGATATCATAGCTGATAACAGTTATTATTTCCGATAAAATAAAATAAAATTCAATGAAAACTTCGCCGAAGCCGCAACTGCTTTTACTAGACGCTATTTTAAATAAAATGCAAAATTTTTTGCTTGGGAGAGTCTAAACATGTTCTTTGTACATTACTTGAACTCGGGAAACATACCACAAAAACGTTAGAACATTTCGGGACAAATTGGTCATTTGAAAGTGCTTATTACCAAAATACAGCACTAGTGTGGTTCATAGTTTGTCGTTTCAACTGCCAAATGTTGTAAACTGTTGATATCATGGCTGATAACAGTTATTAACTTTGATAAAAATATAATAAAATTCAATGAAAGCTTCGCCGAAGCCGTAACTGATTTTACTAGTCGCTATATTAAATAAAAACCAGACATTTTGTGCTAGAGAGTTTGTAAACATGCTCTTCATACATTACTTGAACCCGAGAAACATAAGACAAAGACATTAGAACATTTTGGTTCGAATTGACTACTTGAAAATGCATATTATCAAAAATACAGCACTTCTGTAGTTTATAGTGTGTAGTTTCGACTGCCCAATGTTGTAAACTGTTGATATCATGGCTGATAACAGTTATTATTTCCGATAAAATATAATAAAATACAATGAAAGCTTCGCGGAAGCCGCAACTGCATTTACTAAACGCTATATTAATTAAAATGCTGAATTTTTTTGCTAGTGAGCGTCTAAACATGTTCTTTATACATTACTTGAACCCGAGCAAGATACCACAAAGACGTTAGAACATTTTGTGTCGAATTGGCTATTTGAAAGTGCTTATTTTCAAAAATACAGAACTAGCGAAGTTCATAGCTTGTAGTTTCGACTGCCCAAGTTGTAAACTGTTGATATCATGGCTGATAACAGTTATTATCTCCGATAAAATATAATAATATTCAATTAAAGCTTTGCCGAAGCCGGAACTGATTTTATTAATCGCTATATTAATTAAAATCCAGATATTTTGTGCTAGGGAGTGTATAAACATGCTCTTTATACATTACTTGAACTCGAGAAACATACCACAAGGACGTTAGAACATTTTGGGCCAAATTGGTCATTTGAAAGTGCTAATTACCAAAAATACAGCATTACTGTAGTTCATAGTTTGTAGTTTCGACTGCCCAATGTTGTATACTGTTGATATCATGGCTGATAAAATATAATAAAATACAATGAAAGCTTCGCCGAAGCCGCAACTGCTTTTACTAGACGCTATATTAATTAAAATGCTGAATTTTTTGCTTGGGAGAGTTTAAACATGCTCTTTGTACATTACTGAAACTCGAGAAACATACAACAAAGACGTCAGAACATTTTGGGTCGATTTGGCTATTTGAAAGTGAGTGTTATTACCAATAATACAGCACTAGTGTGGTTCATAGTTTGTAGTTTCGACTGCCCAATGTTGTAAACTGTTGATATCATGGCTGATAACAGTTATTATCTCCGATAAAATATAATAAAATACAATGAAAGCTTCGCCGAAGCCGCAACTGCCTTTACTAAACGCTATATTAATTAAAATGCTGAATCTTTTTGCTAGGGAGCGTCTAAACATGCTCTTTGTACATTTCTGGAACATTAGAAACATACCACAAAAACGTTAAAACATTTTGGGTCGAATTGGCTACTTGAAAATGCATATTATCAAAAATACAGCACTACTGTAGGTCATAGTGTGTAGTTTCGATTGCTCAATGTTTTAAACTGTTGATATCATGGCTGATAACAGTTATTATCTCCAAATGTACCTTCAATGGACTGTATGGAATAATACACTAATTTGGCGCAAAAATGCCGTTTATTTAGTGTAATATAAAAATGAAATTTGGACCTCTTACTGCAAACGTGATGCGCTGTTCACAGCTGTCGCAAATCTGAGTTAGACGGGGTGACGCCAATACATAGCAAGGAGAGGGCGTAAACAATGTACAGGGTGGTACAAACATTTCTCAACATGCCGCCGGCCTTGAAAGTATAACTTTCAATAAGAAACAATATTTACATATTTATATGACATAAACAAGAAATCTAATTTTAATGCTAACAGTCTCTAGCCGCACAAACGCACAAATACACAAAAAAGGCCCTTCACTTCACTCTCACTTACACCGCGGTGTTCCGCAGCGGGAGGGGGCAAAGCTTAGCGAAGGAGTGACGTATGATGCCGTTGGACGTACGGACGGAGGCCACTCTGTTGACTCCATCTTTTCCAGGGTAGAGTTGAACGATGCGTCCTAATCTCCATTGAAGGGGAGGTGCGTTGTCCTCTTTAACCAATACCAAGGACCCCTCAACTAGATTGAAATGGTGCAAATTCCATTTTGAACGTGCTGGAGTTCTGACAAATACTCCTTACTCCAACGTGACCACATATGCTGCTGGAGCTTTTGAATTCTCTGGTACCTTGACAATCGTGAATCGGGGAACTCTTGTACATCGGATCTGGAGCTGATACCAGAGCTCGACCAACCAAGAAGTGAGCAGACGTTAGTGGCTCTAGGTCGTTGGGGTCTGACGATAGAGGGGATAATGGACGGGAATTGAAGATTGCTTCAATTTGTATTAGCAAGGTGCAAAGCTCTTCATAAGTAAGAAACGCATTACCTGTTACACGTTTTAAATGGTGTTTAGATGACTTTATGCCTGCCTCCCACAGTCCACCAAAGTGTGGGCTGATTCCACACTAATCGCGTATTGAGCAATAGCAACATTCTGTTCTTTAAGAAACATGCCTAATTCGAGGAGCTCGGAATTAGCTCTTACAAAATTTGTCCCATTGTCCGAGTAAATATGGGCAGGTTTGCCTTTTCGGCCTATAAATTGCCTAAGAGCAAGTATGAAAGACGTTGTTGTAAGGTCAGTGACCAGTTCGAGGTGCACTGCCTTTGTGGAAAAACATATGAAAAGGCATAAATACGCCTTGTTGGTTTTACAACCGCGACATTTTCGGTCTTTGACCGTTATGGGGCCGGCATAGTCGACTCTGGTTACATAGAAAAAGGGTGACGGTTCAGTTTGTGACCCAGGAAGGTTGCCCATAATCGGCTCAGTGAGTTTAGGTGAAAATCGGTAACACCTTAAGCACTGGTGCACAACTTGTTTAACGAGATTCCTGGCTGAAACAATCCAGAAGCTCTCTCTTAGGGTCGAGAGCAATAGCTGGGGTCCAGCGTCAAACAACCGAATGTGCTCCCGAGAAACAATGAGTTTAGCAAATGATGCTTTCCTGAAACTACCATCGGGAATTTTTTATTAAATGGAAATTGGGAATTTCTGAGTCTACCTCCGACTCGAATGATTCCGTTCGAGTCCAAAAATGGGTTTAGCCTTTTTAATAAACTGCAATTCTTCACAGATTTAGACCTACTAAGCTGCTTGAGCTCTTCAGGAAAGGACTCGGTTTGAGAAATCTTGATTAAAGATAAGAGTGCTTCTTGCAGCTCCTTTGGACTAAGGGACCCAATGGCACGTTCGACCTTGGGGATGAAGCAGTTGCTTCGAAACCGTAGGCAATACGCTACTATTCTTTGTAATCTAGTGAGATTAGAAAATGTATTAAATGGAAATTGAAGTGTAGAAACCGCCGAGACAGGCACTGTGGTTTCTGTTTTAGGTCTGGTAGGTTTGGATTTGAGGCGTTTGAAATTGGCCATGAATTCTCATCTTTGAGAAGAAAGGTGGGGCCATTCCACCAAATGCTAGACTCCTTTAACTGTCGTGGAGAAACACCCCTGGAAAGCAGATCAGCTGGGTTAGACATGGTGGGAACGTGCCTCCACGTAGCATGAGATGTGAGCTGTTGAACATCGGCAACTCTGTTGCAAACAAAGGGTTTCAGGAGGTTGGGGCTTGTCTTCAACCACCCTATGACAATAGTAGAATCTGTCCACAGAATACAACGACTTATGGTTAGATTTAATGCCTTCAGAACTAGGTCTGAGAGTTTGGCAAGAAGAACGGCTCCGCAGAGCTCAAGTTTCGGAATTGTGATGGGTTTCAGTGGTGCAACTTTGGATTTCGCACAAAGAAGTGATACGTGAATTTGATTGATATGGTTCCTTGAACGCAAGTAAATGTATGCGCCACATGCATGATTAGAGGCATCGCAGAAGCCATGTAGTTCTACCTCTGTGAATTCTTTGCAAAGAACGTGACGAGGAATTTTTAAATCATTGAGGAGTGTGAGCTCGTTACGATATGAACTCCATTTATCTTGGATACTGTTAGGGACTTGATCATCCCAAGACAGCTTTTCCATCCATAACTGTTGCAAAAGAATTTTTACATTAATAATTCATGGCGTGAGGAGACCTAAAGGATCAAATATTTGTGATATTTCTGAAAGAATGATACGTTTGGTCATCCTTCTACAGGAGGAATTTGGTATTGAATACATTAACTGGTCAGTGTGAAAATGCCAGACTAGACCTAACGTGTTTGTGTGCTCATGGGAGCCAAACTCAAGAACACCTGGGTGAATATCAGCTTGGTGAATATCACTGAGGACTGCTGGGTCGTTAGAGATCCACTTGCGCAATTTAAAACAACCTGACCTAAGGACATTGAGAAGACTTGAACAAATGTGACGTGCTTGATCTAGGGTGTCAGCGCCTGTGAGCAGGTCGTCAACGTAGAAATCTTCCTTTATTATTTTGGCGATTTCGGGTAATGAATCTTCATATTCAATGCCTAGTTGGGTTAAACAACGAATTGAAAGGAAACTGGCTGAGGCAGTTCCATATGTGACACTATTCAGATTGTAAGTTTGAAGAGATTTTGTGGGACTAGATCGCTACAGGATGCGCTGGAGAATGCGCTGGCTAGGTTCTACTTGCACCTGCCTGTACATTTTTTCGATGTCTGCGGATATTGCATAGAAATGCTTGCGAAATCTAACAAGGATCGAAAATAGATCCTGTTGTATGGTCGGGCCAACCATCTGTATACTATTCAATGAATGCCCTGTAGAAGTAACGGCAGAACCATTGAAGACTACTCTGAGCTTAGTAGTAAGGCTCTCCTCTTTGAGTACTCCGTGGTGGGGGAGATAATATGAAATTTCTGAAGAAGTGGGATTGGCTACGGACATGTGGCCAAGGTCCTCGTACTCCTTCATGAAGGCGATGTATCTTTCTGAGAGAACTAGGTTTGACTGTAGTTTCTTCTCAAGTGATTGAAATCGTTTACGAGCTTGTTACGTGTCAAAAGCATTTAATATTAATACTAGTGTTGAATGAGGAATCTAGTGAGAGTGACGCGATAAAATTAATATCAGATTGGCTTTGTTCGTTGCTAGAGAAGAGATAAAAACAACGTTTGTTTGTTTGAGAAAAAAAATTGTATATCAGCTTTTAAAAAAGGCAAGAGTTTTCGTGGGGTGTAAATGACAATCTCGCCATTTAATATGGTTTGGTGATAGTAAAGAATTGGGTTACTGGCCAACCGTTCCTGTAAGGGAGATCATTAAGCGGATGTCATTTTTCCAATGAATATTATATTCAAGCTGTGAAGCGATTTGGGAAACACGAATTCAACGATTGCGAAGTTTATTGCCTGTGAACAGGGTATGTAGTTTAATGTGGCATTTGCCTTTTGTTACCTGGAAATTCGATTTATAGCAACAACTATTAGGCGGAAAATCTTGGAAAGATAATCTACGGAGAATCAACCGCAGGCTTGGGGGTCGATGTGTAGCGAATGACAGCCGAGATTGGGGCTTGTCAAGCTGACATGTGATAGGAGTAACGGGACGTATTAAATGTCTGCGAGTATATCGGCACAAAGATAAGTGTGTTAGCTAGAATCTGATGATATTTTTGCATATAAAACTGTGTAACCATTAAACTTACGAGCGGTTTAAGTTAAGCTATTTGGGGTACCCTGCGTTAGGTTGTAATATTAAAGATGCTAATTGTCTGATCGATGGTAATAATGTTCTAGTAGTAATAAAACTAGCTACAAGTATTGCTTTCTTTCATTTTGATAGGGAGTTCAATAATCGTATTGTTATTAGTTGATAGAAAGTGAAGTTACAAGTTTCTTGGCTTATATCAGTATATTTGAGTTTAACTTGTTGGCGCCAATTATCAACATCATAAACTAGAATCCGCGACGTCTTCACTGATGCTAGAGACGGGCCTCAAATATACCCTTATAGTGATCGATTGTTGACTAAGAGATATAGCGATGACCTAAAGGTAGGTAAAGAAAAATATAGATAAATATAGCTAACAAGCTGTTTGAAATGAATCACCCAATACAGTCGCAGGGTTCTTGAAGGGGATTGAAACTATAAATCTACCCTCGGCGTCCCAACGGGTATTTTGAACGAAATGAGCCTAGCAGGCGTTTTCCTCATTTGAGAAAACTTTCTCGATTGGGTAGTGCTCGAGTTCCCAAAATCTCGTAAGTGAATCTGGGGTGTCTTCGAGGCAACTAACATTGCAATGGCTTTGGCTTTGGCTTACCAAGCTGGTACTGGTTGGACTGGAAATTACCCATCCAAAACGTGTTTTTGGAGGATTGGAAGATTTGGGCCTAAAGAGATTTGCCCTATACACAAGAGCTTCCAGAAGACTGGAGCACCTAACAAAATGTCAATTTCGCCAGGGACATTAAAGGAAGGGTCAGACAATTTGATGTCTGGGATCCTGTACTTGGTGCAATCAACGCGAAAACCGAGCATGACGCCGCTAATCTGGTCTATAACAAGACATGAGACTCCTATAGTGAATTGTGTTTGATGTCCTAACAGCTCGACATCACATCTCAAATGAACGTGGGAAGTGACTTTACTTAACCCTGAAACAATAACATTTGCATCATTGACTCGCAGATTTAGCCTTTTAGAAAGACCTGAAGTAATGAAGTTAGACTGAGACCCTGAATCCAACAGGATTCGAACAGAGTGTGGAGTTCCGGCAGAATTAAGGATCTGCGCAGAAGCAATGGGTAGCAGCGTTTGAACTTCGTTGGAACAAAATGCTGAAGTGATCTTGCTTGGTTCAACAGGAATTTCTGCGTCCGGTGCAGGTCCTGGTTGTACCGAAGCTACTGTAAGCGGGTCCTCATGCAAGAGAGTATGATGTCTTCCCTTACATTTCCTACATGTGTATTGGGAAGTACATTTATATGAAAAGTGACCCTTGGATAGGCAATTCAGGCATACCTTGAGCTCTTTTGCCTTATGCATTCTATTATGTGCAGTAAGTTTTTAAAAATCATCACATTTTGCTAGATAATGGAATTTGTTACAAAATAAACATGTGGGATTACTCGAAACAAATGACTTTGAATGTGCCTTGGATTTTTCAGGAACATATTTTTCCTGCTTGGCTTCTAGGGTTTCTAAAACATCCGCAGTGTCTTTGAGAAAATCTTTGAACTTCTCAAGAGTAGGGAGCTCTGTATTGGAACTTCTTTTTAAGGACTCCCACTCGCGGGCTGTGTTGGAATCAAGTTTCTTTGAAATTATGAAAATTATAAATGTTTCTAACAGAGCTTGGTCTGAGGCTAAGGATTTTAGCGCAGTGATATGCTTGAAAAGTGTGTCATTTACCTTTCTTAACTTTTGAGCCGATTCCTTGGTTAATGGATCGAGATCGAAAATAGTTTTCAAATGATTATAAACTAGCATTCTAGGGTTATTATATCTAGCACAAATACTACCCCAAGCTACTTGGTAGTTGGCAGCAGTAAATTCTAAAGATTTGATTATTTCTGACGCATGACCACTAAGGCTAGCCTTTAAGTAGTGCAACCTTTGAATATCAGTAATCAACTTACTATCGTGTATAAGATTTTTAAAGATTTCTCTGAATTCAAGCCAATCTGAAATATCGCCATTATACTTTGGCAGATTTATGGTAGGGAGTTTTATAAATGGGGTGCTAGAATTTGCAGAAGCTACGCTAGAACCGTTAGAATGCAAACTACCCTCCCGCGGAAATGAATTACTTCAGTATTTGTTTATTAAAGCGTTTGCATCAGCAATTGCGCCAAAGTAGGAATCCTCAAACGCTTGACGGTATTCATCAGCGTCTGGGGTAACCTCCCCATCTGGTGTATTGCTAGCTTGCTCTATTTTGTTTTGAATTTCTTCGAATTCCGGCAACAGACCGTTGGCTACGTTTAGCCTTGCTTCTAATTCTTCAACTTGCATTGCAGTAATATTCTCGTCAATATCTAATAGCTTGCCAACAAAAGTACGAAATCGCGTTAATTTACCTTTTAAAATCCCTCGGGAATGAATTAATGCCTCCATTGTACCAAATATCGTATAGCAATAAAATATTGTATTTAATTACGAGCGAAATATAGAACAGAACCTCTGTTTAATTTTGCTAATATTTGCGGTGAGAAAATCTCGACTGGCAATTTGTTAATTATTAAATTATTGAGAATAATTACAAGCATATATTATGCGAATAAAGCTTTGCACAAATGCTAAATACAGTTAAGCGGTGAACAACAAAGGAAACTGTAAAAATGGAACTTACAATATGCAGCTGGCCATCTCCGGCGCACGTGGTCGCTTGTTGCAGCTCGTTTGATTCACCCGCAAACCGGTCTCGCGGTGTCTCGGTGCACTTGCACTTGGAGATGTAGCGCTGTGATGCGTGATGCCCTTCTTGTCGCGAATGGAATTGAATATCGGAACGATTTATAACTTTGCACTATTCTGTTCGAAATTTGGCTCGCATGGACCAAATGTAACTTCAGTGGAAATGTTTGTACCACCCTGTACCGGGTGGCCAATTAAGAAGGGCACTCGGCCCTATCTCGAAAAGTAATTGTCTTAAAGACTTGGGGTAAAAAAATTTATGATTAAAGCGGCCAAGAGAAAATGCTGGAAATTATTTTTAAGTTTCTAGAATGGCCGCCAGGGGGCGTAATCGCATTCTTGAATTTTAAATCCCGTTTTTTGAGAAATATTATTATATTACAGATAGCTAAAATGGACACCGTTTTAAAGCTGAGATAAATTCGATTCTTTTTTGTTAAATGTTTTTTGCTCTATCTCTTAAGGTAAAGTGGTGGGGGGTGTCCGAACATCTTCGGAAAGAAATGTCAATAACTTCAAAATGGCTGAACGGATTTTGTCAAACTTGGAGTCGTTGAAAAGGGCTTTTCTTAGGCTATCAACTTCGCTTTGAGCGGATTGATTTAGATTGTTTGTGTAGCTGCTAGAGGGCGTTTTGCGACAACACTACAAATGAAATGGATTTTCTCAAAAAATTTAAATGCATCGATATCACTTTTATTGCAACATAAGATAGCCAAATAAGGGTCTAACACGTTAGTGAAAACCGCATTTCGATATTTGTTTCCTAACCTAAAATATCAGTAGAAGAACGATAATTAGGTTTTAATAATGGCAGGTATACTGAAAATATTCCCAAAGATGCGACATTATTTCGAGTTTTAATTTCTTTTACTGATATTTTAGGTTAGGAAACAAATATCGAAATGCGGTTTTCACTAGCGTGTTAGACCCGTATTTGGCTACCTTTTTTTGCAATAAAAGTGATATCGTTGCATTTAATTTTTTTGAGAAAATCTATTTCATTTGTAGTGTTGTCGCAAAACGCCCTCTAGCGGCGACACAAGCAATTTAAATCAATCCGCTCAAAGCGACGTTGATAGCCTAAGAAAAGCCCTTTTCAACGACTCCAAGTTTGACAAAATCAGTTCAGCCATTATGAAGTTATTGACATTTCTTTCCGAAAATGTTCGGACACCCCCCACCACTTTCCCTTAAGAGATAGAGCAAAAAGCATTTAACAAAAAAGAATCGAATTTATATCAGCTTTAAAACGGTGTCCATTTTAGCAATCTGTAATATAAGAATATTTCTCAAAAAACGAGATTTAAAATTCAAGAATGCTATTACGCCCTCTGGCGGCCATTCTAGAAACTTAAAAATAATTTCCAGCATTTTCTCTTGGCCGCTTTAGTCATAATTTTTTTTACCTCAAGTCTTTACGACAATTACTTTTCGAGATAGGGCCGAGTGCCCTTCTTAATTGGCCACCCGGTACATTGTTTATGCCCCCTCCTTTCTGTGTATTGGCGGCAGCCCGTCTGACTTAGATTTGCGACAACTGTGAACCGCGCATCACGTTTGCAGTAAGGGGTCCAAATTTCATTTTTATATTACGCTAAATAAACGGCTTTTTTGAGTCGAATTAGTGTATTATTCCATACAGTCCACTGAAGTTACAGTAACTATCTCCGATAAAATATAATAAAATAGATTGAAAGCTTCGCCGAACCCGCAACTGCCTATACTAAACGCTATATTAATTCAATTGCTGAATTTTTTTGCTAGGGAACGTCTAAACATGCTCTTTGTACATTACTGGAACTCGAGAAACATACCACAAAGACGTTAGAACATTTTGGGTCGAATTAGCTATTTGAAAGTGCTTATTTTCAAAAATACAGAACTAGTGAAGTTCATAGTTTGTAGTTTCGACTGCCCAATGTTGTAAACTGTTGATATAATGGTTAATAACAGTTATTATCTCCGATAAAATATAATAAAATTCAATGAAAGCTTTGCCGAAGCCGTAACTGATTTTATTAGTGGCTATATTAAATAAAATCCAGACATTTTGTGCTAGAGAGTGTGTAAACATGCTCTTCATACATTACTTGAACCCGAGAAACATACCACAAAGACATTAGATCATTTTGGGTCGAATTGGCTACTTGAAAATGCATATTATCAAAAATACAGCACTACTGTAGTTTATAGTGTGTAGTTTCGACTGCCCAATGATGTAAACTGTTGATATCATGGCTGATAACAGTTATAATCTCCGATAAAAAATAATAAAATTCAACGAAAGCTTCGCCGAAGCCACAACTGCCTTTAGTAAACGCTATATTAATTAAAATGCTGATTTTTTTTGCTATGGAGCGTCTAAACATGCTCTTTGTACATTTATGGAAATCGAGAAACATACCACAAAGACGTTAGAACATTTTGGGTCGAATTGGCTATTTCAAAGTACTTATTATTAAAAATACAGCACTAATGTAGTTCATAGTTTGTAGTTTCGCTGCCCAATGTTGTAAACTGTTGATATCATGGCTGATAACAGTTATTATTTAAGATAAAACATAATAAAATACAATGAAAGGTTCGCCGAAGCCGCAACTGCCTTTACTAAACGCTATATTAATTCAAATGCTGAATTTTTTTGCTAGGGAGCGTCTAAACATGCTCTTTGTACATTACTGAAACTCGAGAAACATACCACAAAGACGTTAGAACATTTTGGGTCGAATTGGCTATTTGAAAGTGATTATTTTCAAAAATAAAGAACTAGTGAAGTTCATAGTTTGCAGTTTAGACTGCCCAATGTTGTAAACTGTTCATATAATGGTTGATAACAGTTATTATCTCCGATAAAATTCAATAAAATTCAATGAAAGCTTTGCCGAAGCCGCAACTAATTTTATTAGTCGCTATATAAAATAAAATCCAGACATTTTGTGCTAGAGAGTGTGTCTTCATACATTACTTGAACCCGAGAAACATACCACAAAGACATTAGATCATTTTGGGTCGAATTGGCTACTTGAAAATGCATATTATCAAAAATACAGCACTACTGTAGTTTATAGTGTGTAGTTTCGACTGCCCAATGATATAAACTGTTGATATCATGGCTGATAATAGTTATTATTTCCGATAAAATATAATAAAATTCAATTAAAGCTTCGCCGAAGCCGCATCTGCTTTTACTAAGCGCTATATTAATTAAAATGCTGAATTTTTTTGCTAGGGAGAGTCTAAACATGCTCTTTGTACATTACTTGAACTCGAGAAACATACCACAAGGACGTTAGAACTTTTTGGGCCAAATTGGTCATTTTAAAGTGCTTATTACCAAAAATACAGCATTACTGTAGTTCATAGTTTGTAGTTTCGACTGCCCAATGTTGTATTCTGTTGATATCATGGCTGATAACAGTTATTATCTCCAATTAAATATAATAAAATACAATGAAAGCTTCGCCGAAGCCGCAACTGCTTTTACTAAACGCTATAAAATTAATATGCTAAATATTTTTGCTAGGGAGAGTCCAAACATGCTCTTTGTACATTACTTGAACTCGCGAAACATACCACAAAGACGTTAGAACATTTCGGGACAAATTGGTCATTTGAAAATGCTTATGGTCAAAAATACAGCATTACTGTAGTTCATAGTTTGTAGTTTCGACTGCCCAATGTTGTATTCTGTTGATATCATGGCTGATAACAGTTATTATCTCCAATTAAATATAATAAAATACAATGAAAGCTTCGCCGAAGCCGCAACTGCTTTTACTAAACGCTATAATAATTAAAATGCTAAATATTTTTGCTAGGGAGAGTCCAAACATGCTCTTTGTACATTACTTGAACTCGCGAAACATACCACAAAGACGTTAGAACATGTCGGGACAAATTGGTCATTTGAAAGTGCTTATTATAAAAATACAGCATTACTGTAGTTCATAGTTTGTAGTTTCGACTGCCCAATGTTGTAAGCTGTTGATATCATGGCTGATAAAATATAATAAAATACAATGAAAGCTTCGCCCAAGCCGCAACTGTTTTTACTAAACTATATATTAATTAATATGCTAAATATTTTTGCTAGGGAGAGTCTAAACATGCTCTTTGTACATTTCTGGAACACGAGAAACATACCACAAAAACGTTAGAACATTTCGGGCCAAATTGGCCATTTGAAAGTGCTTATTACCAAAAATTCAGCACTAGTGTAGTTCATAGCTTGTAGTTTCGACTGCCTAATGTTGTATTCTGTTGATATCATGGCTGATAAAATATAATAAAATACAATGAAAGCTTCGCCGAAACCGCAACTGCTTTTACTAGACGCTATATTAAATAAAATGCTGATTTTTACTTCCTTTTACTATAAAGGAAGTATTGGATTCACCCCAAAAATTCGTAATTGAGTTTTCAACGGATCTTCACGTTTTAGAGTCTCCTGATTCCAAAAAACATATTTTTTTTCATTGGTCTGTCTGTCTGTGTGTCTCTCTGTGTGTGTGTCTGTCTGTGAATAGAATATCTGAAAAACGAAAAGAGGTATGGCGTTGAAACTTCATATATAAGTTTTGTGTACTATGTAGATGAGACAGCAAGCTTTTGAAGAAAATCACATAACCGGAAGTAGGTTTTACTCTTGTAATTTTTCAGTTTTTTTCGATTTATTCAAAAACGGCTCTAACGATTTTTTTTAAACTTTACATTTTTCTTACATTTTTAATGTGTATTTATGTGAGATAGGTGATTTTCCAGTTGAATACTTCTAAAGTGGGTTTCTTTTGTTTTTTTTTCTATTTTTTTATTAACGCCTATTTTAAATAAAACACCCGGTATATTATTACATTTTTGAATTCATCTTAAAATTGTAGAGAAAATTTGTCTCTTCAACTAACACTCGACTTTGTACCGTTTTTGTAGAATTTGCAATATTTGAAAATTTTTAAGAAATGGTTAAAAATTAAAAATGAAATTTTTGACTAATTATAAGATCACTGTAAAAGGAGGTTGTGTGAGTGTATCACGCCAGATTTTATTTTTGCTAGCGAGAGTCTAAACATGCTCTTGGTACATTACTGGAACTCGAGAAACATACCACAAAGACGTTAGAACATTTTGGTTCGAATTGGCTATTTGAAAGTGCTTATTGCCAAAAATACAGCACTAATGTAGTACATAGTTTGTGGTTTCGACTGACAATGTTGTAAACTGTTGATATCATCGCTGATAACGATTATTATCTCCGATAAAATATAATAAAATACAATGAAAACTTCGCCGAAGCCGCAACTGCTTTTACTACACGCTATATTAATTAAAATGCTGAATTTTTTTGCTAGAGTGAGCTTAAACATTCTCTTTGTACATTACTGGAACTTGAGAAACATACCACAACGACGTCAGAACATTTTGGGTCGAATTGGCTATTTGAAAGTGCTTATTACCAAAAATACAGCACTAGTGTGGTTCATAGTTTGTAGTTTCGACTGCCCAATGTTATAAACTGTTGATATCATGGCTGATAACAGTTATTATCTCCGATAAAATATAATAAAATACAATGAAAACTTCGCCGAAGCCGCAACTGCTTTTACTACACGCTATATTAATTAAAATGCTGAATTTTTTTGCTAGAGCGAGTCTAAACATGCTCTTTGTACATTACTGGAACTCGAGAAACATACCACAAGGACGTTAGAACAATTTGGGTCGAATTGGCTATTTGAAAGTGCATATTTTCAAAAATACAGAACTAGTGAAGTTCATAGTTTGTAGTTTCGACTGCCCAATGTTGTAAACTGTTGATATCATGGCTGATAACAGTTATTATCTCCGATAAAATATAATAAAATACAATAAAAGCTTACCCGAAGCCGCAACTGCCTTTACTAAACGCTATATTATTTAAAATGCTGAATCTTTTTGCTAGGAAGCGTCTAAACATGCTCTTTGTACATTTCTGGAACACGAGAAACATACCACAAAAACGTTAGAATATTTTGGGTCGAATTGGCTACTTGAAAATGCATATTATCAAAAACACAGCACTACTGTAGTTCATAGTGTGTAGTATCGACTGCCCAATGTTGTAAACTGTTGATAACAGTTATTATCTCCGGTAAAATATAATAAAATTTAACGAAAGCTCCTCCGTAGCCGTAACTGATATTACTAGTCGTTATATTAAATAAAATCCAGATATTTTGTGCTTGAGAGTGTGTAAACATGCTCTTTATACATTACTTGAACCCGAGAAACATACCACAAAGACGTTAGAACATTTTGGGTCGAATTGGCTACTTGAAAATGCATTCTATCAAAAATACAGCACTACTGTAGTTCATAGTGTGTAGTTTCGACTGCCCAATGTTGTAAACTGTTGATATCATGGCTGATAACAGTTATTATCACCGATGAAATATAATAAAATTCAATGAAAGCTTCGCCGAAGCCGCAACTGATATTACTAGTCGCTATTACCTGAACCCGAGAAACATACCACAAAGACGTTAGAACATTTTGGGTCGAATTGGCTACTTGAAAATGCATTCTATCAAAAATACAGCACTACTGTAGTTCATAGTGTGTAGTTTCGACTACCCAATGTTGTAAACTGTTGATATCATGGCTGATAACAGTTATTATCTCCGATAAAATATAATAAAATTCAATGAAAGCTTCGCCGAAGCCGCAACTTCTTTTACTACACGCTATATTAATTAAAATGCTGAATTTTTTTGCTAGGGAGCGTCTAAACATGCTCTTTGTACATTTCTGGAACACGAGAAACATACTACAAAAACGTTAGAACATTTCGGGGCAAATTGACCATTTCAAATTGCTTATTACCAAAAATACAGCACTAGTGTGGTTCATAGTTTGTAGTATCGACTGCTCAATGTTGTAAACTGTTGATATCATGGCTGATAACAGTTATTATCTCCGATAAAATATAATAAAATACAATAAAAGCTTCTCCGAAGCCGCAACTGCCTTTACTAAACGCTATATTAATTCAAATGCTGAATCTTTTTGCTAGGGAGAGTCTAAACATGCTCTTTGTACATTTCTGGAAAGACTCTGCCCTAGAAACAAAAAGATTCAGCATTTTGGATGAATTAGCGTACTAGTAAATGCATATTATCAAAAACACAGCACTACTGTAGTTCATAGTGTGTAGTATCGACTGCCTAATGTTGTAAACTGTTGATAACAGTAATTATCTCCGATAAAATATAATAAAATTCAACGAAAGCTTCGCCGAAGCCGTAACTGATATTACTAGTCGTTATATTAAATAAAATCCAAACATTTTGTGCTAGAGATTGTGTAAACATGCTCTTTATACATTACTTGAACCCGAGAAACATACCACAAAGACGTTAGAACATTTTGGGTCGAATTGGATACTTGAAAATGCATTCTATCAAAAATACAGCACTACTGTAGTTCATAGTGTGTAGTTTCGACTGCCCAATGTTGTAAACTGTTGATATCATGGCTGAGAACAGTTATTATCTCCGATAAAATATAATAAAATTCAATGAAAGCTTCGCCGAAGACGCAACTGCCTTT
Organism: Agriotes lineatus; assembly: GCA_940337035.1. Taxonomy (NCBI): domain Eukaryota; kingdom Metazoa; phylum Arthropoda; class Insecta; order Coleoptera; family Elateridae; genus Agriotes; species Agriotes lineatus. The sequence goes on from OW679194.1 coordinate 169,719,230, forward strand.
ACTAAACGCTATATTAATTAAAATGCTGACATTTTTTGGAAGGGAGTGTGGAAACATGCTCTTTGTACATTACTGGAACTCGAGAAACATACCACAAAGACGTTAGAACATTTTGGGTCGAATTGGCTACTTGAAAATGCATATTATCAAAAACACAGCACTACTGTAGTTCATAGTGTGTAGTATCGACTGCCTAATGTTGTAAACTGTTGATAACAGTTATTATCTCCGATAAAATATAATAAAATTCAACGAAAGCTTCGCCGAAGCCGTAACTGATATTACTAGTCGTTATATTAAATAAAATCCAAACATTTTGTGCTAGAGATTGTGTAAACATGCTCTTTATACATTACTTGAACCCGAGAAACATACCACAAAGACGTTAGAACATTTTGGGTCGATTTGGCTACTTGAAAATGCATATTACCAAAAATACAGCACTAGTGTGGTTCATAGTTTGTAGTTTCGACTGCCCAATGTTGTAAACTGTTGATATCATGGCTGATAACAGTCTTTATCTCCGATAAAATATAATAAAATTCAATGAAAGCTTCGCCGAAGCCATAACTGATATTACTAGTCGCTATATTAAATAAAATCCAGGCATTTTGTGCTAGAGAGTGTCTAAACATGCTCTTTATACATTACCTGAAACCGAGAAACATACCACAAAAACGTTAGAACATTTTGGGTCGAATTAGCTACTTGAAATTGCATTCTATCAAAAATACAGCACTACTGTAGTTCATAGTGTGTAGTTTCGACTGCCCAATGTTGTAAACTGTTGATATAATGGCTGATAACAGTTATTATCTTCGATAAAATATATTAAAAATTCAATGAAAGCTTCGCCGAAGCCGTAACTGATATTACTAGTCGCTATATTAAATAAAATGCAGGCATTTTGTGCTAGAGAGTTTGTAAACATGCTCTTTATACATTACCTGAACCCGAGAAACATACCACAAAGACGTTAGAACATTTTGGGTCGAATAGGCTACTTGAAATTGCATTCTATCAAAAATACAGCACTACTGTAGTTCATAGTGTGTAGTTTCGACTGCCCAATGTTGTAAACTGTTGATATCATGGCTGATAACAGTTATTATCTCCGATAAAATATAATAAAATTTAATGAAAGCTTCGCCGAAGCCGCAACTGCTTTTACTACACGCTATACTAATTAAAATGCTGAATTTTTTTGCTAGGGAGCCTCTAAACATGCTTTTTGTACATTTCTGGAACACGAGAAACATACTACAAAAACGTTAGAACATTTCGGGGCAAATTGACCATTTCAAATAGCTTATTAACAAAAATACAGCACTAGTGTGGTTCATAGTTTGTAGTATCGACTGCCCAATGTTGTAAACTGTTGATATCATAGCTGATAACAGTTATTATCTCCGATAAAATATAATGAAGTACAATAAAAGCTTCCCCGAAGCCGCAACTGCCTTTACTAAACGCTATATTAATTCAAATGCTGAATCTTTTTGCTAGGGAGAGTCTAAACATGCTCTTTGTACATTTCTGGAACACGAGAAACATACCACAAAAACGTTAGAACTTTTTGGGTCGAATTGGCTACTTGAAAATGCATATTACCAAAAATACAGCACTAGTGTGGTTCATAGTTTGTAGTTTCGACTGCCCAATGTTGTAAACTGTTGATATCATGGCTGATAACAGTTATTATCTCCGATAAAATATAATAAAATTCAATGAAAGCTTCGCCGAAGCCGCAACTGATATTACTACACGCTATATTAATTAAAATGCTGAATTTTTTTGCTAGGGATCGTCTAAACATGCTCTTTGTACATTTCTGGAACACGAGAAACATACTACAAAAACGTTAGAACATTTCGGGGCAAATTGACCATTTCAAATTGCTTATTACCAAAAATACAGCACTAGTGTGGTTCATAGTTTGTAGTATCGACTGCTCAATGTTGTAAACTGTTGATATCATGGCTGATAACAGTTATTATCTCCGATAAAATATAATAAAATACAATAAAAGCTTCTCCGAAGCCGCAACTGCCTTTACTAAACGCTATATTAATTCAAATGCTGAATCTTTTTGCTAGGGAGAGTCTAAACATGCTCTTTGTACATTTCTGGAACACGAGAAACATACCACAAAAACGTTAGAACATTTTGGGTCGAATTGGCTACTTGAAAATGCATATTATCAAAAACACAGCACTGCTGTAGTTCATAGTGTGTAGTATCGACTGCCTAATGTTGTAAACTGTTGATAACAGTAATTATCTCCGATAAAATATAATAAAATTCAACGAAAGCTTCACCGAAGCCGTAACTGATATTACTAGTCGTTATATTAAATAAAATCCAAACATTTTGTGCTAGAGATTGTGTAAACATGCTCTTTATACATTACTTGAACCCGAGAAACATACCACAAAGACGTTAGAACATTTTGGGTCGAATTGGATACTTGAAAATGCATTCTATCAAAATACAGCACTACTGTAGTTCATAGTGTGTAGTTTCGACTGCCCAATGTTGTAAACTGTTGATATCATGGCTGAGAACAGTTATTATCTCCGATAAAATATAATAAAATTCAATGAAAGCTTCGCCGAAGCCGCAACTTCTTTTACTACACGCTATATTAATTAAAATGCTGAATTTTTTTGCTAGGGAGCGTCTAAACATGCTCTTTGTACATTTCTGGAACACGAGAAACATACTACAAAAACGTTAGAACATTTCGGGGCAAATTGACCATTTCAAATTGCTTATTACCAAAAATACAGCACTAGTGTGGTTCATAGTTTGTAGTATCGACTGCTCAATGTTGTAAACTGTTGATATCATGGCTGATAACAGTTATTATCTCCGATAAAATATAATAAAATACAATAAAAGCATCTCCGAAGCCGCAACTGCCTTTACTAAACGCTATATTAATTCAAATGCTGAATCTTTTTGCTAGGGAGAGTCTAAACATGCTCTTTGTACATTTCTGGAACACGAGAAACATACCACAAAAACGTTAGAACATTTTGGGTCGAATTGGCTACTTGAAAATGCATATTATCAAAAACACAGCACTACTGTAGTTCATAGTGTGTAGTATCGACTGCCTAATGTTGTAAACTGTTGATAACAGTTATTATCTCCGATAAAATATAATAAAATTTAACGAAAGCTCCGCCGTAGCCGTAACTGATATTACTAGTCGTTATATTAAATAAAATCCAGACATTTTGTGCTTGAGAGTGTGTAAACATGCTCTTTATACATTACTTGAACCCGAGAAACATACCACAAAGACGTTAGAACATTTTGGGTCGAATTGGCTACTTGAAAATGCATTCTATCAAAAATACAGCACTACTGTAGTTCATAGTGTGTAGTTTCGACTGCCCAATGTTGTAAACTGTTGATATCATGGCTGATAACAGTTATTATCTCCGATAAAATATAATAAAATTCAATGAAAGCTTCGCCGAAGCCGCAACTGATATTACTACACGCTATATTAATTAAAATGCTGAATTTTTTGCTAGGGATCGTCTAAACATGCTCTTTGTACATTTCTGGAACACGAGAAACATACTACAAAAACGTTAGAACTTTTCGGGGCAAATTGACCATTTCAAATTGCTTATTACCAAAAATACAGCACTAGTGTGGTTCATAGTTTGTAGTATCGACTGCTCAATGTTGTAAACTGTTGATATCATGGCTGATAACAGTTATTATCTCCGATAAAATATAATAAAATACAATAAAAGCATCTCCGAAGCCGCAACTGCCTTTACTAAACGCTATATTAATTCAAATGCTGAATCTTTTTGCTAGGGAGAGTCTAAACATGCTCTTTGTACATTTCTGGAACACGAGAAACATACCACAAAAACGTTAGAACTTTTTGGGTCGAATTGGCTACTTGAAAATGCATATTACCAAAAATACAGCACTAGTGTGGTTCATAGTTTGTAGTTTCGACTGCCCAATGTTGTAAACTGTTGATATCATGGCTGATAACAGTTATTATCTCCGATAAAATATAATAAAATTCAATGAAAGCTTCGCCGAAGCCGCAACTGATATTACTACACGCTATATTAATTAAAATGCTGAATTTTTTTGCTAGGGATCGTCTAAACATGCTCTTTGTACATTTCTGGAACACGAGAAACATACTACAAAAACGTTAGAACATTTCGGGGCAAATTGACCATTTCAAATTGCTTATTACCAAAAATACAGCACTAGTGTGGTTCATAGTTTGTAGTATCGACTGCTCAATGTTGTAAACTGTTGATATCATGGCTGATAACAGTTATTATCTCCGATAAAATATAATAAAATACAATAAAAGCTTCTCCGAAGCCGCAACTGCCTTTACTAAACGCTATATTAATTCAAATGCTGAATCTTTTTGCTAGGGAGAGTCTAAACATGCTCTTTGTACATTTCTGGAACACGAGAAACATACCACAAAAACGTTAGAACATTTTGGGTCGAATGGCTACTTGAAAATGATTATTATCAAAAACACAGCACTACTGTAGTTCATAGTGTGTAGTATCGACTGCCTAATGTTGTAAACTGTTGATAACAGTAATTATCTCCGATAAAATATAATAAAATTCAACGAAAGCTTCACCGAAGCCGTAACTGATATTACTAGTCGTTATATTAAATAAAATCCAAACATTTTGTGCTAGAGATTGTGTAAACATGCTCTTTATACATTACTTGAACCCGAGAAACATACCACAAAGACGTTAGAACATTTTGGGTCGAATTGGATACTTGAAAATGCATTCTATCAAAAATACAGCACTACTGTAGTTCATAGTGTGTAGTTTCGACTGCCCAATGTTGTAAACTGTTGATATCATGGCTGAGAACAGTTATTATCTCCGATAAAATATAATAAAATTCAATGAAAGCTTCGCCGAAGCCGCAACTTCTTTTACTACACGCTATATTAATTAAAATGCTGAATTTTTTTGCTAGGGAGCGTCTAAACATGCTCTTTGTACATTTCTGGAACACGAGAAACATACTACAAAAACGTTAGAACATTTCGGGGCAAATTGACCATTTCAAATTGCTTATTACCAAAAATACAGCACTAGTGTGGTTCATAGTTTGTAGTATCGACTGCTCAATGTTGTAAACTGTTGATATCATGGCTGATAACAGTTATTATCTCCGATAAAATATAATAAAATACAATAAAAGCATCTCCGAAGCCGCAACTGCCTTTACTAAACGCTATATTAATTCAAATGCTGAATCTTTTTGCTAGGGAGAGTCTAAACATGCTCTTTGTACATTTCTGGAACACGAGAAACATACCACAAAAACGTTAGAACATTTTGGGTCGAATTGGCTACTTGAAAATGCATATTATCAAAAACACAGCACTACTGTAGTTCATAGTGTGTAGTATCGACTGCCTAATGTTGTAAACTGTTGATAACAGTTATTATCTCCGATAAAATATAATAAAATTTAACGAAAGCTCCGCCGTAGCCGTAACTGATATTACTAGTCGTTATATTAAATAAAATCCAGACATTTTGTGCTTGAGAGTGTGTAAACATGCTCTTTATACATTACTTGAACCCGAGAAACATACCACAAAGACGTTAGAACATTTTGGGTCGAATTGGCTACTTGAAAATGCATTCTATCAAAAATACAGCACTACTGTAGTTCATAGTGTGTAGTTTCGACTGCCCAATGTTGTAAACTGTTGATATCATGGCTGATAACAGTTATTATCTCCGATAAAATATAATAAAATTCAATGAAAGCTTCGCCGAAGCCGCAACTGATATTACTACACGCTATATTAATTAAAATGCTGAATTTTTTTGCTAGGGATCGTCTAAACATGCTCTTTGTACATTTCTGGAACACGAGAAACATACTACAAAAACGTTAGAACTTTTCGGGGCAAATTGACCATTTCAAATTGCTTATTACCAAAAATACAGCACTAGTGTGGTTCATAGTTTGTAGTATCGACTGCTCAATGTTGTAAACTGTTGATATCATGGCTGATAACAGTTATTATCTCCGATAAAATATAATAAAATACAATAAAAGCATCTCCGAAGCCGCAACTGCCTTTACTAAACGCTATATTAATTCAAATGCTGAATCTTTTTGCTAGGGAGAGTCTAAACATGCTCTTTGTACATTTCTGGAACACGAGAAACATACCACAAAAACGTTAGAACATTTTGGGTCGAATTGGCTACTTGAAAATGCATATTATCAAAAATACAGCACTACTGTAGTTCATAGTGTGTAGTTTCGACTGCCCAATGTTGTAAACTGTTGATATAATGGCTGATAACAGTTATTATCTCCGATAAAATATATTAAAAATTCAATGAAAGCTTCGCCGAAGCCGTAACTGATATTACTAGTCGCTATATTAAATAAAATGCAGGCATTTTGTGCTAGAGAGTTTGTAAACATGCTCTTTATACATTACCTGAACCCGAGAAACATACCACAAAGACGTTAGAACATTATGGGTCGAATAGGCTACTTGAAATTGCATTCTATCAAAAATACAGCACTACTGTAGTTCATAGTGTGTAGTTTCGACTGCCCAATGTTGTAAACTGTTGATATCATGGCTGATAACAGTTATTATCTCCGATAAAATATAATAAAATTTAATGAAAGCTTCGCCGAAGCCGCAACTGCTTTTACTACACGCTATATTAATTAAAATGCTGAATTTTTTTGCTAGGGAGCCTCTAAACATGCTTTTTGTACATTTCTGGAACACGAGAAACATACTACAAAAACGTTAGAACATTTCGGGGCAAATTGACCATTTCAAATTGCTTATTAACAAAAATACAGCACTAGTGTGGTTCATAGTTTGTAGTATCGACTGCCCAATGTTGTAAACTGTTGATATCATAGCTGATAACAGTTATTATCTCCGATAAAATATAATAAAATTCAATGAAAGCTTCGCCGAAGCCGTAACTGATTTTACTAATCGCTATATTAATTAAAATCCAGATATTTTGTGCTAGGGAGTGTATAAACATGCTATTTATACATTACGTGAACCCGAGAAACATACCACAAGGACGTTAGAACATTTTGGGCCAAATTGGCCATTTGAAAGTGCTTATTACCAAAACTACAGCATTACTGTAGTTCCTAGCTTGTAGTTTCAACTGCCCAATGTTGTAAACTGTTGATATCATGGCTGATAAAATATAATAAAATATAATGAAAGCTTCGCCTCAGCTGCAACAGCTTTTACTAGACGCTACATTAAATAAAATGCTGATTTTTTTGCTAGGGAGAGTCTAAACATGCTGTTTGTACATTACTGGAACTCGAGAAACTTACCACAAAGACGTTAGAACATTTTGGGTCGAATTGGCGTCTTGAAAATGCATATTATCAAAAATACAGCACTACTGTAGTTCATAGTGTGTAGTTTCGACTGCCCAATGTTGTAAACTTTTGATATCATGGCTGATAACAGTTATTATCTCCGATAAAATATGATAAATTGCAATGAAAGCTTCGCCGAAGCCGCAACGGCTTTTACTACGCGCTATATTAATTAAAATGCTGAATTTTTTTGCTAGGGAGAGTCTAAACATGCTCTTTGTACATTACTGGAACTCGAGAAACATACCACAAAGACGTTAGAACATTTTGGTTCGAATTGGCTGTTTGAAAGTACTTATTACCAAAAATACAGCACTAATGTAGTTGATAGTTTGTAGTTTCGACTGACAATGTTGCAAACTGATGATATCATGGCTGATAACAGTTATTATCTCCGATAAAATATAATAAAATTTAATGAAAGCTTTGGCGAAGCCGTAACTGATCTTACTAATCGCTATATTAACTAAAATCCACACATTTTGTGCTGGATAGTGTATAAACATACTCTTTATACATTACTTGAACTCGAGAAACATACCACAAAGACGTTAGAACATTTCGGGCCAAATTGGCCAATTGAAAGTGCTTATTACCAAAAATACAGCACTAGTGTAGTTTATAGTTTGTAGTTTCGACTGCGCAATGTTGTAAACTGTTGATATCAGGGCTGATAACAGTTATTATCTCCGATAAAATATAATAAAATACAATGAAAGCTTCGCCGAAGCCGTAACTGCGTTTACTACACGCTATATTAATTAAAATGCTGAATTTCTTTGCTAGGGAGAGTCTAAACATGTTCTTTGTACATTACTGGAACTCGAGAAACATACTACAAAGACGTTAGAACAATTTGGGTCGAATTGGCTATTTGAAAGTGCTTATTTACAAAAATACAGAACTAGTGAAGTTCATAGCTTGTAGTTTCGTCTGCCCAATGTTGTAAACTGTTGATATCATGGCTGACAACAGTTATTATCTCTGTTAAAATATAATTAAGTTTAATTAAAATTTCGCCGAAGTCGCAACTGCTTTTACTAGACGCTATATTAATTAAAATGCTGAAAGTTTTGCTAGGGAGAGTCTAAACATGCTTTTTGTACATTTCTGGAACACGAAAAACATACCACAAGAACGTTAGAACATTTCGGGCCAAATTGGCCATTTGAAAGTGCTTATTACCAAAAATACAGCACTAGTGTAGTTCATAGTTTGTAGTTTCGACTGCCCAATGCTGTAAACTGTTGATATCATGGCTGATAACAGTTATTGTTTAAACTTGATTTAAACACACATAAATTTTATTTTCTAAAATTTACGAAATTCAGTCGCACGCTTTAAATGCAACTCCGATTTAATAGCAAGCAATTTTTAATGCCGCAATCACCAGTCTTTGCCTCGTAATTGCTAAATTTAATATGTTTAAATTAGATTAAACATATATAAATTTCAGTCCTAATTTACGGAACATTATACATAATTTAAAAGCCAGTGTTATTTCGCAATTAGACGAGTTAAAGACCGGGAAAACTGCAGATCTGCACCTCATGCACAAAAGCCACCTACAGCGGCAGGTTCAACGGGCGACCTTCGCTCCAGCAGGAAATGAAACCGCTGAATTGCTACGTTGTTATTTTGTAATTGTAAACGCTTTGGTCCAATAAACTGTCCATTTGAACTTTGATATTGTTACTTTGTTAAGCATTCTTGTTTTGTATAAATACACGTTTATTTTTATAATAAATCCAATCTGCATTTAATGTTTGATTCATTCACTACGTCGCCACCCTGATACTAAGCCATAATACATCGAGACATGAGGCTGCGTCTCCCAGGGTAGTTTACTGTCGTCCCTTTCAAGTACCATTGACTACATTGGTTTAAAACGTAAACACAATCTTGTTTACGTGCTTGAGGGATAGACCTAGAACAAAGTAACGGATTCCTGATTACAGCCTCCAGGCAATTCTGTTCAGTTATTATCTCCGATAAAATATAATAAAATACAATGCCGAAGCCGCAACTGCTTTTACTAGACGCTATATTAATTAAAATGCTGAATTTTTTGCTAGGGAGAGTTTGAACATGCTTTTTATACATTACATGAACTCGAGACACATACCACAAGGACGTTAGAACATTTTGGGCCAAATTGGCTATTTGAAAGTGCTTATTACCAAAAATACAGCACTACTGTAGTACATAGCTTGCAGTTTCGACTGCCCAATGTTGTAAACTGTTGATATCATGGCTGATCAAACATAATAATATTCAATGAAAGTTTCGCCGAAGCCGTAACTGATTTTACTAGTAGCTATATTAAATAAAATTCAGACATTTTGTGCTAGAGAGTGTGTAAACATGCTCTTCATCCATTACTTGAACTCGAGAAACATACCACAAAGACGTTAGAACATTTTGGGTCGAATTTGCAACTTGAAAATGCATATTATCAAAAATACAGCACTACTGTAGTTCAGTGTGTAGTTTCGACTGCCCAATGTTGTAAACTGTTGATATCATGGCTGATAACAGTTATTATCTCCGTTAAAATATAATTAAATTCAATTAAAACTTCGCCGAAGTCGCAACTGCTTTTACTACACGCTATATTAATAAAAATGCTAAATTTTTTTGCTAGGGAGAGTCTAAACATGCTCTTTGTACATTACTGGAACTCGAGAAACATACCACGAAGACGTTAGAACAATTTGGGTTGAATTGGCTATTTGAAAGTGCTTATTATTAAAAATACAGAACTAGTAAAGTTCATAGCTTGTAGTTGCGACTGCCCAATGTTGTAAGCTGTTGATATCATGGCTGATAACAGTTATTATCTCCGTTAAAATATAATTAAATTCAATTAAAGCTTCGCTGAAGCCGCAACTGCTTTTACTACACGCTATATTAATAAAAATGTTAATTTTTTTTGCTAGGGAGAGTCTAAGCATGCTCTTTGTACATTACTGGAACTCGAGAAACATACCGCGAAGACGTTAGAACAATTTGGGTTGAATTGGCTATTTGAAAGTGCTTATTATTAAAAATACAGAACTAGTGAAGTTCATAGCTTGTAGTTTCGACTGCCCAATGTTGTAAACTGTTGTTATCATGGCTGATAACAGTTATTATCCCCGATTAAAACAAATAAAATTCAGTAAAAGCTTCGCCGAAGCCGTAACTGATTTCGCTAATCGCTATATTAATTAATATCCAGATATTTTGTGCTAGGGAGTGTATAAACATGCTCTTTATACGTTACTTAAACTCGAGAATCATACCCCAAGGACGTTAGAACACTTTGGTTCGATTTGGCTATTTAAAAGTGCTTATTACCAAAAATACACCTCTAATGTAGTTCATAGTTTGTAGTTTAGTCTGCCAATGTTGTAAACTGTTGATATCATCGCTGATAACGGTTATTATCTGCGATAAAATATAATAAAATACAATGAAAGGTTTGCCGAAGCCGTAACTGATCTTACTAATCGCTATATTAAATAAAATCCAGACATTTTGTGCTAGGGACAGTGTAAACATGCTCTTTATACATTACTTTAACTCGAGAAACATACCACAAAGACGTTAGAACATTTCGGGACAAATTGGTCATTTGAAAGTGCTTATTACCAAAAATACAGCATTACTGTAGTTCATAGTTTGTAGTTTCGACTGCCCAATGTTGTAAGCTGTTGATATCATGGCTGATAACAGTTATTATCTCCGATAAAATATAATAAAATACAATGAAAGCTTCGCCGAAGCCGCAACTGCTTTTACTACACGCTATATTAATTAAAATGCTGAATTTTTTGCTAGGGAGAGTCTAAACATGCTCTTTATACATTACTTGAGCTCGAGAAACATACCACAAAGACGTTAGAACATTTTGGGTCGAATTTGCTACTTGAAAATGCTTTTATTATAAAAAATACAACACTACTGTAGTTCATAGTGTGTAGTTTCGACTGCCCAATGTTGTAAACTGTTGATATCATGGCTGATGACAGTTATTATTTCCGATTAAATATAATAAAATACAATGAAAGCTTCGCCAAAGCCGCAACTGCCTTTACTAAACGCTTTATTAATTAAAATGCTGAATTTTTTTGGTAGGGAGAGTCTAAGCATGCTCTTTGTACATTATTGGAACACGAGAAACATACCACAAAGACGTTAGAACAATTTGAGTCAAATTGGCTATTTGAAAGTGGTTATTTTCAAAAATACAGAACTAGTGAAGTTCATAGTTTGTTGTAAACTGTTGTTATCATGGCTGATAACAGTTATTATTTCCGATAAAATATAATAAAATTCAATGAAAGCTTTGCCGAAGCTGTAACTGATCTTACGAATCGCTATATTAAATAAATGCCAGGCATTTTGTGCTAGGGATTGTGTAAACATGCTCTTTATACATTACATAAACTCGAGAAACATACCACAAGGACGGTAGAACATTTTGGGCCAAATTGGCCATTTGAAAGTGCTTATTACCAAAAATACAGCACTACTGTAGTTCATAGCTTGCAGTTTCGACTGCCCAATTTTGTAAACTGTTGATATCATGGCTGATAAAATAATATAAAATTCAATGAAAGCTTTTCCGAAGCCGTAACTGATCTTACTAATCGCTATATTAAATAAAATCCAGACATTTTGTGCTAGGGATTGTGTAAACATGCTCTTTATACATTACTTAAACTCGAGAAACATACCACAAGGACGTTAGAACATTTCGGGCCAAATTGGCCATTTGAAAGTGCTTATTACCAAAAATACAGCACTACTGTAGTTCATAGCTTACAGTTTCGCCTGCACAATGTTGTAAACTGTTGATATCATGGCTGATAAAATAATATAAAATAAAATGAAAGCTTCGCCGAAGCCGTAACTGATTTTACTAAACGCTATATTAATTAAAATCCAGATATTTTGTGCTAGGGAGTGTATAAACATGCTCTTTATACATTACTTTAACTCGAGAAACATACCACAAGGACGTTAGAACATTTTGGGCCAAATTGGCCATTTGAAAGTGCTTATTTCCAAAAATACAGCACTAATGTAGTTCATAGTTTGTAGTTTCGACTGCCCAATGTTGTAAACTCTTGATATCATGGCTGATAAAATATAATAAAATTCAATGAAAGCTTTGCCGAAGCCGTAACTGATCTTGCTAATCGCTATATTAAATAAAATCCAGAAATGTTGTGCTAGGGAGAGTCTAAACATGCTCTTTATACATTACTTGAACATGAGAAATATACCACAAAGACGTTAGAACATTTCGGGACAAATTGGTCATTTGAAAGTGCTTATTACCAAAAATACAGCATTACTGTAGTTCATAGTTTGTAGTTTCAACTGCCCAATGTTGTAAGCTGTTGATATTATGTCTGATAACAGTTATTATCTCCGATAAAATATAATAAAACACAATTAAAGCTTCGCCGAAGCCGCAACTGCCTCTACTAAACGCTATATTAATTAAAATGCTGAATTTTTTTGCTAGGGAGAGTCTAAACATGTTCTTTGTACATTACTTATACTCGAGAAACATACCACAAGGACGTTAGAACATTTTGGGCCAAATTGGCCATTTGAAAGTGCTTATTACCAAAAATACAGCACTCCTGTAGTTCATAGCTTGCAGTTTCGACGCCCAATGTTGTAAACCGTTGACATAAGGGCCGATATTATTCCCGATAACATATAATAAAATACAATGAAAGCTTCGCCAAAGCCGCAACTGACTTTACTAAACGCTATATTAATTAAAATGCTGAATTTTTTTGCTAGGGAGAGTCTAAACATGCTCTTTGTACATTATTGGAAAACGAGAAATATACCACAAAGACGTTAGAACATTTCGGGACAAATTGGTCATTTGAAAGTGCTAATTACCAAAAATACAGCATTACTGTAGTTCATAGTTTGTAGTTTCGACTGCCCAATGTTGTAAGCTGTTGATATCATGTCTGATAACAGTTATTATTTCCGATTAATTAAAGCTTCGCCGAAGCCGCAACTGCTTTTACTACACGCTATATTAATAAAAATGCTGAATTTTTTTCCTAGGGAAAGTCTAAACATGCTCTTTGTACATTACTGGAACTCGAGAAACATACCACGAAGACGTTAGAACAATTTGGGTTAAATTGGCTATTTGAAAGTGCTTCTTATTAAAAATACAGAACTAGTGAAGTTCATAGCTTGTAGTTTCGACTGCCCAATGTTGTAAACTATTGATATCATGGCTGATAACAGTTATTATCTCCGTTAAAATATAATTAAATTCAATTAAAACTTCGCCGAAGCCGCAACTGCCTTTACTACAGGCTATATTAATAAAAATGCTGATTTTTTTTGCTAGGGAGATTCTAAACATGCTCTTTGTACATTACTTGAACTCGAGAAACATACCACGAAGACGTTAGAACAATTTGGGTTGAATTGGCTATTTGAAAGTGCTTATTATTAAAAATACAGAACTAGTAAAGTTCATAGCTTGTAGTTTCGACTGCCCAATGTTGTAAACTGTTGATATCATGGAAGATAACAGTTATTATCTCCGTTAAAATATAATGAAATTCAATTAAAGCTTCGCCGAAGCTGCAACTGCTTTTACTACACGCTATATTAATAAAATTGCTGAATTTGATATCATGGATGATAACAGTTATTTTCTCCGATAAAATATAATAAAATACAATGAAAGCTTCGCCGAAGCCCCACTGCCGTTACTAAACGCTATATTAATTAAAATGCTGACATTTTGTACTAGGGAATGTGGAAACATGCAATGTGTACATTACTGGAACTCGATAAATATACCACAAGGACATTAGATTTACCACTGCTCAATGTTGTAAACTGTTGACATAAGGGCTGATATTATTCCCGATAAAATATAATAAAATACAATGAAAGCTTCGCCAAAGCCCCAACTGCTTTTACTAAACGCTATATTAATTAAATGCTGAATTTTTTTGCTAGGGAGAGTCTAAACATGCCCTTTGTACATTACTGGAACACGAGAAATATACCACAAAAACGTTAGAACATTTTGGGCCAAAATGGCCATTTGAAAGTGCTTATTATCAAAATACAGAACTAGTGAAGTTTATAGCTTGTAGTTTCGACTGCCCAATGTTGTAAACTGTTGTTATCATGGCTGATAACAGTTATTATCTCCGATAAAATATAATACAATTCAATGAAAGCTTTTCCGAAGCCGTAACTGATCTTACTAATCGCTATATTAAATAAAATCCAGACATTTTGTGCTAGAGAGTGTGTAAACATGCTCTTCATACATTACTTGAACCCGAGAAACATACCACAAAGACGTTAGAACATTATTGGTCGAATTTGTTATTTGAAAATGCATATTATCAAAAATCCAGCACTACTGTAGTTCATAGTGTGTAGTTTCGACTTCCCAATTTTGCAAACTGTTGATATCATGGCTGATAACAGTCATTATCTCCCATATAATAAAATACAATGAAAGCTTCGCCAAAGACGCAACTGATTTTACTAGACGCTATATTAATTAAAATTGTGAATTTTTTGCTAAGGAGTGTGGAAACATGCAATGTGTACATTACTGGAACTCGTTAAATATACCACAAGGACATTAGATCATTTTGGGTCGATTTGGCTATTTGAAAGTGCTTAGTATTAAAAATACACCACTAATGCAGTTCATAGTTTGTGATTTCGACTGATCAATGTTGTAAACTGTTGATATAAGGGCTGATATTATTCCCGATAAAATATAATAAAATTCAATGAAAGCTTCGCCGAAGCTGCAACTGCCTCTACTAAACGCTATATTAATTAAAATGCTGAATTTTTTTGGTAGGGAGAGTATAAACATGTTCTTTGTACATTACTGAGACTCGAGAAACATACCACAAATACGTTAGAACAATTTGGGTCGAATTGGATATTTGAAAGTGTTTATTTTCAAAAATACAGAACTAGTGAAGTTCATAGCTTGTAGTTTCGAATGCCCAATGTTGTAAACTTTTGTTATCATGGCTGATAACAGTTATTATCTCCGATAAAATATAATAAAATTCAATGAAAGCTTTTCCGAAGCCGTAACTGATCTTACTAATCGCTATATTAAATAAAATCCTGACATTTTGTGCTAGAGAGTGTGTAAACATGCTCTTCATACATTACTAGAACGCGAGAAACATACCACAAAAACGTTAGAACATTTTGGGTCGAATTTGCTACTTGAAAATGCATATCATCAAAAATACAACACTACTGTTGTTCATAGTGTGTAGTTTCGACTGCCCAATGTTGTAAACTGTTGATATCATGGCTGATAACAGTTATTATTTCCGATTAAATATAATAAAATACAATGAAAGCTTCGCCAAAGCCGCAACTGCCTTTACTAAACGCTATATTAATTAAAATGCTGAATTTTTTTTCTAGGGAGAGTTTAAACATGCTCTTTGTACATTACTGGAACACGAGAAACATAACACAAAGACGTTACAACAATTTGAGTCAAATTGGCTATTTGAAAGTGCTTATTTTCAAAAATACAGAACTAGTGAAGTTTATAGTATGTAGTTTCGACTGCCCAATGTTGTAAACTGTTGTTATCATGGCTGATAACAGTTATTATCTCCGATAAAATATAATAAAATTCAATGAAAGCTTTGCCGAAACCGTAACTGATCTTACTAATCGCTATATTAAATAAAATCCAGACATTTTGTGCTAGGGAGAGACTAAACGTGCTCTTTATACATTACTTGAACTCTAGAAACTTACCACAAAGACGTTAGAACATTTCGGGACAAATTGGTCAATTGAAAGTGCTTATTACCAAAAATACAGCATTACTGTTGTTCATAGCTTGCAGTTTCGACTGCCCAATTTTGTAAACTGTTGATATCATGGCTGATAAAATAATATAAAATTCAATGAAAGCTTTTCCGAAGCCGTAACTGATCTTACTAATCGCTATATTAAATAAAATCCAGACATTTTGTGCTAGGGATTGTGTAAACATGCTCTTTATACATTACTTAAACTCGAGAAACATACCACAAGGACGTTAGAACATTTTGGGCCAAATTGGCCATTTGAAAGTGCTTATTACCAAAAATACAGCACTCCTGTAGTTCATAGCTTGCAGTTTCGACGCCCAATGTTGTAAACTCTTGATATCATGGCTGATAAAATATAATAAAATTCAATGAAAGCTTTGCCGAAGCCGTAACTGATCTTGCTAATCGCTATATTAAATAAAATCCAGATGTGTTGTGCTAGGGAGAGTCTAAACATGCTCTTTATACATTACTTGAACACGAGAAATATACCACAAAGACGTTAGAACATTTCGGGACAAATTGGTCATTTGAAAGTGCTTATTACCAAAAATACAGCATTACTGTAGTTCATAGTTTGTAGTTTCAACTGCCCAATGTTGTAAGCTGTTGATATTATGTCTGATAACAGTTATTATCTCCGATAAAAAATAATAAAACACAATTAAAGCTTCGCCGAAGCCGCAACTGCCTCTACTAAACGCTATATTAATTAAAATGCTGAATTTTTTTGCTAGGGAGAGTCTAAACATGTTCTTTGTACATTACTTATACTCGAGAAACATACCACAAGGACGTTAGAACATTTTGGGCCAAATTGGCCATTTGAAAGTGCTTATTACCAAAAATACAGCACTCCTGTAGTTCATAGCTTGCAGTTTCGACGCCCAATGTTGTAAACCGTTGACATAAGGGCCGATATTATTCCCGATAACATATAATAAAATACAATGAAAGCTTCGCCAAAGCCGCAACTGACTTTACTAAACGCTATATTAATTAAAATGCTGAATTTTTTTGCTAGGGAGAGTCTAAACATGTTCTTTGTACATTACTTATACTCGAGAAACATACCACAAGGACGTTAGAACATTTTGGGCCAAATTGGCCATTTGAAAGTGCTTATTACCAAAAATACAGCACTCCTGTAGTTCATAGCTTGCAGTTTCGACGCCCAATGTTGTAAACCGTTGACATAAGGGCCGATATTATTCCCGATAACATATAATAAAATACAATGAAAGCTTCGCCAAAGCCGCAACTGACTTTACTAAACGCTATATTAATTAAAATGCTGAATTTTTTTGCTAGGGAGAGTCTAAACATGCTCTTTGTACATTATTGGAAAACGAGAAATATACCACAAAGACGTTAGAACATTTCGGGACAAATTGGTCATTTGAAAGTGCTAATTACCAAAAATACAGCATTACTGTAGTTCATAGTTTGTAGTTTCGACTGCCCAATGTTGTAAGCTGTTGATATCATGTCTGATAACAGTTATTATTTCCGATTAATTAAAGCTTCGCCGAAGCCGCAACTGCTTTTACTACACGCTATATTAATAAAAATGCTGAATTTTTTTCCTAGGGAAAGTCTAAACATGCTCTTTGTACATTACTGGAACTCGAGAAACATACCACGAAGACGTTAGAACAATTTGGGTTAAATTGGCTATTTGAAAGTGCTTCTTATTAAAAATACAGAACTAGTGAAGTTCATAGCTTGTAGTTTCGACTGCCCAATGTTGTAAACTGTTGATATCATGGCTGATAACAGTTATTATCTCCGTTAAAATATAATTAAATTCAATTAAAACTTCGCCGAAGCCGCAACTGCCTTTACTACAGGCTATATTAATAAAAATGCTGATTTTTTTTGCTAGGGAGATTCTAAACATGCTCTTTGTACATTACTTGAACTCGAGAAACATACCACGAAGACGTTAGAACAATTTGGGTTGAATTGGCTATTTGAAAGTGCTTATTATTAAAAATACAGAACTAGTAAAGTTCATAGCTTGTAGTTTCGACTGCCCAATGTTGTAAACTGTTGATATCATGGAAGATAACAGTTATTATCTCCGTTAAAATATAATGAAATTCAATTAAAGCTTCGCCGAAGCTGCAACTGCTTTTACTACACGCTATATTAATAAAATTGCTGAATTTGATATCATGGATGATAACAGTTATTTTCTCCGATAAAATATAATAAAATACAATGAAAGCTTCGCCGAAGCCCCACTGCCGTTACTAAACGCTATATTAATTAAAATGCTGACATTTTGTACTAGGGAATGTGGAAACATGCAATGTGTACATTACTGGAACTCGATAAATATACCACAAGGACATTAGATTTACCACTGCTCAATGTTGTAAACTGTTGACATAAGGGCTGATATTATTCCCGATAAAATATAATAAAATACAATGAAAGCTTCGCCAAAGCCCCAACTGCTTTTACTAAACGCTATATTAATTAAATGCTGAATTTTTTTGCTAGGGAGAGTCTAAACATGCCCTTTGTACATTACTGGAGCACGAGAAATATACCACAAAAACGTTAGAACATTTTGGGCCAAAATGTCCATTTGAAAGTGCTTATTATCAAAATACAGAACTAGTGAAGTTCATAGCTTGTAGTTTCGACTGCCCAATGTTGTAAACTGTTGTTATCATGGCTGATAACAGTTATTATCTCCGATAAAATATAATACAATTCAATGAAAGCTTTTCCGAAGCCGTAACTGATCTTACTAATCGCTATATTAAATAAAATCCAGACATTTTGTGCTAGAGAGTGTGTAAACATGCTCTTCATACATTACTTGAACCCGAGAAACATACCACAAAGACGTTAGAACATTATTGGTCGAATTTGTTATTTGAAAATGCATATTATCAAAAATCCAGCACTACTGTAGTTCATAGTGTGTAGTTTCGACTTCCCAATTTTGCAAACTGTTGATATCATGGCTGATAACAGTCATTATCTCCCATATAATAAAATACAATGAAAGCTTCGCCAAAGACGCAACTGATTTTACTAGACGCTATATTAATTAAAATTGTGAATTTTTTGCTAGGGAGTGTGGAAACATGCAATGTGTACATTACTGGAACTCGTTAAATATACCACAAGGACATTAGATCATTTTGGGTCGATTTGGCTATTTGAAAGTGCTTAGTATTAAAAATACACCACTAATGCAGTTCATAGTTTGTGATTTCGACTGATCAATGTTGTAAACTGTTGATATAAGGGCTGATATTATTCCCGATAAAATATAATAAAATTCAATGAAAGCTTCGCCGAAGCTGCAACTGCCTCTACTAAACGCTATATTAATTAAAATGCTGAATTTTTTGGTAGGGAGAGTATAAACATGTTCTTTGTACATTACTGAGACTCGAGAAACATACCACAAAGACGTTAGAACAATTTGGGTCGAATTGGATATTTGAAAGTGTTTATTTTCAAAAATACAGAACTAGTGAAGTTCATAGCTTGTAGTTTCGAATGCCCAATGTTGTAAACTTTTGTTATCATGGCTGATAACAGTTATTATCTCCGATAAAATATAATAAAATTCAATGAAAGCTTTTCCGAAGCCGTAACTGATCTTACTAATCGCTATATTAAATAAAATCCTGACATTTTGTGCTAGAGAGTGTGTAAACATGCTCTTCATACATTACTACAACGCGAGAAACATACCACAAAAACGTTAGAACATTTTGGGTCGAATTTGCTACTTGAAAATGCATATCATCAAAAATACAACACTACCGTAGTTCATAGTGTGTAGTTTCGACTGCCCAATGTTGTAAACTGTTGATATCATGGCTGATAACAGTTATTATTTCCGATTAAATATAATAAAATACAATGAAAGCTTCGCCAAAGCCGCAACTGCCTTTACTAAACGCTATATTAATTAAAATGCTGAATTTTTTTTCTAGGGAGAGTTTAAACATGCTCTTTGTACATTACTGGAACACGAGAAACATACCACAAAGACGTTACAACAATTTGAGTCAAATTGGCTATTTGAAAGTGCTTATTTTCAAAAATACAGAACTAGTGAAGTTTATAGTATGTAGTTTCGACTGCCCAATGTTGTAAACTGTTGTTATCATGGCTGATAACAGTTATTATCTCCGATAAAATATAATAAAATTCAATGAAAGCTTTGCCGAAACCGTAACTGATCTTACTAATCGCTATATTAAATAAAATCCAGACATTTTGTGCTAGGGAGAGACTAAACGTGCTCTTTATACAATACTTGAACTCTAGAAACTTACCACAAAGACGTTAGAACATTTCGGGACAAATTGGTCAATTGAAAGTGCTTATTACCAAAAATACAGCATTACTGTTGTTCATAGTTTGTAGTTTCGACTGCCCAATGTTGTAAGCTGTTGATATCATGGCTGATAACAGTTATTATATTCGATAAAATATAATAAAATACAATGAAAGCTTCGCCGAAGCCGCAACTGCGTTTACTAGACGCTATATTAATTAAAATGCTGAATTTTTTTGCTACGGGAATCAAAACATGTTCTTTATACATTACTGGAACTCGAGAAACATACCACAAAAACGTTAGAACATTTTGGGTCGAATTTGCTACTTGAAAATGCATATCATCAAAAATACAACACTACTGTAGTTCATAGTGTGTAGTTTCGACTGCCCAATGTTGTAAACTGTTGATATCATGGCTGATAACAGTTATTATTTCCGATTAAATATAATAAAATACAATGAAAGCTTCGCCAAAGCGGCAACTGCCTTTACTAAACAATATATAATTAAAATGCTGAATTTTTTTGCTAGGGAGAGTCTAAACATGCTCTTTGTACATTACTGGAACACGAGAAACATTCCACAAAGACGTTAGAACAATTTGAGTCAAATTGGCTATTTGAAAGTGCTTATTTTCAAAAATACAGAACTAGTGAAGTTCATAGTTTGTAGTTTCGACTGCCCAATGTTGTAAACTGTTGTTATCATGGCTGATAACAGTTATTATCTCCGATAAAATATAATAAAATTTACTGAAAGCTTTGCCGAAGCTGTAACTGATCTTACTAATCGCTATATTAAATAAAAGCCAGGCATTTTGTGCTAGGGATTGTGTAAAAATGCTCTTTATACATTACTTAAACTCGAGAAACATACCACAAGGACGTTAGAACATTTTGGGCCAAATTGGCCTCTTGAAAGTGCTTATTACCAAAAATACAGCATACTGTAGTTCATAGCTTGCAGTTTCGAATGCCCAATGTTGTAAACTGTTGATATCAGGGCTGATAAAATAATATAAAATTCAATAAAAGCTTTTCCGAAACCGTAACTGATCTGACTAATCGCTATATTTAAAAAAATCCAGACATTTTTTGCTAGGGATTGTGTGAACATGCTCTTTATACTTACTTAAACTCGAGAAACATACCACAAGGACGTTAGAACATTTCGGGCCAAATTGGCCATTTGAAAAAGCTTATTACCAAAAATACAGAACTACTGTAGTTCATAGCTTGCAGTTTCGCTTGCCCAATGTTGTAAACTGTTGATATCATGGCTGATAAAATAATATAAAATTCAATGAAAGCTTCGCCGAAGCCGTAACTGATTTTACTAAACGCTATTTTAATTAAAATCCAGATATTTTGTGCTAGGGAGTGTATAAACATGCTCTTTATACATTACTTGAACTCGAGAAACATACCACAAGGACGTTAGAACATTTCGGGCCAAATTGGCCATTTGAAAGTGCTTATTACCAAAAATACAGCACTACTGTAGTTCATAACTTGCAGTTTCGCCTGCCCAATGTTGTAAACTGTTGATATCATGGCTGATAAAATATAATAAAATACAATAAAAGCTTCGCCGAAGCTGCAACTGCTTTTACAAGACTCTATATTAACCCTTAACTGGTAACGTGCCGTCTGTGAGACTGCAAGCAAATTTTAATCTCAAATTTTCAGCAAAAGAGTACCGCTTTTCGGCAAATGATCTTATCTAATCTTTCTCCTCTTGGTACCCCACCTATCGCACAATTATTGGTAAATTTGGGTAACTAACGCTGGAGATGTGTTTTATTTTTAGTTCAGTACAGTCTGTGAGACGGCACGTTACTGTTTACGTGAGAATTTTTTTCAATTGGTAGGCATGGTAGGCCCTGTGAATTACAATATTTCTTTAAGTTTTTTTTTAGAAATGCATTGTTTTACTTATTATTAATCGTAAAATAAATAAAATAAGTTTTTTTTTTGTTGTCTTGGTCTGGTAAAAAGTACATTACCAATTTGTGTTCAAGTTGAAAATTATCTTATTATTTTTTCTCTACATTAAGTTTTCGGTTATTTTAAATAAAATTATTACTAAAACATATATGCCTAACAAACCTCTATATATATATTTAAAAAAATAATTAAAACAGTTTAATTTTTTTCGCTTCAAAAGTGACGGTTTACGTGAGAATTTTGTGCCACTTCTAGGCATGGCAGGCCCTGTGAATTACAATATTTCTTTAAGTTTTTTTTACAAATGCATTGTTTTACTTATTATTAATCGTAAAATAAATAAAATTACTTTTGATCAAAAGTTTTCCTTTGTTATCTTGATCTGGTAAAAAGTACATTGCCAATTTGTGTTCAAGTTGAAAATTATTTTATTATTTTTTCTTTACATTAAGTTTTCGGTTATTTTAAATAAAATTATTACTAACAAATATATGCCTAACAAACCTCTATATATATATTTAAACAAATAATTAAAACAGTATATTTTTTTTCGCTTCAAAGGTGTGCCAGTCTCACAGACTGCACGTTACCAGTTGTGTTCCAAAATTTCACGTTACCAGTTAAGGGTTAAATAAAATGCTGAATTTTTTTGCTAGGGAGAGCTTAAACATGCACTTTGTACATTACTGGAACACGAGAAACATTCCACAAAGACGTTAGAACATTTTGGGTCGAATTGGCTACTTGAAAGTGCTTATTATCAAAAATACAGCACTAGTAAAGTTCACAGTTTGTAGTTTCAACTGCCCAATGTTGTAAACTGTTGATATCATGGTTGATAACAGTTATTATCTCCGATAAAATATAATAAAATTCAATGAAAGCTTTGCCGAAGCCGTAACTACTACTAATCGCTATATTAAATAAAATCTAGACATTTTGTGCTAGGGAGTGAGTAAACATGCTCTTTATACATTACTTGAACTCGAAAAACATACCACAAAGACGTTAGAACATTGCGGGCCAAATTGGCCATTTGAAAGTGCTTATTACCAAAATTACAGCACTAGTGTAGTTCATAGTTTGTAGTTTCGACTGCCCAATGTTGTAAACTGTTGATATCATGGCTGATAACAGTTATTATCTCGGATAAAATATAATAAAATTCAATGAAAGCTTTGCCGAAGCCGTAACTGATCTTGCTAATCGCTATATTAAATAAAATCCAGACATTTTGTGCTAGGGAGAGTCTAAACATGCTTTTTATACATTACTTGAACACGAGAAATATACCACAAAAACGTTAGAACATTCCGGGACAAATTGGTCATTTGAAAGTGCTTATTACCAAAAATACATCATTACTGTAGTTCATAGTTTGTAGTTTCAACTGCCCAATGTTGTAAGCTGCTGATATTATGTCTGATAACAGTTATTATCTCCGATAAAATATAATAAAATACAATTAAAGCTTCGCCGAAACCGCAACTGCCTCTTCTAAACGCTATATTAATAATTAAAATGCTGAATTTTTTTGCTAGGGAGAGTCTAAACATGTTCTTTGTACATTACTTATACTCGAGAAACATACCACAAGGACGTTAGAACATTTCGGGCCAAATTGGCCATTTGAAAGTGCTTATTACCAAAAATACAGCACTACTGTAGTTCATAGTTTGTAGTTTCGACTGCCCAATGTTGTAAGCTGTTGATATCATGTCTGATAACAGTTATTATTTCCGATTAACTATAATGAAATTCAATTAAAGCTTCGCCGAAGCCGCAACTGCTTTTACTACACGCTATATTAATAAAAATGCTGAATTTTTTTGCTAGGGAAAGTCTAAACATGCTCTTTGTACATTACTGGAACTCGAGAAACATACCACGAAGACGTTAGAACAATTTGGGTTAAATTGGCTATTTGAAAGTGCTTATTATTAAAAATACAGAACTAGTGAAGTTCATAGCTTGTAGTTTCGACTGCCCAATGTAGTAAACTGTTGATATCATGGCTGATAACAGTTATTATCTCCGTTAAAATATAATTAAATTCAATTAAAGCTTCGCCGAAGCCGCAACTGCCTTTATTACACGCTATATTAATAAAAATGCCGAATTTTTTTGCTAGGGAGAGTCTAAACATGCTCTTTGTACATTACTTGAACTCGAGAAACATACCACGAAGACGTTAGAACAATTTGGGTTAAATTGGCTATTTGAAAGTGCTTATTATTAAAAATACAGAACTACTGTAGTTCATAGCTTGCAGTTTCGACTGCCCAATGTTGTATACTGTTGATATCATGGCTGATAACAGTTAAATTCTCCGTTAAAATATAATTAAATTCAATTAAAGCTTCGCCGAAGCCGCAACTGGGTTTACTAAACGCTATATTAATTAAAATCCAGATATTTTGTGCTAGGTAGTGTATAAACATGCTCTTTATACATTACTTGAACTCGAGAAACAATACACAAGGACGTTGGAACACTTTGGGCCAAATTGGCCATTTGAAAGTGCTTATTACCAAAAATACAGCACTAGTGTAGTTCATAGTTTGTAGTTTCGACTGCCCAATGTTGTAAACTGTTGATATCATGGCTGATAACAGTTATTATCTCCGATAAAATATAATAAAATTCAATGAAAGCTTTGCCGAAGCCGTAACTGATCTTGCTAATCGCTATATTAAATAAAATTTAGACATTTTGTGCTAGGGAGAGTCTAAACATGCTCTTTATACATTACTTGAACTCGAGAAACAATACACAAGGACGTTGGAACACTTTGGGCCAAATTGGCCATTTGAAAGTGCTTATTACCAAAAATACAGCACTAGTGTAGTTCATAGTTTGTAGTTTCGACGGCCCAATGTTGTAAGCTGTTGATATCATGGCTGATAACAGTTATTATCTCCGATAAAATTTAATAAAATACAATGAAAGCTTCGCCGAAGCCGCAACTGCTTTTACTAGACGCTATATTAATTAAAATGCTGAATTTTTTTGCTAGGGGAGTCTAAACATGCTCTTTGTACATTACTGGAACTCAAAAAACCTACCACAAAGACGTTAGAACATTTCGGGGCAAATTGGCCATTTGAAAGTGCTTATTACCAAAAATACAGCACTAGTGTAGTTCATAGTTTGTAGTTTCGACTGCCCAATGTTGTAAACTGTTGATATCATCGCTGATAACGGTTATTATCTCCGATAAAATATATTAAAATACAATGAAAACTTCGCCGAAGCCGCAACTGCTTTTACTAAATGCTATATTAATTAAAATCCAGATATTTTGTGCTAGGGAGTGTATAAACATGCTCTTCATACATTACTTGATCCCGAGAAACATACCACAAAGACGTTAGAACA
Organism: Agriotes lineatus; assembly: GCA_940337035.1. Classification (NCBI taxonomy): domain Eukaryota; kingdom Metazoa; phylum Arthropoda; class Insecta; order Coleoptera; family Elateridae; genus Agriotes; species Agriotes lineatus. The sequence goes on from OW679194.1 coordinate 169,745,175, forward strand.
TTTTGGGTCGAATTTGCTATTTGAAAATGCATATTATCATAAATACAGCACCACTGTAGTTCATAGTGTGTAGTTTCGACTGCCCAATGTTGTAAACTGTTGATATCATGGCTGATAACAGTTATTATTTTCGATAAAATATAATAAAATACAATGAAAGCTTCGCCGAAGCCGCAACTGCTTTTACTAGACGCTATATTAATTAAAATGCTGAATTTTTTTGCTAGGGGAGTCTAAACATGCTCTTTGTACATTACTGGAACTCAAAAAACCTACCACAAAGACGTTAGAACATTTCGGGGCAAATTGGCCATTTGAAAGTGCTTATTACCAAAAATACAGCACTAGTGTAGTTCATAGTTTGTAGTTTCGACTGCCCAATGTTGTAAACCAGGGGTGCTCAAAAGGTCGATCGCGATCGACAAGTCGATCGCGAGTGCTTTTTGAGTCGATCTCGAGAAAAAAATCCGATATAGAACTATTCACAGATTTTGTTTTAGTAGGTAGGTAACTAAAACAAAATGTAATGAATAAACAACTAAAATTTATTCGATCCACAATTAGGCCAGAATAACCCCTTCATCACTTTTTTATCGTAAAGGCGACTTTATCAAAAGAACGCGCGGTACTTGTCAAAGAAAAGCCGCGTTTGGCGGGAACATTCGAGACTTCGTTCGCGCCGATATAAATGTTGCACCTGCACCTCAGTCTGAGATGTAACTTGAAGGCGATACGTCGATACAAAGTTTATTAATAAATAGAACAAAATGAGTGCGGCGAAGAAAAGTAAAAAAAATCATTTTAATAACGATTGGGAGGAAGAATATTTTTTTTTGCATGGTAAAGGATAAGTGCATTTGTCTCATTTGCCGTGCGTCAGTTGCAATACCTAAGCGTGGGAACTTAGAGAGGCATCATAAAACGGTTCATAAAAACTATGAAAAGGATTTTCCGTCACATAGTGAATTAAGAAAACGAAAAGTACGTGATTTGATAACTTGTTTGAAAAAAGAACAAACCATGTTCACAAGACTAGCCAAACAACCAAAAGCTGAAACGATCGCGTCATTTAAAATATCTCATGTATTGGCGAAACACAAGAAACCATTTGAAGATGGATCGGTTGTGAAGGAAGCATTTATTGAAGCGGGTGATACTTTATTTGGAGATTTTAAAAATAAAACAGAGATTATGTCTGCTATTAGAGAACTTCAGTTATCTCGTCCGACTGTCACAAGGCGTGTTAAAGTCATGAGTCAGGACTTGGCAGATAAACTAAAACACGATATCATGGAATGTACATAATTTTCTTTACAATTCGACAGACACTGCCCAGCTGTGTATTTTTATTCGAATGGTATTCAATGACATGTCGGCTAAGGAAGAGTTTTTAACAATGATTCCTCTGAAAGGAACTGCCCGTGGTAAAGATATATGTGACGTTTTCTTCAATTTTGTAACAAACTACAAGCTACCAATATATAAACTAGTGTGCATTACAACCGATGGAGCACCAGCAATGACTGGAAACAAAACGGTTTTGTGGCATTGTGTCGAGCGAATGACGATTTCCCTTCATTTTTCTCCTTCCATTGCATTATACATCAACAAGTTTTGTGTTCAAAAGTTCTAAACATGGGGGAAATTATGGGCACTGCAATAAAAATTGTGAATTCCATCCGTGCACGTAGCTTGCAACGACGGCTCTTTAAATTGCAGTTGGAAGCTAATGAGTCAGCTGAACACACTGATTTAGTTCTTCACACGGACGTCAGGTGGTTGAGTCGCGGAAAATTTCTAGAAAGGTTTCAAGAATTATTGCTCGAAATAACAGCTTTTCTGGACGAAAGAGGTGATGACACTCAGATGCTGAAAAACGGAAAATGGCTGACTGATTTGGCATTTTTGACAGACATCACAATGCATTTAAACACCATTAACTTGGAGCTTCAAAGTAAAGGAAAAACTATTATTGAGATGATTAGCGCAATAAACGCATTCAAAAGTAAATTGCAACTTATGATAGATCAACTGAAAAGAAAGGATCTGAAACATTTTCCGTCTTTGAAAGCAAGGATTCCTCATTAAAAGCAATAAAATGCAGTAGTGATGGATCACCTCCCTGTTAAGGATTCCTCAGTTGAATTATGATATTTATGAGGCAGAATTATCAAATATTTTGGGCCAATTCGAAAAAAGGTTTTATGATTTCAGTAAATTGGCAAATATCTCATCATTTATGAGTTATCCTTTTTCGTGTAAAAACATTGAGGAATTAGCTACTGAAATAGCAAGTCAGTTTAACATGGACTCATGTTCTGTTGAAAATGAGTTAGTGCAGATTATATCAGATATACATCTCAAAGCCACAGCATCTAATACAAAATTTTGGTGTTTTATATCTGAAGATAAATATCCGAATCTAAGGCAAATCGCCCTTCAGCTAACGGCAATTTTTGGGTCAACTTACTTGTGCGAGTCTGCATTTTCTGAAATAAAGATAATTAAGTCAAAATATCATGCTTGCGATTAGCACTCGGTAATTACGTACCATCTTATGAAAAGTATGCTGAGGACATGCAGTGCTACGCTTCAACATCCGATGTCACTCTTTAGTTAAGTTTAAACACTAGAACTCGTTAGTTTTGTAAGAACCAATAAACTCGCAATTTTGAATTATTATGTGTTTTCTTTTCATTGACATTTTAGAGTAGACCTTGAGTAAAAAATGCATATTGTGTGGAAAACTAATATCTATGGCACGATACACCTGGACGACAATCCTGCATCACACATACTTGCAGCCTCTCAGAGTCGATCGATCGGAGTCTAACAATATTGAGGTAGATCGCCAGCAGTTCAAGTTTGAGCACCCCTGTTGTAAACTGTTGATATCATCGCTGATAACGGTTATTATCTCCGATAAAATATAATAAAATACAATGAAAACTTCGCCGAAGCCGCAACTGCTTTTACTAAATGCTATATTAATTAAAATCCAGATATTTTGTGCTAGGGAGTGTATAAACATGCTCTTTGTACATTACTGGAACTCGAGAAACATACCACGAAGACGTTAGAACAATTTGGGTTAAATTGGCTATTTGAAAGTGCTTATTATTAAAAATACAGAACTAGTGAAGTTCATAGCTTGTAGTTTCGACTGCCCAATGTAGTAAACTGTTGATATCATGGCTGATAACAGTTATTATCTCCGTTAAAATATAATTAAATTCAATTAAAGCTTCGCCGAAGCCGCAACTGCCTTTATTACACGCTATATTAATAAAAATGCCGAATTTTTTTGCTAGGGAGAGTCTAAACATGCTCTTTGTACATTACTGGAACTCGAGAAACATACCACGAAGACGTTAGAACAATTTGGGTTAAATTGGCTATTTGAAAGTGCTTATTATTAAAAATACAGAACTACTGTAGTTCATAGCTTGCAGTTTCGACTGCCCAATGTTGTATACTGTTGATATCATGGCTGATAACAGTTAAATTCTCCGTTAAAATATAATTAAATTCAATTAAAGCTTCGCCGAAGCCGCAACTGGGTTTACTAAACGCTATATTAATTAAAATCCAGATATTTTGTGCTAGGTAGTGTATAAACATGCTCTTTATACATTACTTGAACTCGAGAAACAATACACAAGGACGTTGGAACACTTTGGGCCAAATTGGCCATTTGAAAGTGCTTATTACCAAAAATACAGCACTAGTGTAGTTCATAGTTTGTAGTTTCGACTGCCCAATGTAGTAAACTGTTGATATCATGGCTGATAACAGTTATTATCTCCGATAAAATATAATAAAATTCAATGAAAGCTTTGCCGAAGCCGTAACTGATCTTGCTAATCGCTATATTAAATAAAATTTAGACATTTTGTGCTAGGGAGAGTCTAAACATGCTCTTTATACATTACTTGAACACGAGAAATATACCACAAAGACGTTAGAACATTTCGGGACAAATTAGTCATTTGAAAGTGCTTATTACCAAAAATACAGCATTATTGTAGTTCATAGTTTGTAGTTTCGACGGCCCAATGTTGTAAGCTGTTGATATCATGGCTGATAACAGTTATTATCTCCGATAAAATTTAATAAAATACAATGAAAGCTTCGCCGAAGCCGCAACTGCTTTTACTAGACGCTATATTAATTAAAATGCTGAATTTTTTTGCTAGGGGAGTCTAAACATGCTCTTTGTACATTACTGGAACTCAAAAAACCTACCACAAAGACGTTAGAACATTTCGGGGCAAATTGGCCATTTGAAAGTGCTTATTACCAAAAATACAGCACTAGTGTAGTTCATAGTTTGTAGTTTCGACTGCCCAATGTTGTAAACTGTTGATATCATCGCTGATAACGGTTATTATCTCCGATAAAATATATTAAAATACAATGAAAACTTCGCCGAAGCCGCAACTGCTTTTACTAAATGCTATATTAATTAAAATCCAGATATTTTGTGCTAGGGAGTGTATAAACATGCTCTTCATACATTACTTGATCCCGAGAAACATACCACAAAGACGTTAGAACATTTTGGGTCGAATTTGCTATTTGAAAATGCATATTATCATAAATACAGCACCACTGTAGTTCATAGTGTGTAGTTTCGACTGCCCAATGTTGTAAACTGTTGATATCATGGCTGATAACAGTTATTATTTTCGATAAAATATAATAAAATACAATGAAAGCTTCGCCGAAGCCGCAACTGCTTTTACTAGACGCTATATTAATTAAAATGCTGAATTTTTTTGCTAGGGGAGTCTAAACATGCTCTTTGTACATTACTGGAACTCAAAAAACCTACCACAAAGACGTTAGAACATTTCGGGGCAAATTGGCCATTTGAAAGTGCTTATTACCAAAAATACAGCACTAGTGTAGTTCATAGTTTGTAGTTTCGACTGCCCAATGTTGTAAACTGTTGATATCATCGCTGATAACGGTTATTATCTCCGATAAAATATAATAAAATACAATGAAAACTTCGCCGAAGCCGCAACTGCTTTTACTAAATGCTATATTAATTAAAATCCAGATATTTTGTGCTAGGGAGTGTATAAACATGCTCTTCATACATTACTTGATCCCGAGAAACATACCACAAAGACGTTAGAACATTTTGGGTCGAATTTGCTATTTGAAAATGCATATTATCATAAATACAGCACCACTGTAGTTCATAGTGTGTAGTTTCGACTGCCCAATGTTGTAAACTGTTGATATTATGGCTGATAACAGTTATTATTTCGATAAAATATAATAAAATTCAATGAAAGCTTCGCCGAAGCCGCAACTGCCTTTACTAAACGCTATATTAATTAAAATGCTGAATTTTTTTGCTAGGGAGAGTCTAAACATGCTCTTTATATATTACTTGAAATCGAAAAACATACCACAAGGACGTTAGAACATTTCGGGGCAAATTGGCCATTTGAATGTGCTTATAACCAAAAATACAGCACTAGTGTAGTTCATAGTTTGTAGTTTCGACTGCCCAATGTTGTAAACTGTTGATATCATCGCTGATAACGGTTATTATCTCCGATAAAATATAATAAAATACTATGAAAACTTCGCCGAAGCCGCAACTGCTTTTACTAAATGCTATATTAATTAAAATCCAGATATTTTGTGCTAGGGAGTGTATAAACATGCTCTTCATACATTACTTGATCCCGAGAAACATACCACAAAGACGTTAGAACATTTTGGGTCGAATTTGCTATTTGAAAATGCATATTATCATAAATACAGCACCACTGTAGTTCATAGTGTGTAGTTTCGACTGCCCAATGTTGTAAACTGTTGATATCATGGCTGATAACAGTTATTATTTTCGATAAAATATAATAAAATTCAATGAAAGCTTCGCCGAAGCCGCAACTGCAACGCTATATTAATTAAAATGCTGAATTTTTTTGCTAGGGAGTGTATAAACATGCTCTTCATACATTACTTGATCCCGAGAAACATACCACAAAGACGTTAGAACATTTTGGGTCGAATTTGCTATTTGAAAATGCATATTATCATAAATACAGCACCACTGTAGTTCATAGTTTGTAGTTTCGACTGCCCAATGTTGTAAACTGTTGATATCATCTCTGATAAAATATAATTAAATTCAATGAAAGCTTCGCCGAAGCCGTAACTGATCTTACTAATCGCTATATTAAATAAATTCCAGACATTTTGTGCTAGGGAGTGTGTAAACATGCTCTTTATACATTACTTGAACTCGAGAAACATACCACAAAGACGTTAGAACGTTTCGGGACAAATTGGTCATTTGAAAGTGCTTATTACCAAAAATACAGCATTACTGTAGTTCATAGTTTGTAGTTTCGACTGCCCAATGTTGTAAGCTGTTGATATCATGGCTGATAACAGTTATTATCTCCGATAAAATATAATAAAATACAATGAAAGCTTCGCCGAAGCCGCAACTGCTTTTACTAGACGCTATATTAATTAAAATGCTGAATTTTTTTTGCTAGGGGAGTCTAAATATGCTCTTTGTACATTACTGGAACTCGAAAAACCTACCACAAAGACGTTAGAACATTTCGGGACAAATTGGCCATTTGAAAGTGCTTATAACCAAAAATACAGTACTAGTGTAGTTCATAGTTTGTAGTTTCGACTGCCCAATGTTGTAAGCTGTTGATATCATCGCTGATAACGGTTATTATCTCCGATAAAATATAATAAAATACAATGAAAGTTTCGCCGAAGCCGCAACTGCTTTTACTAAACGCTATATTAATTAATATGCTAAATATTTTTGCTAGGGAAAGTCTAAACATGCTCTTTGTACATTACTTGAACTCGAGAAACATACTACAAAGACGTTAGAACATTTCGGGACAAATAGGTCATTTGAAAGTGCTTATTATCAAAATACAGCATTACTGTAGTTCATAGTTTGTAGTTTCGACTGCCCAATGTTGTAAGCTGTTGATATCATGGCTGATAAAATATAATAAAATACAATGAAAGCTTCGCCGAAGCCGCAACTGCTTTTACTAAACTATATACTAATTAATATGCTAAATATTTTTGCTAGGGAGAGTCTAAACATGCTCTTTATATATTACTTGAAATCGAGAAACATACCACAAGGACGTTAGAACATTTTGGGCCAAATTGGCCATTTGAAAGTGCTTATTACCAAAAATACAGCACTACTGTAGTTCATAGCTTACAGTTTCGACTGCCCAATTTTGTAAACTGTTGATATCATCTCTGATAAAATATAATTAAATTCAATGAAAGCTTCGCCGAAGCCGTAACTGATCTTACTAAACGCTATATTAAATAAAATCCAGACATTTTGTGCTAGGGAGTGTGTAAACATGCTCTTTATACATTACTTGAACTCGAGAAACATACCACAAAGACGTTAGAACGTTTCGAGACAAATTGGTCATTTGAAAGTGCTTATTACCAAAAATACAGCATTACTGTAGTTCATAGTTACGACTGCCCAATGTTGTAAGCTGTTGATATCATGGCTGATAACAGTTATTATCTCCGATAAAATATAATAAAATACAATGAAAACTTCGCCGAAGCCGCAACTGCTTTTACTAAACGCTATATTAATTAAAATCCAGATATTTTGTGCTAGGGAGTGTATAAACATGCTCTTCATACATTACTTGATCCCGCGAAACATACCACAAAGACGTTAGAACATTTTGGGTCGAATTTGCTATTTGAAAATGCATATTATCATAAATACAGCACCACTGTAGTTCATAGTGTGTAGTTTCGACTGCCCAATGTTGTAAACTGTTGATATCATGGCTGATAACAGTTATTATCTCCGATAAAATATAATAAAATTCAATGAAAGCCTTTCCGAAGCCGTAACTCATCTTACTAATCGCTATATTAATTAAAATCCAGACATTTTGTGCTAGAGTATGTGTAGACATGCTCTTCATACATTACTTGAACCCGAGAAACATACCACAAAGATGTCAGAACATTATGGGTGGAATTTGCTATTTGAAAATGCATATTATCAAAAATACAGCACTACTGTAGTTCATAGTGTGTAGTTTCGACTTCCCAATTTTGCAAATTGTTGATATCATGGCTGCTAACAGTTATTATCTCCGATAAAATATAATAAAATACAATGAAAGCGTCGCCTAAGCCGCAACTGGCGTTACTAAACGCTATATTAATTAAAATTCTGACATTTTTTACTAGGGTGTGTGGAAACATGCAATGTGTACATTACTGGAACTCGATAAATATACCACAAGGACATTAGATCATTTTGGGTCGATTTGGCTATTTGAAAGTGCTTAGTATTAAAAATACACCACCAATGCAGTTCATAGTTTGTGGTTTCGACTGCTCAATGTTGTAAACTGTTGATATAAGGGCTGAAATTATTCCCGATAAAATATAATAAAATACAATGAAAGCTTCGTCTAAGCCGCAACTGGTTTTACTAAACGCTATATTAATTAAAATGCTGATTTTTTTTGCTAGGGAGAGTCTAAACATGCTCTTTGTACATTACTGGAAAAAGAGAAATATACCACAAAGAATTTAGAACTTTTCGGGACAAATTGATCATTTGAAAGTGCTTATTGACAAAAATACAGCACTACTGTAGTTCATAGTTTGTAGTTTCGACTGCCCAATGTTGTAAACTGTTGATATCATGGCTGATAACAGTTATTATCTCCCATAAAATATAATAAAATACAATGAAAGCTTCGCCAAAGACGCAACTGATTTTATTAGACGCTATATTAATTAAAATTGTGAATTTTCTGCTAGGGAGTGTGGAAACATGCAATGTGTATATTACTGGAACTCGTTAAATATACCACAAGGACATTAGATCATTTTGGGTCGATTTGTCTATTTGAAAGTGCTTAGTATTAAAAATACACCACCAATGCAGTTCATAATTTGTGATTTCGACTGATCAAAGTTGTAAACTGTTGATATAAGGGCTGATATTATTCCCGATAAAATATAATGAAATACAATTAAAGTTTCGCCAAAGCCGCAACTGCCTTTACTAAACGCTATATTAATTAAAATGCTGAATTTTTTTGCTAAGGAGAGTCTAAACATGCTCTTTGTACATTACTGGAACACGAGATATATACCACAAAGACGTTAGAACATTTCGGGACAAATTGGTCATTTGAAAGTACTTATTACCCAAAATACAGCATTACTGTAGTTTATAGTTTCTAGTTTCTACTGCTCAATGTTGTAAACTGTTGTTATCATGGCTGATAACAGTTATTATCTCCGATAAAATATAATAAAATGCAATGAATGCTTTTCCGAAGCAGTAACTGATCTTACTAATCGCTATATTAAATAAAATCCAGACATTTTGTGCTAGAGAGTGTGTAAACATGCTCTTCATACATTACTTAAACGCGAGAAACATACCACAAAGACGTTAGAACATTTTGGGTCGAATTTGTTACTTGAAAATGCATATTATAAAAAATACAACACTACTGTAGTTCATAGTTTGTAGTTTCGACTGCCCAATGTTGTAAACTGTTGATATCATGGCTGATAACAGTTATTATTTCCGATTAAATATAATAAAATACAATGAAAGCTTCGCCAAAGCCGCAACTGCCTTTACTAAACGCTATATTAATTAAAATGCTGAATTTTGTTGCTAGGGAGAGTCTAACCATGCTCTTTGTACATTACTGGAACCCGAGAAACATACCACAAAGACGTTAGAACAATTTGGGTCAAATTTGCTATTTGAAAGTGCTTATTTTCAAAAATACAGAACTAGTGAAGTTCATAGCTTGTAGTTTCGACTGCCCAATGTTGTAAACTGTTGTTATCATGGCTGATAACAGTTATTATCTCCGATAAAATATAATAAAATTCAATGAAAGCCTTTCCGAAGCCGTAACTCATCTTACTAATCGCTATATTAAATAAAATCCAGACATTTTGTGCTAGAGAATGTGTAGACATGCTCTTCATACATTACTTGAACCCGAGAAACATACCACAAAGATGTCAGAACATTATGGGTGGAATTTGCTATTTGAAAATGCATATTATCAAAAATACAGCACTACTGTAGTTCATAGTGTGTAGTTTCGACTTCCCAATTTTGCAAATTGTTGATATCATGGCTGCTAACAGTTATTATCTCCGATAAAATATAATAAAATACAATGAAAGCGTCGCCTAAGCCGCAACTGGCGTTACTAAACGCTATATTAATTAAAATTCTGACATTTTTTACTAGGGTGTGTGGAAACATGCAATGTGTACATTACTGGAACTCGATAAATATACCACAAGGACATTAGATCATTTTGGGTCGATTTGGCTATTTGAAAGTGCTTAGTATTAAAAATACACCACCAATGCAGTTCATAGTTTGTGGTTTCGACTGCTCAATGTTGTAAACTGTTGATATAAGGGCTGAAATTATTCCCGATAAAATATAATAAAATACAATGAAAGCTTCGCCTAAGCCGCAACTGGTTTTACTAAACGCTATATTAATTAAAATGCTGAATTTTTTTGCTAGGGAGAGTCTAAACATGCTCTTTGTACATTACTGGAAAAAGAGAAATATACCACAAAGAATTTAGAACTTTTCGGGACAAATTGGTCATTTGAAAGTGCTTATTGACAAAAATACAGCACTACTGTAGTTCATAGTTTGTAGTTTCGACTGCCCAATGTTGTAAACTGTTGATATCATGGCTGATAACAGTTATTATCTCCCATAAAATATAATAAAATTCAATGAAAGCTTCGCCAAAGACGCATCTGATTTTATTAGACGCTATATTAATTAAAATTGTGAATTTTCTGCTAGGGAGTGTGGAAACATGCATTGTGTATATTACTGGAACTCGTTAAATATACCACAAGGACATTAGATCATTTTGGGTCGATTTGTCTATTTGAAAGTGCTTAGTATTAAAAATACACCACCAATGCAGTTCATAATTTGTGATTTCGACTGATCAAAGTTGTAAACTGTTGATATAAGGGCTGATATTATTCCCGATAAAATATAATGAAATACAATGAAAGTTTCGCCAAAGCCGCAACTGCCTTTACTAAACGCTATATTAATTAAAATGCTGAATTTTTTTGCTAAGGAGAGTCTAAACATGCTCTTTGTACATTACTGGAACACGAGATATATACCACAAAGACGTTAGAACATTTCGGGACAAATTGGTCATTTGAAAGTACTTATTACCCAAAATACAGCATTACTGTAGTTTATAGTTTCTAGTTTCTACTGCTCAATGTTGTAAACTGTTGTTATCATGGCTGATAACAGTTATTATCTCCGATAAAATATAATAAAATGCAATGAATGCTTTTCCGAAGCAGTAACTGATCTTACTAATCGCTATATTAAATAAAATCCAGACATTTTGTGCTAGAGAGTGTGTAAACATGCTCTTCATACATTACTTAAACGCGAGAAACATACCACAAAGACGTTAGAACATTTTGGGTCGAATTTGTTACTTGAAAATGCATATTATAAAAAATACAACACTAGTAGTCCATAGTGTGTAGTTTCGACTGCCCAATGTTGTAAACTGTTGATATCATGGCTGATAACAGTTATTATTTCCGATTAAATATAATAAAATACAATGAAAGCTTCGCCAAAGCCGCAACTGCCTTTACTAAACGCTATATTAATTAAAATGCTGAATTTTTTTGGATTGGGAGAGTCTAAACATGTTCTTTGTACATTACTGAGACTCGAGAAACATACCACAAAGACGTTAGAACAATTGGGGTCGAATTGGCTATTTGAAAGTGCTTATTTTCAAAAATACAGAACTAGTGAAGTTCATAGCTTGTAGTTTCGACTGCCCAATGTTGTAAACTGTTGTTATCATGGCTGATAACAGTTATTATCTCCGATAAAATATAATAAAATTCAATGAATGCTTTTCCGAAGCAGTAACTGATCTTACTAATCGCTATATTAATTATAATCCAGACATTTTGTGCTAGAGAGTGTGTAAACATGCTCTTCATACATTACTTGAACGCGAGAAACATACCACAAAGACGTTACAACATTTTGGGTCGAATTTGTTACTTGAAAATGCATATTATCAAAAATACAACACTACTGTAGTTCATAGTGTGTAGTTTCGACTGCCCAATGTTGTAAACTCTTGATATCATGGCTGATAACAGTTATTATTTCCGATTAAATATAATAAAATACAATGAAAGCTTCGCCAAAGCCGCAACTGCCTTTACTAAACGCTATATTAATTAAAATGCTGAATTTTTTTACTAGGCAGAGTCTAAACATGTTCTTTGTACATTACTGAGACTCGAGAAACATACCACAAAGTCGTTAGAACAATTTGGGTCGAAGTGGCTATTTGAAAGTGCTTATTTTCAAAAATACAGAACTAGTGAAGTTCATAGTTTGTAGTTTCGACTGCCCAATGTTGTAAACTGTTGATATCATGGCTGATAACAGTTATTATTTCCGATTAAATATAATAAAATACAATGAAAGCTTCGCCAAAGCCGCAACTGCCTTTACTAAACGCTATATTAATTAAAATGCTGAATTTTGTTGCTAGGGAGAGTCTAACCATGCTCTTTGTACATTACTGGAACCCGAGAAACATACCACAAAGACGTTAGAACAATTTGGGTCAAATTTGCTATTTGAAAGTGCTTATTTTCAAAAATACAGAACTAGTGAAGTTCATAGCTTGTAGTTTCGACTGCCCAATGTTGTAAACTGTTGTTATCATGGCTGATAACGGTTATTATCTCCGATAAAATATAATAAAATTCAATGAAAGCTTTGCCGAAGCTGTAACTGATCTTACTAATCGCTATATTAAATAAAATCCAGGCATTTTGTGCTAGGGATTGTGTAAACATGCTCTTTATTCATTACTTAAACTCGAGAAACTTACCACAAGGACGTTAGAACATTTTGGGCCAAATTGGCCATTTGAAAGTGCTTATTACCAAAAATACAGCACTACTGTAGTTCATAGCTTGCAGTTTCGACTGCCCAATGTTGTAAACTGTTGATATCATGGCTGATAAAATAATATAAAATTCAATGAAAGCTTTTCCGAAGCCGTAACTGATCTTACTAATCACTATATTAAATAAAATCCAGACATTTTGTACTATAGAGTGTGTAAACATGCTCTTCATACATTATTTGAACGCGAGAAACATACCACAAAGACGTTAGAACATTTTGGGTCGAATTTGCTACTTGAAAATGCATATTATCAAAAATACAACACTACTGTAGTTCATAGTGGGTAGTTTCGACTGCCCAGTGTTGTAAACTGTGGATATCATGGCTGATAACCGTTATTATTTACGATTAAATATAATAAAATTCAATGAAAGCTTCGCCGAAGCCGCAACTGCCCTTACTAAACGCTATATTAATTAAAATGCTGAAATTTTTTCCTAGGGAGTGTGGAAACATGCTCTTTGTGCATTACTGGAACTCGAGAAACATACCACAAAGACGTTAGACCATTTTGGGTAAAATTGGCTATTTGAAAGTGCTTATTATAAAAAATACATCACTAATGTAGTTCATAGTTTGTAGTTTCGACTGCCCAATGTTGTAAACTGTTGATATTTGTGCTGATAACAGTTATCATTTATAAAATACAATGAAAGCGTCGCCGAAAGCGTAACTGCATTTACTAAAGGCTATATTAATTAAAATGCTGAAATTGTTTGCTAGGGAGTGTGGAAGCATGCTCTTTGTACATCACTGGTACTCAAGAAACATACCACAAAGACGTTAGAATATTTTGGGTCAAATTGGCTATTTGAAAGAGCTTATTATACAAAAAACAACAATAATGTAGTTTATAGTTTGTAGTTTCGATTGCCAAATGTTGTAAACTGTTGATATCATGGCTGATAGCAGTTATCTTCTCCGATAAATTATAATAAAATTCAATGAAAGTGTCGCCGAAGCAGCAACTGTATTTACTAAAAGTTATATTAATTAAAATGCTGAAATTGTTTGCTAGGGAGTGTCAAAAATTGCTCTTTGTACATTACCGGAACTTGAGAAACATACCAGAAGGACGTTAGAACATTTTCTGTTGAACTGGCTATTTAAGAGAGCTTAGTATCAAAAATACAGCACCGATGTAGTTCATAGTTTGTAGTTTTGACTGCCCAATAATGTAAACTGTTGATATCAGGGCTGATAACAATTATTATCTACGAGAAAATATATTAAAATACAATGAAAGCTTCGCCGAAGCCGCAACTGTATTTACTAAACGTTATATTAATTAAAATGCTGAAATTTTTTGCTAGGGAGTGTGGAAACATGCTCTTTGTGCATTACTGGAACTCGAGACACATACCACGAAGAAGTTAAAACATGTTGGGTCGAATTGGCTATTTGAAAGTGCTTATTATCAAAAATACATCACTAATGTAGTCCATAGTTTGTAGTTTCGACTGCCCAATGTTGTAAACTGTTGATATCAGAGCTGATAACAGTTATTATCTACGAGAAAATATATTAAAATACAATGAAAGCTTCGCCGAAGCCGCAACTGTATTTACTAAACGTTATATTAATTAAAATGCTGAAATTTTTTGCTAGGGAGTGTAGAAACATGCTCTTTGTGCATTACTGGAACTCCAGAAACATACCACAAAGACGTTAGAATAATTTTGGTCGAATTGGCTATTTGAAAGTGCCTATTATAAAAAAAACAGCACTAATGTAGTTCATAGTTTGTAGTTTCGACTGCCCAATGTTGTAAACTGTTGATATCAGGGCTGATAACAGTTATTATCTACGTGAAAATATATTAAAATACAATGAAAGCTTTGCCGCAGCCGCAACTGCCTTTGCTAAACGCTATATTAATTAAAATGCTGAAGTAGTTTGCTAGGGAGTGTGGATACATGCTCCTTGTACATTACTGGAACTCGAGACACATACCACGAAGACGTTAGAACATGTTGGGTCGAATTGGCTATTTGAAAGTGCTTATTATCAAAAATACATCACTAATGTAGTTCATAGTTTGTAGTTTCGACTGCCCAATGTTGTAAACTGTTGATATTTGGGCTCATAACAGTTATCATCTGCGATAAAATATAATAAAAAACAATGAAAGCGTCGCCGAAACCGCAACTGCATTTACTAAAGGCTATATTAATTAAAATGCTGAAATTTTTTGTTAGGGAGTGTGGAAGCATGCTCTTTGTACATTACTGGAACTCCAGAAACACACAACAAAAACGTCAGAATATTTTTGGTCGAATTGGCTATTTGAAAGTGCTTATTATAAAAAAACAGCACTAATGTAGTTCATAGTTTGTAGTTTCGACTGCCCAATGTTGTAAACTGTTGATATTTGGGCTGATAACAGTTATCATCTGCGATAAAATATAATAAAACACAATAAAAGCTTCGCCGAAGCCGCAACTGCTTTTACTAAACGCTATATTAATTAAAATGCTAAAGTTGTTTGCTAGGGAGTGTGAAAAAGTGCGCTTTTTACATTACTGAAACTCGAGAAACATACCAGAAAGACGTTAGAACATTTTGTATCGAATTGGCTATTTAAAAGTGATTAGTATTAAAAAATACAGCACTAATGTAGTTCATACTTTGTAGTTGCGACTGCCCATTGTAAACTGTTGATATCATGGCTGATAACAGTTATTATCTACGAAAAAATATATTAAAATACAATGAAAGCTACGCCGAAGACGCAACTGCCTTTACTAAACGCTATATTAATTAAAATGCTGACATTTTTTGGAAGGGAGTGTGGAAACATGCTCTTTGTACATTACTGGAACTCGAGAAACATACCACAAAGACGTTAGAACATTTTGGGTCGAATTGGCTACTGGAAAGTGCTTATTATCAAAAATACATCACTAATGTAGTTCATACTTTGTAGTTTCGACTGCCCATTGTAAACTGTTGATATCGTGGCTGATAACAGTAATTATCTCAGATAAAATATAATAAAATACAATAAAAGCTTCGCCGAAGCCGCAACTGCAGTTACTAAACGCTATATTAATTAAATTGCTGAAGTAGTTTGCTAGGGAGTGTGCAAAAGTGCTCTTTGTACATTACTGGAACTCGAGAAATATACCAGAAGGACGTTAGAACATTTTGTGTCGAAATGGCTCTTTGAAAGGGCTTAGTATCAAAAATACAGCAATAATGTAGTTCATAGTTTGTAGTTTCGACTGCCCAATATTGTAAACTGTTGATATTTGGGCTGATAACAGTTATTATCTACGAAAAAATATATTAAAATACAATGAAAGCTTCGCCGAAGACGCAACTGCCTTTACTAAACGCTATATTAATTAAAATGCTGACATTTTTTGGAAGGGAGTGTGGAAACATGCTCTTTGTGCATTACTGGAACTCGAGAAACATACCACAAAGACGTTAGAACATTTTGGGTCGAATTGGCTACTGGAAAGTGCTTATTATCAAAAATACATCACTAATGTAGTTCATAGTTTGTAGTTTTGACTGCCCAATGTTGTAAACTGTTGATATTTGTGCTGATAACATTTATCATCTGCGATAAAATATAATAAAATACAATGAAAGCATCGCCGAAACCGCAACTGCATTTAATAAAAGCTATATTAATTAAAATTCTGAAATCTTTTGCTAGGGAGTGTGGAAACATGCTCTTTGTGCATTACTGGAATTCGAGTAAGATACCCGATAAAATATAATAAAATACAATGAAAGCGTCGCCGAAGCCGCAACTGCTTTTACTAAACGCTATATTAATTAAAATACTGAAATTGATTGCTAGGTAAGTGTGAAAAGGTGCTCTTTGTACATTACTAGAATTCGAGAAACATGCCACAAGGACGTTAGAACATATTGTTACTAATTGGCTATTTGAAAGTGCTTAGTATCAAAAATACAGCACTACTGTAGTTCATAGTTTGTAGTATCTGCCCGAATTTGTTCCTGTAAAATACGGCCTGCAAAGAAGAGTCAAAGTACATGTACAGTGACAGCAATTTTTTAAGAAAATTTCAATCTTTCCTTTCAAAAAGTAGCGTGTGTGAGTGTGAGTGAATCTTGACTGTACATCAGTTCATTATTAATCGAATGTACCTACACATTGCCAATTTTCTTACAAATTAGAAATTAGGAATATTCTACGATTACAGGTGAAGAGAATACAATTAAAATACAATCTTAACTAATTGCTATCTGTCTTACCTGGTTATGGAAAAAATATTTGGGTGTGATTACAATTGCAGATAATGACGAGTACATTTTACAATTTCCTACGGAATTTCTAGATTCGTTAAATTTCAGTGGAATGCATCCACATCGCTTAACACCCAAAATAGAGGCAATTGTTATTCTCTTGAGAAATTTAAATGTGTCTACTGGTTTAATAAATGGGACAAGATTATTGGTAAGCAATTTATACGAGAACTGTTTAGATTTGGATGTCTTAAATCGGCAAGCTACAGGCAGAAGAGTATTATTACCGCGTATAGATTTAACACCTTCTGATATTACATTACATTCTTGCTTTTGGACAAGACAGTTTCCTGTACGCCTAGCATTTGCGATAATAATTAATAAATCGGAATGACAAACTCTGGATAAAGTAGGAATGCATTTGCCACAACCAGTATTTAGCCATGGTCAATTATATGTGACATTGCTACGTGTGCGTTGTTTTTAAAAACTTAAAAATTTAAATTTTATTTAATTGATCGTGCCACACGTTAAGCATTGTCTATAAAGAAGTTTTATAAGTTGCAAAACATTTTGCAATGGGTGCTTTTTTTATTTACTGTGGTCTTATCCTCTCGACGATGATATTTAAATGGCAGTTGCTCTCAAGACAAATACGTGTTATAACAGTGATTTTTCAAAATGCAGTATCAGTACAATAAGGACATATTGTCTTGAATTTACATAAGGGTTTACCTGAGAGGATATTCTAAGGCCGAATAGTTTTCCAAACTTCTCTTGAAACTCGGCAACGAAAACCTATATCAAGCCGTGACAGATATCGCCAACCTCACTACATAATATACAGGGTGTTAATTAAGTACGTAGATAAACTTTAAGGGGCGATTCCTTGATCTATTCTAAGATAAAAAGTTCATACAAACATGGGACCTAAACGGCTTCATTTTCGAGATTAAACAAAAACAGTCTTTTTCAAAAATTTGGAAAACGGCTAGAAGTATTCTAATAAAACTTGGTGCAGGTTAGTATTTTATAAAGTGGAATTGTTCGGTCAAAATAAATTTAATTTATTTTTACCAGTGGCGTACATCGCACAGAACCACAACCACAACCACAGTTACCTTATTTTAGAAAAATCTGGTACGCCACTGTATTTTATAAAAAAGTTAGTAGCCATTGTAAGATTGTTTTTTCTTAAATAACATTTTTTTAAATCTTCTTTAAACTGTATTTTGAAAACGAAGCCGTTCAGGTCCAATTAACGTCCAATGAAAGAAATTGCTGTTACAGATTTTTCCATTTTTCTCGGAAAAGGTTTATTCTATCAAAAAAATAAATGATACATTTTTTGTATAGTGTACAGTGTACAGTGGCGTACCATATTTTTCTGAAATAATGTAACTGAGGCGGCCGCGATGCACGTCACTGGTGGAAATAAATTACTTAAATTTATTTTCACCAAACAATGCCGCTTTATGGAATACTAACATACACAAAGTTTCATTACAATACCTCTAGGTGTTTTCCAGATTTAAAAAATAAATAAATTTGTGTTTAAATTTCAACACCCTGTATCTCGAAAACGAAGCAGTTTAGGCCCCATGTTTGTATGAACTTTTTATCTTAAAATTGATCAAGGAATCACTCCTTAAAGTTTGTCTACGTACTTAATTAACACCCTGTATATCGACATCAAGAACATAACAGCAAAACATGTGTCCTGGCTTCGAAAAAGGGCGATTATCACTCTGAAGATGATAAGGCACTGGAAATCAACAACACACACCTCGGAGCCTTTCATTCAGAGAAAAAAATCTATCAGTCGATTAACACTGAGGCAGAGGACACAGTGTACTACCACGTTGAGTTTCTCTACACTCTCGACCCTCCCGGACTTCTTCCAAATCGCCTGCCTTTGAAAGTTAGAACACCCGTTATACTACTGAGAATCGTGAAGACTCCCAAACTCGACTGCAAGTGAAAAATCCGCATCGAAACGTCACTGAGGCCACTATTTTTATAGGTTTTGGAAAAGGGGAGACAGTCTTCATTCCTCGAATACCTCTTATTCCTTCAGACTATTCTTTTCAATTTAAGAGATTGCAATTTCCCGTCAAAACCTGCTTCGCCATGACGATCAACAAGGTGCAGGGACAATCGCTGGAGGACTGTTTTTCTCTCGGTCAACTTTATCTAGACTGTTTAGAGGTCAGTTCTCCAAACAACTTAGTGGTGCTCAAACCAGAAGGGAAAACTGTACTCTACTATACAGTATCGTCTACAAAGAAGTACTTTTACACTCTATTCGACGGGATTGACTTTTACTTCACAAGATCGTTACATAATAGTATCTGGGGAAGTAAAAAGTTGTAATTCGCCATATTAGTTCTTTTTACAAATAGGGACAAATAATTTTCAGGGCGTTTCGAAATTCATTCCTCCAAAGAAGCTAACTATGGAAGACCTGTTTTTTTTTAAATCTACAACGAGGAAACTACTACAGGTGGGAAGCTGAAATTCGACATATTAGTTCGTTTTACAAATAAGATCAAGTAAATTTCAAGGTTTTGCAGAATTCATCCCCGAAAGGAGTTAATGGGACAAATCTGTTTTTCTAAATACCGCCACAAAAAAACTACTACAAGTAGAATAATAATAATAATGGTGAGGCACTAACACCCCATGAAGGAGCTTGGCCTGCAAGGCGGAAGGTTAGAGCTTCCGTATCCTCGCTCTCACAAGTATAGGAAGTTGAAATTGAGCATATTATAACATTTTAAAAATCGAGTCAATTCATTTTTAGGGTTTTAGAGAATTCATCCCAGAAAGGGGTTAAATGAAGCAAATCTGTTTTTCAAAATATTGCCACGGAAAAACTACTACAGGCAGTTGTTACAGTACAAAACGGTAACTACGGCCTAACCTCCAGCCCTTCAAGCGTGCCACACAAACTTATACGCTTGGGAACCAGATAGTTAACCGCAAAAGAACTATAAACGAAGACGAAATCGGGAATACGCCGAAAAGCAAGCCCTGACTCTCGTTACGAGATGGTTGTAACAAAATCTCACCGGCTATTGGTTGCTCAAAAGGAGAAGGGTCGTGGTAAAAACACTACATGAAAGTCAGGGCGGTACTTCGACACAAAAGGGTGAAATGATGGTAAATGTAGGACGCCACTCCATTCTAACTAACTAAATCGAACCCACTTGAATGGAGAAGTGTGGGCTCAATTCCCACTAACACTAGGCAAGCTTGGTTCGGCTAACACGCTACGGCACTGACTTACCTTGACGAAACAACTTCCTGAAGCAGCTGCTAAACTCCTTTACAACTAACTGAAAAGGAACACAACAACAAACAAAATATCGTCAACACAAATCAAAGACATCAGTACTTAACAATGAGCTCTATTCAAATAATAAATTAAATAAGCAGGTAACAATGGACATGAAATGTTTGACTAGTTACAAGAAAAATAATCAAAGGGGTTAGTTACTAATTTACGTTACAAGTTACTTCAATACGAACAACAATAAACTTTACTGTACAGACATGACCTTGAAATCAACCATGTTAACTATAGCAGTAATATTAAGCCGGAACGTTCAACACTTTTTGACGAAAAGAACACTATGTAGTAGGCACGATAATTACATAAAACGTTGACGAAAAGGACACTAGGTTATACACGACAGTTTCATAAAATACAAGCATGGTTTACCTTGTAGGAGTTCAGCTGGCTGTAATCGACGGTCGGCGCGGTAGGGTGTTTTGCCTTCCAAGCACCTGCCTTAAGATTGCTGAAGAAATGAACGAGAACGGGAACGGGGAATCCCAGAGTAGATGGAATGCGGAACTCAGCCTCGATATTAAAGATGGTAACGACAGCAAACGGGGTCGGTAGAATGCAATCATAATCCCCTCGACGGGTAGACGACGTACGTAGCGGTAATGGGCAAAGCCCTAGACATGCGAGAACGATACACGTCATGCTTAGTTAACGATGGTCTGGTTAGGAGTCCGTAAACAAATCCGCCCATGGCGACAACTCAGAAGATCTCGCAATCCTCCGACGATAAAGAACTCCGACCACGTTTAACTAAAACTTGCTTCATTTCAATTGCCCACGGCTGTTGTTTGCTGCATAAAATAACTGATATTCCCTCGTACCGATAGCATACGACTCCTTCATAAGGCACCAACAATAACGAAACACATAAATTACGGCAGAAGACGGAAACGAGAACAAAGCCACCCCCAACGGCTGCATCACGCGAAGCCGTCAGGGGGTGCGATCTTAGAACACGTGCTGTATACTTCAAGATCGGGTCGGGACTGAATTTCAAACTGCGGCTAAAGCCAACGGCCACCAACGCGTCCTATATGCATCTTTTTCTTGCATATGCGAAGACCAAGGAAGGCAACGGAAATTTTCAACAGAATCGCAGGACAGCTGACTGGACGATTCACACGGGACTCGAAGGTTAAAAGTCTCGGACTAGCGAAATACTGGGAAACGATAATCTGCATCCGCCTTGCAGGCAACAAAGAACAAAGGGTGAATTTAAAAATGGAATTCTGCTAACGAAACGTGACTATCTGAATTAATTTTAACCGATAAACCTACCGCGAGGTACAAATGCCTAAAATACGCTGTAAAGCAGAGGACAGGCAGGGCAGGATCGAGCCCAAAATTTAAAATGACGACAGGACTTAAAGATGATCTAACACAGTAAGCTGAAATTTGGTATTTTAGGTCGTTTTGCTAATCGGAAATCATTTTTAGGGTTTTTCGAAATACATTCCCCCAAAGTGGTTAAATAGGCCAGAAGTGTTTTTCTAAAAATAGCCACAAAGGATCTGCTATAGGCCGGAAATTGAAATTCGTTTAACAAATTTGTTCAAATCAATTTCAGGCTTTTTCAAAAATAACTCCCGAAAGGGTTAAATGGGGTAGATGTGTTTTTCTAAAAATTCCCATAATACGGTAACTGCTGCAGGTAGAAAGTTGATTCGTCACAGTAGTTCGTTTTACACATCGAATCAAGTTATTTTCAGGGTATTGCAAAATGTATCCTCTGAAAGGGATTAAATGGGGTAGATGTGTTTTTCTAAAGATCGTCTCGAGATAGATATAGGTATTAAGTCGAAGTTCAGCATATTAGTTCATTTTACAAATAATGTCAAACCATTTTCAGAGTTTTTCAGAATGCATCTCCTCAAAAGAGTTAAATGAGATAGATCTGTTTTGTAAATATTGCCTTAACGAGCGAACTGCTACAGATAGGAAATTGAAATTTGGCATTAGATCGTCTTACAAATAGGCCAAATCATTTTCAGGGATTTTTGGAATTTACCACCAAAGGGTATTACGAAACAAATGCTCTCTTAGCGGTTGGTACTGTATGAACAAACCTTTAGTGCCGATATTTGGTTTCCGAGTCGAAATTCGTTAAGTTGGCAATTACATTTTTGGTAGTGCTCGGATTTGGAAACTCATGGCGCTTCGGCCTTCGTCTGATTTTTACAGCGAAGCTAGCAGCTTGCACGGTTTTTTGCATTCTATAATCTGATGGGGGAGTTAGTTTGATTTTGATTCTTTGTGTGTTCTTTGTGTGTTCCACGCCGTACGGCGGAGTTTTGTGTAGAAGCAAATATTTGGACATTTAAGCTCGCGTCAATTTTCGGAGTTAATTGCAAACAAGCTTCTGCAAAAAAACTTTCCGTGCACATGGCCCATATTCTTGAAGCGAGTTATTTTTAAGTTTTGTTCGCTCTCGCGTAAAGCGCATGTCGTTTATTTAAACAATTTTCTAGCTCTTCCCACCCTACCAACGGTCCTCAATGTTCTCAATTTTAGCCTTAAAGACGAATATTGCGATGAAATCAACAAAAAAATTATATCTCTTTTGCCTGAATATGAAAAACAATATTGAGTGTGAATACAATTATTGTATCACATAATGACATTTTATAATTTTCTATGAAATTTCTATATTCGTTAAATTTTAGTGGAATATATCTATATTGCTTAACACTAAAAATAGGATCGATAGATGTTCCCTTGAACATGTTAAATGTGTTCACTAGTTTAATAGATTGGATAAGATTAATAGTACGCAATTTATTTGAGAACTGTTTAGATTTGGTATTAAATGGACAAGCCACAAGCCAGGCAGAAGAGTATTATTATCTCGTATAGATTAACACATTCCAATATTGCACTACCTTTTTGCCTTGCGATGACAATTAATAAATCACAAGAACAAACTATGGATAAAGTGGGAAATATATCGTATTTTCCACAACCATTATTTAGCGATGGTCAAGTATCTGTAGCAATATCACGTGTGAGTAGTTTTAAAAACTTAAAATTTTACATTTTACCTAATGTATCCTGCCACACGTTACAAAGAAGTTTTGTAACTTGCAAAATATTTTGCAGCTAGTCCACTAGTTTTTGTTTGATACTTTGTAGTATTTGCTCCATTTTTTATTATTTTGTATTTTATATATGTTCGTTTAGTCCAATAAACAAGGGTTTTTTCCAGGAAAAAAATGTAGAAGTTCTTTTCTCAACGGTTCTATATGTTTTTTGGGGCGCTGAATCCGAATCTGAGGTTTGCCACCTCACCAGACGTCGGCTTCATAACGAAAATTGCAAAAAACCTCAATTTTTCGGCACTATTTTGAGTTTTTTGACTATAACTCGAAAACTAAGCTTCTTTCGATTATACAAACCCTTTAGCAAATTAAACTAGACAAAATATCCTTTAAAATTCATATAATAACTCTGAAGTTTGAAAAATCCATAACGCCACTAGCGCTTGTTCAAGGGAAGCCATTTTTTAACTCTTCGCTAATAAAGTCAAAAACGCTATTCTAGAGTGTCGTCACGTTTTCTTTTTAGTCCTCTCCAGGCAGTGGATTGCTCAATCTCTTGGTGAATGGGCGCCGGTCTTTCTACTGTAGAAAAATATTATAATGACAATTTGATGAGTGAAGGTTCAGTTTATAATTGCAGGAGGTATAACTGTTTCATACATAAGAAATGGTATTGAGCATCAGCAGCTGCCAAATCATGCACTGAACGAATACGATGTAAAATATTATTTGCAGTTTTATCATTTCGATCTTTCAGCAATCTATTTATGTTTTTGGCTACAGTATATTGAGTGACAGGGTACACAGGATTGTGGTATTGTGGTGTCTTTTTCATTTTTTTGTTTGAATAATCTGGTGGCACTTCCTCCCCACATATAAAACAGTGGGTTTTGAATGAAAATAGAGACATATTCAAAAGAAGTGCAGGTAAATCCTTACTTTGTCTATTCCTCTTACGGACAGCATTAATCAATTTTTCATTAGTGTAGCTCTTCCTACATTTTTCGTGGACCTTAATCTCTTTATCAATCTTACATTTTTAAACAACACTATCTTTCCATCCTCTCGACATCTGCTTGCTTCAATGAAACCGTCCAACCCCTTTTCCTTCACTACACTCGTGTTGGTGCCATCATCTAACGCTCAGTCGCATATGATACACTCGCGAGACATTTTGACATATACTAACTAGACTAAAAATCGTAGGTACAATATACGATCGCTGCAGGAGACCAACTAAATGGTCAGGTGTATTAAATATATCACTAAAAAATTGACCTCACTGACGTTCTACAATTCCTTAAAATATACGGTACCCCCCACCCAAGAAAAGCGCCCTTCCGTGCTTTCCAAGAATACTTCGATACTCAGCATCACTCCGTTTCGCTAATACAATGAAATGCTATGAACCAGTTATTTATATTAAAAAAAAACAAACAAAAATTTTTTTTGCCGACGACCATAGCTCAAAAGTTGATGTTGCCTTCATTTTCGGAGGACCTATCGTATGAAAACGATCCAAGACTTCAGGAAGGTTCCTGGCGACCGGAATCGTGTACACATACGAACATACATCCCCCGCACAGCACGTTTAGGCACCCCCCAATGCGGGGGATTGATCTAGTGGGCTGGGATCTTCACCAAAAGATATGCACCGCCGAGACGGAGATTTGATATAGTGGGTTCATTAGTCGGTTGGCTCGAATTTTAGAGATATTTGACTCGGAGTGGTTTTCGATATGAGGGAATTTCAATACTTCGTACACTTCGTGTCGAAGTAATATGACCTGGTATAGCAGGTATTCATAAAATAAGTAATTTTAGGTGTATGAAGTTTATAGTAAGGCACACGAGCACAGTTAGAATGGCGTTTTTACCTTTTTTAAAGGAGAGTCAAAAAATTACCTTTCTTCAACACTCGCTAGCGTCGTTATAGATTATCCAAACTTTAAAGTTAAGATATGCATTTTGTAGGAAATTTTGTATACTTTAATTAGGTATATGATTAATATCTTCGAAAAACGCTTATTTTTCGAGTTATAGTAAAAAAATTGAAAGACTGCCGAAAATTTCAGTCTTTTTTGTCTTTTTCGTTACGAAGCCGACGCCTGGCGAGGTGGCAAACCTCATATTTGGATTCAGCGCCCCCAAAAACATATAGAACAGTTGAGAAAAAAACTTCTACATTTTTTCCTGGAAAAGGCTTTTCTGAACCTAGTTATCAATGTACGTTGCCTATCTATCCGTATACCTACTCCACGTTGCGTTGTTACCTTGGCAATATTTTTGACTTATCCGAAACATCACTCTAGTCTGCACCTGTTGTGCATCTTATATTATAAGAGCTGATGCCGCCGGCCGCCGGTCACCGCGCGACCGTAAGCACTGGCGCGCGCACATGCCGATCGTAAGCCCAAGTGGCAAGACCGTCAACAGCAAGCATTTGTATTGTTAACGCTGGCAGGGCCGGACGTAGGCTGGCTACCAGCTTAAGCAAGCATTTTTATTGTTAGCAGTTTCTTTACGCTGGCAGGGCCAGACGTAGGCTGACCAACGCGTTCTAGTATATTCATATACTCTTATATTTATAATGCTTAGGCGACGAACTATCTACTTCCATTAGCTCGCTTAGACTTCAGACTGTCCCTCACATCTTCCAAAACTTTTAACTAGCTCATAAGTGTATGATTACTAATGTAGCTTAATGCTCATCACTCGCTAGACATCACATGAAAATGTGTAGGTACATAATTATATCATATAACATACCGGTACTGCATCCACATTTATACTTAAAAGTTTTGTGTCTATAAATTATGAATTTGGTAAACTGATATAGAAATGAGATACCTGAGAGGAATAGCAGGAAAAACAAAGTTTGATAGAATACGAAATACAGAAATAAGAAACACCATAAAGCAATAACCGATTATGCAAGAAATAGAAAAAAGACAACTGGAATGGTTTGGGTATATCACGAGCATGGAATCATATAGATTACCGAAAATAATTCAAGAGATGAAAAGTCACAAAAAACTAAAAAGTAGCAGACCACGGAAAACTTTGATGCAAGGGATGGCAGAGATAGGCGAACGAAAAGGGAAGAAAGTAGAAGAAATAAAAACCATGGCAACAGACAGGAAGGGATGGAAAAAATTGTTAAAAGAACCATAAGCGCGGACGCTCGCGAGGGCAAAAGGTGTAGAGAAAAAACAACAAGGAGTAAACTAATATACCCCCAGCATTCAATAAGGCTATAGGTGGTTTAGATTAAAAAGGAAGAAAATAAGCTACTGCACCTTATCTATTGTAATCCAGTTGCTTCCAAAACTATATAATTATTTCATTGCTCTTTTATATCAATTCATCGATTCAAAATAAAACTAATGATATCTCGCAGCCCTACACAATCGCATTTGTAATTCATAGTGTTATCAGATCCATACATATATGAAAAAATTAATAATTTATTTATATAGCTTTGTGCAGATATAAAAAGATATTAAATAGTGTTAGCAGTGAAACATTTCATTGCAGAAGTGAATAATACTGAGGTTGCTGTAATATTACGAATTCTTCCCAAGAAAATAGTGCAATAAATTATTCCACCTACTGGAATTTTATAAAATTATAGAAATATTGATATTATGCCGACTTTCAATTTAATGTTTTTTGTTTTTTATAAACCTAATTAGCTTAGATTGAATTTGGTTTCCATAGTGTTTACTAAGACAATTACAACAAAATTATTGATCAAAGATACCGAAACTATGTATTTGCTGTAATAGTATTATTGTAGTAATTTTATAGTTAAAATAGAGAACTGAAGTATGTTTCAGAAAAACCAGGGTAGGCGAAAGACTACATTAACTAAAGTGTTCGAATCGGCACAATTAGTGCTCTTACCGTGCAGATGGTTAGGCCTATTTCTGATAAAAGATCTTAAACAAAATGGCCAAGTTGTACTGAAAACCGGACGATCAGATCGGATATATTTCGTGTTTTATTTGATAACATTAATAGCCAACATGGTTTTGGCTGTAAAACTAGCTGCATGCGATAATGACTCGATGTCCGAAACACTAAAAATGTGTTGGATAATATACATAGTTATTCTGAATAGCAGCGTTATTATTCTACTAATTACTAATTTTTATAATCGGAAAGATCTTCACCATGTGCTAAAACATCTAGCAAAAATAGACGATTATTGTACGAATATTGGAGCCACTGTTGATTACATCGAAATGCAAAGAATGCTATCAAAAGCATTTCTAAGTGGTTTAACCTGGCTTCTAATCACTTCCGCTTTACTTTTATCTTTACCAGATCTTGATTTTATTCAGAGAACGTTAGTAGTTGTTCTTCACTTTCTACATTCAATGGAATACTCCATGACTGCAACTTTTATGTTTCTGATTTTCAAACGTTTTGAGTTACTCGAAAATATACTCACGAGTTTTAAAAATTTACATAAAGATGAACTTGGAAATGTTCACCTTTTGAAACGAAATGTAGATATTGTATGTCGACTACACATTGAGCTATGTAACTTAACAGAAATT
Source organism: Agriotes lineatus (assembly GCA_940337035.1). NCBI lineage: Eukaryota > Metazoa > Arthropoda > Insecta > Coleoptera > Elateridae > Agriotes > Agriotes lineatus. The sequence continues at coordinate 169,773,420 of OW679194.1, forward strand.
GTACATGGATGTTTGGAATTTGCAGAGTTAATTCTAATTTCGGTAGACATGGTTCAAGCGTTGCTGTGCATGTACTGGAAATATATAATTCTTTACATCCTTTTCTCCACCAAAATTATTACCTTTTCGAACGCCTTTCGAATATTGACGTTAGTATCGTGGTTTTATTACGAAACCTTCATAAATGGTGCCTTCGTCAAGTCCTATACAGATTTATGCGACAAGGTAAGTTTTATGCAACTGCAGTTTACTCTCCCGGCTACACCTTCTTAATAGAGCTTGTAATAAATATTTTTATTTCAATTAAAATTTGAAAAATTTTTAGAAATATTACAGTAAATTTTAGAAAAATTCTACTTACGTGGGTAATTATAAATTACAAAACATGCCTTGTTACTCTTATATTGATGGGAAACCTTGGCTTTATATCTTTAAACCCTCTATTTGATAGTAGCAAACAAAATTTCAGAAATTGCTGAAGTATATGCAATTCATAAAAAAGATAATTTAAAGCAGTTATCCGAAGTATCTAAAATGATGCAAAAACTATACTTGGAAATATTTTTCGTAGAATTTTGAATCTTAATACTAAATTGGATTGGTCTTCATGGGCCCTCACGAGCGGTAGATAAACAACATTTTTGCGTCAAAATATCATCAAGAAAAGTTGTTCAAAATGTAAAATTATGGTCTCATGCAAAATTTAAGACATATCGGCTTCAAGGGCGTAGCCAGGGTTCCATTTAGGGGTGGGCAAACATTTATACACACAATTATTATTGTTATTACTATTTTATTTTATTTTGTACAAATGGAAAAAATATTACTTAAAGTAACAGTATTTTTCGCGAATCGGATGCAAATCTTCTGAATATTTCATCTTCTAGCTCCTTCTTTTTTTCTAGCACCATTTTTTTTGCACACTCAGCATGCACAGTCCAGTAAGACGGTCTTCCGTCATTGTTGATCGCAACCAGGTTTTTACTCTACGTAGTGTACTGAAAGACCTTTCAATGGTGCTTGTTGTACACGGTTGTGCCAATGAAATATGTAAAGCATGTTTTAAATCAGGAAAGAAAGTCTCAGCTTCTTTCACCACGTCTATTGGTTCGAACTCTTTTAGTTCTTCTTTTCTGAGATTTTTTTCCTTTCAGAGATTGTACCATAATTCCGCTTCATTGTTAACATTACTTAAATTATAAAAATATAATGAGCTTTGTGTCCTTTTTAAAAACATAGTAGAAGGATGTATTGCTAATAGTGAAAAAGCCGGCAAATTATCGTCGGAAAATCGCTGTTCCAAGGAAGTTATTAAAGAATCCAAGTATGGAATTAGCAGCGACGTTTTCCAAAATTCAGCAGGAGTGGCCACTGGAGGATTTGACCGGTGTTGTTGACGTCCTGCAATTCTTGGTATTTGCAAGTCTACCCCAATGTTTTCAGCAATTGAATTAGCGCTAGATAAAATTTCTTGGATGATGGCGTTTGCCGCTTCTCTATGGATTTCTACCACAGCTACTATTCTTTTTATATGATTTTTGCACTGTAATATGTCAATGCATTTTGATTGTAAAACATTTGCCACAGGTTCTAGCAATGCAGAGTACTTAGCTATAATAACAAGACAGAGAATAAACTGGGACTTAGTTGCAGCAGAATGCAGTTGAAAAGCACCTTTTCTAGTGGCAGCATTACCTTCCACTGAAAGATTTTGTAATCCTTCCACGATTTTGATAAAATTGTTCCAGAATATGGAAATACTTTTGTATTTGTGAGACCAACGTGTCTCACACAAAAGGGGAACGTTTGGAGCAAACTTTCTTCGTAGCGCTGATTCACGGAAAAAACTGATTATATCTTTTACTGTAGAAACGGTATTCCGTATTTCTGGCACACGTTTCAAATCATTCACCACCAAATTTAATTTGTGGCTCGCACAGTGAAAATACAGAGCTTTTTTATATTTTTCTCTCAAAATTTTTTGAACGCCACCGTCCTTTCCTGCCATAGTTGAACAACCATCGTAGCCCTGTCCAACGCACTTGTCTGCATCTAAGCCTTCGTTTTGTAGAAAACTGTCTATTGTGGTTGCTATAGTTTTGGCGTCCATAGAAGTTAACTCCACAAACCCGACAAACTCTTCGCGAATTGCCATTTTTTTTTCGTCGAAAAATCGAATACCAATTGACAGCTGCTCTTTTCCTGATATATCACTGCTTTTATCAGCCAATGCGCTGTAAGCATTAGCCTTTTTACGTTATTAATAATATCGTCTTTAATAACCGCTCCACACACAGCAATAATTTCGTTTTGAATTTGTGGAGACATATAAGTTGCATTTTTTTTTGCCTTGTTCGATATGTTATTTCAAATTTTTGTAACCAGCCTCAATTTTTAGTTGAATTAGATCTTCAAATACACCTTGATGTTGATCTTTACCCCTCAATGGCAAGTCATGCGTCCCACAAAACATTATAGTAGAAATGATTGATGCTACCATTTTTCTATTTTCTTCCAATACTTTTTTGTGTACAGACACCAATCTGAACATCAACAGGAACATTCTCCACAAATGCTTTTGCTGCAGCGGTTGCTGATTTAGGCCACTGGGTGGCTGCATGTTTTTTGCAGTATTCGTGTATATCTCTGTATCGAGTAAAGGGCCTAATGATAAATGAACCCAAAACGCCTTGTACTGTACTTATTGTTGGAGGAAAAAGCACACAGTACAAGCACAGTGCACCTTTCAATCGTTGTGAATATGCAAGCCAAGGAGCATATGTGTGTAACCAACTATGTTTAAAATAAATCGATAGCGTCTTCAGCAAAATTGTAACTTTCTGGTGGTGTCCAACAACGTTTCAAAGTTTCCATTTTTTGCGCTGTTGTCATGGAAAAAGATTGTCCAGCCCGTTTGCCCAAATTGTTACCAGCATGGTCTCTATTCCCGAGCTTAGTTTTATCATATGATAATGCTGATGAAGGTCCCGCTTGAGGCGCATCCTGCTCATTAAAAGTAGAGGTAGTCTTGGTAGGTGCTTGTGCAATGTTTTTGTTTTTTTCTTCCTCTCTTTCACTTTTAGTGCTATAATTTTTTGACCTTTTCCTTTTCTGGGTCACTAAAAACAATTACCAACTACTACAACTGACATTTCTAATAATACACATTTTTGAAATTAAATAACGTAATCTTATAACTTTAATTTAATTACTTAATATACACAAAAATTAAATACTAAAAAAACAACACCAAAAATCTACCTGCAAAAAATTTCCTAATGTCCATTTTTTATTTTAGAATAGGTGCACCCAGTGTAAAATAAATTAAAATTTACAATTGATTTTAGTTAAATATTGGCTACTAATAAACACAATCACTTTATTCGCTCTTGTTTCCGTTCGTTTTGCACTGTATTTCCAAAATAACTGGAGCATTGTTTTAATATTAGCATTAAAGCGTGCTGTGCAGATAAACAAACTTCTGCAAATTCTCGGAACGGAACACTACCTGCACACTCAAATATATATTGAAAGTGCTGCAAATGCGTTCATTCCGCATTTGGCGCGCATTTTCGTTTACATTTAGATTATTTCAAAAACGCCTGATCGTGGGCAAATGCGAGTAAATCACCTACTACGGACACTTTTGAGCGTTTGCGGCATTCATATCGTATTGTTCACACGAACTTTACAAAACAACTGCTTTTTGCTTTTAATACATTTTTAGGGGTGGGCAAGCGCCCACCCCTGCCCATACCTGGCTAAGCCCTTGATCGGCTTACTTTTATGAAACCCTGTGTATTAAATGAGGTACTTTTGTGATGACGCGGTTTAATAAAAGTAAGCAAATATTCCTGAAATTTTGCATTGGACCACAATTTTACATTTTGAACAACTTTCCTTGATAATAGTTTGAAGTATTTAGAACAGAAAAGATAAAAAAAATTCATCTACCGCTCGTGAAAACCAATCCAACATTTTAATAGTATTAAGATTTTGTATTCAGAAGTTTACTAATATTCACCCTGTATAGTACTGATTAATTAGTAGAAAAACTAAAATTGATCATTCTTTAATATGGAATGTCATCACTTTATTTTTCAGGATACATTCTAACCAGTCTTACATCTATTACAGCTGCTGCATGGGGGTCTAGGACATCACGGAGTCGCCATTTCGGCGCCGCCACTTCGGCCCCGCCATCTCGGCGCAGGACCAGCTCGGCGCCAGGACAACTCGGCGCGGAGCCATCTTGGCGCCAGCCAACTTGGCGCAAGGCCATCTCGGCGCCTAATTCAATTTCGCAAACTACAGTGTGCACTACGTAAGAAAATTATTATAAACAAATAATAAATAAAGTGATCGCCAAAAAGCTGGCATCAAATGAAAAAAAAAATATTTAGAGTTTCTTGGAAAATCAAACACTGACGACCAGAGGTGGTTGCAAAGTGATCACAAATGGACCAAACAAAAGTTGTCACTTGACTTCCGTTATCAGTAAAATTTTACATTTTTAAAAATAATTACGAAACATGCATTTACTAGTCAAGATAGAGACACATTTTACGAAAAAAAAAAATTCTGGCCTTGAGATTGTTCAGTCAGCTAAAACTAACACACGATAAAAAAGCTCATTGAAATCTTGCTTAATTTCTGAAAATAGCACTTTTTGGATTTACACAATTTCAAAAAACGCCATTTTCTAACTAAGTAAAGTGCCTTTAATGTGACAAATATTCTTTAATGTTTATTTCCCAAATCAAAGAATTTTATTTTTAACAAAGGTTTTTTATTATGAAATAAAAAACTTTGTTAAAAATATTTGTTTTTCCATAGCAGTCTTTGTTAAAAGTAAAATTCTTTGATATGGGACCTATACAAAAGAAAATGTGAGAGATCAAAGTTGGCCGAAGATTTTGAAATTTGGTATAAGAGCCTAGATGTTGATTCTAAACAACTTCTCTTAATAACTTTTTGCCGTATTTGTTACATAAAAGGCACGCTACTCTACAGTAAAATAGGTTTTTTGAAAATTTCCAAGGCATACTTGCTTTTTCAAAACTGAAATGCTGTTAGAAATCCGCCTTTAACCAAGCAGGGCTGAACCCCAAAAAATGAAATTTAAATCGAGAATTTTTTATCTTTTACAAGAGTCGATTCACTGCACACATGGACTGGTGTTAAAATTATTATTTTTTTTATTTGGGAAATAAACATTACAAAAATATTTGTCACATAAAAGGCACTTACTTAGTTGAAAATGGCGTTTTTGAAATTGTGTAAATCCAAAAAGTGCTATTTTTCGGAAATTAAGAAAGATTTCAATAAGATTTTTTATTGTGTGTGACTTTTAGCTGACTGAACAATCTCAAGGCCAGAAAACTTTTTTTCGTAAAATTTGTCTCTATGTAAATGTAAAATTTTACTGATACCGGAAGTTAAGTGACAACTTTTATTTGACCCATTTCTAATTACTTTGCAACCACCTCTGGTCGTCAGTGTTTGATTTTCCAAGAAATTCTAAATATTTTTTTTTTCATTTGATGCCAGCTTTTTGGCGATCACTTTATTTATTATTTGTTTATAATAATTTTCGTAGTGCACACTGTAGTTTGCAAATTTGAATTCGGCGCCGAGATGGCCTTGCGCCGAGTTGGCTGGCGCCAAGATGGCTCCGAGCCGAGTTGTCCCGGCGCTGAGCTGGTTTCGCGCCGAAATGGCGGCGCCGAAGTGGTGGCACCGAGATGGCGGCGCCGAGATGTCCGGCTTCGGCTGCATGGTATGTAAATAATCATTGCTGACGTTAGAATTACATTTCAGGCGAATACATTTGGAGTCGCTTTACACGAAGTGGAATATATTTTCAATGATACAAAGTTGCGACGTCAAGTGAGTACATATTGGTTGAAATTTTAAATCTTGTAATAATTGATAAAGGATTAGAATTTAATTAAAGGAATTCTACTAACATTAACAGTTATTTCCCGACCACGCTGTATAATTTGTGGATATACATTTATAATTTATTTCCTTGCAGGTGCAAACATATTCTCTACGACTGTTACACAGAAAACTTGGTTTCTCAGTTGCATCACTCTTTCCAGTTGACTTTACCACATTTTATGCTGTTCGTCCTGTAATACTAAATATATTTCACAATTAATTTCCGATTTGTTTCAGGTTGCGGGTTCAGTTATAACGTTTCTGTTAGTAGTGGTAGAATATGACCTCAGTTAAGTTAACGCAGCAGCAGACTATTCTAGACATTTCTGAAACAATCACTCCACACTCTGTTACTCTCCACGGTAAAGAATAGGCGTTAATATATTCAAAGTGATTGACAATTGCACCAATTCGAGGTATTCTGTACTTTAGGATTTCTTAATACTTAAAGAAGGTTTTTTCATTCACATCTGCTAAAATGTTTTAGACATTTAAATAAAATTTCGTATTTAAAATGTTTGTTTTGTGGTCCAAAACCTGACTAAGAAAGTCCAACGTAAGATCGTTCAATTGTGTGTATAGAAGTTGTTCAACCATTGCATATTCATATGCGAATGCACACTGTTTATGGAAAAGCATATCTATTATATACTTACAGCGAATTTAGTTTAATGCCCATTGTGGTATTCCCGTTTTCATGAGGACTTGATTGTTACTACTAGTTTTTAAAGATAAAGGGGCAATTGTGAATGTGTACCCATTTACCCCTTTTGAATAAATGTGTGTAATGTGTGTACAATACTTGACTAAGGAAGACAAATAAGGCTAAAGCAGTACAAGTACGGCGAAGTCCTCACTTCAGAAGAAGTCATAAAACGTCTAGAAGAAGAGAAGCGAAGAAAAACGGTAAACACGAAACGAAAAACCACAGATCACTCCAAAAAGAACCAGCCGAAGATAAAGAAACCAAAGAAGAAGGGTAAAGCACAAACAATAGACGCTGATGATGGTACAGAAGCTAGTCTACTTGGAAAAACAAGAAGATGAAGAGGTTACAGAAAACACAGAAATTGGTGGAACTGTACAGAGACATGAAGAGTCTTCGAATTATATGAAAAACGCAGCAGTAGAAATTCCCAATGAGACAGAACAAACACCGAATAAGCCAGATCAAGACGTGGATGCTGCAAAGGAAACCCCCCATCAAGATGTTCTCAATTCGTATTTTGTAATTGCTAGTACAAAAACATGGTACATTGGGCTTGTTATAGAGATATGCCAACACGAAGAAGTTAAAATGAAATTTCTGGATAGAGTGGGAAACTGTGAATTTAGATGGCCACGCGGAGATTAAATCGAAACTATCTCCACAGAAACGTTTTTAACACGAGTGACCATTCACGGTGAATTTATCCTCCGGCACCAACTATCCATAAAATGTGGATCGAGGCAAAACGATCAAATTGATTTTGAATAATGATAGGTTGTTACGTGTAATTTTACATTTAGATACATTTAAGGATTGTTTGGATAATTTCTTAGCTTAAATACATTCATATAGTTAGATTCACCTGCATACGTTAGGTGTAGCTTTGGTTGCATATTATATATATATATATTATCTAAACCTTTCCTACCATTATGGTGTAAAGGTATTTTACAATACTTATTACATGTTAGAACTTAGCTCTTATTCTGAATTTCTATTTAATAGTTAAGTTAAAATAAATATCATTATTGCGTTTCTTCTATTGCATGTACGTATCTGGTCCATTCCTTCTTGTTTCGTGCCATTATCTTCGCGTCCTGCCACGTAAGTCTCCTTTGTTGCAGTATTTCTTCGACTCTTTTAGTCCAAGTTTTCCGAGGTCTTCCCCTTGATCTGTTTGTTCCTGGTTTCGATTCAAATATTCTTTTAACCTGTCTCTCTTTATTCATCCTCATTAAGTGGCCAAACCACTGAAGCTGTCTGGTTTCTATTTTCTTTCCCAGTGTTTCAACCTGAAGCTCCTCGCGGATTTCTTGATTCCTTATTCTGTCTCTTCTAGTTACCCCAAGCACTCTTCTTAGGTATTTCATTTCCATACTTTGTAGTTTGTTCTTTTGTCGTTTTGTTAACACCCACGATTCCGCACCAAAGGTCAAGGTCGGCAGGAATAGTGTTTTATACACCGTGATTTTTGTTTTCTTCGAGATCTCTTTCTTGTTCAGAAATGAGTTTGACAACGCATAGTAAAGTTTAGCCGTGTTTTCTATTCTGACGTTTATTTCTGTTTCGTGCCCCCCATTCGTCTCCAGGTTGACTTCTAAGTAAGTAAAGTTTTCGACTTGCTCTAGTTTATTGTCGTCTATCTTTATGTTCATCTTTACTTCTCTTTTTGCTATCGCCATGACCTTGGTTTTAGCTGCATTTATTCTCATATTGTGCTCCTCTAACGTTTCCTTCCATATTTCCAGGTTTCTTTGTAATTCCTTTTCTTTTGGGGCTAATATTACCACATCATCGGCGAATGCACATTCCGAGATATTCACCCTTTCTAAATTCCTATGTCCTATGCATAATTTCGCTACTTTCGAGCTGCATGTTTTTATGATATCATCCATGAGTACGATGAATAACAGTGGGCTTAGTACTCCTCCTTGCCGTAGTCCGTTGGAGGTGTTAAATTCCTCGGATTGTGCATGTTTCGTTCTAACATAGTTTCTGCAATTATTGTACAGACTTTTTGTTGCCTTGATCATTTGCTTTCCTACGCCTCTTCTTGCCAAACTTTTCCAGATCTTCTTTCTTGGTACTCGGTCAAAGGCCTTTTCAAGGTCAATAAACGCGCAGTATACTTCTCTGTTCTGACTTAGTGTTCTCTCTGTTACTTCTTTTAAGCTGAATATGTGGTCTTGTATACTATGTCCCTTTCTAAAGCCGCTCTGAGAGTCTATTAATTGAGTTTCTAGTTTCCTCCTTAATTTTATTTCTAAAATTCTTTCATAGGTCTTGCATGCCGTACTAAGTAATGTTATGCCACGATAGTTATGACAATTAAATCTATCACCTTTTTTATATACTGGCAGTATAATTCCCACCTCCCAATCTTTCGGAATTCTTCCAGTGTGCCAAGCTTTTTTGCAAATTTCCAGAAATAATCGCGTACCCTCTTCTCCCATAGTTTTCAACATTTCTGCCTCTATTTCATCGTGACCTGCTGCCTTTCCATTTTTTAATCTTTTTATAGCTTCTATCAGTTCCTCTAATGTTGGTTCTTCAGTTATTATTTCTTCCGTCATTTCCAAACTTTCTTCTCTTTCGTCGTCTTCTTCTGTTTGTAGTGTTGTCTCATCCACTGTTAGTATTTCTTGGAAGTATTCTTTCCACCTCTTTACCACTTCCATTTCATCAGTTATAATATTTCCGTCTTTATTCTGAATTTGGTTTAGTGTATGTTTTTTCCTTTTTCTACAGTTACTAAGTATTCTATAAAATAATTTTAAATTTCCCTTACTATTATTTTCCATCTTATGTCCAAAGTTTTCCCATGCCTTTTCTTTTGCAGCCTTTATTTGTTAGTTGACTTTCTTTCTCTGATTTTTATACTTCTGATACGCTTCTTCTGTCTTCTTGCTTAGGTAGTTTCTCCATTTCGCTTTCTTTCTTTTAATTTCGCTTTTGATTTCGTCATTCCACCAGTCCGTTTGTTTGTCTCGATTATTGATTTTGGTAACACCGCAGACTGTCTTTGCAGCTGTTATCAAGATGGTCTTAAATTTCTGCCACAAACTTTCTGTATCTTCTTGTAGAAAATCCTCATGAATCTTTCTGACTTCTTCTTTAATTGCTTCTTGGTATTTTCTTTCAAATTCCATCTCAGTTAGTTTGTAGGTTTTAATTTTGTCATAGACTTTTTTCTTGTCCGTATTGGTCTTCAATTTATTTTCTTTTATTGTCTGTCGCATTTTGCCTACTAGTAGATAGTGGTCGCTGTATATTTCAGAACCTCTTCTCACCCTAACATCTTTTACCATCTTGCCTTCCTCTTTTCCCAACAATATATAATCAATTATCGATTTTTCTCTTCTACTTTTAACTTCTCTAGTGTACTGGTGTATTTTCTTATGCTCATAAAATGTGTTTGCAACAATATATTGGTTTTCTCTGCAAAAATCTATTAATCTATTTCCATTATTGTTTCTTTCTGTTTCCCCAAACTTGCCTAGTATTTTTGAAGTTGACTGGTCTTTTATTCCCACTCTTCCATTGAAATCGCCTATTATGACTACCGTCCCTTTACTTTCTTCCTTAAGCGTCGTTAAGTCTTCCCAAAATTGGTCTTTGTTCTCTACATTGTCGTCTTCGTTGGGTCCATATACTGCTATTATTGTTAATTTCTGTTTGCCTTCTACTAATTCCACTGCCATCAATCTTTCATTTAAACAAGTCCATTTACAAATTTTTCTCGCCCAATGCTGGTTTAATATGCATGCAACGCCTCCTTTTGCTCTCCTGTTTAGTTCTACTCCACTATAGATCATCGTATAATTTCCATCCAATTGTACCATGCCTTGTCCTTTTTTCTTGGTCTCGGTTACTACTAATACTTCTATTTTTATTCTTTCTATTTCATTTGTTAACTCTTTTTCTTTCCCGCTGAGGCCCCTTACATTCCAAGTTGCTAGATTCCATATTTGTGCTTTCTCTCTCTTCTTTTTAGTATTTTGCTTTTTTTCCGTTTGTTTTTTCTGTTTAGTTTGCCCATCCGGGGCATTATTTTTTTTCTTTTTATCCTTACCCTCTACCCTTCTGTCCATTATCGTTGAGTTATTAAATTTTATTGCCTTTTTCATTTCCAGTTTCTTTGCTTGGGTTGTTTCTCCATTTTCCCTTCCTTTGTTTTTTCTGTTCTTAATAGTTTTTTGGTATTCCTTGGGTTGGTTTATTTCGCTCCCTATTATACTTCACCAGTTCTTGAGTCTCTTTATTCCAGTTCCATACTTCCTCGTTGATTATTAGCTTTTGGAATCCCATTTTGACTGTTTTACCTTTCGCTTTTCCCTCTTTAGCAACTTTCCTAATTATTGTTTGCACCGTTCTTTCCTCTCTGGTCAAGTCATCGTTTATGTACACTTCCTCTCCACAATTTCGTAGTTTATTTTTGTTACTCATAATGGTGCTTTTATCTCCCTTGCTATTTAGTTCGATCAAACAGGTTCTGTCTGCTAATTTCCTTGCCGATTCTATTTTTACTGTTACGCCCAGTTTACTTTCTATAAACTGTTCCATTCCTTCTTTTAGTACTTTGGGATTACTTGTTTCTATTTTCACCCCTTGGAGTATTATGTTTTTTCTTCTTTTCTCTCCTTCAAGTTTTTCTATTTTCTCATTTGATATCATTACTTCTTGTCGTAGGCAGTCTATTTCTTTCATAGCCTTTTCGTTAGTATTTTTCAGTTGTTTTATCTCTTCCTTGAATTCTCGTTGTTCGTCTCTTAGTTTTCTTATTTCATCCTGCAGTGTTTTTGTCTCTTCGTTGTTGGTCTGTTGGTCTCTTTTTATTACTTTTATATCGCCTGCCAAATTCGTCAATAGGTTCATCATTTCCTTCATCTGTTCTTTTACGCTATCCTTCAAATCATCCCCTTTGGTCGGGGATCGGTGTGCTTTCTTAGATTTTTTAAATAACGTATCAATATCGTCCTTCTTTCTTTTTCCCTCGTCTGTCATGTAGTCGTCTGAGTCCATCTTCTTCTGTGTATTGCGATATTTATTTCTTTTATTTCTGTTGGCGCCAAGCGTCAACGTCCACGTCTACCGTTCGGAGATGTTGGCGCTTACCAGTTGTTGTTACCTTTATCTGCACCTCCGCTATTGACTTTATATCTTGTTCACGCCTATTTTAGTTTCACACCTTCCTGCTTCTTATGCAACTTCGCCTACTTAGAGGAGTACGATGTGTTGCCTACCCCGCCTTCGTCGAGCGGTCCACAGCGTCCGGCGATTTGGCTTATCGCACTTCTTATCGTAGTTCTTGCATGCAATTTTCAACTCAATACATTAATCCCCTTAACCTCTAAATATATTAATTCAACGTTATTTGGCTCACTAATTGGCTATTTCCTCTATCTATCTTTCCTTCTCTGCTTTACTGGACTTTCACTTTACTGTTTACTCCACTTCCACGAGTTTTTCTTCGCTCGATATGGCCCAGCTGGACTTAAATATCGGAGCAAAATCAAAACACTGTATGACACATTTACTTCCTTTCGTCAGTAATATTTATTATTAATGGGGAAACTTCTACGTTGCAAGAAATCTGGTTGCATATTAATTTTTGCAATTTTTGGGACTTTTGGAAAATCCTTGATTTTTTAGGGAATTTTGAGTAACAGTTTTGAAAATTGTTTTGATAGTACGATTTCCGGCGACCATTTTTAAGTTTTCCTTTTTGGAGCTGCATGTGATCTTTGGAAATTTTCACTTAAGTGGATTACGTAGTTTCCATTTTCCTTTGAGGAATCTGCCATCCAGAAATAGGAAATGGGTGTTATATTGCTAAAATGAATCCGATTGTATTGGGATAAATATATATTTCTGCAATTTACTTACTCGAGGCCGCCTTACAACTCTGGTACGTTAATTTATGGTTGCCGTTGAACATTTTTCGATAACGTCTCGTATTTAGGCCTCCTCGTCCTAGTTTGCTGTATCGTTTTCCGATTTTTCGGGATCTAATATGCCTGTGGCATTGATGTTACTTGGCTAAGGCACCTGGAGCAACGATCCAGTTCCAGTCCGAGCCCCTCAGCACATGTGGTAGTTCGCATGCAAGGCTTCTCCCCATGGTGACTGCACTCGACTACGTTTCTCACCCGCAAAGTTAGATAAAGGTCTGACTCTTTGGAGGTTATTCAAGCTCGTGGACATCTTAATAGCTATCCCCCATAGCTGTTGATGTAGCGGCCCTTCTGTGCACAATCCAGGTATCTACAACACCTAGTGTGATCTACCTTTTGGTGTTTATTGAACTGAAAATATCGTTCGTTATGGCACTATGATCTTTACTTTATGTATTGTACTTACCTAGGTATATGCTAGCGAAATTCATGCCGTTTTACATGCGGAATATTGTGTAACTTCGTTGTACATCACGTGCAATTACTTTTGTGGAATAGCATAATGTCATTCTATGCATTTAATATCTTTACGTTTGGTAGTACTGCTTTGGTCGCGTTCAAGTTTCAAATACTTGCCAATGTTCTAAAATTTAAACTATTGCGAGGGTCTCCGGGAGCATCAATTTGACATTTAACTTAATATGAGCACCGTAAATACACCATTTTATGTGTATTAGCACTCCCCTAGGCGAAATGGTACCAATTACTTAATTAATCAAGCGATTTAGAACTTGCTATTCTCCCGCATTCCGGTATCGCTGTTTTTAATATATTTAAGTCACTATCGTAGTTGATACACGGGTACTCGAACGAATTGCGATTATCGTAGTTACATTTTCGACTTTATTAATATAAAATCTTGTACATGACATACCACTAAGATTACATCTACAAACTATTCCATTTACATACTATTATCACAGAATTGTGTTGCTTTTTCCAAGTATGACACAGAATTTTGAATGTGTACAAACTGTAAATAAATAACTAGGTTATTTCGAGTCTTGGTGTTTTCTGTCTTTTATAATTTTTTTTTAAACAGCTAGTGGTTTAGGAATTTACACGGCCACCTGTAGGTTTTCTGGTTTGGACCGTCTCAAACCAGTGGCGCTTCCGGACAACCCACTCCATCCTGCTCAGGATCTAGCTTGGCAAACGTTTGCTACACGACTAGACGATTCCTGTACCACCCTGCTGTGAAGTATTTATGATTTTTTTACGTGCGAATAAATTCCCGTGTGTAGCAAATGTAATAAATTTGGCGCCCAACGTGGGGCCTTTGGTTAAGTAGTTTGGCATTTAGTGTAGTATAGAGTATTTGATTAGTATCGATTGGTTCCTTGTCGTATCGGTAATTATCGGATTATAACCATTTTGTTGCATATCTTGAGGAATTTTGTTAGAATTTAGGAATGTGTGTTTAGATTAGGTACAATTTTTGGGCATATTAGCAGGTATTAGTATTATTAGTACTGAAGGGCTATTTTTGCTTTTCTTTTGTGCTTTTATTAGTAAGGTTTAGTATTTTTAGTATAGGTATAGGATTGTTTAGTTACGACAATTACAATGGATGTTGGAAGATTATTGGCGGACGAGCTAACGTATGAATTGCTAATTCGTGGATGTCCAGTGGGTTCGAACGTAACCGAGAAGAGATCAATTTTGCGAGACGCTATGCATAGACAGCAGTTAGGAACGCTAGACGTGACAACAGGAATTTATTTCGAGCCTGATGAAGAACTGAAGATTTGTGCTACAAAACTTTACGAACTGCAAGAGGCATTAGAACATTTTGATGTCAATAACAAAGATAATGAAGTACAACGCATTAGGGCAAGAATGTACCATGTTTTAGGTCGCTTACGTCGACTTAATGTCGAAAACGACATGCAACAACAGCATCAGCAAACACTGTTTACCAAAATAGGTCAGTTATCTATAGCTATCGATCAAGCTTATTCAGGTTACCACGAACAAACTATACATGAGCAAGCAACAGTTCAGTCTCAACAACAATCTATTCTAGATGAGCCTAATTTACTACTTCCAGTTACCACATCCTTGGCAACTACAGGTGCAGAAGAAAATGCAATTGCCATCGGGCAACTCATTGATCATGAGATGTCGATATTCCCAACACAATTTGAACCATCGAAACTTCGAGTGAGCTTCCATGAGTCAACGCCAGAGCGTAACGCTGAAGTTTCCCATCACGACAGCAACTTACAGCAAAAACTGAAGTCCATGGAACTGACCGAGATTGTAAGACCTACAACAAGCTTAGATAGACAAGCTGGAAACTTACACATACCTACCGCTGAAAGTAAGATATATCCAGAGTGTTCTCGACCTGTGTACAGCAACTTTATTCCCATCAGCAAGTGGAACATTCATTATGATGGTGAATCGTCCAGTTTAACAAGCTTCTTAGTGGGTGTAGAAGAGCTAAGAGAAGCACGTGGAATTCCAAAAGCTCAATTGCTTCAGTCAGCAGTAAAAATTTTCACTGGAGACGCACTGATATGGTACCGCGCAGCGAAGCGTACTATCATCGATTGGGACGACTTGATCAGCAAGTTGAAAGCAAACTTTCTCCCTCACGATTACGAGATCCGCCTTTGGGACGAAATTCGAAGCCGCACACAACACCCATCCGAAAAAGTGGTCGTTTATATAGCAACCATGGACAACTTATTCAGCAGGCTACCTCAACTTCCATCTGAAACTACAAGATTGGCAATAATTAAGAAGAACTTACAGCCCTATTATGCTATGCAATTAGCATTACACCCGGTTTATACTATCACTCAACTTACTCAAACTTGTATGGCTTTAGAAGATGCTAAAATAGCTTCGACTAATTTTAAAGCACCTCCTACGCCTAACTCATACTTCCTTGAACCAGAGTTAACTTACTGTAAGCGTGCTGGAAAGCCACCGATTTGTGCAGTCGAAGAAAAGCCTCTGATTGATTTCAGCGAAATGGAGCTTCCAACCAACACTTCCCAGAACCACCTAGCCAGAGAGAAGACTAGTAATAAAATTACAGAAGCCCCAACTGCTATTGCATCACTTACTTGTTGGAATTGTTCCAATTCAGGACATCGAGCCATGCAGTGTACTGCTCCTAAACGGATGTACTGTTATGGATGCGGACAAGTAGGAGTAACCAGCCGCACTTGTAAGAGATGCTCGGGAAACGAGCGAGGAGCACGGTAGGCGACCGGACCCGGTGCTCTAAAACAAGGAAGAAGCCGGTCAATAATTTCAAGCAATTTTTGCCGTCAAAGCCTGTTTCCAGATCGGATTATGTGTGGTGTTAACCATCGAAGAACCAGCACCCATTCGAGATCATTGGTATCGGAATCTGAGAACAAAAATTATGTCAAAACCATTGCAATTTCCACAGTGGCGAGTCGAAGATAATAAAATCTATAAATATCTCAAGTGTACCTACCCGCGATTGAGAGACGATAACGAAACATGGAAAGAAGTTGTGCCGAAAGAAAAACGCCAGGAACTCATCCATGAACATCATGACGCATTAACGGCATGCCATGCAGGCATCTTCAAAACCTACGAACGCCTGAAGAATCGCTTCTATTGGCCGAAAATGCGATCCGATGTAGTCAACTACATTCGAAGGTGTAAGATCTGCGCTGCCATGAAACCTGAACAGAATCATCCAGCTGGTCTTATGGGACAGCGTCCGAATGTCACAAAACCTTGGCAGATGATTGCAGTAGATATCTGTGGTCCCTTACCTAGATCATCCAGAGGCTACAGTTACATTTTAGTTATTTCAGACCAACTTACCAAGTTTGTGCTACTGTTTCCACTCCGTCAAGCTGCAGCTGCCGCTGTAACCAGATTAGTTGAGGAAAATGTTTTTCTATTCTTTGGATGTCCTCAGTACTTAGTATGCGATAATGGTGTGCAGTTCCGTTCACGAGAATTTATGCAGTTATGTGACAGCTACCATGTGAAAATTATTTTCACTCCTGCGTATCATCCTCAAGCTAACTTCGTAGAAAGAGTTAATCGTGTCATCAAAACTATGTTGGCTTCATATGTTGCAGATAACCACAAGAAATGGGACCAACTTTTGCCTAAAGTGGGCTGCGCTATCAGGAGCTCGGTTCATGAAGTAACTAAAGTGACTCCATTCTTTGCCAACTTTGCCCGTGAACATGTTCCTAGGGGTGATTATTTTAAATCAGGTGTAAAGGCTGAAACAGATAAATGTGAGACATCTGATAAACTTAAAGAGTTAGACAAGCTACATCAAGATATACATAAGAGACTTTTGAATGCTCATGCCAGATCTAAACAACGATATGACCTACGACGCAGAGAAGTGACATATAATGTGGGCGACAGAGTTTACCGACGCAATTTTGTGTTGTCCGACGCCACCAAACACTTCACCGCAAAGCTCGCTCCAAAATTTATTGGGCCTTTGATTGTACGAAGGAAATTATCACCTGTTACGTACGAGCTTCAAGATGAAGATGGGACATTTCGCGGCACATGGCATGTCAAAGACATGAAGCAACACCCGCCGGATGAAGAAAATTAGATTCTGTTGGATTGTTGTAACGAAGACAAACTTAGCATTGGACTTTGCATTCGAGTTTGGCATTAGGATTTTGAATGTTAGGTTAGGCTTTAGGGACCAAGGGTTTTTTGTTGAACCTTTGGGTGGATGGTTGGGCTGCTTGAAGGGAGAACTCGCTGTTGGGGAACTTTATCATCTCGTTCTTTCCCCCTCCTTGTGGGACAGTGACGTTCCATCATTCAGGAGTGAGACATTTTTGCAGTCTCATTTCCGGTGTTCTGCCATCTGGTCACTGTGGATGGTGTTTCAGTGTGTCAGTCGATCCTGGGCTGCACACTTTCCTTGACTAGTAGGGTGTAGGGTTTTTATTCTGTCTTCATAGAGTATGGTTACCTATGATCGCGGTGTATTCTACGGGGTCCCGCGCCTGGTACCTGTATTCTGTGGTGACTTCAAAATTTTTCGGCTATTTCCCACTTAGAAATTTTCAGTTAGCTTTTCTTTATACCACCCTACGTCGACTGAGTGACGTGACATCGGACTAATCCTTTCTCATCCTTCTTCTGTGTTGTCCCCTATTCTTTTCTGGAGCTTTTGATCCCATTCCCCTTTCCTGCTATTCTGTTTGGTTTTTCTTCTTCTTGTTAGATAGTTTTCCCAATGGACGTTGTCTCGAATTGGGCTTGGATCAGTTCATCCGCCTTTTACACCCAGCAGCGACGGATGTTCTGATGTCCTTTTCGGAGCGGCATTCATTGTAAGAGCTATTTATCCCTCCCTTCTGTTCTTTGGTTTTGCTGTTGTTCTTTTTATTTGTGTGGGTTCGAGCTTAGATTGTTGAAATTTATTTTGGATACCCCTTTGAGGTTTTCGATGTGTAGCTGATGTTGTCGGGTTGCCTTCAGCTGTACGTTTTGTGTTTATTTATGTTGTGGTATCCTTTCGCGCATGCGGATTCTTGTTTCACAAGCGAATCTCGTTCCTGGTTTACGTTTTGTTTTCTTTTGGACGTGATTGGTGATTAAGGACGGTTTTTTTTGCGCGTTTGTAGTGTCAACTTTTGTTGGATTCATGAGCCGACTCTTTTGCTAAACCACGGTCCTTTTTCTGAATTATATCTTTAACATTCCTTTGTAATTTTCCTTTTTCCTTTCGACTTCTATTTTGCGATTCTTTTAGGCTGCTTATCCTCTTCTAAATTATTTGGTACTGCCGTAGTTGTACGTGGTGATCTTTCTTTTGTGTTTGGGGTTTGTTGGATATCATCGTGATACCTGTAAAATTTCGAAGCTTTATTATGGTGCAGGCATAGGTTCTAAGTCGGTAAATTCGGGGAATTTACTTATTTTTAAGTGAGGGGAGAGTTTGTTACGTGTAATTTTACATTTAGATACAGTTAAGGATTGTTTGGATAATTTCTTAGCTTAAATACATTCATATAGTTAGATTCACCTGCATACGTTAGGTGTAGCTTTGGTTGCATACTCATTTTTGCAATTTTTGGGACTTTTGGAAAATCCTTGATTTTTAGGGAATTTTGAGTAACAGTTTTGAAAATTGTTTTGATAGTACGATTTCCGGCGACCATTTTTAAGTTTTCCTTTTTGGAGCTGCATGTGATCTTTGGAAATTTTTACTTAAGTGGATTACGTAGTTTCCATTTTCCTTTGAGGAATCTGCCATCCAGAAATAGGAAATGGGTGTTATATTGCTAAAATGAATCCGATTGTATTGGGATAAATATATATTTCTGCAATTTACTTACTCGAGGCCGCCTTACAACTCTGGTACGTTAATTTATGGTTGCCGTTGAACATTTTTCGATAACGTCTCGTATTTAGGCCTCCTCGTCCTAGTTTGCTGTATCGTTTTCCGATTTTTCGGGATTTAATATGCCTGTGGCATTGATGTTACTTGGCTAAGGCACCTGGAGCAACTATCCAGTTCCAGTCCGAGCCCCTCAGCACATGTGGTAGTTCGCATGCAAGGCTTCTCCCCATGGTGACTGCACTCGACTACGTTTCTCACCCGCAAAGTTAGATAAAAGCCTGACTCTTTGGAGGTTATTCAAGCTGGTGGACATCTTAATAGCTATCCCCCATAGCTGTTGATGTAGCGGCCCTTCTGTGCACAATCCAGGTATCTACAACACCTAGTGTGATCTACCTTTTGGTGTTTATTGAACTGAAAATATCGTTCGTTATGGCACTATGATCTTTACTTTATGTATTGTACTTACCTAGGTATATGCTAGCAAAATTCATGCCGTTTTACATGCGGAATATTGTGTAACTTCGTTGTACATCACGTGCAATTACTTTTGTAGAATAGGATAATGTCATTCTATGCATTTAATATCTTTACGTTTGGTAGTACTGCTTTGGTGGCGTTCAAGTTTCAAGTACTTGTCAATGTTCTAAAATTTAAACTATTGCGAGGGTCTCCGGGAGCATCAATTTGACATTTAACTTAATATGAGCACCGTAAATACACCATTTCATGTGTATTAGCACTCCCCTAGGCGAAATGGTACCAATTCGAAGAGGTTCGCGACTAGATAGATTATTTACTTAATTAATCAAGCGATTTAGAACTTGCTATTCTCCCGCATTCCGGTATCGCTGTTTTTAATATATTTAAGTCACTATCGTAGTTGATACACGGGTACTCGAACGAATTGCGATTATCGTAGTTACATTTTCGACTTTATTAATATAAAATCTTGTACATGACATACCACTAAGATTACATCTACAAACTATTCCATTTACATACTATTATCACAGAATTGTGTTGCCTTTTCCAAGTATGACACAGAATTTTGAATGTGTACAAACTGTAAATAAATAACTAGGTTATTTCGAGTCTTGGTGTTTTCTGTCTTTTATTATTATTTTTTTAAACAGCTAGTGGTTTAGGAATTTACACGGCCACCTGTAGGTTTTCTGGTTTGGACCGTCTCAAACCAGTGGCGCTTCCGGACAACCCACCCCATCCTGCTCAGGATCTAGATTGGCAAACGTTTGCTACACGACTAGACGATTCCTGTACCACCCTGCTGTGAAGTATTTATGATTTTTTTTTACGTGCGAATAAATTCCCGTGTGTAGTAAATGTAATAAGGTATTTTCCAATTTTTAACGCAAATAGTAAGTGTTTACGCTAATGTTAAACAAAGATGATGAATATTTTTTAAGTTCATTTCCAATAGCCATTCTAGTACGTTTTCAGAGTGATATTTTTTATGTTTGTATAGAATTATATTTACGCTAATGTAGAAAAGAGTTTATGACCATTTTGTTCACTTTAAATAAACAGTTTTCAAAATTTTTCGGATTTTTTTCGCTTGCACCACTTTTTTAATGCCTCCTTACGAAATGATTTCATTTGCCCCACATTGAAATCTCATGAATCTTAAGGAAAATAAAAGCCTGTTTACAATTACCCCCTATGTATGAGGTAAACGGGAACACCAACGGAGTATTTTAAAATTTTAGCTGTAGGGGAACTCGTTTTTAATAAAAGACATATGACAACACAGTACACTAGTGAAATTAATGCTGTAAGTGACCTCCAAATTTTGAAATTAATTAATGCTTGGTTTTCTTGTAAGTGAACAAAATAGTTGAAACCGTAAAAAAGTGTACCCCATTACCCCAATTGACCTTACACATTGCGCTTTGTATAAGTGAATTTATTTTAATGGTTAACATAGCAGTTTCGTTTCTATGCCAGCATTTAATCATACAGGTCATCACATAGTTAACAATGAAATTAGAGCGTTTATTTTACGAGTTAACATACGAATTTGAATTAGGTACTTGCTAATAAGAAACTTTAATTCTGTTACCGGAATGTAGGTGTGCAACTAAAAAGTATATACCTAAGTACAACTCAAAAGTTGTATCTTTTTTTCAGTGGTATACATTAGGATAACTTTCAATTGTCTTTTCGACAAGTAATAATTCCTACGTTAACTCATAAAATACAAGCTCTAATATATTGGTTTCATTTGTAACTATGGAAATGACCTGTACGATTAAATGGTGGCATAGAAATGAAACGCTTAACGTATGTTAACTATTAAAATAAATTTCCTGTATATATCCTGTTAAGAAGAACATATATTACACGTCAAATTCAATTCATACATCTCCAACTCAAGTCAACTTCTTTTGCTATACAGATATTTAATTTCCATATCGAACCACTTTCGTTTAGCAAAGTTAATGACTGACTTACTCATTTTACAATTGGCACAAACTTTAATGTTAATAAAATTTAGGAAAACATCATGAATTTTACAGTCTTTTAGAAATTGCATGTCTACTTGCAAATTCTTAACTCGAGAACTTAACTTATGATACCTATTCATCATTCCTTAATTATCGATTTAATAAAAATAATCATCACCAAAGATTGTTATTTGTTTATTTACTTCTGTTTTCTAAGACTTCTAGATTTAAATTGGAATTTCCATGTTAATCTAACGGGTGTTCATAAACAGTCGTCATCCCAGTAGGTTTTGACTTCAAAAACGTATGTCGATTAAAATTGAGAAAAATGCGCTATGACAGTACTCAATGACGTTTAATTGTGTTGCACGAATTAATCAAAGATATAACATTTTGTTTTTCAAAGCAACTGGGATGACGACTGTTTATGAACACCCGTTAGATTAGACACATTTTTTAGAATTTGTTTTGTCAGTAATTTCCACGAAACCCCTAACTTATGTTATAGCAAAAGAAAGCGAATTAAAAATCCTATCAAAATATCTAAAAATATACAGTGTGCTCCATTTAAAGTAAAAAAGTTGAATATTGATAGTCGAAACAGTTGACTGTAATCTTTGTACGCAGAGAGAAATATTGAACAAAGTCAATTAAAGCACAGAGTTGAAATATATTATTTAATAGCAATCTAAACAGTAGTTGAAGCTATTAAATGCATTGGTAATGAGATGCAAGAAGTATAATTAGAGAGATAAATGTAGGCATAAGCAAAGAGATTTCAGAAGGATTGAATTTGAAGTTTGAGTAAAAGAAAGATTTAAGATGGCTAATATAATATAAGTACTATGACAGGTTTGAGCATATTTGAAGCCGGACCATATGAAAGTAAATAATACAACATGTTGGTTATATGCATAATAAATATGAGCGTAGGGTTATTAATAAGCGTACAAGCCAGTGAAAAGCAAGCAAGCTGAAAGGTAGATGGAAATCAAAGAAAGATAAGATAGAATTTGCAAAGAGCAATACAGAACGAGGGCAACTAAAATGAAGAATAATCAGTGACGTGTTAAAAATTGAACTCAAGTGCCAGTGCATTTTAAAACTAAGTGTTCATAACAGAGCATTAATAAATAAAGTTTTATGTGACGAGAAAGAACAATTTTTATGTATAATAAATAAAGACAATTTCTAGTTTTAAGCAACAAACACGTTAATCAAATGCTATTCCTTTATGTGGAATTGTAACTAATACTTGTTTTCTCTAAACAATATCAGATCTCGGTTACTAGGTAATGCGGTGCTCTTTTGTTAAATAATAAGAAATTACTTCCTGTAATTGTCAAGTTGTGGGGAAATGGTGCTCCTGAATTTTAATGTTTTAATACAATAAAAGTTATTTGCCAAGTAAAAAAAGTATACAGAATTATTCTACAAGTTACCGGGCACATCTGAAAGTGTTAGCAAAAGTTTCTCTGATTAAAAAGTTTAAAAATTGTGCAAACCAAGTTTAGCTTGAGTTTCGGCTTCGACATATGGAGATTTCGTGCTGGGACACCGGTCCATTCGAACTTCAGACGCCAGGAATCGCAAGTCCTACAGGCCAGGAAGACATGTAAGAGCATCCCAGAACAAGATTTTGGTCTAGGGAAGCAACCCAGGGAAATAAGGACATCGGCGTCACCTGCACCAGCTCCGAGAAGAGATCGGCGAGAATTTCAAAGGTACGATTTGGCATGTTTTTATGTGGTTGGAGTTTGGAAAGCTAGTGTACTTCGAGAATACACCTTGCTGAAGAGATTCATCGTGTTTTCGGGCACCCAGCTTTTATTAGTTGAAAGCAGTCATTACAAACAGGCGCCGCAACGTAGAGCCTTTACAATCATACCAATATATATAGTTTATTGGGTCGAAAATCTTTAAATAAAGGGCTATAAGCTGGGGCCTTTTTATAGATGGACTGGTATATTATGATATACATCACTGTAATGAGAAAAGCATCTTTTTCGTGATGCTATAGCCAAGTACGAGTTCTATATAAAAAATACAACTTTATGGTATAAATCGAAATTCGAAACCTTTTTTGAAATATAACTTCGCAACTGCATTTCTATCAAAAAAGTGCCTGAAGAACGTAAACATTACTTTTCTCTATTTTCATAAATAAGCGAGATATAGCGACAAAACGAAAAGTCGAAAAATCGAAAAAAGACAATAGCCTATTTTGGTTTTCACCATTCAGCTTTTCTCGAAAAAAGGCATCAAAGATGGAAGGAGGGTTATTTTTCCATATCTCTTACAATTAATATTGAGATTCCCTATAAAAGTATATACATCAATAATGACAACCCATTTATTATGTGTAAATAAATATACAGGGTGTAGAAATGCTTTACGCACCATAGGGATTTCAATGGTAATTTCTTCATATGAAAATATTTGCTTCCCTAATTATTTTAGAGCAAACTTGTATTGAAGTTTTTTGTAGAGAAAAAAATTCTGTATCCATTTATGCCAGCATTTGTCATTTTACATTTCGGAAAACCGAAAATTTAAAGAAATAAAATACCATTTTTAGACAAATCAGCGATGCCTTGAAATTACTAAATTATCTCAAAGCATCAACAAATTAGTTTGCTGTTTATTTGTTTGCATCTGTCAAATGTAACGGCAACCAAATAAATGGATACAGAATTTTTTTCTCTACAAAAAACTTCCATACAAGTTTGCTCTAAAATAATTAGGGAAGCAAATATTTTCATATGAAGAAATTACCATTGAAACCCCTATGGTGCGTAAAGCATTTCTACACCCTGTATAGTAATAAATAATACCAATATTGTACAGATTGCTGCTTAAGCCGTGTTCTATAATTGAGGTATAATCAAAAATTATTTTCATCTAGTATGAGTATGGAATAGAATCTAATTTATAAATAAATCAAATTGGCATTAAGTATGAATCTTAAAGATATAAAAGGAAAAAAGATAAATAAAGGACAAAAAAGACTGGCATATCTTTATTTGAATTATATAGGACAAAACTATTGTAAAACTCGAACACTCGAACAAACTTACACTTTCCTATACTAGATTTCATATAAGAATGCAGTAGGTGGCGCTCTAAAGTTAAACTTAGTAGAGTTCCTATATGTACTAAGAGTTGAGCCATTGGATCCACAAATCAAGGACCATGTGATGTAGCACAGATATCTTTCATTTATTTTAGTTGAAAGAAATATGCATAAAGTTTAAAATCGGCAAAAATCAGATACTCCATGGTTTGTGGATCCAAAACAAGTAACCCTACATGTCCCAACTCTTTTATATACAGGGACTCTAAAACTTAGTAGAGTCCCTGTATATAGGTTACTAAGAGTTGGGCAAACAGCAGGATACATTTTGATTGGTTTGGATCACTTTTTACAAGGCATGCGTGATATAAGTGCCTTTCTTACATATTTTGTAACATGTTACGACCGATAGTTTCACACATGCAAATCTTAGTTTTAACTAAATTGGCCATATATTCGTAATAGTCGGTTCTAGAGATCCTAAGAACGATAAATGCTCTGAAAACTATCCCATCAAAAGCGAGTTAGTAAGATCGGTTCCCATAACCTCTTCGTTTGACATATGTCAAATATCTAATATGGATCAAATATGTATGTCAAATCAGGCTGTTTGCCCAACTCTTAGTAAACTATATACAGGATCTCTAAAACTTAGTAAGGTCACTATATCAATAAGGTACCGCCATTAGTGATTTTTTATATCTATCCTTGTCGCACAATTTTCTCCAACTGGGGATAAAAACACAATCGAAAGATCACGGCCTGCTGAAACGTTTGACAAACGTCACTGGCGTTTGTCACACAATTCAGAGGGGCGTTTGTCAAATAATCGATATAAATAAAGACCACTCTAGTACATATGGAATGCATTTGAGTAAAGACAGCTTTAAAATCAATGCTAAAACATATTTTCTCTAATACAATTGCGGATAAATGGATAGACTACCTCAGGTGATATCGGGTAACTCATCAGCTCTAAAATCAGTTTTCTTTTAATAATATGACTTTTTTGTGTTACATATCTTTACCTATCTACAAGTAAAAGAGCAGCAAGTATGTGCTTGCATTTTTCACCTCTTCCCGACTTGCACGTACACACGCAATTCCGCAACCTGTACTCTAACTCACAACAGAAAATAGTTCATAAAAACTAGGATTATTACTAGAATACGAAATAAATATTTACCTTCATTAAAAATTAGCTTGATTTCATGTGGATAATCGCGTATTTTCGAAATTTGAAGACAGTCCTACGATACTATTCTCGGCTCTCATTTTACCACATTTAATAACCATTTCGGCCACTAACACCTTCCCGCCTTCTTTTAGAGGTCGTTTACTATCTTCAAGATAGTTTAAAATGTCTATCAAAACCACCTTGTAACTCATTTCAGCTTAAAACAATTCACAAAACCCTTGCTGCACTGGTTTATTCAGCAGAATTGACAGAACTGATCCCGAATCAGGTCGATATTATTAAAAAGAACAGCGTTCTCTATACTAGCCAAATTTGCTCAATTTACGTTTCTGGAACCAATAAAACATATTTTCAATTGCAATTTTTTTGTTGATAATAAGTGACATAACCTAACAGATTCCTGACTTTACAAGTGCCATTCGATTATATTTCCTATGGTGCCATTACACCAAAACGAAAATCCCCAAAAACTAGTGTCTTCTCTATTGCACTTGGGAAATTTGTATTTGTTATCCTTATCACACAATTTTCTCACATTCTCACGCAAGGAATGGAATGGCGGTACCTTATTGATATAGTGACCTTAAAACTTAGTACAGTGGCTATATACAAGACAGTGTGGCCATAGGGATGTCTTCGCCGCTATTGGTCGACGCGAATATCCGCCATTAACAGGCAAAATATTTAGTTACTTTTAAGTTGTTCTCAAAGAGGTTGGTAGAAGCTGTTCATTTGGTTATGGAAGAAAATAAAACCTTTCAAATCTGACAATTGTAAATTGTCAGTGTCAAATAATTCATTAGCGTCGCAAGCGGGTCAAATTTTATCATCTATTGCCCTGAAAAACTAATATTCTGCACAATATTTAAATGTGACAATTTATAATTATGCTATTGTTGTAATAGCACAAGATGCGTTCGACTTAGAATATATGATAAAGAGATTACATCGGTGCTACGATAAATGGGGCCTTAGCATAAGTTTAGAGGAAACGGAGTATTTAGTAGTCAACTCGAAAGCACAATATTTATGAAGTCTTAATAAATGAAGATGTCGCAGTAAGACAAGTAGAAAGGTTTAAATACCTACCTCGATGCTACAATACAATCGATGAAAAAGGTTTGGGAACAGAAGAGATCAGAACTCGAATAGTACAAAGTACTAAAAATCAATTTGATGGGACAATACCATCTCTAACAAAAACAAAAAAAGAATAGGTAAAGTAATGGTAAAGTCGGTGCTAGGTTATGGCAGTGAGGTATGGACTGTAACAGCGGAAATGAAACGAAGACGAAACACAATTCAAATGGACGAAAAAGCGCGAAGGTATCGAGACGAGATAGAGTGACGAACGAGGAAATAAGACGCAGAATGGAGGCACCAGAATCAGTTGTGGACAGAATTGGAGAATGGAGGAGACGACGTGGCTTATGAAGATCTTTAAATGGTCGCCGCCGATTAAGAAAAAAAGAGGTAGATCACGCAAACCGTGGAATGAGGGTATTCGGAAAGCCATGGAGGAACCTGGAAGAAGACCAAGCACAGAACAGGGAGGTTTGGAGACAGGGAACAGGAAGACGGCATTTAGCTGTATTGTAAACTAGCATAACTGAAACCGGTTGTAAACTTCATGTAACACCTTAAAGCACTACGAACGAACGCCAATGAGAAATGTCAATGTCCAAAAATAACACTGCACGTGTAGCTAACATCAACTAGTTAAAATAACTAGCGCCAAAATAATGACCACTCAAAAACGTTCGATTATTTCGAAAGGCACTGTATATCTCTACGCTCAAATTTGCCTGTTAATGGCGGTCAACAATCGTATGGCCACACTGTCTTGTATATAGTCACTGTAAAACTTAGTTTTACACTAGGAAAATATAAGTTTGTTTAACTGGCTGTGTTTTACAATAATTTTGTCCTATACAATTCAAATATTGTAGGCCAGTCTTTTATAGAATTAGGATTCATACAAAATGTTAAATTGACAATTTGGAAAATTATTTTATTGTCAGATGGTTGTAATGATGACTTTGTTTCGACCAATCAAAGGCATAGTTATGATTACTACTTAGTTCCAAGTACTCCATGCTTATTTGAAATTTAGTATAGTGTAAAACTGAGTTTTAGAGTTTCCATCTGAGTTTGAGTGTTGAGCGCTACCTACTGCATTCTTATTTGAAATTTAGTACCGGGTGATCATAAATGTTTTTTTTTAGGTTGTCACTGTTGATGTTGGTTAGGTTTTAACTAACCTGCTAACCTCGAATTTGACATAGCCTTACAGTGCCACCAAAATTGACACCAAGGTAACCAACAATAACAGTGCCAACCTAAGAAAAAAATCATAATCATTTATGATTACCCGGTATATGTGTATGATTAAATTTCGCACACATTGGCGTAACTAGGATTTTTGGCTGGGGAGGGCCAGGCTCCCATCCAACCATCGTCAATACATATGTATACCTATCGAGAGATCCAAAAAAAACTGTTCCTCAGCGGGCTGTGAAAATTCAACTTATGACTAATATGTTGGTGGCACTGTAAGTCTATGCCAAATTCGAGGTTAGCAGGTTAGGTTTTGCGTCATTCTATGTCATAACTGACAGAAAACCTAACCTGATAACTTCGAATTTGACATTGACGTACAGTGTCACGTGTCACCAACATATTATTCATACGTTGAATTTCCACAGCCCGCTGAGGAACAGTTTTTTTTATCTCTCGATATAAATACATGAATTTACGTACACTTGCTTTCAAAACTTTCGCGTACACCTATTTTTCGCTGTATTAAATCAGGGTTGTAATTAATCAACCCTGACATTTAAATTTTTGAAAAGTCAAAATGCCTCGACTGACAGACCACATGCTGTCAATGTCATTTTTAACCTAATCTCAAAATTACCCGTTCACACAGCTAAAATTTTTGCTGCACAACACATATTTCAAAATTAACTGTATACTAACTGTTACAATTATCAAAACTAAATTTGAACTGTTAAACTAGAAAACAACAAACATTTGTTTCATGGTAAGGATCTATTGGTTTGCAAACATTAGGGGTGCTACTCTCGTAATACTATGTATTTATATGTCTAAGTAGCATATCAATAAATTGCTTCTCGGTTCATAAACAACATAAAACATGTATAGATTACCTCTTGCAACTCAATCAGGTTGTCGGTAAAAAATATTATTCCAGGAAAAATAGATTTTTTTGGGAAACATCATTTGGTTTCCATTTACAAGTTTTTGATCCACAATTTTCATGTTTTTCTCCGCATGGTCGAAGCAAATACTTTCTTGAAAATATCAATATTCTCTTAATTGTTATTGTGATTTCTCTTTGCTCTATCTTGAGCTGGCAACTGTGGAAATTCAAGCAGAACAAAATTCTGTTTGCTACATAAAACACTATTAAACATAATATTCTGGATCGTACTCTTCAAAGCGATAAACTGAACTATTTAGGCAAGGCCAACATCCAAACATCCGTAAGTGTGAACTGGATGAGCTTATAATACGTAGCTGTATGTGCCCAGGGCAGGGGGTAGTTAGCGATGCACTCAAGTGTTCAGCTGCAAACGAAATAATTGCAATCGACTTTCTATGCACATAAATTGACCCCTTATTTATAGAAAACTTAAGAGAAACTGACAATGGTGCACAATTAACTAAAAACAAATATTCTGACGAAAATGGTCTTTTCAAAGTTAATTATTAGCAAAACTAAATTGTATTTTTGCACTAATAATGTTTTCGTCGATAACCACTCCCTTAGTTTAAATGGGTTAATAAAAAAGCAAATTTTTAAATTTATTTAACTTATGTTTTTCCGGGGTAGACCAGACGGCATTCTGGAGAGAGCCTGACCCCCCTGACTGCGCTGCTAGTTACGCCTATGGTCACACAAAGTGACAGTATTTTAGTTACATTCAGAAATTAGGAACTATTTCATAGCAATACTAGATGAAAATAATTTTGACCATACTCCATTTTTGACAAGTTATAAAATATCAATGGCTTATTATTTAGGCATTAGACCGTGGGCATTAGTAACGACTCAGGACGGAGAATATCACAGCAGCCAATTAGAAATTTGGCCAAAATTTGCCATACTGTCAGTAATACAGCCACTGTAAGGCAAGGCTGGAAGTTTCCCACGCTTCTTTTAAAATACAGAAACTAGTAAACTACTTTTGTCGGTACGAAACCAAAATTCATAATTTAAAACTGTAAGGTAGTAACACAGAATAAACACAGGTGTTTATTCTATGGTAGTAATCTATAACCGCTGCCACTGGTGACCTCTGTCGGCCTATAGCCTACGATTATCCTAGCTGCAGCTTCGCAGGTAACATAGAGTTCTATAGTAATTACACTCGAAAACAAAAAATAGTCATGAGTGTTGCAAAAGAGCGCTTGCTTGATTTGTTGTAGTGTTTATCAATTTGGGCATATTTGTGCGAAACATGAGTGAGAGAACCCTTACGTTGCATGTTGAATTATTTCACCGAAACATGTAGGAGGACGTTAAAATAATGTGACTTTCTAACAGTGCGTGAACAATCCAAGGCTAGTTCGCCTTTGGTTTGACTAGCGGATCGCTGTCAAATTGTGCAGGCAAATGGCGTCAGACAACGAAGCTTGCTGCGAAAGCGATCCCAATTTTGCTGTTATTTGTGGTTTCTTGGAGAAATTCGGCGTAACCTGTGGGTTGGCAAATATAGACTTTTTAGACCTACAAGATATGCTAGAGAACAGCCAAGAAGGTACGGAAAAACCCTTTGAATGCCTAAATAAATGATAGAAATGTAGTAGGAGTTCCTAATTGTTTATATAAGTACTATTTTGTATTTCTTTGCGAAACAACAATACAAACAACTTAGTTTTTTATGAGATTAGTGAATTAGTTTGCATTTTTCGAGGGATTTATTAGTTACATTGAAAAGCAACTGTTCTGTTTGGCACCTTCGCTAATAAAATTAATTACATTTTAGTGCCACAAGAATTAGTTGACTTGCATGTGAAATTGTTGAGAAAAGCTCGCAAATCTGTTTCATCCGAACGTTGGGAAAGAGCGATCATCAAGCTTTGTCACGGATTTTGTAGCCAAGATGCTTGGGAAATTGAACGGTTTGGCTACAAAAAAGCCAGGTTGTCATCAAAACTACGAATTCTTAAGGTTAGTTCCAGTTTTGACATAAAAGACAACAATTCAATATTACGGTTTTACATGGTTTTTAAATATAGGAGCTGTTAGAAATGCAGTTCGATTACAATGCAAAGTTCAAAAATGAGGTCAACAAACTTTCGGCAGATGAATTGCGCACACAGCCCTTAGGAAGAGATCGACTAGGTCATATCTATTGGTTTCAAAGTGACAATAGTTGCCAAATACGTGTTTATAAAGAAGATCCTGATGAAGAAACATGGGCTCTTGTTGCCAAGTAAGGATATATAACTTTAAATTTGGCTATTTGGATTAGTTCTGTTACTCTGCACGCCAAGTGCAATAGTGGAATTGTGCTAGATGTTTGCTGAATCTAATGGTATATTTTAATTCAGGGTAATACCATTATTAATTCAACCTTTAGAATTGTTTTACTTGTTAATGTTTTAATATCTACAGTAATACCTAATATTTTTTTTAAATAATTTATTTAGTTTGCTATTTGCATTGAATTTTAAATTTTTATAATGACTAGAATATACACCGTGGCCATTTTCTATATTTGTACGGGTAATTTAAATATAAAAGTTACAGAATCAGATAAATAATTAATAAAAAGTGGGAATGTTGCTATTTTCAAATTGAGCTTACTGTAATTTCAAATAATTCTGTAATATTTGCACTGAAATTGAAATGGCACATGATTAGTCTTTTTACAATCAATTTGTCAGTTTTGTTAGAAATATTTAACAATTTTTATCTTCATCGGTGTTGTTATAGATTCGTAACCAAATTAATTTTAGTATCGTTAAAAGCTTCATTACTGCACTGAGTGCGGTAATGGATATTATCGCACTTAGTGCGGTAATGCATAGATATTATCGCACTCTTTTTATATAAAAAAAATACATTGAAGCAGAGTTTATTGATGAAGATAAAATATTGAACAATACACGTTTGCTTATGGCACATAACGAAACTCGTATGATTGCCGCAAAACTCGGCTCACCGCTTCATTTTGGCAATCAAACTCGTTTGGTTACGATGCTCATAATCAAACTTGTATCGTTAATATCTATTATCATTCTGGGTGAAAATAAAAGATAATACCCATACAATTGTATAGAAAATGGTACACCCTATTGAAAATATGTTGTTAGTGTTACAATCTAGAAAATGGTTATCAATAGTTTTTGATGCTTGTTCTCTTTCCCTTCCAATTTGAATAGGGGTTATCAAAAGACCAAATAAAAACCTCCTGTTTTGAGCCTAGTGGTGGCTTGTAATCTCAATTACAATGCAGTTGTGACGTTGGTGATAAAATTTAGTTAGTTTTTCTGTTTTTTTGAGAGTATCTGCCCAAAATTTACATATGAAATTATTTCCACCAGGAAGTGTAAATGATACTAAATCATACCTCATAAAAAAATAATAAAATGCAAATAGTGTTTAAGTTTTGTAAATTAAAATGCAAACGTCTCTTAAGTATACACAGGCACTCTCTGCATATCATTGTTACTATATTATAACTTTGTGGGAATACATAATTTAAGCATTTTTAATTGTGTATTTTGAAAATAGGAATAGAGAAGGTCTTGTGGACTTAATAACACATCTGAATGATGGCAACCAAGCAGTCGTTAATGAAGACAGCAACAGCTTAGAAAGTGAGAAGCCTGTTGTGGATACAGGACAAAGTGATTCAAATTCAAATTCGAATTCGAATTCATCCAAACAAGAACCAGCACATTCAAATCTCAACTTGGACGAAGTACAAGAAAATACAAGTAAAGAGGAAGTCGAAATAGAAAAGCCTCAAGTAAAAAGTGAAGAAGAAATTGGACAGAATCATGCAGAGGTTATAAAACCTACGAAGATTAGGTTAAGAGGCAAAACAGCTATTATAAGCGACGATTTAAATACAATGGCTGAGCCTGATAATGCCATTGCTAATGTGGAAAATAATGGAAATACCATCGAAGAGGAAAACAAAAGTGAAAATGTAGAGAAAGATGAAAAGGACAGTAAACCATTGCCGACAGTGACGCCTCCTAAAACCGGCATCAGCATAAGAATTAAACCAATTACAGAGTTGATTTCTCCATCTTCAGTAGAAATAAACAAAAAAGTTGAAATTACTGGTGTGAAGGAGAAATATATTCGCAGCGATGCAACATCGTCGAGTTCTGTGCATCATCGGAAAGCTGTGGACAGTGCAGGTTTTGACGTTCATACGAATTATTTAAAACGGCCTATAGATGAAGAGGAAGACGTTGAAGAACCTAGTTATGTGAAACGTCCACGTCTGGATCGACCAACTTTGCTTAGTAACAAGAAAAAGAAACCATACAGTGATGAGGAAGAGGAAGATGAAGATGAAGATGAGGAGGAAGTTTCTGATGAAGTCCAGGAGCCTCTTATGCTTGTTCAAGGTACGTGGTGTAACTAAATTATTCCAAACTGTGCATTAAATAAGAGACTGCTTATAAAAAAGAGAGAAAATTGTTAAATACTTTCACAATTCACACGTAGTTTTAGAATTTAAATTTCAAAGCAAAATAAAAATATGAATTCTTTTATTATCGGCAATTAATTGTATTAGGGTGCAATACTAAAAGTACAATGCTTTTTTTTTCAATAATCAATGTAGAATACAACTTATTTTCTGTTATTGAATATAATCCATACATACATCATCTGTAACCCCTTATACCGTTTACACAGTGTGGGGATGCCGGGCGCACCGAGCCGCTGAGGGTATGTGCATTTTTAAATTCGGCGGAGGTACTTACGGTAGTGGACTCTATCAAAGCTAGAACACTAAACACCGTTCACGTTTTGGCATAATATGAGGCCATGGAAATTTGGCATTTAAGTCGGCAGTAAAGCTGTCTGTTTAATTAGGTTATGTTTGAGGTTATACATAGCGTCAATGTCTAAACTTGAGCCACGTTACGAAGACGAGCCATGTAAACAAAGATTCTGACAGTTCTCAGTGCAGTTCAAACCAGTTTTACACGATGCGCATTTTACGTAAACGTCCATTGTATGTTGCTGTAAAAGAAATTGCCGCACAACAAAACAACGCTCGCATACGCAGTGTTCAACTTTCTCTTCGAAACGGCCAACCACAGAATGCCTGTCGATCACATCATTTTCAGTGATTGTTTACTTGGCTCGCCTTCCTAACTTGGCTGAAGTTTAGTGCATTGTTGTCAGTTTTACTAGTTTGCAATGGAAAAATCCTCACACATTTTAACCTAATTTAACACAAGCCTTGCCCAAAGCATGAATAACTCGATGAATCGTCCAATTTCGATAATTTTTTGTTTATTTTATGGTCAAACAATACTATCTCGTTTTAAAGTCGTGTATGGTCACGAGAAATTCAGCAACACGGTAAATATGTTCGCATATCAGGCACTTCAGTGACGCAAAATTGTGTCACGTAGAACAATGTATCCAACATTAAAAAAATAAATCATGGCCTCCTGTTAAGCCAAAACAATGTGACCGTAGTATACGCCCGTTCTCCAGATGTTCACCCATCCAAGTACTGGTCAAGCAGACTGGAGCTTAACTTTTACAAGTGCCGTAAGATATGCAACACCACTCAGCTGTACTGCCGGCATTTTCTGTTATATATATAAGCGAGTTGATTTACAACTGTCGTTGTCTCTCGCATCCTTTACGCCAAAGAGTTCTATCCTCCCAGTCGGCTTCTTTCAACTGTCTGGTTTGCATTGCCTCGTGCACCCCTTTTATCCAAGTGTTACGAGGTCTTCCTCGTTTTTTTCGTTTCCAAACTTTCTGGTCCCATTCGTCGCATATGGCCATACCATAGCAACCATTTTCGTTCTATTGTGTCAATGATTGTTTTTTCCACTTTCATTTTGGCCTTCACTTCTTGGTTTGTGACGAGATCCAGTCTGGAAATCCTACAGCTTCGTCTCAAACATTCCATTTCTGTTGCTGAATGTAATAACAATAAAATCGTCTTTATTTCCAAGTTACATAATTATGTTTGTTATTGTTGGAAAATTTTCACTTGAGAAGGTGAAGTTTAGCTAAAGCTATTATTACACGTAATCTTAACCTATTGGATAAGAACATTTTATATCTTCTGTTGCAGTTACTTTTGTCCAAGAATGTGTGTCATTACTATCCACATAAACAAATGGTTTTTCCCAATTCAGAAATGTGCGCATGGGTATATCACTGACATTCATAGTTTTTATTCGTTTTCAAAACAAATATTTTTATAAATTGTTTTGAAATATTTGTTAGATTTATTTTATACTGTTTTGTCTCTTTTCCATGGGAAATTGTCGTTTTGTTGGTTTTATGGGGAAGATTGGATTTTTCAATAATATACTATTAGACATAATTGCACGTATTTCTTTAGATATACTGTGATTTTCTGATCTTCTCATATGTTCATTGATGAACACGTGACTTAGGACCAAAGCTGTACCGAGTACAGACAAAAAGTACTCGAGTATCGAGTACAAATACTTTACTTAAAATGTAATCCAGTACCGAGTACAAGTACACATAACATTGTTTACAAACTTTGCCTAGATTACTGGTATGTTGGGGTCTTTAATGTCTTAACAGTTTTAATTATTTAAGTATCGTATGGCGCTCCTCTTGTGAATTAAAACAAGATAGAGTCGTTTTGGAACTAGGTGATACACTACATTTTAGAATATAGGATAATTTCTTGTGCTTGGGTTGCCAGTACTGAAATATATTTATAAATTTTGTTTCACTTTGAAATGTCATGCATTAATCAAAGCATTAAATAATTGCAGATCAAATCTTTTTTTAATATTCGTCGAATTGAGGTTCCATAACTGTTTAATTCTGTCGATCTTGTTGATGATTTGTTAGGACTTCTTAAAACACTTTCTCTAACACGTTCGATGTTTTCTTCGTTTCTTACAGATTTTGGGCGTCCGCATTTAGTGGCATCTTTTACTGTGCCAGAGTTTCTCCATTTATTTAGTAAGTCGTATACAGTTTTCCGTGTTGGTATTGAAACACGCAGAAACTTTCTTCTGAAATGACAAACTACTATCGTAGCCGAATAATTGTTTTTTGTCATAGACTCCACAATAAATATTCATTGTTCAGTAGAATATTTAGCTGCCATTATTTCGTAGAAATATCGCACACTAACATTTGTGAAACGCCTAACATTTTCATTTGTTTATGTATCTTGATCCATTTGGTTATTATTTGCTGACAAAATTGTATACTTGCATATGGGTAACACTGTACTTATATAACTATTCCAGTCATGTATCGTACAATGTTTTGATGTCATTATTGATGACTTATTTTTTGAGTTTTCGAAAGTGAATTTGCAAAGTTGGAAGTATGCGTTTGGATTTTGAACTGTGAGAAGTAGAAAATTGAATTCCACAAAAACTTTGGAAGCAGCCAAGAAAGCAACATACGATATTTTGCCGGAAAAATCTAAAGCTCGTTGCGAGAAGGCATATGAATTGGCGCCAAGAAAAGAACGTAAAAGACTTAGGTGAAGAAGTCCTTTTGGCTTAATTTGCTGAAAAATCTCAAAAACTGGTCTCTTTGACCTTGCGGAGTTCAATGCTTAAATCAATGCTGCCAACAAAAAAACATTAGAAAATTTTCAAATAGAATTTATGAAAAAAAGAAGTCTAGTGGTCATAAGGTAAACAAATACCGGGTGACTCTAAATGATTGTGATTTTTTTTCTTAGGTTGGCACTGTTTATGTTGGTGGCACTGTAAGTCTATGTCAAATTCGAGGTTATCAGGTTAGGTTTTGCATCAGTTTTGACACAGACTGACGCAAAACCTAACCTGCAAACATTGAATTTGACATATACTTACAGTGCCACCAACATCAGTGCCAACCTAAAAACAAAATCACAATCATTTGTAGTCACGCGGTATAAGATGCTTACGAAAGATTAAATCGAAACCTTTCTGAATAATGTGTAAGTAGTAACACTTTTTACAATTTGGTCAAATGTAGCAACAGCCCCGTTGATTGAGTTGCATGCATGGATTATTTTGTGTCATTTCGTGATTGAGACTATCAGTAAAATGCATTGTAGACAGCAAAAGTGCTATTTTGTTTTGTTTAGGTTTGCAAGAGACTAAAGTCATTTTTTCATCAAAAACGGAACACATTGCCAATATTTATTTTCCAGTAACTCAGGAGGTATTTCCTCTTTATTCTTACAGAATGTTCCAGTTATTGTCAGTTTGTAAGGATTTCCTAGCTAATAATTTGGTTGCCAAGGGAATGCTGGTAAACCAATTATCCATCGTAATTTTTCAATAGGGGACTTCTACTGAAATACGACCTTGAAACAAGTGAGAGAAAAGTTCTACCCTAGTGTTATCTTTTGCTACCAGTAACACCAATATAATGGCAAGAATAACTCTAAATTACTAGTTACTATTGATTGTTACTAGTTAGGTTGGCATGTACAAGTACATCATAACCTGACTTTCAGTCATAAATAAAGCACATAGTGACAGTGTTTTATTTATGCTACTTCTATAGTAAATAACTATAATAGTATCAATTAAACAACTAGTAATAAAATAATTTAAAGTTTATTATAGAAAAATACAAGTAGAAACAATCAAGTAACCAAAGGTTTCTCAAAATTGACCAAAACAAATCACACTTAAATATATTTGATATCAGCGGTAACATGGAAATCTGAATTGGTTTTGCTAATAACTATTAAAAAAATGTTGATCCTTTAGATTGCTCGTTCAACATAGATACGCCCCATAGCAATTCGTTTTGTCAATATTTCCTCCCTTCCTGTCAATCTAGATCTACCCGCAAGAAATGGGGGTATAAGTAATTTATAGTTGTTTTCATTACCACAAAAGTCTAACCATAAAAAACATTTTGCGAGGTTTGTTTTCGGTTTAGGAAATGGATGGTATCGCAACGTTTTCAACTTCGTAGCCTTGGATGTGTTACTACAATCTTTGTAAAAACATTTCGGCATTTTGTGGTATTTCTAAAAGCATAAAATGAATGATTACACATCACTACTCTTTTACAACTAGCAAATAACACAAATTAACAGTATGTATTGAGTTCAAGAACTTACTTTAGCGTAGTTTATGCAAATTTCCTTTAGTGGAGTATATCGTGGAGGAATAAACAATTTTAGTAAAACACACGAAACAGGCTACTGGCGGGATTACAAGGAACAGAATCAGAAAGCACAGAACAACAACGAATACAGAAAGTCAGGTTATATTGTATTTGTACGTGCCAACTTAACTAGTATTATTCAATAGTAACTAGTAATTTAGAGTTATTCTTGCCATTATATTGGTGTCACTGGTAGCAAAAGACAACACTAGGGTAGACTCATTCTGTCTCATGCTATCTTAAATAGAAGTTCCCTATTGCTACCAAATAAAAGTGTAGTCAGGTTTACAACGAAGAGGTCAGCTAACGAAGCACTGATGTTTGTGGATTTACCAAGATATCTTGTGGCTATGTCACAAAGTACCTATTACAATTTTAATGCCATATTTTCTCGACTTAAGGTATAACGGGTGTCCCAAAATGAGCCGTCATTTTAAATTTACCGCCATTTTTTTTGTGACGAACATAGAGTACTAAAACTTTGCCAACTGTCAAGAGGAAAGATGGAGTTTAGTCATGAAGAAATACGTGAACAAGCAACGCGTAGGTTGTAAAAATTCACTACAAAAATGGTGAGAAAGTCCACACATTATTTGGTCATCATGCCGCATCGTCTCGCAGCACTGGTGGAATTAATCCATAAATTTGAGAGTTCTGGTGTTCACTTGTGGTTTTTTTTTAAGGAGAAAGTGTACGCCAATGATCCACAGACCATTAAAAAAAATTACTCCATAATTATGCCAAAAAGTCATCAAAAATTTTTTTATTCTTTTGTTATTTTTTTTTAAGTATTTTCAGTATATTGTACGTTGGGGTTTTAGTGGCATTGTTAAAAGCTAAACCTCATGAGCTGCGAGATGCACAAATGAACAAAAGAGAAAGCTATAGAAAAGGTCGGGAAATGGGAGAAAGTGAATCCTAAAAACAGGTCACCTTAGCACGCCAAATTTAAAATATTTGCCTAGCAAATTAAAATATGCACTTACTATCAAAGTTTATTGTTCAAAATAATTTTGAAGTGAAGGCTTACGCTTACCTATTATAAAGAGGTACAACACTGGCTTGCAATAAAATCACGTACACATACAGTCTTATCTTTCTTCAACATGACTCGGAGCAGGCTGTAATATCTAATATTTTTGCAGTGTACTAACCTAACCTTAAAAATATCACTAGTGTCACTTTGACAGCTGTTTGAACACTGCAAGAGTTATAAGATTTTGTATTATGTTACTCTAAGGGCGGGTTGCAGAAAGCAATGTTAAGTCTGGTGTTAGCTAACATCGCGTCAAAGTGAACAAAAACGAATCAAATCTCAAATGCTTATGGTAACTAATACATTAGTAAACAAAATTTGATGCGATTTTGTTCACTTTGACGCGATGTTAGCTAACACCAGACTTAACATTGCTTTCTGCAACCGGCCCTAAGTCATGTTAAAGAAAGATGGATTATATTTTTCATTAACTAAAATGCTGCTGGAGCCTGTGGCTTTCACTGATGATTTGGTGAAGAGCATATCTCTGGCCAATTTTGTTGGATTAGTCTCCCTTCAAGGCTACGGAAGATGACAGCTTAGCTGTAGAAATAACGTATTTAGCGGTTGTTAAATATTTGTGTGG
The DNA here is from genome assembly GCA_940337035.1 of Agriotes lineatus. Lineage (NCBI taxonomy): Eukaryota > Metazoa > Arthropoda > Insecta > Coleoptera > Elateridae > Agriotes > Agriotes lineatus. The sequence continues at coordinate 169,813,073 of OW679194.1, forward strand.
TGAGGGCTTTTCAACTAATCGTGTCATATTTTTCTTTGTATTAAGTGAGTTTTAAGTTTTTCATTTGTCAATGTCAAAAACCTTAAAATACCAAGATTGACAGCAAACAAAAAAGTTCTGATCGTTTCTAAATTAGATGAAGGATGTTCTGTAAGAGCAGTAGCAAATAATTATGACCGAAATAAAAGTACTTGATTTTTAAAGTGTAAGCATTTTTTTTGCAACCCTGTATACTATTGAAATACTTGATACAATTATCACAATTTTTTTCATTATCGCTGCCATCTATCTATTGTTTGATTGCTACTTGAATATATCGTGTGTTCCAAAAAAAACTCATTCGTAGCATGCCATAATCAAATTGAAGTTTGCCGTAACTTGGGATATACCCATCGATGCAAATGAAGTACGAAGTCAGAGAGAACTAAATTACATCTTGACCTTAAATTATTTTCCTAAAAATATACAAAACACTTATAAAAACAATTTTTATTAACCGTTATGATTATTACACTCGTTGTGTACATGCTATCTTATTTTCCTTTTTGCTCGATACAATTAAATTTAATGCAGTGTAAATTTTTCTGTCACAGTGGCAGATGTTTTCATAAAAAAAATGCAATCTGACATTCACCTACAGACTTAAGTTAAGACATGACTAGATTTTCTATCTTCCTTTCCAAGGCCTACCCTAAATGAGTTTATTTTAAACACATGAAAGTAACCTCTTGTTTTCTTTATCTGCGATTACTTGTGTTATGTTTCTCTATTTCTGTTACTTCAGCATTTATACCATTGGTGCTTTCTGCAATTAAATGGTGATTTGGATCAGTATGGGTATTTGTAACTGGTGGATGTTGAACTTCATTGTTTTTTATAATGGGGCATGATGCGGAATGATAGATTGATTGCATTTGTAGCATTTGCGATTGCCTTATCACAATTGTTTTAAACCATAAAGTTATGTAGAATACTGATTTTCTTGAAAACTGTATTTTTCTTAGAAGTTTTTAAAGAAAAGAAATCATTAATACTTTTATCGACAAAAGTACACAAAAAAATTAAGGTTAACCATATTTTATTTAGATTTACAAAATAGGTACATATGAAAATATACAATAACTTGAAAGACCTAATAACTTTTTAAGTTATGAAATTATTTTTGTAACCAATACTGTGTCTCATAAGTCGTGCTACCATTTAGATTTAAATAACTTTTTTGCTGCCAATTATTTGTAATTACTTTTTTACATTAAACTAGGAATGCTGAAGAATTTTTTTGGTCTATATGTGAAAGATAACATCTCACAAATGATCTCCGTTTTCGTCTTCGCAAGCTAGCTCTCTTTTCACTACATTTTGCATACCATGAGTGTTTTGCACCAACACATGAATTTCGACTCGGATATTCTTTAGCTGCTGGATAGTTTGGGGTTTATTGACGTAAACACGGTCCCTTAGGTAGCTCTAAAAAACATCTGGTGTGATACACGCACACAAACTTTCTTTTGCAGTGATCTTAAAATTATTAAACAATTTGTTTTTAGCTTCCCTACTACATTATACAGGGTTTTTAAAAATTCGCATATTTTACCTACTTATAGATCTTATTAATGCAAACAAAAAAATCCTAATAAACATTGGTCCGGAAATGCTTCATTTTTGAGCTATAAAAGTTTTTAAAAATCAATTTTTTATTGTTACCTAAAAAACGCTTCTGGCGATTTTAATTAAATTTGTACAGTTTCTGGGGCGTGCGCACGGGGCATGTCGATTAGATTTTTTCATAAAAAAATAACGCCCAGCAAATTTTTTGCAATTTTCATATTTTTCTTTAATAAAGCAACTAAAAATGCAACTTTTTTGTCTCCTGAGTTTTTTCGCATCGTGCTTCGTTTTCAAGAAAAAAAATAAAGCCCGTATTTTTGCACGTCTCTGAACCTGTTAAGACAAAAACTAAAGTGCTTCAATATTTAAAAACCCTTTAGTCGATTTTAATGAAACTTTGAAGTAGGTAGTGATGGGAAGTTTCAATACTTTTGCCGACTCGTGACTCGGAACGAACAACACGCTTCTCTTCTTGGCTTCTCGGTATAAGTTAGATTTTTCCTCTTTAAATTCCTGGTTAAATTTGCTGTGAAATCACCTTTCTTGGAAAATGTACCAGTACAAAATGTACATTTTTCAATATTTCCATCTATACTACGCTAGACAAGTTCCAAATTTCACTACGTGTTTTGTTCATTTGTACAATCGGTGTAAGGTAATAGTGATGCACTTGGCAAAAAGACGAATAGAACAGAAACGAAGCTATTGAAAGGGCGAAAATTGTAAAACTAAAAGGCACTTGTGTTACTAATTGCAAAGAATAAAAACATGATAAGGAGGCAGTTGCTTTGATATTGTACAGGGTGGGCCAAAGTAGACGCTTTCTTATGGAAACTCATGTTCCTGTCAGAGATAGAAAAATTTTGACCAACGTCTCCCGAGCTCAAATTTTATGAAAAAGTTACTGGTGCAAACAGAATTTTGCTATCGTAAACCGTTAGGCCGCTAGGGGGCGTTTTTCAAAATTCGTCGATTTCTTTAAACCCTTCTAGCTTTTTTGTTTTTAGTAATAATTGATTTCTGTAAAAACTTTCTCATAGCAGTTTTTGGTGTAGAATAGGCTGGTGAATTTTGTTTTAATACAGGGTGATTCGTAAATTTGCTGCAACAAAAATTTTCTTATTTCTTATGGAACACCCGGTATATTTATACATTTTTTTGTAGTCCTTAAAATTCTCTTTTCAAAAATATAAATACTATATGTCTAAAGTTAGCATTTTACGGTATATTTGGCTTTAAGTTAAATAAACTAAAAATATCAAGTAGCCATTGTGTCATAGCGCCGCATGACCATTGTTTTAAACCAACATTAGCAATATTTATGAGTAAAACAAAGTTGGCGCTAACTAAATAAGAAAAAACAAAAAGCATATAGGGTTACAAACATTTAGAACAAATAACAAAATTAATAAAACATATTACCACCCAACGATATGTCCTTTTATAACATATGTTCAAACTGGGCACCGTTCTGATTAATACACAAGCGGCACCGTTGTTTGACAGCATTTGCAGCATTTCTTAGCTCAATGTTAGAAATTGTAGCAAATGCATTTTGCACTGCTTCCTCTTGCAATTCTCTTGATGTAATCGGTTGTCTATATGTCAAATCTTTAATTTTTCCCCAAAAATAGCAGTTTAGGGGTGTCATATGGGGGACTTCACTGGCCAAGCGATTGGTCCTTGGTTCCCTATCCACTCTTCACCAAACTGCACTTTTAAGTAATTAGTTGTAACTCTTCAATTATGAGGCGGTGCACCATCTTGTTGGAAGGTGGAAATTTAAATAGACACGGACAAAAAACCAGATTATGTTCAAATTCAAAAGCTATTTGACTAATTTGACAGCGGCCAACTTTGTTTTCCTCATAAATATTGCTACTGTTGGTTGGTGTTGGTTTAAAACAATGGTCATGCGGCGCTATGACACAATGGCTACTTGATATTTTTAGTTTATTTAACTTAAAGCCAAATACACCGTAACATGCTAAATTTGGACATATAGTATTAGATATTTTTGAATAGAGAATTTTAAGGACTACAAAAAAATTTATAAATATACCGGGTGTTCCATAAGAAATAAGAAAATTTTTGTTGCAGCAAATTTACGAATCACCCTGTATTAAAACAAAATAGACCAGCCTATTCTACACCAAAAACTGCTATGAGAAAGTTTTTACAGAAATCAATTAGGTATTAGTAAAAACAAAAAAGCTAGAAGGGTTTAAAGAAATCGACGAATTTTGAAAAACGCCCCCTAGCGGCCTAACGGTTTACGATAGCAAAATTCTGTTTGCACCAGTAACTTTTTCATAAAATTTGAGCTCGGGAGATGTTGGTCAAAATTTTTCTATCTTTGACAGGAACATGAGTTTCCATAAGAAAGCGTCTACTTTGGCCCACCCTGTACATTTGATATTACAGTCAGACCTCGCTGTTCGCGGGGGTTACGTTCCAGAAGAATGCCGCGAAGTGCAAAACCGCGATGCGTAAGTAAACACATAAATGATAAAAACAGGGTTACGTTCCATAAACTAGATTTATTTATACTATGTAACCTCAAAAAACCAAAAATTTTCTGCGTTTTTTGTCTGGCAAATCTGAAGCAGAAACTTTACGGTTTGACAACATGGTATTCCATGTTTTAAAAATTAAACTCAATTGAATTTTCGGCAGAAGCGCTCGAGAAGACAGTAAAGCTTGAACTAAAATTCCATACGTAACATAAGTCTGCCACTTGAATCTAGAGCGCGAATGTCCATTTGTTTATTCAAGTTATAATTTTACAATTTATTTCAGGTCCAATTTGGTAATAAGAGATTCAAAGGAATAGGCTTGATAAGTGTGTTTACAAGTTTGTGATAAATAATGTTATTTAGGTGTTCATGACATAAACCGCATTCGTCTGCTTTATTTACTTACGGCCGGTCTTATGAAGGTCACTAACCTGACGTTAACTTTAAATTGCTGTTAAAATAAACAAAATCTTATCAAAACGTTGGCGCTTATGACATATTATTCATTAGTAAACAAATTTTTATGCGCTTTTGTTTATTTTAATAGCGAATTGAAGTTAACGTCAGATTAGTGGCCTTCATAAGACCGGCCGTTAGTGTGTGAAAGTTGAAACAGTTAACGTTGGCAATTCCATCTGCGAACAGCAAATCAAATATTCGCGAACGGCAAAGAAAAAGGAGCACAAAGGTGCTTCGCTTAAAATCAAATCAGCGAACTGCAAAACCGCGAACGGCGAGGTCTGACTGTATATACATTAGCTCTGTAGGCCTAGCAGGCCCATGGCTTTATTTATTGTCTTTTTCCACACTTTTTTGCCACTACACTTTTCTTGCCACTTCTTAATCTCCTTAATCTCACACTTTTCTATATCCTCCATGACTTCTTTTTTCCATCTTGCTCTCGACCTTCCTTTTTGTTTCTTTCCTCTGATGTTGCTTCGTACGAAGCATAGAAAAAGTTATGGAACGAAAAATGTGGGAAATAAAATTCTACACATTTTTGGTCCTTGACGTAATACCGAGAAGTTGGTATTTCAAACGGTCGAGGGTGACAAAATTACCAAAAATTGTTTTTCTTCGTGTGTAAAAAGCGATAAATCTTTTTCCCAGGTATTTTCTCTGAACACCTGTTGTTCTAAACGTGTTACAACATGCTTTTCATTGCATTCTACGCATCAGAGAAATGACTACTTTGCTGCGCCGGAATATACATATCTCACGCCGCGCAGACTGAAGTGCTGTAACTCGGAGACTGTTTAAAGCAATCGCATTATAAAAAGATTCGTGCACATTTTTTCAAGCACTGCAACTTTCACATTTGCAATTTTCAGAAAAGCCATCCCCACAGAGCTATAATGCCGGAAACCGATTTTTGGTAACTTTGTTGCCATCTACTCTTTGCAAATACCAACTTCTCGGTATTGTGGCAATGATCAAAAATGTGTAGAATTTTATTTCCAACATTTTTTGTTCAATAACTTTTTCTGTGCGACCAATGAATCGCGAGAAAAAACGATTGCAAAACGTTTTCAAGATGGCGGCTGTTTAGCAGGGGGTGGGGGTACGGCTTTTTGGTTCTACACTTGTCTAATGACCCTACACCACTAAACACAAGGAATTGCGGCGGGCAATTTTTTTAAAGTGACTGGGTGTTTTCCAACAATTTTACTGTACTAATGGTATGGTATTCCAAATGAAGTGTATACAAAGGTATTTTGATAAATAGTTGGGGGTATTTTATATTTCTACATATAACATGTGAGCAAACAAAAATGAAATCAAGCTTGGCTTTGAAAATTGAAACATATGTCGATTATTAATTCACATTATGTTGGGTATGGACTTATTATAATAACTGCCATATTTAAATTAAACAATCTAAGTAATTGACCACATGACATAATTTTTTCAAAACCAAGCTTGATTTCGTTTTCATTTGTTCACGTTATTTTTTTGTCCCATCACACTGAAAGATTATGTCGACTATTTATAGTAATTAGGTTTTTATTTTATATTAATAAATTTTTACGTCAGAGCTTAAAAGATTATGTCCTTTAAAACATAGATTGATTTAAAATTGAATTGCGATGGTATTGTTATTTTTTTTTCCTTAGTCGTCCTCTTCTACCTGTATCGGTGTAAAGTGAAATTGAATTCATCTTTTCGTTTCTTTTTCTCTTTAATGTTTTGTGGTCTGTACACAATAATAAAGGGATGTCTTCCGTTTCTTGTTTGATGTTCACTGTCATAATCTTTTCATTAAGGAATTTTCTTCCTTTGGTGTTGGGGATACTGTCTTTTATGTGTAACAAGTCCTACTCTCACTTGTGCATGTGTAGAAATGGATGAATCATTCTTGGAGTTCTTTTATTTTTGTAGTCTTTTTGTGTGTCTGTTATTGCTAAGTATTTTATGTTTGCTTCCCGCATTTCCATTACTAATTTGCATTCCTTGCCATTTATTTTTTCCCACGGAGTTCCATTTATTTCAAGTTTTTCATATCTTATCTGAACGCTGTTCTCCTTTTGTTTTCCTGTGTTGCCATGTCTCTGATTCTTTTTTGAATTCCCATTTCGTCTCTCATAAGGTCGTTATCAATGTAGATCTTTGTTTATTTTACCTCTGCAATTGCTGGAGTTATTTGTAATTTCTCTTGTAGTTTTTTTACTCCTTTTTCTCTGTTCTGAAACTCAATTCCTTTAATAATATTATTTTTCTTTTCCTTTTTATCTAATTCCTCCAGTTTACCATCCCTCCAGTTCAAGTACTGTTGTTTTCAATTCCTCATTTTCCTTTTTGAGCTGTTTTATTTTATTATCCACAAACCGGTTTCTATGTCGTGTATGTCGCTTATAATTTTTTCCATCATATTCAATATCTTGTTTTTGTTGTCTGATCCCGCTCTGGCGCATGTTGGCTTGCTGCATATCTTGGTCACGTTTTGTTTGCCCCAATGCTGGACGTGCAATTTTCACCTTAACCTATTTGTTCCTTGTGCTTACAACTTTCAACCCCTGTACTATCTACACTTTTTCAAATAAATGGCCATATCTCACTGTTACACTGTCAGATAATACAATTTTCCATATGTGTATAAACAGAATAGTTTATTATTATTATTTATTATTTTATACATATTAGTAAATATTAATTACAAACAAATAGAAATTAGACGCTACGATTAAACATTTTCCGTATCAAATTCAATGTACTGCTAGTGAGACACAGGAAGAAATAATGGTAACACCAACAGGCGCGATATCGTTTTATTAATGTATCTCGTTTAATGTAACTAGCTACATTGTAATGTTTTTTGTTTTCAGGTGAAGGCGCTGGTCGAGGTAATGAGAGTGCTAATTATAGAGTGGCTTCGTCAGAGAATACAGAAGATAATTCTCCAATTGTTGGGGAAACCATAGAAGAAGACATTGTTTTCTTTCATGGTGAAGGTTCTGGACGTGAATGTGAAACTGGAAATGACAATAGCACAGATAAGAAGGATGCTCAGCAACAAAATGTTGCAGAAAATAAATCAGATGCAGATTCAACATCAGGACCATCCAAACTCAATCCAGATGATCAAGTGCATGAAGAAAATAAGGCTGAAATTGTTGACAGTATTAAAGATAGTGAGCCTTCGAATAGTTTTAATGAAAGCGATTCAGTTAAATTATCCACAAAAACTGAATATAAGTTGGGCACTATTATTGACGTAAGGACCAATAACCTAATTTCTTCTGTTAAAAATATAACCAAGAAATCACGATGGGACATAAGAAAACCAGAAGGGGAAATTATTGAATCTCAAAGGGATGGAAAAACAAATATAATTGAAGAGATCTCTGACAATATTTGTTTAGCAGAAGAAAAATCAGCTAGCTCATCTTTAGAACGTCTAGACACTAAAGTATCGCAGACATTGTGCAATAATAATGATTTACTCGAATCAGAAACATTAAAAAAATTAAATATTAGAGATAAGGCAGCATGTGACACAAATTATTCATCACATTTAAATGTTGATGGTGCTTTACCGCCAACTTCCACAAAAGTAGTGCAAGAAAATGAAACATTCTACAAAAATGAAGAAGTGCAACTGTCATCGCCCACTGAAGAAAATAATGAAAATATTGACAACACAAAAACTGATATAAATTTCCCAGAGGCAGCACCAAAAAAGTCTATGTTTTTCTTTGGACCTGGCTGTTTACAAGTCAAACCAACCATTAGTCCGTTGAAAGATGACCATTCTTCAGAATTGTTAGAAGATTCTGTTGAAGTTAACGTAAGTCCAACGAAAGAAACCATTGTGAACCAAGAAGTTTATAATTATGCTTCAAATTTAAGAACTGATCATAATGTTAAATTAAAACTTGGAACTGAAAAAAAGGAAGACAACGATAACTTGGTAGATGCACAACAAGGAGATATTTCAGCACCGAGGGATGAAAAGAATAAAGAGAAAGAAATGCAAAGTACTGAATCACCAGTTGACAACAATGGAACTTTCACAGAGATGCTAGAACAAGAGAAGACAATCAGTGCTGTAGAAGTTAAAAATGCTTATGAAATGCAAGATTTTAAAAATGTTTCTCCACAAAAAAGTGGTGGAGTTACAATGAAAGGTATTCATTCACCCAATATGCTAGACAAGGAAACAAATTTAGCAAAAGAGGAAGATTCGTCATTAAAAACATTTAAAATTCCTAATAGCAAAAATGATTTTGAGCGTTCGAGTATTGCTGAAAGCATACCGAAATTGTCCGATATCAATCTTTCCTTGAAAGACGAATCTACAAAAACCAAAGCTCAGTACGTTTCATTACAAAATTTTACAGAAACATCAGAAGCAGTAGAAACTGAGAAGAACACTGTTGAAAATAAGCGGGAACTGTCTGAAATTAGCCAACCACCAACTGAACATGCTAATATACCATTAGTAACAAAGGAATCTCCTGAGAGTCAGAAAGTGGAGTTCATAGATGATGACGAAATTGAAGGCAACAAATTGGTAGCTCACATTGCAGCTGCTATTACGGAAAGTAGCCCAAGTCTTCTAGAAGCAGTTCAGAAAACATCGAAAATAGAAGTAATTGGGGATGTGATAGGTGTAACTTCTCAAGATCAATCAAAATGTGATAAGGAAGATGTTGTTGCTCATGACTCCACGAAATGTAATAAAAACGTGAAGAAACAAGTTGAAAAGGACAGTCGTGAAGTACTTAGTGCTGCAATGGTTGAAGCACAGGATGTGGTTAATACAGTGCATAGCAGAGTGCCTAATAGTATAATGCCAGCTAACCACCATGTTCCTAAAAGTAGTATTAGTGTTAGTGAAAGAGAAATAGAGAATTTAAGAACTAATAGCCCTAAAACTGGTGATAAAGGTGGTAGTGAGTTAAATGATGTGCCTGTTGTCGACAAACCATTTTCAACGCATTCTTCAATCGATACAGAGAACAAAAAGCTAAAGCTTGAGAAAGTTGTAGAAGCCACAAATCTTCCAATTTGTAAAAATCAAGTTCAAAATTTAGGCGTAACCGTAAAAGAAAATAAACCAAAGAGTAAATTAGAAAGCGTACTACAAAAGATTAATCAGGTAAAACTTATCCAAAAGACTGATAGTATAGAATTAAGTATCAAAAATAAGGAAAGTTTATCTATTGAATCGAATATCAAACATCATCCTGCTTTATTGGACAGTAAAACTGGCTCTATAGAAGCACAAATGGCAATTATTACAGGGGAAGGACTATCTGACGACCACAGTGTAGGCAGTGAAATGCCGAAATCTTCTGATATTAAAATTCCCAGTGGTATAGAAGTCCCTGCAACAAGTAAATTAGATATTATTGCAGCATTGAGTGACAATCATTCTGTTGATAAAATAATTTGTGGCACTACATCGAACTCATCAATCACAAAAGAGGTAGCACAAGTTGACGTAACTGACTGTGGTAATATCACCAGTCAGTTAACAGTTAAAAGTAATGATACTATTTCGGAAGCATCAACTAAAATTGTGTTTCCAATTAATGCAGATATACCAGAGGAGGTTTTACATGACAAACCTGGGAGTTCAGTTAAATCCACTAATAAAGACATCAAAGAAAATGCTGATGTGAAACCAAGCGCTTCTTCCGTTGGAACTTTATCAGAAGTTAACAAGAATGTAATAAATGAGCAGACTCTCAACGTCATAGAACAACAAATGAACGACACATCAATCAGTAAGCCTGTAATTAATCAAGTAGTACAAAATACTGCACTGCAAGCCTCTGTTGATAGCAATCCTACTTCTCCAGTGACAGAACAGGCAGAAAATGCTAAAACTAATCTAACTGATGATTCAACAAACGAACAGTCTAATATAAATAAATTAAATGAAACACTTAATGAAAAGTCAGGGGATAATAAAGCTCAAAGTGATCGGGAAGATCCAGTTTCAAAAGATACTGTTCTGAATAAAATTTTGTCTTCTGTTGATGAGTCCATAAATAATATAAAGGAGTTAGTTACTAATAAACCCCACAAGGATGTGTTAATCCCAAAAGGAGTTGAACGCAGTAATAATTCAACATCGGATGTTAAGGCAACATCTAGAAGTAACCCAGCTGAAGTTTCATTTTCAATTAAATCTCCTGACCAAAATATAGAAATTACCCGAGCGATTCCTATACCTGACAATTTGCTTCCAGTGGAAAAACCTGAAACAGCTTCCATACCTACAGGAATTGCAAAGGAATTGGAAGCTACTATTATCTCGGATAAGCCAGTTGTTGCATCCACTGACAAGTCTGCGATAGCAAAGGGTATCATTAAATCAACAAAACCTGTTAGTATTGCAAATGTAAAGAAAGACAATCCAGCTTTATCGAAAAAACATTCACAAGATATATCACCTACTATAACTGATGCTACTACAGTAATTACCAAGGAATCTGAGAATACTATTCTTTTGGACAAGCCAGTTACTTGCACTGATAAGTCTACGATCTTACTGGTTAAATCTACACCACCAAAACTTGTCAAGGCTGAAAATGTAAAGAAAGATAATTCAGCTTTATCTGAGGAACATTCACTTGATACAATATCATTATCTAGTGTAGGTGATACTCCTAATGTAATTGCACAAGAATTGAAGGATACATTTATCTCTAACATGCCAGTTGCCACTTCTGCTGACAAGTCTGCAAACTTAAAAGATATTAAATCCACAGCTACAAAATGTGTCAAGGCTGAAGATGCAATGAAAGATGACAAGTCTGCGAACTTAAAGGATGTCATTAAATCTGCACAAACAAAACGTGTGAGAGCTGAAAATGTAAAGAAAGATAGTTCAGCTTTATCTGATGAACATTCACTTGATACAACACCATCTTCTAGTGTAGGTGATACTCCTACTGTAATTACAAAAGAATTGAAGGGTACAATTATCTCTGACAAGCTAGATGCCACTTTCGCTCACAAGTCTGCAAACTTAGAGGATATCATTAAATCCAAAGCAACAAGACGTATCGGGGCTGCAGATGTAATGAAAGATAATTCAACTTTATCTTATGAACAGTCACTTGATACAACACAATCTTCTAGTGTAGCTGATACTGCTGTTGCAATTAAAAAAGAATTGAAGGATACTATTATCTCTGACAAGCCAGATGCCACTTTCGCTCACAAGTCTGCAAACTTAGAGGATATCATTAAATCCAAAGCAACAAAACGTGTCGGGGCTGCAGATGTATTGAAAGATAATTCAACTTTATCTTATGAACAGTCACTTGATACAACACAAACTTCTAGTGTAGGTGATACTTCTGCTGCAATTAAAAAAGAATTGAAGGATACAATTATCTCTGACAAGCTAGATGCCACTTTTGCTCACAAGTCTGCAAACTTAGAGGATATCATTAAATCCAAAGCAACAAAACGTGTCGGGGCTGCAGATATAATGAAAGATAATTCAACTTTATCTTATGATCAGTCACTTGATACAACACAATCTTCTAGTATAGCTGATACTCCTGTTGCAATTAAAAAAGAATTGAAGGATACTATTATCTCTAACAAGCCAGATGCCACTTCCACTGACAAGTCTGCAAATTTGAAGGATATTAAATCCACACCAACAAAACAGGTGGGGGCTGAAAATGTAAAGAAAGATAGTTCAGCTTTATCTGTTGGACATTCACTTGATACAACACCACCTTCCAGTGTAGGTGGTACTCCTACTGTAGTTACACAAGAATTGAAAGATACGATTTTCTCTGACAAGCCAGATGCCTCTTCCACTGATAAGTCTGCAAACTTGAACGATATCATAAAATCCACGCCAACAAAATGTGTTAGGTCTGAAAATATAAAGAAAGATAGTTCAGCTTTATCTGATGAACATGCACTTGATAAACCATCTTCCAGTGTATGTGCTGTTTCTACTGTAATTACAAAAGAATTGAAAGATACTATTATCTCTGACAAGGTAGATGCCACTTCCACTGACAAGTCTGCAAGCTTAAACGATATCATTAAATCCACACCAACAAAACGTGTGAAGACTGAAAATGTAAAGAAAGATAGTTCAGCTTTATCTGATGAGCATTCACGTGATACAATACCATCTTCCAGTATAGGTGATGCTTCTGCTGTAGTTTCAAAAGAATTGAAGAATACTAGTGTCTCTGACAAGCCAGTTGCCACTTCTGCTGACAAGTCTACGAACTTGGAGGATGTCATTAAATCTGCACAAGTGAGAGCTGAAAATGTAAAGAAAGATAATTCAGCTTTATCTGATAAATGTTCACTTGATACAACACCATCTTCTAGTATAGGTGATGCTCCTGCTGGAATTACAAAAGAATTGAAGGATACTATTATCTCTGACAAGCTAGTTGCCACTTCCGCTAACAAATCTGCGAACTTAAAGAATGTGATTAAAACTGCACCAACAAAACGTGCGAGGGGTGAAAATGTAAAGAAAGATAATTCAGCCTTACCCGCTGAACAGTCACTTGATGCAACACCATCTTCTAGTGTAGGTGATGCTCCTGCTGTAATTACAAAAGGATTGAAGGATACTGTTATCACTGACAAGCCAGTTGCCGCTGACAAGTCTGCGAGCTTAAAGGATGTCATTAAAACTGCACCAACAAAACGTGCGAGGGCTGAAAATGTAAAGAAAGATAATTTAGCATTATCTGCTGAACAGTCACTTAATACAACACCATCTTCTAGTGTAGGTGATGCTCCTGCTGTAATTACAAAAGGATTGAAAGATACTGTTACCACTGACAAGCCAGTTGCCACTGACAAGTCTGCGAGCTTAAAGGATGTCATTAAAACTGCACCAACAAAACATGCAAGGGCTGAAAATGTTAAGCAAGATAATTCAGCGTTACCTGCTGAACAGTCACTTGATATAACACCATCTTCTAGTGTAGGTGATGCTCCTGCTGTAATTACAAAAGGATTGAAGGATACAGTTATCACTGACGAGCCAGTTGCTGCTGACAAGTCTGCAATCTTAAAGAATGTCATTAAATCTGCACCAACAAAACGTGTGACAGCTGAAAATGTAAAGGAAGATAATTCAGCATTATCTGCTGAACAGTCACTTGATACACCATCTTCTAGTGTAGGTGATGCTCCTGCTGTAATTACAAAAGGATTGAAGGATACTGTTATCACTGACAAGCCAGTTACCGCTGACAAGTCTGCGAGCTTAAAGGATGTCATTAAAACTGCACCAACAAAACGTGCGAAGGCTGAAAATGTTAAGAAAGATAATTCAGCGTTACCCGCTGAACAGTCACTTGATACAACACCATCTTCTAGTGTAGGTGATGCTCCTGCTGTAAATACAAAAGGATTGAAGGATACTGTTATCACTGACAAGCCAGTTGCTGCTGACAAGTCTGCGAGCTTAAAGGATGTCATTAAAACTGCACCAACAAAACGTGCGAGGGCTGAAAATGTAAAGAAAGATAATTCAGCGTTACCCGCTGAACAGTCACTTGATACAACACCATCTTCTAGTGTAGGTGATGCTCCTGCTGTAAATACAAAAGGATTGAAGGATACTGTTATCACTGACAAGCCAGTTGCTGCTGACAAGTCTGCGAGCTTAAAGGATGTCATTAAAACTGCACCAAAAAAACGTGTGAGGGCTGAAAATGTAAAGAAAGATAATTCAGCCTTACCCACTGAACAGTCACATGATACAACACCATCTTCTAGTGTAGGTGATACTCCTGCTGTAATTACAAAAGGATTGAAGGATACTGTTATCACTGACAAGCCAGTTGCCGCTGACAAGTCTGCGAGCTTAAAGGATGTAATTAAAACTGCACCAACAAAACGTGCAAGGGCTGAAAATGTTAAGAAAGATAATTCAGTGTTACCTGCTGAACAGTCACTTGATATAACACCATCTTCTAGTGTAGGTGATGCTCCTGCCGTAATTACAAAAGGATTGAAGGATACTGTTATCACTGACAAGCCAGTTGCCGCTGACAAGTCTGCTAAATTAAAGGATGTCATTAAATCTGCACCAGCAAAACGTGTGAGGGCTGAAAATGCAAAGAAAGATAATTGTTCACTTGATACACCAACTTCTAGTGCAGGTGATACTCCTGCTGTAATTACAAAAGAATTGAAAGATACTCTTATCTCTGACAAGCCAGTTGTTACGCCCGCTGACAAGTCTGAAATGTTAAAAGGTACCATTAAGTCCACTCCAACAAAACTTATACAAGCTGAAGATATGAAGAAGGATAATTCAACTTTACCTGATAAACGTTCACTGAATCGACCAACTTCTAAAGTAGTGGATACTGGTACAGTAATTACAGAAGACATAAAGGATACTATAAAATCAACTCGAACAAAGTCTTTAAGAGGTAAAGATGTAAAGAAAGATAACTCAGCTGTATCTGATAAATGCTCACTTGATACGTCAGCTCCTAGTGTAGGTGATACTCCCACTCCCATCTTGGACAGTCCAATTGTTTCCACTGACAAGTCTGCAATCTTAAAGAAAACTATTCCAACAAAACGTGTGCGAGCTGAAGATGTGAAGAAAGATAATTTAACTTTATCCGATAAACATTCACTGGACCAACCAACAAAAGAAGCAGAGAATACTTCGCTCTCGGACAAGCCAGTTGCTTCCCTAAGCAAGTCGACGATCGTAAATGATACCATTAAATCAACTCGAAGAAGACTAAGAGGTAAAGATGTAAAGAAAGATGACTCAATTGTATCTGATAAACGCTCGCTTGATACAACATCAACTAGTGTAAGTGATACTCCGACAGTAATTTCCAAAGAATTGGAAATCTTGGACAGTCCAAGTGCTTCCACTGACAAGTCTGCAACCTTAAAGGGTGTCATTAAATCTAGTCCAACAAAACCTGTGAGTGTTGAAGGTATAAAGAAACGCTCACGTTTACGTAATAGAACATCTACTCCTGCTGTAGGTGATATTTCATCTACGGATAATTCTGCTGTGAAAGATCTCCCTTCAGGTACTGACAACATTCAAGACAAAGTTCCAAATTTGAAAAAAACAAATAAACAATCCATTGAAAAAGTATATGAAACCAAAGTAGAATCAATTACAAAGGTAATCGTTGAAACATCAAAAAAAGAATCTAAAACTACAAAGAAGGAAAAAAGTGAAGGCAGTTCTGAAAAATCATTAAATAAAAAAGAACTGTCTCAAACCAAAGTAGAAGTTAAAACCTCTGTTCTTGAATCTTCATCAGATAATTTAAATAAATCAAATTCTAAGAATGACACTATTAAAACTGTTGTTCAATCCGAACAAAAGATCCCCAGTAGAAGAATTACCAGAAGAACAAGAAGTAGTACTTTGGAAAAACCTCCAGATGTGATTTCATCTGTTAATGAGGAAGAAGTGTCTATTGACAACATAATCTCGACACCTTTAAGCAAACTTGAAGAAACAAAAATTAAGGCTAATTTGCCTCAAGTTTGCATTACAAAAATTGATATTACTGAGTTTAATGAAAATGCTAGCATTTCAATTTCCAATATTGAAAAATCAGCAAGTGTTACGGAATCAGGGACAGAGTTACGGAAACGTGGGAGGGGTGCAACTCAACCTCAAAATTCGGATGTAAAACCCAGACCAAGGGGAAGGCCCAGCCTGAAGAAAAATAAATCATTTGCTGAAAATACTGAAGAACCAAAAACGTCAACAGATGAAGAAAAATCTTCAACAAAAACTGTCTCTAAAGTAAATAAAAAAGAAGCAGATGTTGGTGGCAATAACCGAGAACTCCGTGGACGAAAAGGTGTAGAGAAAACCAAAGTTGATGAAACTGAGGAGAAGAAGATGAAAGGTAAGCAGCTCAGGGGAAAATTAGCAGTAAAAACACCTGCCAAGGAGGGTTTGAACAGCAGAGGTGTTGGTCGACCGAAAGGGAAAAATAATAATGAAACTCCAACTAAGCCAAATGAAGATAGAAGTTTTACAAGATCTCGAACTCAAATAACAAAAGATAAAGAAATTGCTAGTAAAACTGAAACTGGTAAAGAAAACACAAATAAACCTGAAAATACAAGTAGTGGACAAAATGTTGACTTGGGAGATATTGAAGAACAAATAGTAAGAAATGAAATTCGACCATCAAAAAAATTAAAGCTTGCAGATTCTGTTGAGGTCACTGTTATTGACAAAAATAAAAGAACAGTAACAACCCACGTAGCTGATAAAAATAAAGCTGTTGAAAAGGTTGTTGATAAGGAAGAAACGGAGGATAAAAAGGAGCCTGTTAAACTAAGAAGAACATCAAACAGATTGAGTGTATCAAGCAAAAGTGATACTAGTGAAAAAAATGTAAAAGATCAAAACACTAGTAACAAACAAGAGGAACGATTAGAGGGAGAGAAAAAAGTTGATATGGAAAAACAAGAACAACAAACAAAGTCAACTGAGAGTAAGAAAGACAATACAGAAGAATTGAAACCAGTAGTTGAACCAAAATGTATTCAAAAGAAAGTGGCATTATTAACTAGCGTTGATAATAAGGTTGAAGAACAAATTGATGATTCAAAAGATGAATCAATAGGTACTAAGGGTGATATGAAAGAAAAAATTGATGTTACACCAGAGCCAAACGGAGATGTAAAAGAAGAATCTAATGATATAAAAATTAAATCAGATGATACGAAAGAAGAACTATTGAATGTATCCGACTCTGATGTATCGGATGGAATTGGAAACGATGGTGGAGACAGTAGTGATGGTATCGGAGTTATACCTGAAAGTGACCCCTTGGGAGGTTCCGAGGACGATTCCAAAGGTTCTACAAAAAATTCAGAACCAATGACTTTAGCAACATTTAAAATAGATCTCGATGAGTCGTCTCCTGCTTCGATAGTGAGGGTCACTAGAAAAAGGGCAGCTCAGCAAAGTATTGATGCATTACGTGACACACGTCCTCGAGGGAAAGCAGCCGAAAATGAAAGTAAAAATAGTGCTGACAATAAACGAGCTAAACTCAAAAGAAAACGTTCTGTAGACCGTAACCTACGGCGTAGTATAGAAGAAAAGAAAGCGAAAGAAATTAGCAGCAGTGAAGAAGATGCTATGGGGAAGATGTCACCACAAAGTCAACTGCCAAATAAAGAAGAACATGGAAAGAAAAGTAAAGGTGTTGTCAAACGACGCATATCAACCCGGTCCACAAGAGCAAGTGATAGCCCTGCCCCTAGCAGTGATGCACCGTCGGAAGCTTCAAGAACTGACACTAGCAATACACCTCCAGTAACCAAGCAAAGGAAGCCTAGGCAAACAAGTAAGTTTTTATGTGTATAAGTAAAAATAGCTATTTATGCAACAAGTGCTAAAAGTTGATGTTTATGCACGAGACATGAAAATTATAAAATGAAGCCGAAGGCTGAGTTTCATAACATGTCGAGTGCAATAACACTTTTAGCACGAGTTTGCATACAATATTTTTTTAACGACCTTAAATTTTCTGTTATTAATTCATAAATGACGATTTAACAAAGGTTTGCATTTATGACAGTTATAATTTATGTCATAATAAAGAGATGGCCTTGACGCGCAGGTGAATGTTTGTGGAGCCAGTACTGTCAAAGTCAGTTATCAAAGGTAATAATAATAGCACACATTTGACTTGATTCATTACATAACACTTTAATTATTTAAAAAACACTTTACCTCTAACGCAAGAAGTAACTAGAATAACTTTACAACCTCACTTCCAGTTCAAAATTGTAGTTTTATAACCTCACTTTACTTTATAACACATGTGCTAAAAGTAAACAGCTGATCTCTTTAAACACGCTAAATTATAAAACGTCACTTTTAGTGAAAAAAGCTAGCGCTAAAAGGTCTACTTTTAGTGGCTGTCGTAGAAAAATATTTTTTCATACAAAAAATAAAAAAGTAAATGTAGTTG
Source organism: Agriotes lineatus (assembly GCA_940337035.1). NCBI lineage: Eukaryota > Metazoa > Arthropoda > Insecta > Coleoptera > Elateridae > Agriotes > Agriotes lineatus. The sequence goes on from OW679194.1 coordinate 169,831,644, forward strand.
AGATATGTTGCATGGCTTGAATATACAAATAATTCAAAATATCCATTAGATTTATAAATTTGTCATTCATGGTTTTTGCCACACTTACTGCCGGTCTTATAAAGGCCACTAATCTGACGTTAACTTGAATTCGCTGTTTAGATAAACAAAAGCGCATCAAAACGTCAGTGCTTATGTCATTTTATTCATTAGTAAACAAATTTTGATGCGCTTTTGTTTATTTTAACAGTGAATTAAAGTTAACGTCAGATTAGTGGCCTTTATAAGACCGGCAGTAAATAATTTAAAATATTAATATATTGAGTTTTGGGAAAAGTATCTTAACACTTTCGTGTTTGTATATGTAATGTTATTGTACCTGTTTTTTTAATTTTTGGGTGGAGGGTGAACTCAGGTCACACAAGGTGTCCTCGGTGTCTTACCTCTAAATCGTGTATATACACAGTGTTTCTCGCCAACTATCATCAGACAGCCAAATTAACATTTGAAAATGATTATACTCAATTTTAAATAAGAATGCAGTAGGTGGCGCTCTAAACTCAAACTCAGTTTTACACTAAGAAAGTTCAAGTTTGCTTGGCTGCTCGTATTTTACAATAATATTGTGCTATATAATTTAAATAAACGTTGTAGGCCAGCCTTTTTTGTCGGTTTTTCTTTTGTGTGTTTAAGATTTTTATACCTAATGACAAATAGCCAATTTAAAAAATATTTGATTTTTAGATTATTGGAATGATGTTTTTGTTTCGACCGATCACATGATTACTACTTAGTTCCAAATACTGCATGCTTATTTGAAACTTAGTATAGGCGATCAACTATTGCTGTGATTGGTCGGAAACGGTAAATGTCAAATTAATTTCAAATTGTTTACATTTCTGGCCAATCGCGGCCCATCGAGATACACAACAATCGTTCATGCTTTCAGAATTTTCCAATGTTAATTTTCCTTTGGCTGATACTCTGCAAGACAAAATTATTCACTTTCAAGGCTTGCTATTAGGATTTTGAAATAATAAGGGATGGAAACCGTTAAATTAGGGCACAAAATAAATTGGACGTAGCTTAATTTTCAAGTTAATGCCCAAAAAAACAAACTTTCCACTGTCTGTGTGACAAGAAATCACTCTTTAGAATAAAATTTAAAATATTTTGGTTACTGTATAATTCGGTATTTATTTAATTATTTTTAGAAAAAACCTTAATGGGTTTAGAAATATCACCTGAAACAGAAGATATAATAAAAAACGATACACCAATCGGTGTGAGACAATCACGCCGCATTGCTCAAATAAAAATAAAAGAAGAAGCAGAAAGAAGAAAGCTTGAAGAAGTCACTCTCTACGAACTCAAAGAAGAACAACGGAAACGCAAAGGGAAGAAAGATGAAGATAAAGTAAGTTTATTCTCAGAAATTCTCATTAGACTTGAATGACTGTTTTTATTTTAGGATTACAAGTTGGAAAAGCGCAAGCGAAATAAAAATCTGCCTACAGAGGATGAAACAACTACTGGTGATGCGGAATCTGATGAAAAGAAAAAACGAAAACGGAAACGAAAGCATCGAGACCCAAGAAAACATTTTGATGCATTAAATCCATGGAAATCCAGTAGCGGTTCGAGCTCCTCCGAAATTGAAGAAGAGGAAGACGAAATTGAGGAAGAGGATGATCCTCAGTTGGTCTTCAAATCTGACCATGAATTTTCTCCAGAAAGTGATTTGGAAGAGGGTGGTGAAGTACAGCCATTAAAAAGAGCTCGTACAGCTAGAAAAGGTATAAAAAAGGTTCTTGCTACCTACATCGTCCACTTGCATTTCTTTAATGTGTGACTTAATTTTTATTACAATTAGATTTTGCAGTTATAATGCGTAAAACGTTAGTTACCAAACATATTCTAACAGTGCTAATAATAATTTTTGCAAAAATGAAAATTCTAATATACAGTGATGCCGCTATTACATTTCATGTTTTAGCACTCACTTGAGTTTTTGTTTTGTGTTTCATTTAAGAATCTGATGCAGAAGAAGAAGTAGACGATTGTGCCTGTCAAAAGTGCGGCCAGAAAGATCATCCAGAGTGGATTCTTTTATGTGATAGCTGTGACTGCGGTTGGCATTGCTCCTGCTTAAGGCCAGCGTTACTTGTTATACCAGAAGGAGATTGGTTTTGTCCTCCTTGTCAACATGTAAGCTAGTGATTTTATAAAAATATGATAATTATATTTACCTTCCAGATTACTTTAGTTAAAAACTTAGAATCACAATTACTGGAATATGACAAAAGACTGAATAAAAGAGAAATGGAAACACGACGTAAGGAACGATTGGCATATGTAGGTATCAGCTTGGACAATGTTTTGCCATCAAAGGAATCTGAGGAGTACCGTATTAAACGTCAACACCAAGGAAATGAAGATCGTAGAGAAAAACATGATAGTTATTCTGACTCTGAAGATTCTGGATCAGATTCCGATTCTAGTTCAAATTCGAGCAGTGACAGCGAACCAATTTATCAATTGCGAGAACGTAGACAAGCACATAGTTATCGCTTCAATGATTATGATGAACTAATAAATTCTGCTATACAGGTAGGTCTTCTTAATGTGAAAGGAGAAGCAAAAAGTTGGAAGCACTTGATACAAATTAAGTTTGGCAATAAAGGCACCTAAAAAAGTACCTGTTTTTAACTCCTTGTCAACCAAACTTGATCGTTGCCACCCTGTTAAAACCAGATTATTATGCCTATCACTCTGTGCGTAGTAAAAAAAAAACACTTCTCAAATTAGTTTGTTATTTTTAAATTACTGATTTACACACATAAACAATTTTTCCTGCTTTTCGCCTTGTTGACTGACGTACGTCAAAAATTGATTGTTTTCATTGAGTTCAGTGTGGCAACTTGTCATAAATAAGTATATCATCGTGAATCGTAATACATAGCAACATACATACATTTTTTATAAGCATTCATGCTTATATACTTGAGTCGGCTAGTAGTCGGCCTGGGCGGCTATTTGAAAACATCAAAGTTGACAACTGTCACTATGAATTTGATTCAAACCTTTTTTTGCAATTTAAAGTTACTTGTGTTTTATTTTGTGTATCGACAGTGTTTAAGTATCAAGAAAAATAAGAAATGAGTGAAAAAATTTCCGATTCTGATTTAGAAATTTGCACGCCCCTGAAATTTTAGTAGAGGCAACGAACACCAGTTTAAACACGTGGCCTTCCCATTTGTCGGATAATTATTTCACCGGAAAGCTTTTCGCCGGATTGTAGGGTGGCCATATAACGAAATTCAGCAAAGTGCTGTGTCTCGTTCTAGCCAGTTTAGGTTGGTTGCAGTTGCAGTCTTTGATAATTTTTTTTAACTACCATGGCCGGTGTTGTCCCCACGATGTGCATATAGGGTGACCACCTTTAAATTTATACAAACCCTGAGATCCTTCGTGAGTAGAAAAAGGTTTTCTTCAATAAGAAATACAGAATGTTTATAGAAAACAAATAATAAGCAAATAAAAACAATGTTTTTATTTCTTACTATTAATGGTTAGCAAATATAATACAGGGTGTAATCAAATACTTGCCCACATCGTACGTCACAAATTGACCAACAAATTCATACTCGTATAAGCATAGTTTCAATTCTCAAAACTTTTCAGAGATACTAATGGGGGAAGGGGGGGGGGGGGGTAAAAACGAGGTTTATATCATTTCACTGTAAATTGGGAAAGGATATTCAAATGAAAATTGGCAAATCTTTTCTACCAGTAGAAGGATTATTTATGAAATGGTTTTTAATTCTTATGTACGGCTTCAGGAGAAATTTAAGCAACTCGTATAAATGTTTTTATTAAAAATCCTTAACGAACAAAAATTTGGTTAAAAAATGTATTGAAAAACCTTTTTTACTTGGAAATGTTTTAGGTAGTTTTAATTTTTTCTTAAAACCAATAGTTTTTTATAAAACAAATACGTTATGGGTTGCCAATTTCAACATCATAAAGCCATATACATTTTTTTTAATCTTAAGTAAGTCTTCTATTGGTAGAAAATATCTCCTTGACAAGTGCCTCATTAAATTTAGTACTATAAGCCGTTCACGATCTTTTTGGGTCAGGTGAGGCTATGACCATCTAGTAATTTTGTTGGCAGAACCTCTGTTGCAACAAAACTCCCTCATGGAAATTGACACTTTTTGTGTTAGGTTAGATTGTTTTCAGTTTAAGGTTATATTTTCTGAATAGGTACATTGTTGCCGGATATTCTCTAGTCTCCACATCGACTCGCGTTCTTTTAAATTTGGTCTGCCCTTTTTAAATTGGAAGTAGCATCGTTTAATGGAAATTTTTTGTTGTAACAAAATTATTTTGGGCATTTTGACTTTTCCTTTGACGGAAATTAAAATTATTTTTACACATTTGATAAATAATTTATTATCTTACGAATATTAAAATAATAAATCTGGCAATATGGTGGCAAGAAAATGTCGAACAGACACTGACAGAAAAATAAAGTTGTATCCGCTACATCACCGAATCAGTTAGTCCAACATGAAAAGAAAAAATCATAGCCAACTCTGTCCCAAAAAGGTCGTGAACGGCTTATATGTATTATCGATATATTTTCTAATTTGATTTACCAAAAAATATACATACTCTTAATTTCCTGAATTGCTTTGTTTGAGGTATAGATTTAGAAATATATAAATACGAGTATTGTTAGTATTTTTGTGATTTAAATTACTAAAAATTTAATAGTATCCTTTGTATTCCTTTGGAATGTTTTTTAAAATACTCCCTCAGTAATTAACGATTTTTTATTTTGTAGTAATAAAGCTCACAATGGTTGCTGCGCAAGCACAAAAGGCGCGCTCCAACTTTATTAAAAAAAGACTCAACGTTTCCTAGAAATTATGATTTTTGTGAATTACTTAACGAGTGAGAAATGGCAATTCAAATACTTGAATACGAACACAATAAACGAGGTTTGAAAAGAAGAATTTAACCATTATTGATTCAAGAGATAAGAATATCGAAAGAACAAAAAATACATAAGTAAATTACCTCTAGTATCAATTGAAATTAGATTAAAAACAAAACGAATAGTCAAAAATTCTGTACCTAATTACCTATATGAAGTTTTTCCTGGTTGCTGAATACGCATGAACCTAGAAAAAATCTAAAGTAGCAGTTTTGCTTTTTAGCTATTAAAGGGTTGAATTCGAAATATAATTCTATTATTTCAGCAAAATTTATATGAAACGTATTTTATTTTCATTGATATAATTGACGGTTAAGTTATATTTAGACATTATTACAAAATTAGTGCAACCCGGAGAAATTATTACAAAACCCGGAGCCCGGAGACGCGGTGTAGAAAACCTGAGACTCCGGGTGAAACCCTGAGAGGTGGTCACCCTATGTGCATAGTGTCCTCGATCTTGATATCCGGAGAAATGCATTCTGATCAAAAGACTTCCGTATTTAATACGTTATTTAATAATTTTAATTTGCAGAGTGGCGAAATACCCAAAAAAAAATATGAATTATAGATTCACGCCACAAAGAAGTTTCAGAGATTAACTTCCAGCGAATTGAATTCTGGCGAATGGATACGGAGCAGTTTAAACCTACTTCTGAAAAAGTCCCGTAAACTCTATAAAAAGCGACTCCATGAATTTGTCAATTGCTACAGCTCCAAGAGCGTCGCTAAGTATTCAGCTCACAATAGTAAAACTTCTTTTTGTAATCTTTCCAAAGTTAAATCTTTTATTCACAATCATATTTGTAATAAGATCATTACTGACTTAAAAAGTTGGAAAATGAGCTATTCCCAACTTGTAACTTTCCAACCGGTCGGAAAAGTGATTGCCGTCGCAGCGGTTGAAAATTAATCCATTGCCGACCGCTGTGTAGGTAGGGACACTGGGAATCTCGTTCATCCATTCATGCGCATCACAACCTGTCGTATCATAATATAATAATTTTTCCAATTATTGTTTAGAATGAAGTGGTTGCGAATAAAATACCACGGTGAAAAGTTTCATTCCTGTCTCGAGATAACGTTGACCTTGACGCTACGCGTCTCAGTTAACTACTTAATCTCTCGACAGGAATGAAACACTTTCCACCGCGGTATGTAATATACTATTATTCGCAATCACATTGTAATGTGTCAATTTCATGACATGTCAACAGCTGAGAACTAGATAATTACTGAAACTAGCCGGGAAAGTATTACATATCCCGAAAAATATTACATACCTGAAGACTGGGTTGTTTTCATGGTAACAAAAATATTGAGTGGGTTGTTTTCATGGTAACAATAGTTATTTTCATGACAAGCGTCGAAAGTAGCAAATATCGTGCGAGTGTTGATTAGACAAACGAGGGCGTAGCGAAGCGAAGCCCGAGTGGATCTAAAACACGAGCACAGATATTTGCACTTTCGGGCGAGTTATGAACACTATTTTTTAGACGACCACTCAAAGTAAATTCTATTTTTAAGAATTGTTTTTATTTCGTTTGCAAAATTGATCGTTATATTATTATTGGTACAATTATAAAAAATTAGAGCTTGTTGGAAGCAGAGCAACGAATAAAGCAAAAGCGTCTGGATTATTTGAATCACGGTCTGCTGAATTGTGTGACAAACGTCACAGTGACGTTTGTCACACAATTAAGCAGGCCGTGATTTGAATAACTTTGTGCCGTTACGATATGCCTAGCACGATATAATATCGTGCTAGTGTATGAAATTGTCAACTTTCTGTAGTAGGCTGCTGGCGCGATAATGTTACTTTCATACGTGGTCGTCTAAAAAAATATTTGCTACATCAAGATATCTATTATTCAGAATTCAATTGCAGTTATTTTTAAAATTAGATGATTGCGAATAAAATAGTATACATACCACGGTGAAAAGTTTCATTCCTGTCTCGAGATAAAGTTAACCTCTCGACAGGAATGAAACACATCCCACCTCGGTATGTAGTAGTATATTCCTGTCGAGAGATTAAGTAGTTAACCGAGACGCGTAGCGTCGAGGTCAACATTATCTCGAGAGAGGAATGAAACTTTTCACTGTGGTATTTTATCCGCAACCACTTCATTCTAAACAGTAATTGGAAAAATTATTATATTATGATACGACAGGTTGTGACGCGCATGAATGGATGAACGAGATTCCCAGTGTCGCTACCTACACAGCGGTCAGCAATGGATTAATTTCCAACCGCTGCGACGGCAATCACTTTTCCGACCGGTTGGAAAGTTACAAGTTGGGAATAGCTCATTTTCCAATTTTTAAGTCAGTAATGATCTTATTACATATATGGTTGTGAATAATATACTATTATTATACCTTTTTTAAAGTGTTATTGGTTGCCTTTTATTTTACAGTTGTGAGAATATGAACGAAATAACTAAAAATATAAATAATAGACTAATAATGTTTTGGGCGATTTTAACTGTCGAGTGGGAAAAAGAAATAACGATGCGATCGACGTAATCGGGAAATACGGAGAAAACCATAGAAACAATAACGGTAATAGATTAATAAATTTCCTTGTGGAAAACGACCTAATAATAACGAACACATTCTTTAAGCACAAGGAAATATATAAATATACAAGACAGGTTATAAGCAGAAACGAGAAGTCCATAATAGACTATGTACTCATAAACAGAATATTTAGAAAGGAAATTGTAGATGTTAAAGTTAGAAGAAGACATGAAATCTACAGTGACCACTATTTAGTAGTGGCGAAAATGCGCATAGCCACAGGAAAAGAAAAAACACTAGAAAAAAAGGCATTGCACAGTGCAATAGTAAACGAGACTATAAAGACATACAAACTACAAGAAATAGAAACAGCTAACAAATTTAGAGAAAACTATGAACAATGGCAACTCATGAATTTAGAGCAAATATAAAGACACTTTAAAGAGATTCTTCTGACAACAGCAAGAGAAGCATGTGGAACAATTGTTATAGATAAACGAAAGAAACAAACGAAATGGTGGAACAAAGACATAAAAGAACAAGTAAAAATTAAAAAAGAAAAATGGAAGCAATACTTAGGAAACAAAACGGAACAAAATTATACAGAATACAAACACCAACGCATAAAAGTAAAGGAAATGGTCTTGAAAGCCAAACAAAACACATGGGAAGAATTTGGCAGAAAAATGGAGGAAGATAGTAAAGGCAACCAAAAGTTATTTTACCGAGTACTAAAGAGTCTAAGAAAAGGAAAACAACAAAAACTACCACAAATAAAGACAAACAACAACAAAATCTTAACAGAAGAAAACGAAATTATGGAAAGGTGGAAAGAATATTTCCAAGAACTTCTCAACACAAGCAAATCAGACAACACGACAAAAGAGGGAAGAAAAGAAGACTCAGAAGTGGTACACGAGGACCACATACAATTAGAGGAAGTACTAAAAGCAATAAAAAACATAAAAAGAGGGAAAGCAGCAGGACATGATAAGATAACAGGCGAAATGGTGAAGAATCTAGGTACAAAGGGCCTGGAATGTTTACAAAAAATCTACAACAAAGCCTGGGAGACAGGGAAAGTACCTTAGGATTGGAGGACTGGGGTAATCGTGCCAATATTTAAGAAGGGTGACAGCAGAGAATGCTCGAATTACAGGGGAATAACATTATTAAGTATTCTATCGAAAATATACAAAAGCATATTAGAAAAAAGGCTAAGAAACAGAACAGAAGAACAACTAGAAGAAGCACAGAGCGGGTTTAGGAAGGAAAGGAGACCATATCATCACTATAAAGCAGATGTTGGAAAAAAGTAAAGCAGGAGGCTTGGAGATACATATGGCTTTCTTAGACTTGGAAAAGGCTTTCGATACAGTGCCACAAAAGGAAGTTTGGGAAAGCCTAAACCAAAGAAATGTTAACCAGAAATTGATAGCAGGGATCAAAAGCCTCTACGTCAGCAATAAAAGTTACATAAGAAAAGACAAGGCAGAATCGCAAACATTCACAATAAACGACGGGCTAAGACAAGGTGGGGTAATGAGCCCAACTTTATTTATGCTCGTAATGGACGATATTATAAAAGCGACCAGGAACCGATATTATAAAAGCGACCAGGAACCGAACCAAAAATACATATAGGTTATAACAGATTAGCAGCAGTTAGTGTGTCAGAATGTGCGTTTGCGGATGACATAATGGTATGCGCTGCGAAAGAAGAAAATCTACAAGAAAACCTCCAAATATGGGAAGAAGAACTATCAAAAAGAAAAATGAAAATAAACACGAGAAAGACTAAAGTAATGGTGATTAGTATGGAAAACAAAACTATAAACATAGAAATGAATGGAGAATTAATAGAACAGGTTAATGTATTTAAATACCTGGGAGTTCTGATAGATAGAGATGGAAACATGACAGAGGAAATAAACGAGAGAATCAGTAACACTGCGCGAATGTACCATAGCCTCATCAAGTCTTTCATAGGTAAACAAGAAATTAGCAGAAAAACAAAAATGACTATATACAGAAGACAAGATAAGAAACGACATAGTAAGAAAAGAACTAGCAGTAGAGCCAGTAATTAACATAATAGAAAAACAGCAACTAAGATGCTTTGGACATTTATGCAGAATGGACAATGCGAGACAAGTTAAAAGTGTGTGGGAAGCAGCAGTAATAAGAAATAGAACAAGAGGGAGACCTAAGAAGACTTGGAACGACGAAATAACGGAGATCCTAAGCAAAAAAGGCAAAACGTGGAATGAAGCTAAGAAGTTGGCAAAACACAAGGAGTGGAGAAAATTTATAAATACAATCTAACAATAAATTAAGTGTTATGACATGTATTACCTTACACGAAAAAATCGAGTACCGCGCTGTAATAAAATTTCTCGCAAAAGAGGGAATTCACTTCACGGAAATTTCGGAACGTTTAAGAATTGTATATGGGGAGTCTGCACTTTCAGAATCTACAGTTAGACGTTGGGCAATAGAATTTAAACATAGAAGAATAAGCTTAGAAGACGATGAAAGAAGTGGGCGCCCTGCAACTGCACAAAATGAAGAAATGGTGGCAAAAGTGGAAAAATTAGTTATGGAGGACAGAAGAATTACGGTGGATGAGATAGTAAGAAGTACAAAGATTAGCGATTGGTCGGTAAGATCTATTTTACACGATCAGTTACACCTGAATAAGGTATCTGCCAGGTGGGTGCCGCACATGCTGACACCTTTTCAAAAGCACGATCGAGTCGACATTTGTCGTCAATTTTTAAATTGATCTGAAGCTGACCCTGATAATTTTTTTGACAAAATCGTTACAATGGACGAAAGCTGGGTTCATCACTTTGATCCTGAGACAAAACAATCCAACATGAAGTGGCGGCACAGTAATTCGCTGCCCCCAAAAAAGTTTCGAATCAAGCCATCAGCCGGGAAGATGATGCTTTCAGTTTGTTGGGATTCAAGAGGTGTTATACTTATAGATTTTTTAAAAAAAGGACATACGATTACTGGAGACTATTATGCGTCTCTTTTAAGTAAATTGAGGGAAAATATTAAACTCAAACGCAGGGGAATGCTTAGCCACGGTGTCCTGCTGCAGCATGACAACGCCTCATCCCATACTTGCGTTGCAGCAACTTCAAAAGCGGCCAAATTGGGTTTCCAAATTTTGCCACGTCCACCATATTCACCTGATCTAGCACCCTGTGATTACCATTTATTTAGGAACTTAAAGAGTCATTTACGTGGAACGCATTTTAAAGATGATGAAAGTGTGAAAAGTGCAGTTTCCCACTGGCTGGAGGAGCAAAATGCAGACTTTTATAAAGACGGGATTTTAAAGTTGAAGCATCGGTGGCAGAAATGTGTGGATTTGCAAGGAGACTATATAGAAAAGGTTAAAATTGTACAAAACGTTTCAAAATAAAAAACAAGTTAATCTTTGAGAAAGGCAAAATTTTTCTCGGCCCCTTCTTATATATACTTACCTTCATTATTATTGAAGTCTATTATTTATTTAATGGAATAAATCTGTAGTTAGAGACTTCCTAAACATGAACAGGATTCGCTGCCCAAATGTTTTTAATGAAACCTTTATCAAAACAATGCCGTAGTTTCACTACAAATCTGGAAAAAATATAATAATTCCTCATTCTTCTTACTTACTCTTCGGCATTACAACCCTGTTGGGCGATATGGTTCCATACTTTTCTCTGCTTGATTTTGCCCATCCAGTTTTTCACTTTCATTGTTTCAAGGTCTTGGTGTACCGCAGATGACCATTTACCCTTAGGTCTTTCTCTGGTTCTTCCGTATCCAGGGTCCCAGTCAAGCATCACTCGCGGCACTCTGCATTTCGGCATGCGCATCACATACCCGAACCATTTGAGTCTGCGCTCTGCAATACCGCACTATGTTTTCATTTTTTATTAGCGTTTCTAATTCTGCGTTAACCACTCCCTTCAGATATACCCCCCGAATAATCTTCTTAATATCCTTCGTTCGAAGCATTTCAACCAATTTTGCTGCTTCACTGTAAGGTTCATGACTCACAGCTGTACATAATTACTGGGTGAATTAAGGTTCTATAGACTTTAGTTTTATAGCGTGGTTCAGTAGTTTGGAGTGCAGTAGATTTTTGTACCCGTAGTATGCTTTATTTCCTGATTGAATTCGTGCCTTTATTTCATCATTCAGCTCGTTAGTAATGTTCCAAGGTATGTAAATTCACTCACTTGATCAAATTTTTTATTTTTAATGCATAGTTCTCTTTTATTGGCAGTGCTCTTGTCCAGGACCAGGTATTTAGTCTTTTTTTCATTAATTTCTAGACCCGATGTTTTTGCTGCGTTTTTAAAGTCTGCAAATGAGGATTTCAGCGTATCTAGTTTTCTACTAATCAGCACTACATCGTCCAAACATGCTATTACTTGGACACGTTTAGTTCTCAATGTGCCAGGCATATTTACTTTTCATATTATGAATTCGATCACTAGATTAAATAGCAGTGCCGATAGAGCATTCCCTTGTTCTACGCCGGCGTTTGTTTGGAAGTATTCAATCTTTCCTTGCTGCACCAACATTGCCGATTTGCTATTTTTAGGGGAAACGCTAATTAGATTTATTAATTTGTTTGGAATTCCAAGCGTTTTTAATGCTTCCATGATTTTACTTCTTTTGACAGAGTCAAACGCTTGTCCAAATCAATAAATAAATACTGTAATTTGATGTAGCTTTTGAAACCTTTCAAAAATTTGCCGGATAATAAACAAGCCATCTGTGGTTGAACGATTAGGCCTGAATTCCTGCTGGTAGTGTACTATCACAAGCCAGGGTGTCTAGCGACCGGGAATTCCTGGAAATCCGGGAATTATACGGGAATTTGAAAGTGCCCTTGAAAATGCGGGAAATATACGCGAATTTCTTAGGCAACCGGGATTTTTTTTATCAAAGGGAATTTGCAGTAATTTTTGCCATTTTACGGAAATAATAAGCGAAATTTCCGTAAAAACTTTCGGATTATCCGGAATAATTGCAAAAATGTACGGGACGCGCGGAGACAGGTTGTTGTTGTTTTTTTTTTTATGAATACCCGAAAAAGTCAGACCGGAAGACCAGAAAGTATCCGGGAATCCTATTAAAATGACCGGGAAAATACGGGAATTTTGAATGCCATATCTGCTAGACACCCTGCAAGCAGTTGTGTATCACGGACGACAGTATTTTATATGGCACGTTGAGCAAGGATATCCCTCGGTAGTTGTCCCATATTTCTTTATTGCCTTTTTTAAATATTGACATAATAATACCTCTTTCCCAGTATTCTGGCATCTGTTCCTTATCCCAGATCAGTTTTATCAGCTGGTGCGTGCATTCGTCGAGACAGTGCAGGCCCTGCACTTTTAATTAGCTCTCCTACAATTTTGTCGGGGCCCACTGCTCTATTGTTTTTTAAACTGCTTATTACGTTGCTAACTTCCTCATACGTAGAACATTCCTCATGATTTTCCACTTCTTCATAAGCTTCCTGCTCTGCACTGTCTCAGGAGTCGTCAACATTTAATAGTAGTTTGTATACCAAGGCACTGAAGTTTAGCTTATCACGAATGTGGATTTAGTTAAATAAACCACATAAGGGATAAAAAGGAACCTCCATGCCGAGGAGTACATTATGTTTTATTTGAAATCGATAAATCGTGAAATTACAACATTTGTAGGTTATGTTAACGTCGGTTGCCGTTTATCTGTCGCCTCGCCGCCTACAAAAACCGTTTAATTACTTGAACAGCCCTATTAGCCAATAGTAATGAGAAAAAATTTCAAATCGACCAATAGCATAAAAATTACACTGACTATTTGCTAGTAGCATCAAAATTACACTGACTATTCAATTCACCTGTCATCTGTCAAAAAGTAACCAATGAAAATTCAGAATTCTGACGTTTCTTGACCAATCAAAAAAATATCAGTGGATATATCTTCCTAGAAGGTATTCAAGTGACTAATTTAAACAAATGTGATTTTAATTAGAAAAAGTCAATATTAGTGTTCTGTTACTATAGAAATTGCGTAGTTGTTGCTAGATTTACTGCAAACTAATTTGAAAAAGTAGTTTGGTTCATTAAATAGTCCCTCGAATACCATTCTTAGTCAAAGTTAAGTAGATTATTTTTGCAGTGGTATCACTACTCATGTCCATTGCGCTTGGGATTAAGTAATCGTACCAAAGCGCAATGGACATTCGTGACACCACCGCAAAAATAGTCGACATAACTTTGACTACTCATGGTATTATAAGTGACTATTTGCTAGTAGCAAATTACAGCGACTATTTTTTCACAAACCATTCAAATCGTTCTCTACTGTAACACAATTAGCTAAAAGTGGAGTAGGTGAGCAGCAGTTGTTAAAAACAACAGGACACTCATCTGGAAGCTCCATCAAACCCTATCTACAACTTGAACTGTTTAGAAAGCCGAATTACATTCGTGGTAATAATTGTTTTTTATAATTTAACTAGATTAGCACTCATCTTTGTTGCTATTAAGAAATCCCGCTTATGGACTTTGTCCTGCGTTTGTCGTTATTGCATCCTTGCACACACCGTGATATGATCTGAATCACAGTTTCTCTTGCGAACATCTTGTATTTCAGGCACTCTTTGTTTATTTATCAGTATGTGTTTTATCTGGTTTAGCCTCTGGTTATGATAAGTTTTTCGGACTTTTTCTACTGTCTAGGGTGTAATTCACACAACGTTTCGGGTGTTTTGTTCTACTCCCGTCTTCAGGTGTTCCTGGTTAGTCCTGAAGACGGGAGTAGAACAAAACTCCCGAAACCTTGTGTGAATTACACCCTAGACAGTGGAAAATGTCCGGAAAACATGTCATAATAGACCACTGTCAAAAAATGACATTTAGCCTCTGATTGCCCAGATCTGTCCAAGTTTCTTTGTGGATTATTTTATGTTCAAATACAGTGCTGGCAATTAAATAATCGTGCGATAAGGCAAACTGGTAGATTCTAAACCCATTATCATTCGATTTGTCGAAGATCGTGAATTTGCCTGCCACTTCCTTGATATAAATATAATAATTCGTCTTCCTTCTAATGCCACATAATCTGTCACTTTGTCAGTTTTATCGTTACGGATGTTAGAAAGTAAAACCACTATTAAATTGACTGTAAATGGATCTACTGTGTGTTTCAACTAGCTGGCAGGCTTAATAAAATCGCAGTTTGTTAATCAACGCAGGCAAGGGTAACCTATTTAGCAAGACATGTGTTAGCAACATAGCAACATTTCTCAAACCACTGTTGACCAGTTTCTTTTCTCGACACCCATTATTTAACCTATTCACCTACATTCTTCCTCCTTCCACTATGATGTAGTATATTGCTGTTGCCTCATAGCCCAATATACGTATATTATCCTGTTGCATTCTGTACACTGTAGCCATTGTCTCCATAATTTCAAATTATTTCAAGATATTTAATAAAGGACAATAAATGTTCTTCTTTATTAAATATCTTGTTCTTTGATTTTCGTTTTGGTTTCGAAATTTTTTTCTTCTGTGTCCATTTTAAATAGTTTCCATAGGTATATTATGCAAAATTGTTTTTAAATTCCCATGTTTCTTAATCTTTGTTTTTTAAATCAATTTAATTACCTTTCTTCTTTAACATTATCATACTTGATCCCATTTGCCTTGTCCCAGTACTAGCCTGAGTCCTCATCATTGATATTCCTAGTATTTTAACTACTTTTTGGATTTTTCATGATGATTTCTATCGCATTTTACTTTCTTAGGATGAACTTGATGCTGTAAAAGGAGCAGGGAATCAAGGTCGTGGTAAAGATATCGCAACTATAGTGAATGCCGAGAAGGAAGAAGAAGCGCTTCGTCTTAAACAAGAGGCTGGTGAAACTGACGTTACTACTACCGATGGTGTTGCTGTAGATCCAGTTGTAGGAGCTATTGCTACCTCTGAAACTGCAACTGCGGTTCCAGAACCACTTCCACCAGTAGTCCCAGTTGACTATGACAAAAAACCAGAAGATTCTGATGAGGAAATTATTCGACCTGTTAGAAAAATTATTGGTAAAAAGAAACATAGAAAACTTAATAGCTTAGATGTCAGCAGTGGCGATGATGCGGAATCTGATGAAGATTTCAAGGGATCCAGGTATGACTATTTACTGATGATGTGGTTTAGAATGATGCAATGCTTATGTTACCAGCTCATCAGATTCAGAAGAAGACTTTGACGAATATAGTGGTACAGACAGTAGTGACGACGGTGACAATAGGAGAGGAAAGCGGCGTAAAGATTTTGGCCCTGTACGAAGATCGACACGGGCTAGAATTTCTCGATATGATAGAGATTTCAGTAAGTACTTACTATAGGCAATGGATGTTTAAATTAAGAGCAACACTGGACTATATTATATTTTCGTTACAGTTAATGATGATGATAGTGATTCAGATGTCGCCGCGCCAAGACGTAAAAAAACTAGATCACTTTGGGATGAATCAGAATCTGAAGAAAGTGACCGTTCTTGGGGTAGAAGAAAGCGTAAAGCAAAAAAGTATATAGATGCTTTTTATTTCAATGAACCCTTGATTTCACCAATTATTTATTAGAACTATCAAACTGTATTTATTAGAACAGTTACAAAAAAATTTCTTGTTCATCAATTTTATCTGTTTTCGGATAACGGGATAATTTTTAATCATTGTTAATATTTGCTTTGGTTAATTTCAGCTGTGGTGTATTTTTAGCCACGGTAAATTTTTTGCTGCAGTGACAATTTAGTCGCAAATAATTTTCTAAAGTAGAATAGTATTTAGCGACTTAAATATGGAGTAATTTAATATACATCTTCTCATATTATAGGCCAGAGGCCTGTTTTAAACCACAAAGTGGTTCTATGAGCTCTCTTTGCCCTTAGTGGCTAGCCTTGTCCGTCGAACGTGAGGAAAAGTTTACTTGTTAGGGGTTGAAGACTACCACAGGCTTTAGCGTGGTAGCCAACTAGTGTATGATTTTCAAATTCTAGAATCACCGGAATCCGAACCCGGGCCGGCTCCTGAGAGCATTTGCTTGCTGGGGCATACGCTCACCATTTTAATACAGATAATTCTAGTAATCCTGATAAGAGATTAATCTTGAGGCACCCTGTACATTTTTAATCAAACTCATACAATTATCTCAAAAGTTTATAGTCCGAACATTGTTTATTCATGAATAAAATTTTACCATGGGTAATTTTTAATCATGGCCAAAAAATTTCCAAATTATTGATAATGCATTATTTACCATACCAGTAAATTTAGATAATAAATGGCAACTAATCTCTTTTTCTTTCTTTTCATTTGTGTTTTGATATTTTGCTTAAATTACTTATTTATTCCTTGGCTAGGAAGTCTTACTCGTAAATAATTACGATACAAGTTATGTAACCTACCGGGGGTCTTAAAATGAATTACATCTAGTATGCTTTGAATTTCCCATAATGCAATCTAAAATTTTACTTGAAATTGGCAAGACTGTAAGTCTATGTCAAGTTTAAGGTTAGTAGGTTAGGTTTTGCGTCAGTTTTGACACAGACTGACGCAAAATCTAACCTGCTAACCTCTAATTTGACATAGACTTACAGTTCAAAGCATACTAGATGTAATTCATTTTAAGACACCCGGTAGTTACGAAAAACATCTCTAATCAAACATTGAGGCACAGAATAAACACCTAATGGACTCAGAAGCGACAGTCTCTGTTTGGCAGGTTTTTAAAAATCAGCACGTAGCCTGTTTCCAGCGAGTAGATTTGTGTTTCCATGCATTGGTTTTAACGCAATTTGAGCGATTTACGACCATATTTTATTATAAATTAGTAGAAAAATAAGATTTATTTGAACATGAGTG
The DNA here is from genome assembly GCA_940337035.1 of Agriotes lineatus. Lineage (NCBI taxonomy): Eukaryota > Metazoa > Arthropoda > Insecta > Coleoptera > Elateridae > Agriotes > Agriotes lineatus. The sequence continues at coordinate 169,849,086 of OW679194.1, forward strand.
CATTAAAAGGTGGTCGGTGGTTTGCAATCGTATGTAATTTTTTTGAATATCGCGCTTGATTTACTTTCTTTCAATATGGCTGCCATAGCTGAAATCGGCTAGTCGAACATCAAAAGCGCCGCCGTGAGTGTCGCTTCCGAACCCGTTAGGTGTTTATTCAATTTCATTGGGTTATGCAAATTAAAATTGTGTAACAAAGTTTTCTACTGAACTGTAAACAAAAAATTTAGGAATAAATTAGGACTGGGAACAATCTAGATTTTATGCCAACAGAAGAAGATTCTGAAATATACGAAAACAAGTAATCTGGATATCTGATTTCAGGTATTAACATTCGTTACATGTATCGTATATTACAGGGTGACAATTAAGTTCGGTCGCCAATTTTTGAAACTGCCCTGAGCATACTGTTGGAAATTGGCACAGATCGGTCTTATTTACAGATGAGAAAGTATTTATTATAGATGAAAAGTGTAATAAACAAAAAAATCTCAAATAATTCCTCGAACAGTAGAAGGTGCTAGTGATAGAGGTAAACAAGTTTTTAAATCAACCCATCCTTCATCAGTAATGGTCTGGGCAGAAATTACCGCGGATGGAAAAACACCTTTGGTGGTTATCGACCAGAAACGTATCGTACGAAAGTATTGGAGGGCATAGTAGAATCAAGGGCACATCAACATTTTGGAAAACGTCAATGGACTTTCCAGCAGGACTCTGCAAGGCCCCATACAGAAAATAACACTTGCTTGGATTCGTGAGAATTTTCAAGATTTTATTTTGCCTGCAGATTGGCCTTCATTTTCACCGGATTTGAATCCAATGGTCTATTCTAGAGACTGCAGGTTATCCACAACGTCATGCTAATATTGACGATCTAAAGCAGTCCTTAAGAGTTGCATGGGCTGAAATTCCCGAAGAAGTGTTGCGATCTACAGTGGATAATTTTAAGAAAAGACTGAAGGCCTGCGTTACGGCACATGGGGGAATTTTTGAAGCTGTTTGAGTTTATTTTAGCTGTTAAAGTTTCAAGTTTATAATAATATCAAGTTTATGAAAAAATAGTAAAAATCAAATATACTAACATTAATTTTTCTTGGCGACAGAACTTAATTGTCACACTGTAATAACACTGGTCTGACTGTGTCCTGACACCATTATTGCTGATTCTTATGTAAAATGACCTGAATCCGAATATGACCCCCGTTTTTCCCAACCGCCCGCCGTTTTCGGGGGAAGTCCCCCACCTATGTTTATCACTTTTAAAAATAAAAAAATTCTTTATTTAGCAATCTGCTAATAATAAACCACTACACATTTTGTTTAACATAATTTGTACATAGTTTCTTATATTCCTTAATTGCTACACATGTTTTTATTTCCTCCGGTAGCTTGTTATACATAGAGAACCCATAAAAGAAAATAGAATGTCTATATCTATACGTACGAATAGGCTGTATAGAAAATCTTCCTGCCTCGTATTATAATTATGTACATCTCTAACATACTGGAGGGATGAAAAGCATTATTTTAGCCTTTACATTTCTTCTGAGGGGCTAGAGAGGTGAAACGTTCTAAAACATCAACATTTGTAGCAAGGAGGTAGATTTGGGGGTGGATTTGCCTCCTTAAATTGTAAAAAAATCATTAAAAGTGGTCGATGTTTCCGGTTTTTTCGCAATCCCCCTCATCTGTCCCCCAAATAATAAAAATATATAGCAACAGTTCGGAAGATTCACTGTACCACGCTGACGCTCTCAATACCTCCTGCGCGCAGGTTTTCACAGGAATTTTTCCTCAGTACATCTCTAGCGATCGTGGAGTCGACTTGTCGGTGTTCTAGGCGGGGATTCTGTGTTTCCAAGTTCTTTAAATTGTGTAAAATGATAGAATTTTTTTTTGTAACAAGTAGTGCAGCTAACTGTTGAAGCCCAATTTTTGTCCTGATCGCCAACTTTACAATCAAAGTAAAATTTATAAGCAGTTTAAGAAGCGGAGAAAGGGGTTTACGTTACGCTTTTAAAGTCAATTCCCCGCAAACATAGCAGAAGCTATCGGGATGATTTTTACACTTGCTTGGCATAATTAAACAGTAAATAAATGCTCGATATTAATCACAACTCACACTCACGTACTGTAATTCACTTGAAAAAAGCCGGAGTAAAAAAAATTCTACCGCTTTACACAATTTAAACAACTTGGAAACACCGAATCACCGCCTAGAACACGGACAAGTTGACTCTAACACCCGTATTCATAGTCGTTCGCCAGCGGATCGCCGGCGACTCGCCGGAGTTTCATTATGAATAGTATGTTGGCGGCACTGTACGTCTATGTCAAATTCGAGGTGATCAGGTTAGGTTTTCAGTTAGTTTTGACAGAAACTGACACAAAATCTAACCTGCTAACCTCGAATTTGACATAGACGTACAGTGCAGCCAACATACTATTCATAACAAAACTTTGGCGAGTCGCCGGCGATCTGCTGGCGAACGAATATGCATACGGGCGTTAGATCGCTGGGGATGTACTGAGGGAAAATTCCTGTGAAAACCAGCGCGCGCGCGAGGTATTGAGAGCGCCAGCGTGGTACTGTGAATCTTCCGAACTGTTGCTATATATTTTTATTATTATTGCTATATATTGTTGCTATATATTTTTGATTGGGGGTGTTTGGGGGAGGATGAGGGGGACTGAAAGCTGGAATATATAGAAATCTAGCTGACCTGGCAAACGTTGTTTTGGATTATGACATGATGGGGAAAACCCTTGAAACCATTAAGCACAGAATTATAAAAGTATGACTGAAAAACACAGTTTCGATATTTTCCAATTTTCTGGCTTTCCCTTTGAGTTTTTCTGAATTTTCTGTTTTGCTAAACCACCTCGGGAGTAAGACGAACAAAACAAAAAAAAATCATCCAAATTGGTCAAGTTCTCGAGCTTTTGCGTCACTAATACACAACGATTGATTTATATATATATATATAGATGGAAAGTGAAAAAATTGCGATAAAAACTGGAAAAATCGATCACTTTTAATGATTTTTTTTACAATTTAATGGGGCAAATGCCCCCCCAAATCTACCTCCTTGCTACAAATGTTCATGTTTTAGAACTTTTCACCTCTCTAACCTCTCAGAAGAAATGTAAAGGCTAAAATAATCCTTTACACCCCTCCAAACTATCGAAAAGTAATAAAAATAGGAGGGGGGGGGCTCTCCCAAAAACGGCGGGTGATGGGGAATAACGGGGGTCATATTCGGATTCAGAAGGTCATTTTACGTAAGAGTCAGCAGGAATGGTGCCAGGACCGATTTTCATGCAGACCAGTGTAATTATTCAAGAATTAAAATTTTTGAATAAGATTTTTTAAGATGTTCAGATTTTAATCTTTGGATTTACCCTGAACTCTGATTATGAAGTTCGGATATCGAATACATATTAAATTCAATTTCAAACGTCAAGTATTAAAATTCTATTTAAATGGTAAGTGTTTGAATCAAGTAGGCTGGGCTAGCCACCAACATCCAATGAAATGTCTGCGTTTATCAAAATTATACAACTCGTTCTGTTCGAAAAGTTTTATAAAAACGTTTTATGTGACGTCATCAAAATACAAACACCGTTAACAGATAATTCGTGACGTTATTTTTTGTAAATCTGCGGGCTCTCACACTATCAAAATCCTGTTTATAATTTTTTTTACAGAGGAGCATGGGCTTTATGTTAGGGTACATTAATAGTTATTTACTATACAAGTGGGATAACAGCATCATTAATATACGTGTGTGTAAGTTACAAACGAGTGCGTAGCACGAGTTATGTAAGCACACAAGTATATTAATGATGCATTATCACACATGTATTGTACAAAATTTTATCTACGACTGCCTAAAATTGAGAAAAGTGCATTAAGAGAAATGTCAGATCTGTCATTTTCAAAAATATTTTAGTAGGCAAATGTCATTATGTCATTCATTTGACACTATTTCAGTTAGGTAATGAAGTCATTACACAACTCAGTTGCGTAATGAAACCATTACATAACTGAGTGGTGTAATAAGCTTCATTACCTAACTGAAATAGTGTCAAATGAGTGACGTAATGAGTTACTTATCCCACTGGAGTAGATAAAATTCATTAGTTAACTGTAAACGTAACGTTAAGGTAAAGCAAAACAGTTTACAGTATCTTCACATCCTTATTATACTAATTTCACTTAAAGATGCTTATAATCTCGTGTGAAGGTTGGCTATGGAAGTTTCCACAATTTAGCCGTGTAAAATTACTTTTGTGTGTTTAAACGAGGTTTAAATTTGAGGTTATGGTTTCCAAATGCATTTAGGATAAAAAACATGACAAAACACCTTCAAACAGAGGTGATAAACTATCGGTTTGGGTCACTATCGGTTTATAGTCTATGAAGAAGAAGTGTCGATAGTCAATTTAGTCACAAAAAAATCAAATAAATACTGAACAACGTCTTAATATAGCAAAAAACTACATAACACGTTAAAAAATGGTACAAATTAATTTTTAATATAAAAGAACTATAAATATATGGCTAAATCTGAATCTGAGAACTAATAATTTGTACTGCCCATCTGAAACTGCAGATTTCTTTTTATAAAAAATACGGTACTGCGAACGTTTTATACTGCACTTTCGATAGTGTTTGCCATCGATATTTGCTATCAATAGTTTATTACCTCTACCTTCAAATGCAAAGTTGTCATAATTAAGCAGAACAGAAAATGTAAGTTTAGTAATTTTTATGTATGTATCCTGTTTCAGCAATTGTGTAACTGAAGACATTTTTAATTAAGTACATGGAAAGTTTTCCAATACTTTAAAAATTAAATATTTCTCCACATGTACTGTCTCGGTCAAAACATTTTGCACGATACTGAATCTAGTTACTTGGTGTTACCTGACTACTTCTCATTTTTCACATTTTGAGGTTATGGTCCTATTACTAGTTATGGTCGTATTACTAGCTTATTCAGGTTATGTTGAGAAATTGTGCTTTTTCTGCAACCAACCTCGTAGGCTACACGTTGCAGTGAACTACCCTCTTTTAGTTGTGCGAAAGCAAACTGTTTTGATCTCGCATAGAACATGATTCGGCATTGTCAATTGTACAACTGACAATTGAGTGACTTTAATCCACTTGATAAAACCAAACTGTGCATAATTTTTTGCTCGCAATAGTACTATCAAAATAATTTACATCTGGCAACAATAACCTAATCAGGAGTACTATAATAGGTAGTATGCCTATTGACGATAATTTTTTGGTGGATGTTAGTTATAATCGCAATGCACCGGGATTATAACGAAATGTTCTTAAAAATTATATAATATTTTTTGCAGTACTAGTCTCAGAACGCACCATTATTGGCCTATCTTTAGGTCGTGAAGTTGTTTTTCTCCACCTTGGGAGACAAAGTAAAATAAACAATTTTCATCGTGGTAACTAGTAAATTGCTAAGTTACCAAATATGTTTTGTTACCATTTTGATATTTTAAAAAGCTGTATTGTCAGGTTATTAAGATGATTTCTGAGGCTTTCACGGCCATTATCATTAAGTAACAAACGACTTCCGGGATTGGACCGTGTCATGATTGAGATCGGAAGAACTTAACGTTTCGCTCACTTTCATAAGGGGCTTCATCAAGAGGAAAAAACAAAAGAGCACTGTAAATCAACGTTGAGTTCTTCGATCTCAATCATGACACGGTCCAATCCCGGAAGTCGTTTGTTACTGAATTGTCAGGTTGATAATTAAAATATTTTCGAAATTTGTTGGGAATTTTAGGTATTAAGCCGTTTAGGTAGAGCAAAAAATAGTATATACACCACGGTAGCGAATCCTCTTATAACCTTCGCGCTCAGTATCAAATCTGCGCTCAGGTTATAATACCGGGCTTTGCTACCTTGATGTATAATATACTATTATTACCTGAGTATCAATGCTTAATGATCAATGTTTGTCCTAAACACACATTTTGTTGCTTTTTATGCTTAAAATGCATGACCTAACTTATAAAAATCAATTGACATTTCTAAATTAGTTCATTTATACGTGAAACAAAACCAAGTTAGCTCGTACCAAATCGAAAATCTCAAGTCGCTATATTGTTAGTATAGTAGAAGGTCCTATTGGCCAATGTCTTAAATTTAAGGGATGATGATTGACTTAAAATTTAAGGAATTATATTCTCTGTCAAATAACAGTAAATTTCTTGGTGGTTATACAGGTTATGCAACAACATAAAAATTACGGTTATGTTCATGTCCAACTTAATAACAAGAATCCAAGGCCAACCTTTCATACAAAAAAGGTGTGAACCTATTATGTACGTATATTAATAAATTGCATGTTATAAAAATTATTCAACTGCATTTAGATAAAGATCAGTGGTTGGTGACGGCTAAGGCCCAGACTAATTTAATGATAAGCATTTTCAAACAAATACTCAGTAGCGTACGCTGCATATTTTTCAGAAGATTAGAATTTAGTAAAGATTATAGTCACTAACATCAATTGTCCTTTGACTTTTCAATTTCTAGTTATGGTAATACATACATATGAATCGTCTAGTATCAAAAGCCGATAATTCCACTTTGCTCTGTTTGCCGTAAAACGCGAAAAACGTTTCTGATTCTTATTGTACTATTCATTCGAATAAAATCGGTTCCCAGACGTAATATATGAAGCATATATGGCATTCCCAACACTTTGGCTGCTTTGCCTAGATATCAGACTAGGATATTCACGTTTAAATGTTGTAATTATCTGGTTTTGAAACTAATATTGTGACTTGTTGGGTTTTGCAAGTTAGTTGTTGTTTATAGCTTAATTCTATATGAAAACAGGACTTTTATAAATTCCAAAATTTATTGAGAATGCAAAACAAAATTATCTTAACTTAAAAAAAGTCTTAAACTACTCTCTAAATAATCAAATCCGGTATGTCGGGCATTACTTGGCATAAACACATTCATGGTGCTGAAAGAGACCGTCACGTGATCTGATTGGTTGTACTGGATCTGTCAGATTTTGATACTAACATAGAAATGGATTTGTCGGAATTTGAAACTAACCCTGATTTTCAAGCATGTTTTATACTAGGATTCGTCGTATTTTGAACTTCAGAAGTTTTAGGCAATGAGCGCGTTCAGGGGACACAACAGTTGATTTAAATCACAAACATGTATTTATTGTGGTGGAAGTAAACATCGTAAAAGCGCCTGAACTGGTAGCGTTTAGCGATGAACATTCACGTGGCGACCTCTAGTGGTGACATAACATAATTTGGCCAAGTAAGGTTATGTTATGTGTCCCTGGTATTGAAAATAAACAAAAACTGAACAAATGAATAATATGCTATTAAACGAAGTATTTGAAGATAGTATAAACTGGAACGCTTTTCAGATCTTTGAGTTAATAAATGTTTAATTCACATGGCGTATACGTATATGTTTTTATTCAATTTTGACGAAATTTTGAATAAAAATTTTTTAAAATATTCAAATTAAGATATAAATTTGCCCATTCATCGTCGATTTGATCTAAATTTTAGTAATTATATATTACACACTACAAAGAGAAAGAATAATTGAATGTAAATATTTGTAGAAATAATAAAAATATGTTTTTCTTCATTGAAACTTTTTTAATTCTCTAGGGATTTAACCTATTTGAATTCTCTAGTAAATTAAACTTTTTTTTCGTTGACCGCTTGTTAATTTCAATATTAATGAATTATTTTTCCTAAAAAAGGATGGATTAATAGACGTCATTAATACACTGTTTTTGATTAATACACTATTTTTCATTAATTAACTGTTTTTGTGATTTTTGACATTTTGATGATATTTTGCATGGAGGTTAGTTGTATTAATCAAATTTTTCGCCACAAAAAAAGATTTTGCGGAGAATTAATAGTTATTTAACCAACAAGTGTGTTAATGAAGGCGATTAATAATCGAAACTGTTTAAAGCACGAACGAGCGATAGCGAGTGAGTGCCTTTAATAGTTGAGATTATTAATCGCCCATTAACAAACGAGTTGATTACAAAGTTTTTTCGTTGACCACAAAATCTTTTTTTGTGGTGAAAAAATTTGTAAAATTGCAGTATTACTAAATTCGTTGTGAATATTAATATAAAATAATTATATCAAGTACCCTATATCACAAAAGTTAGCAGTGATTTTTTCAAAATAATTATTCAAGTTGCCTGCTTTTAATAGTTAATAGTGCATAAGTAATTGAATAATTATTCTTCTCTCACTGTACTGTAATTTGTATTTATTTCTGTGAGCCGCTTACGGATAATAAAACCCCACTCGCACACCTCGTAATTAGTATCTTAGTTTAAAAAGTCGGCATTAACTACATGTGGTGCAGAGCATCAAGTATAGCCTGGTTGCTCTAATACTATACAATGATAGTCACGCTTCACCTGGTCAACTGTGTAGGTGGAAATGTGTCCCCACAATCTGTAGTTATCTCTAGGGATATCCAAATTTTATAAAACTGGTGTAAGTTTACATGTTTTAACGTGTGTTAAAAAAAAACGTGGTTGAGAGGGCTTTGAATTAGATTTTGTCTTACGACTGCATGTCGCTGATTATTACATCGCTCTACCCAGAATTTACTGCACTGAGTCACTTGAGTTGTCAGATGTCAAAGTGAGGTTATGTGTTTATACGTAAATTATTACATCGTTCTATCCAGAATTCAGCGTGTTCGGTCACTTGAGTTGTCAGTTGTCAAAGTGAGGTTGTGCGCATACGCATTCCATTTAGTTTTATAAGCAGCATTTTGTAGCATGCACGGGTGCTAGGAGTAAAATGCGACCAAATGCCTTATAAACACGGTATTATACAATATTTTATCTACTTTGCTACTTTTTTAAGCAAAAAAATAATCAAATTTAAGTATTTTTATTATAGCATCGCGTTTTGTGTATTACGATACGCAAACGAGTATCGTAATAGCCTCAGTACGAACGCAAAGTAGATAAAATAAGTGATGACATGACTTTCAAAAATTACTGTTTTTTTTTAGACGCACTTTATAGTAAATTGAAAATGTGGTTTGGACAACCATTGCAGTTTTGTGAATTTATTGTGTTAAATCTGTCCAGTCCCTAGTGGTGGCAGAAGTTCTTCATAACAACGCAATAAAATTATCAAACATAGAACACTTAGAATAGCTTTCTTATAAATGCCGTTAAAGTAATCGATTTTATAGTACCATTAAATGTGCAACTGTTGGTAAGATGTTTGTGTATTCCGCCACGGCCTGTTTAAGATAAGTTACAGCAAAGCATCTTTAACAATTATTACGCTACTACAGCCACATTTCAAATTGATTTTTTTTTAAAGGTGCATAAAATAGAAGCAACACTTTGGTTCTTAATCTGTTTTTTACTAATTATTAAAAAGTTTGAGAATGTAGATCCAAAAGGTAAGTTTTCAAAGTATAAAAGTTAATATTAAAAGAATTTTTTTAAAAATACGCCCATTTATGGATTGAAGTAAATTCTCGAAAACTGCTGTTAATAATCAATTCATTGTTCTTGCTTACTGAATTTTTGTTTAAAAATATAAGTGTTTCTGTCAGAGAAAAATTGCTGGAAAATGAAAAATTCAAGTTATTGTAGAGCACTACCCAAAATCACGTTAATTAAAGATCATTCCTTTCCGCAGGGTACAAGCAGAAAGGTGGCATATAAGGAAAAGACAATGTTTAAAATTAGGAAGGACGGACTATATTTGTGACCATGTAACATAGTAACCTTGTTGGTTTTACCATGCTAACAGTTAAGTTTTGTTACCAAAAATAAAATTGACTATTCAATTCACCTGTCATCAGTCAAAAAGTGATCAATGAAAATCCAGAATTTGACGTTTCTTGACCAATCAAAAAAATATCAAGCGGATATATCTTCCTAGAAGGTATTCAAGTGACTATTTTAAACAAATGTAGTTCTTATTAGGAAAAATCAGATTTAGTTTTCTGTTACTATAGAAATTGCTCATGTCCATTCGCTTGGGATTAGGACGAGTGCTGGCGCACTCGTCCTAATCTTACCTAAGCACAATGGACATTCGTGATACCACCGCAAAAATAGTCGACATAACTTTGACTACGCATGGTATTATAAGTGAATATTCAATTCACTTGTCATCTGTCAAAAAGTGAACAATGAAAATCCAGAATTTGACGTTTCTTGGCCAATCAAAACAATAGTCGAATGCAGGCTTTTACGGCCGTTATCCATAATGTAGGTTCTTTCGAGTTATGCTGTGGTCGTCGATTTGAACATGACGTTTTGCTGCTCATGCTGTCAGCTTCTTCAGAAGTTTTCTAAAGACTGATGTTGGTGCTTTTTGCTCCTGGTTATACATATACCGAGGAGTCGTTACGGTTGGCTGCTCATGTAGATCTTGTATGTTATTGGGACTTGTCGTTTTTCCGCTTGGTAGCTCAAGTGAAACGGTATTCGGGAATCCAAACAATTTCAATCGAGAAGACGGCTACCGCCTTAGTAACACATGGAAGGTAGCTCTGCAAAACCAATCCATCCATAAACAATTTTCACATGAGCTACCAAGCGGAAAAACGACAAGTCCCAATAACATACAAGATCTACATGAGCAGCCAACCGTAACGACTCCTCGGTATATAACCAGGAGCAAAAAGCACCAACATCAGTCTTTAGAAAACTTCTGAAGAAGCTGACAGCATGAGCAGCAAAACGTTATGTTCAAATCGACAACTACGGCATTACCCGGAAGAACCTACCATTACAATCAAAGCAATATCAGCGGATATATCTTCCTAGAAGGTATTCAAGTGACTATTTTAAACAAATGTAGTTTTTATTAGGAAAAATCAAAGTTAGTTTTCTGTTACTGTAGAAATTGCAGGGTTTGTTGCTAAATTTACTGAAAATTAATTTGTAAAAATAGTTTGGTTCATTGAATAGTTCCTTGAATACCATTCTTAGACAAAGTTAAGTAGATTATTTTTGCGGTGGTAACACTGCTCATGTCCATTGCACTTGGGATTGCTAGTGAACTTGTCCTAATTGTTCCGAAGCGCAATGGACATTCGTGATACTCCCGCAAAAGTAGTCGACATACTTATGGTATTATAAGTGATAAAAAACTAAAACTTTTATAAATAGTTCTTCATTTTATGAAACAGATTTACTCATAACTAATAATATTTTAAAGATAAATTTGGCTAAACGTCAAAACAAACGGAACATTAATTTGTACTATCGTGTTGACAAAACACTCACAATAATATTTTATCCGCAAACGTCAAAAAATTGACAACTTATTTGTCTTTATTGACAAGGTAAAAGTGTCACTTTATCTGCCTAAGCACACAAAATGATTGCTCTCTTTCTTTCTTTCTATGTTTGTTCGCCATCTCCTCCGAAGATACTGGACCGATTAAATTGTATGATGGCTTAAAATTTTGCTAATTTTTAGAAGTAGTTCGTAGGCCGGTTTTTATTTTCAAAAAAGTACGAAAAAGTTTTAATTTAAATAAACCTTTAAGCAGCGGATCGGAGCATCTGTCGCCGTGGGTTATGGTGTGACAGCTGCTGTGGCCGTGTGCTATTAGCACGGGTGATTCAGTATGTTCATATATCATTACAGTTGCGCGTTATCTGAACAACAGAGGTTGGCGCAGGGGTACAGTGCTAGCCTGAAATTTACCTGAATACGTTTGCGGATAAAATAGTATATGTTATTCGGAGTAAAAGTGACTTTATGTGGCTTAGCTGAATTATTTGCCTCACTAACGTTCGGCTAAATAAACTTCAGCTTCGCCACATAAAGTATCACTTTTACTCCTAATAACATAATCTACTATTATTCAAGTCAATACTAGAGTTGATCCTTTGTAATTTTTAACATAGCCTTTTTTCTATGTACGACATTTTTGTTTACACCCTGAATATGATCTATACATGAAAACTTTGAAATAGTTATTTATATAATAAGCATAGAAAGTATCTACAGTCGGTTGTAAAAACATGAGGTCAGCAAATAACTCTCTCTGTGCATTATACACATGATTTTAATTAAATAAATTTTAAAAATATTTGTGGTACATAAATTAGTACTTTAATATCAAATGTAAATAACGTGCAATCTAGTTGCTATGAATAAGCTTGTTTTATCAAAAATAGTTAACTGTCAGTTTGACAAATCTTTTTAAGAATGAACAGAAATTCACACTATTGCTTGAATGGAATCGGCACACAGAAAGTGTTTACAGCAGCATTTCCATAACAATGATACTTACATAAATGAAATGTAACATTTTCCCAGGGTCCAAATGTTATAAAAAAGCCAACTTTCTATTAGTGAGTAGGAAAAATTATTGGAATAATTTAAAACAATTGACCAAACCCCCAAACTTGGGTCTTGTATGAAAGGTAAACAACAATTCATGATTAATAAATAACCACAATTGGAATTAACCTTGGTTAAAATTATCTGGTTAACCAAAAGCTTATTTAGTTATCCAATTCACCAAACTTCGATAAAGTTATCCGGTTAATCAAAATTAGTTAATGGCGAAAAATGATGATCCAGATAATTTAATGTTTGACTCAACAGCTGTAATATTTACAGATCAAGAAAAAAGCCTTCAGGAAAAGTGAAAAAATCTAAAAAGAAAAAGAAAAAGAGGGCTGACGACTCTGACCCAGAAGTTTACAGGAAGCGGCCAAACATAAAATTTGGTGGTTTAAACGATGATGAAGAAGTTGGTAGAAGGACTAGAGGAAAGAAAATAAATTACTTGGAAGCTCTTGGTACCGATAGTGAAGAAGTAAGTACTTTTATACTGTTATAACAGTGTTTTTTGTATACTCGTATTGTCACCTTACAGGAAATAAGAAAAAAACCGCCCCGAATTGAAGAAAGTGAGGAGGAATACTTTCTGCATGAAGATGCAGATTTCCAGCACCAATTGGAAAATGACAAAGACAGTGATGAGTCTGGTGTAGATACAGTATTACAAGATCTTGCTGTCGAACAGCATTCAAAATCTAAACCCCGTGGCCGTGGTAAATCGGGACTAAAAATACCAAGAAAACCCAAAGATCCACCACCACCAGATTTATTTCCTCCTCTTATGCCTGATGTGCCCGAATTATCTAATTTGCAAGCACCTTCTATACCAGCAGAACCTGCTCTATTACAACCACCGTTGCTAACTCAACCACCATTGCTTACTCAGCAACCATTGCTAACTCAGCAACCATTGCTAATTCAACCACCATTATTAACTCAACCACCGCTATTAACTCAACCACCACTAATAACTCAATCACTATTGTTGGAACCTCCTATGCTTCATGAACATGAATTGCAAGAGATCGAGGATGAACCTAATCCGATAGAACAAATCAACAAGAATGTGGAGCAAATGAATGAGCAGGAAATGGAAAAAATGATGGAAGAGGAGGATTATGCCAACAAACAACTTCAGCTGGTTGCTTTGCAAATTGAGAAAGAAAAAAAACGAAAAGAGCGCGAAGCTAAGCGGTTGGAAAAGATTGCTGAAAAGGAGCAGAAAATACCAAAGAAGCGAGGACGCAAGCCTAAAAGCCAAACATTAGGTATTAGTACAGATTTAGTGCCCCCATTTAGTGATTCAGCATCCCTTCTAATGAATTCCACGATGGCAAACAATGCAGAACTGTCTGAGCCTCCTGGTGTCAACCTGCCGATGTTCAGTGAAATTGCTCCTGTTCTAAATGCAGATGGCTCTCCTAAAAAGAGAAGAGGTAGAGGTAAGGGAAAGAAGACACTTGCTGCTGAAGCAGCTGCAATTGCAGCTGCTGCTGCTGCTAATAAAGATAGTAGTGACAATGTGGAGCTGGGACTGGAAGGTCCCGCTTCATCGGGTAGTAATACAGTTTCACCTGCTCCAGAATCGCCCCTACACGGAAGCAAGCTGGGAATCGCCACCCCACCACAACCATTTTCACAAAGCCAACCCGCCCCCTCTGTTATTACCAGAATGTTGCAGTCGCAGCCAGGGCAAGGGAATTTTCCTGCAGGAGTTGCAAAATATTTTGGTGGACCTACTGGTGATCCTCAACTGGGCCCTCCCACATCTAGCCCTTATCATCCAGGTATTAAGCTTTATTACTAAAATTTGTTTTATTCTAAATAGTCCTGAATAGTAACATGTAAATGTGATCTAATAATATTAATGCTATATTGCGCCCACATGAAAACAACATGTATCCAAATGCAAATTTTCTACTTTATTATCAAGAAAAAATATGTAACATGAAAGTATAATGTACAGTGGAACTTCTATTTAACGAAATCGCTAAATCCAAGAAAAAAAAATCAACTGGAATTGCGTAAAACGGAAATTCATTTAAAATTGCATAATAAATGCATTTTAACGCGATGTCTTTCTTTCTACAGTCATTATCGATTTCACTTAAAATTTGCATTTTATCTGAAACTTTTAAGCATTTGCATTTTTGCTTGTTTTTAAACATGTACAACTGAACCTTTACTTTTAAGTTTTAAATTAACGTAAATTTGGAAAATCTAATACTGAGCAAATAACAAAACTTCTTGCTCCGTCATGAGTTCTGAGAATTAGTCATGACAACATGCCCGGCGGGCAGTAAAGTGATTTGCTGGCGATAAAATAAACACGCGGGCGGTAAAGTAACTTTGCTGCTCGGAAATTACTTTACCGCCCGGCACCTTAACTGTTGCATTAAAAAACCTAAATTTATTCCAAGTGTTTGTTTCATACAGTTGTGCGTAAAACGTGGTATGTACCTCAGGCCCGAAGTAGATTACGCCTTTAGCCAAATAAAGGCCCTCTTCTGTCGGGCCTCAAATTTTGGCTGCGGGCGTAATCTTACTCTTCCGGCCTTGTATACGTAATTAACTAGACTTCTCTAGGAAAATAAGTACATTGTCATGGAAACCGTGGTAGTGAAAAAAGTAAATTATTTAGAATTAGCTTCCTGCTTAATAGCAGTCAACAAAATATGATAACAGGAGTCAACTCCACCACAATTATAGTGACACAAAATAGTGTAATAGGTAACAATATTGAAATCTGGATGCAATACAACCGTCCAGCTAATTTTATGAAACGTAGTTCACTTAAACCGGCATAAAACTGTATAAATTGGAGTTACTGTGAGCCGGCTGCCTAAGGAGACACTGCGAGAGGTTTTTTACAGGATACATACACACTTTCAGCTATCCCTATGTGCAAAACGCCATCAAGCGTTGATAAATCTACGTATTACATTAACGTGTGCAGTTTATTCTATTCGAAGGCCTTCGCATTAAAAACACGCAATACTGTGGTGGCAAACGCCCTTTATCAACACAACAACGCTTAAATTTAAGTTGCATGTACTTACTGTTTTTACAACGGTTTCACAAACGGCCTCGGAAGTGATCACTCAGGAAGTTATCTGCATTCCTGGAGAAATTATCTGCGCGGTCGTGGATCCAAAATGCGAGCTGGCGGCGTACGGGAAAATACCAATACAGCCACCGTCAAGCCTGCATTCGCAAAGACGAGAACATTAACGCCCGTATTCATAGTCGTTCGCCAGCGGATCGCCGGCGACTCGCCAGAGTTTCGTTATGAATAGTATGTTGGCGGCACTGTACGTTTATGTCAAATTCGAGGTTAGCAGGTTATATTTTGTGTCAGTTTCTGTCAAAACTGACTGAAAACCTAACCTGATCACCTCGAATTTGACATAGACGTACAGTGCCGCCAACATACTATTCATAACGAAACTCCGGCGAGTCGCCGGCGATCCGCTGGCGAACAACTATGAATACGGGTGTAAGTCATGGGGGTGGCAACAACAGGCCTAATTAGTACAGAACAAATAAACTAACAATAAAAATCTCACCAGAGATGGAAATCGACCTCAAGTGCGTTTCGAAAGGATGCTACAAAGCATACGCCTCAATTGTTAACAGAAACAAAATTACAGTTGGGAAACAGCCTACTAGATTAAGCCATTCAAATCCCACAGGAGAATTGAATTTGTTCGCGAGCATAGCTGCTCTTGACAAATACTTGCAATCGAAGAACTCGCACGAATCCTTTTCCACGTACATTATTATTGAAGGTCGTACTTTTTTTTTAACCAAATTTTTCCACGCCACACCCGGCCAAAAGAGGAGCGTGCAGGGCAATAATATTAGAAATGTGAGCGGCATCGAGGAGCGAATCGCAAATGTAACGCACAAATGAAATGAGGCGTTACAAAATTATTTTAAATAATTTCACTGTTTGCAATTCATATTGTTTTAAAGATAAGGATAAATTAAATAGCTAGTTATATTACAAGTAAGAAATTAAGGACATTTTTGGACGAGCCGCAGTTTATGGCCAAATGAACGAGGTACATAAATAAGGCGAGTCTAAAAGTCCATTTTTGTTTTAATTTTAAAATGTCATTTTAATCGAGGAAGGCAGGAAAAGGCGAGAAGTCATGATCATATTGCAAAATGGGAGTGTCTTTTGATTTCGACCAATGCAAATGGTTGTTAGTTTTTGTTGCGATGGTTATTACTGCCGAAAAGTAAAAGTTACTAGTATAAAATAGTGGGAGTTTTCGGTCGCTTAACGCTGCCGAAATTGATGGCTTTGCGATGCAGTAGAACGAAAAGTAGCTTTTAAGTTGAAAAATCTATATATTTAAAACGTGAAGCATTTTCTTTAGACACCTATTTTGAGACTTCACTAGGCTAATTTCGATAACTTAAAAATTGAAATGCCACCATGTAGATTTGCAGAAAAGTGCTAAATTGCAAATAAAGAATAATTGTTAGAGGAAAAACTAATATTGTGAACAATGCTATAGTAATGGTACAAGCACGCTTCCTGTGGTGTTCTGCTGATTGTTGCAATAGACCATTGTACCAGTGACGACTCCAAAGCAATAAATATGTATGCAATATGTTCAATCAGTGGAGCCGCTGCAACATTTGTTTGAAATTGAAGTTGATTTTTGCCGTTGCTGTACATTTAATTTTAAAAATCCAAAACTTATTTTAATACGACCACCTATGTGGTGAGCTAAAAAACTAGTTAATTTTAAAGTGTGGTTGGTAATTTTAAATTAGAACATACGTAATTAAAGTAGGGAAGTAGAGATACGAGGAAAGTTCAAATTTATACCGTAATAGTGCTGTAAGAGTTCATTAAATTGTAAAATTTGCAAAATAAGTCAACTAATGTTTCACATATTCCCCTTCTAATTCAATGTAACGCGTCTATATTTCTGGTAAGTGCATTATTCCCTTATATAATGATAATAATAGTAATACCATTTATTTGCCCAAAAAATACAAGTTAAAAAATACAGTTACTATACAAATAAATACAAATAAATGTAATTAGACATATAAAAGAAGAAGAGAGAGAAAGATGGAAGCATGAATTTTTATGAATGAATTGTTGCGAAGTGCAATAATTCCCTCTATAAGACTTAAGATTTATAATATACAAATTACAAGATTTCTGAGATTTTATTAACCAAGGATTAATAATGTATAAATAAAGTAAAATAAGAGAACTTCCAGTAGAAAACATTTAGAATCATACTTTTATGAAACTAAATTTTTTATTTCGTTTTCAGATACTGTTTTCAAAAAATTGCAAATTTTTCTTTTGAAGGTTATTGAACTATAAGGTATAGAAAAATTTATAGTAGAGTTAATTTTGATATAATTGTATATTTTATGAATAAAAAATTAAAAATTGTGCTGACCAAAAGACTTATTCATCTGAGGAGTATAGGCGACAAGATTATTGCGTAACTGAGTACTGTATATATGTAGTGGAAATTCTAAATTTAATGAATTTCTGTGTTTGTACATATATTTCGCAATTGAAATAAAATATAATCTATAAAATGTAGGCACGTCAAATTCACAAAAGAGCAATGAAGTGGAATAAAAATATGGTTTATTTAAAATAACTTTTATAATCATTTTTTGCATAACTTCAATTCTAGATAAATGTGTACTGGCCGCTCCACCCCACACGAGAATTCCATAGTTTAATATTGACTGTATATAACCATAATAAAGGGTTTTTAAAGAGTTTAGTTGAACAAACTGCTTGAGAGTTTTAAAAAGATATATAAATTTACGTATTTTTTTTTACCAAGTAATCTATGTACAGTCGTGTGCAAATAAATCTGGGACAGTGTTTTTTTCACATGCAGATTCAGTTAAGAATTTGAAGAATATTTACATGGATTTCCTCTTATCAGAGAGAGTTACGGGTTTCAGTACCTGTTAAAGTTTAATGTAACTCTTTCTGATAGCAGGAAATCCATGGAGATATTCTTCAATTCTTAACTGAATCTGCATGTGAAAAAAACACTGTCCCAGATTTATTTGCACACGACTGTACATCCCACCTTAAATGTTGATCTACCATTAACCCTAAATATTTTATGGAAGAGGACTTCTTAATATTAATAGAACAAACACAATTAATTCCTTTACAATTATAAGAATGAATAATCAACTGATTTGGGATAGGTAAGGCATATAAAACGTTTTATCATAATTCAAGGTTAGGATATTGTTATCTAACCAATATTTTAGAAACTTAAGATGGTTAGTGGCATCAGAAATGACGTGATCCCATGAATCACCATTGATCACAATAGCAGTGTCATCTGCAAAGGAAACCATATGACTGTTATGTAAGTTGTAGCGCAAAAGGTCATTTATATACATAATAAAAAGCAATGGTCCCAACATTGACCCTTGTGGAACCCCACACGATATAGATTTTGCAGAACTTAGAGAGTTATTAACTACGACCTGTTGTTTTCTTCCTGTTAAATGACTTTTTATAAGTGATAGTGCAATCCCCGTCACGCCATACATCTCCAGTTATAATAGTGCTCTTCTGATTGTGAGTGCAGCAAATTTTGAACAAATTGTTCAATTTCATCATTGTTCCGAAATCGCAGGTAATAAATCAGGGCTATACGGAGGGTGTGGTAGTCTTATCTCAGTATAGTTTTTCAAGGACATTTATTAGTTTCAGTAGTGTGCACTAGCGCATTGTCATGAAGTAGTCTTCTGGCTCTGATCAACTGTTCTTCTTTTTGACCTGTATGCCGGCTTCATTTTGTCTGTCAATACATTGCAGTAGTAAGTGGCATTGATGGTTTGTGATTATTTAAAAAAATCCGTGCATATGGTCACTTTTCATAGTTCAGAAAACACTAACCATAATAGAAACTCATTGACGTTGTGAAGGTGAAAGATTCCTGACTGTAGTAGGACCTTCCCTGCATGTTTTACACCATTCACAGACTTGGCTTTTGAAAGAATGTTATCTCCAAATTGTGCTTTAAGTCTTGAAAAAATCACAACTGGGTATGACTTCTTACTCATAAGAAATTTTATAATGATTCTTTGGTCAACGGAATTGTGCACTGCTACTGCTTGTTCGGAAATTTTGACGGATACCGTATAAAACACATCAAAGCAAACAAAATAGCAAATTCAGTTTAGTTCAATCAGCCATAGCTACAAAATTGCAGTCTAGTAAATATAACCATATTTTAATTAAAATGGAATAACTTTGTAATCAAATCACTATGTAGAAAATTATAAAAACTCACCAGTTCTTCATTGCTAAAATTTTCAGAACGCAACTTATTTATTAGTATTTATTCTCCTAAATAGAAAAGTAAAGAAAGTAGCAATTTCTAAGAATATACAGGGTGGGCAAATTTTTATGTTTTAATAGGAATCGCAGTAACTGTAGGAGATATGGAAAAATGAACCCCCCAACTTTTTTTTTTTTTAGAAAAGCTTAATGGTGTAAACCAAAATTGGCTATCATCTTTAGTTTTCAAGTTATAAGGCAGTTTGACTTTTCGTTTAGTGGCTATATCTCGCTTATTTATTAAAACAAATCAAAGTAATTTTTACGTTCTTTAGGCACTGTTTTGATACAGATGCAGTGGTGTAGGTAATCAATTTTTTTAAACAGGGTGGGCAAATTTTGATGTTTTAACCCATTAGTGTACAAGGTTTATGGGAGGCAATTTTTATTTTTTTCCGGTGAGAACTCAATTGAATAATTAACTAAAACGCCATATTCTTTAAAAACAAAAGATATCTTTATTTAAAAAAAAATTACAAGGTGTCCGTTTAAACGGACGTCATACACTTCGTATCCTTCTGCTTAATATTATTTTGAGGTATGAAATAAAGTAAAACAATGTTTCGGATGTAAACCAATGTCACATTTAGAACAAATAAATTTGGATATTTTGCTACGGTATCCACACCGTCTGTCACTGCCATGATTCAACTTGTCATACCTCGCCTCAGGCTGTATTGGTGGGTGGATTTGTCTTTTATTTGATTTATTTGATTTATTTGATTTTATCGAAAGTGCCAAAAATTCTCTATATGATCATAAGTTAGTGCAATTGGGATCCTTTGGATACATTTTCATTGGAGAACTATACACAAAACCCAGTTTTTGAAACCGAAGCGTATTTGTTTACCTTTTATAAACTGTTTTGCATAGTGCCGACCGTAGTACGATATCATCCTCTCATTGATACTCAGGTTTTCTTCAAGCCCACCGTATTTTTGGAAATTCTTATTCAGTTTTGTAATAAGATGTCGTAGATTATATAGCTTGTTATTTGGATCTAATTTTGAGTTGTCATTCAAATGTAATTGTTTCAAAATTGCTTCAAACCTATGTAGGCGAATACTATCTGAAAGAATTTTGGGAACATCAGTGTCTGATGACCAACAATACATTCTTTTTTTTTCATACCCAGACAATAGCAGACCTCCAAAAACAACATACAATTTGCTTTTTTTATGTTCCAATTTTGATTTCTTTGCATGGTATAACGATTCATTTGTTTTATTATCATAGAAATTACTTCATCGTCAAAAAATAAATTGAAAAAGTTTGTAAGTGTAGCATTTGGAACTTTTCTTTCAATTGCAGTTGGTTCTGGATTGCAATGTTTATTTATAGTAAAGTTGGGACTGCCAGATTCCACCCAAGTATATACTTTTTTTACTGGTACTATTCTCTGTCTTTCTTTACTGGGAGGGACTGGCGTCATTTATTGGCTTCACGAAACTAATCGAAGGTAATTCATTTTCTGAACAAAATCTTCACTAATATCTGCACTAATAGGTGTTGCAATTGAAAGGAGTTGTTCAAACACACATTGAGTTCGTAGAGTTGCAAGTCCTAAATGGTTAGCATTGCCCTCGTGATTGTCATCAGATAAATAACCGTCTTGATCAGTCTCTTCTCCATCAATAGGGGGTGTCATATAAATATCGCCTTGGTGTACGTCATTTTCTTCGATAATTTCCAAAAGTTCGTAAAGGATAACCTGAAATTATTGTACTCGCTGAGTATGACGTCCGTTTAAACGGACACACTGTTTTAGGCAGAAATTTAAAATAGTAATATAAATGTAATTCGATTAATTTTGTAAATAATCATGCCTTGGTACTTCTTCAGTTGAAATATTTGAAATTCCTGCTAAAAAATTTAAATATGACACTATAAAAATAAAAATACTTATCCGCCGCGTGACTTGTTGTATAGACTAGCATCAATTGTAAACTAAAAAGTATTTTTTTGCGAATTCGGTGGAAATCAATCACATTAACTGTTAACATTCGATCAACACAACATTACACATAACCTTACAACAATTAATTTTGGTCCATAAGGCAGAATAGCTCTTTACCTTGCTAAAAACGCGCGTCCGTTTAAACTGTAGGAGATATGGAAAAATGAACCCCCCAACCTTTTTTTTTTGAGAAAAGCTTAATGGTGTAAACCAAAATTGGCTATCATCTTTAGTTTTCAAGTTATAAGGCAGTTTGACTTTTCGTTTAGTGGCTATATCTCGCTTATTTATTAAAACAAATCAAAGTAATTTTTACGTTCTTTAGGCACTGTTTTGATACAGATGCAGTGGTGTAATCAATTTTTTTAAAAAAGGTTTCGAATTTTGAGCTGTGCCATAAAGTATTATTTTTTTAATGGAACTGAGTTGGCTACGAATTTGAATGTCGCTCACTTAGTAACCAAAAAACTACGTTAATCGAAATTAGTGTTAAAAAAACCTCAATTTTCGTGTCAAATGTAAAAAAAATTAGTAACAAACGGCCCGAACATCAACAAGAATTCAAAACAATTATAATTTTAAATTGAAATGTTATAGTAAATAATACCAAATAAAATTTTTGTGTATTTTGAAAAGTAAGGCTATTTTATCTTGAGCCATTTTCATATTTTTGAACTTCTGCCATATACGAAAGGATCTACAAGCAGACCTCTACGTATGGAATTTTAGTTCAAGCTTTACTGTCTTCTTGAGCGTTCCTGCCGAAAATTCAATTGAGTTTAATTTTTAAATCACGGAAAACCATGTCGTCAAAGCGTAAAGTTTCTGCTTCAGATTTGCCAGACAAAAAAACGCAGAAAAGTTTTGGTTTTTTGAGGTTGCATGGTATAAATAAATCTAGTTTATGGAACCTAACCCCGTTTTTATCATTTATGTGTTTACTTGCGCATCGCGGTTTTGCGCTTCGCAGCATTCTTCTGGAACGTAACCCCACGAACGGCGAGGTCTGCCTGTACATAAATTTTGGCAAATACATTTTTGGTTTGAAAAGATGCAAGGACTTTTATCAAGAATAAATTTTTGTGATAAATGGATAATAATTACAGACATGCTCAAATTTATGACGGACACTGTTTACTATGTTATATACTAGTATATTATAAGCAGAGTCCGTGAAATGCCATTTTGCCATGTTTCTTACTGTAGGTCCCTTTAGGGTCAGATTTCGTATTTAGGCGTTTCACGTAGTAAGGGGTGGAATGAACCACATTTTTGTTGGTGCCATAAATGCTATAAAATGCCTCTTTTCGTGATAAATGCTATATTTTGAATAATCGCCATATTTTAATGCTATATTTCAATCAAAATCAATATTATGTGGCTAATTCACAACAAAAGGACTTACAAATTTAAAAATAAACAGGCAGAAGTTTTGGTGAGTGCCAGGAACTAAGGTCGATGACCCGCAACAATGGCTAGGCACTACCGGAAAAATAATGCAGGAAAAAATGAGTGCCATTCTCAAAAGAAACACAGGATGGCTTCCTATGCAGCAATTATTGAAGATGCTGAAAGGCGAAATTGGGAATTGTCCAACCGGGTGGGAACTTGCAAGCATCATGGCGTGCAAGTATGCGCCGATGACCTCATGTGAGGTCGAAAGAAACTAAAGTATTTACTAATGATAGGCGTTTAAATTTCTCTATGGATAGTGTAGCTTCTTATTTGATAATACCGGGTGACCATAAATGGTTATGATTTTTTTCTTGGGTTGACACTGTTAATGTTGGTTACCCTGCGGTCAATTTTAAGTCTATGTCAAATTCGAGGTTAGCGGGTTAGGTTTTCCGTCAGTTTTGACACAAACTGACATAAAGCTTAACCTGCTAACCTCGAATTTGACATAGACCTAAAATTGACCGCAGGGTAACCAACTTTAACAGTGCCAACCTAAGAAAAAAATCACTATCATTTATGGTCACCCGGTATTTTTCAATTCAAAATAAAATGTTTACTGTTCTGTCCTATATATCGTTATTTTTATTTATTAATTTAAATGTAGAACCTGGTGCTGTTATATAGCTATAATCTGAATAAATGGTACCTACACTGAAGCTATTAATGAGTGCAACTTTTTGAAATAAATACTTACCATTTTTTATGCTTTATTTTTAAAAAAATTCCATTTTATATGCCATATTTTGAAAAAATAAATGCCATTTTGTTATGCTATATTTTTAAAAAATACGGGAATATTTTGACTGACTGTAATTATAAGCCTGTCTCTGCCAGGCGTGCGTACTGTACGTGTGTTTACCATGATTTTTCTTATGAAAAACCTACTTATTCCATTATTATAAAATTTTCCTGTGGATAGAGCGATGACAAATCCATCTTAAGTATAGGTGTATAATGAATCCATCCGTAGATAAATTACTACCAAATGCAAATTTATTTTTTCAAATGTAAAAAAGTAAACTTTAATGTCATTTTTTTGCAATCGTGCTAAAAAGTTGATTTTGATGGACATACAGCAAGCGCTCGATAACTTAAACACCGGATAATGAAAACATTGCACTAATGTAAACACAAAATTCATACTATAGGATCAAACAGAATGTCCGATAACGTAAACAAACAGTTCTTGGCGGCGGTCAGTCGCCGATTTATGTAGGGCATTCCCCTCTGCAACACAGCTGAGTCGATCGGATGGGTGTTTATGATGCGTTTGCATTTAATTTTAGTGAATGTTGAACATAGGTGCTAATTTATGCAGAATAAAATAGCAGCTTATTTTTCTTCTCATTAAAAAGGTGCATTACTTATCGTTGTCATAATATGTTTTGTTTTTTATTGTGTTATTAAACGTTTCTTTTAATAATGTGTTTATTAATAAAATCACACTCGCTAATGTAAACATTTCGACAATGTCAACACACTTGGTTTGAATTAGTTCACGTTATCGAGCGTCTGCTGTAATTATGGCTATAAATTCGTTTTCACGTCCGTTACTAATAACAACTGCCGCAGCATAAACTTTTCTGGAAGGTTGCACAAAAAATGTGTGATTTTGATTATGCACAAATAATGTCTGCAAAAACTGCTTCTTACTGCTGCTGGCGCAAAAAGTAAATATTGTTTTTCTGCAACTGTCTTTATTGTAAATACTGCAACTAATCGTCGGCGACGGCCGTATCTATATAAGTTCCACAAAAAAAGTACTTGTTTGTTTTTAGGTGTAACTGGACCAAGAGGCCAAATACCAGGTCCGTATCAACAACCACCTGGAATGTCACACTATCCTGTGGTCAGGAGCGGTCCTCCTCCACCCCACCGACTACATAGTCCAGGCCCCCCAAGCCTGCCGCCTATGTATCACACCCATCGTTCGTTGGATCCCTCGCCGTCAGGTGGAGGTCCAATAAACGTCCCTGCTACCAATAGGGATAGACATTCTCCAGCAGTTGTACCTCCTGCTTCAAGTAGTCCCCTAAGTAAAGGAGACCCCACTCCTCCACCCCCTCCTTATACTACAAGACCACAAGTTGGTCATTTTCCTCCAGTTACAGGTACCAGTTCTCTTGCTGCTTCAGGGTCTCGGCATATTCCAATGGTACCTCCCCATCTGCAACAGCACCGGACCAGCAGTATGTCTCCATATCATCCCGGAGTACCACCGAACTACCATTATGGATCATATCCTCCTCCTCCACCCTTAAACAGTGAAGAGGGTCAGCCACCTCCTGGCTATCCAAGCTCCGCGTATCCAGAACCGTATCCAGCTGAAGGCGCAGCTCCAGTTCAGCCACCTGAGGGTAGCGGTGCAAAATCGTTTGACGAAGAAACAAGTGGTGAATTTGTCGGCTTAGTTTCATATTTCTCAAGCCAGAGAGAAGATGATTTGGATACATAGCTAGCGTACAAATCGAACATTAAATAAATGATATATCATGTTCACATTTTTTATTGGTTATGTGGTAATAATTCCTAATGATCGTGCAGTTTAGGCAAAGTTTTACTGTAAGAAAGTTACAGTGGTACTTTTATAAGGAAGTCTTGTGTGTGACTAGATGCGATTTATATTTTAAAAGCATGTATTAATATTATATAAAAATATATTTATATTCTGATTCAGTTTTAGTACTATTTGAAAGAATTTTATATCAATTTTTTTATTTAAATGTGGAGATATATTTATACTGTACAGAATATTATCTAGTAATGTTTTAGATTTGCCATTTATTTAACGAAATTTCAAGTATGTATATAAGTGTAAATAGGATGATGCGATAGTGTATGTAGGGTTAGCAATCTCAAAATATTTTGTTTGTTCTTACTGTTAAGCAATCCGTGGTGGAAAATACATTCAGCACAGCAATGACAAAACTGATAAACCAGTAGATTTTTTTAAACTTATAAATCGTAAGTTTTATTTACCATGTTTTAATCAATATACCACTAGGCAGTATCTTGCTTACTTCATATTAATGGTGGGAACAAACTAAGAATACTAACATATTGTCTACTCTTATAAATGTTTCATACAATGTAACATCAATAAAGTATTTATTAATATTTTAGTTATAAGAATTATTGTTTGTTTTTTTTAATATACAGAATTATTTAATTTAGAGGCTCACCATTGGAATTTTGAAAACTGTGAGGAATCCGAACATAATTTAATTAGGACAAAGTTATATATTCTAATATTGGGAGGTATTTTTTATTGGACAGTTTTTTGTAAGAAGGCAATTCTACAGTGCCTTCAGAAATGATCGAATGTTTTTGCGTGGTCATGGTTATACAACGTATGAATAATATGTTGTGGCACTGTAAGTCTATGTCAAATTCGAGGTTAGCAGGTTAGGTTTTGCATCAGTTTTGACGCAAAACCTAACCTAGCCTATGAGCTAGGTAAACGATGCGCAGTAGCTGAATAATAATTAAATATTCTTTTTTATTGATAAACGCTTATTACTGTGCAGATTAAAATATTCCCATAAAAGAATTTCAACACCACCATCGATGCAATTTTCAACTTTTGTGTAAAATTTTTGAAAGAAAGAACACGACAATTTCTAACAAAATATGCTATATATATCGAATGATCAAATCAATTTCAGATATAGCTAGCTGTGGCTCCATATAAACAATGTAACATGAGCCAACTTGATCTGAAATCTATTTGATCGCAGAGTATAATTTATTATCAACAATTTTGTAAGGACAGCAATTAATTGTACAATAACTTTGAGTTTGGAAAATGTCCGTACATTTATTTTTTATAATGCAATTCAAATTGAATAGAAATGCAAATTGAAGCATTTGTTTGTTTTCTAATTGATCGTAATTATCTACTTTCACAAAAATATCGTGCATATAGGTATCGGGGTTGTTTATGGAACTAATAGCAGCAACTTTACGCCAGTAACAAAATTTTTAAAAAATCGTTTCAACATGTCTTTAAATAATTAGTACTAAAACTAAATTTAAGTTCTTTAAGAAGTGTCTTAATAATGTCTTGTAATGATTTTTTTTTAACCAAAAACACTTATGTTTGAGTAATATTTGGCATTCGAATGTGAGTTTTGCACTAATTTACCCCTGTTCGTGTTCCTTGCAGTTTTTGAAATCCCAATTCTGAACCTTGAAATTGAATAACCCTGTATACACAATTCCTTTAAATTGTTCAAATTCTTTGGTACATTTGGATGTTACTACATAGATGGCTGTGTGTATAATCTTTTACATTTTTTTATCATGGACAGTAATTGTACGTTTACGGTTGAAGAAGTTCGTGACATTTTATTACACATTAAAAAATTTCCCAGATTGTAGATACAGCTGTCGAGGATCAGAGCATCTTTAAATTTGGTACCTTGTCTTGTACGGACAACTTAGGCGCATTCGCTGTGTAATGGTATATTAAAACCATTAGTAGAAGTTGTTATTCTCATTTGGTGATTCTAGCTCGTGATTTCTTAAGTATACTTGTAACCAAATTGTGGAATTTACTTTTAAAATGCACATGTTAATAAACAAATATATAGAAAATGCTTTTCGTAATTCAAAAAACTAATTTGCTTTGCACAAAGAACTTCACAAACCACACCTTTTTTGTTTCATAATAAAACTTTGATAATACACAAAACACTTAACTTTTTGTTTAACTATAGAGAAACAATTTCACAAACATATCTTATTAGTGAGACTGGTTAGAAACTGATATTAATATTTTATTGATACCATTTCAATTTAATATTTGAACCCTTTCAAACGGAGCCACCATAGCACGTTACATTTGGAAAAGCAAGCCACAAGCGTGCAGGTTCTAATAATTTTGTAAAAATTAGTTTTAAAATGATTGTGGATAAAACTGTTGCTCTTCTGTATACAATAAGATATCGCAAAAAACAAAAAGAAAATTGTGGGTGCATCCTCTTCAAAATAGATCAATCAAAGGTTTATTTACAGTTGTTTATAGTGACTTGAAAGTATAAGACTAACTTTTTTCTAAATCATAAAATCATTTGATGAGTTGCTTGATTTCTTGAGACTAGAGGTAACTGGGATAGAAACCTTCACGAGACTCGTTTCCTTCGGTAGTGGCATGAGAAGTGTGAAAGCAGTAGAGTGGTGGCACAACCAAACTCGGCAGCACTACTAGGGTATAGCTTATGCCGACCACCACTGGTGCTTTTGGTCGGTTCATGTGAATGCATCCGTTTAAACTCTTGGTTTTTAGTGGATGCATCACCATGGTGGCTCCATCTGAAAGGGTTCTTAGTGTTCAGCTCTAGCACTTTTTTTAGTAATTACCACATTACCAAACTAGTAAAGAAAGATTGGATATCATTGAAAAATAGGTTTAGAAGAGTATAATACCTACTCGAAGATATAAAGCGTTACATCCAATGCAACATGGGACTCTAATAAAAGGTAAGAAATATGGTGAAGTTACACACAATATTCAGCATTCCAAATGCTGCTATGATTCACATTCAATATCTTGAATTTTTGTTTAATTTTTGCTACAGAGTGAAACAACTATTTTTCAGTTTTCGTGTTATAATTATAATTGAGATATCGACAATAGTGTAAATCAGGTTTAATATTAAGACACTTGTTTAGGCAAATTTCAAATATTGACTCGGATGTTTTAGTGGTCTTTAGTTGCAAGATTTGTTCACTAACTTCATTATTACTTTAGTTTACAAAGTGATAACTGATCATGAACATTTTCGAACTAGAAATGTTTGCAGAAATATCCGTTTTTATTTCTTCTGATCCAGAAGATGTGGTTTCAAAGTGATTTCTGTCTGTGTCCTCAACCTAGATGGTTTAATTGATCAGCATGAAAATTTATATCTACTTTTTTTTAATGTAAATTCAGAAATCTTAGTGATTTTTGTCTAAAATTGGCCAATCGGAAGTGGTACTTTAGTCTTCCAGGAAATCTTTGTAATATAATGAGAATAAAATTCTTTACGACCAGATACTATCAGTTATTTTGTAAAAAATATAGTTGAAAATAATTTTTGGACGTTTGCCATACTTGTGCATAAATTATACTCAATAGTAAATCTTATACCAGATGTTACAACCTAACCCTTTGATCAGAGTTTTCTCATGCTAAGTCGGAGCATTTATTTTTTATTGCCGATGAATAAAATAGAAAAAGCAATAAACCAGTTGTTTTGCAGTAATCAATACAAAGCGTAATTTTTAATAAGCACTGAGATCGACAAGATATTGAATTCTATATTAAAACTTACGTATTTGTATTTGTGGAGATTATCCCTAATTATAACATACAATCATCAATAAATATAAACTAAAAAATTCGTTTTCGATAAAAGTTTGTTAAAGCTTTCTAAATAATATTGCATTTTTTTATAATTTCTTCTCCAGATATGCCTACTGTCCTACAAGGACGTCGCGTTTTAACAGGGAACTGCAATTGTTTTAGTAGGTTTTTATTAATACCAATCAATGGGTATGTGGCAACATTTCAAGTGACTGTCAACGAATGGTGTCTTGCAGTTTTTACTGATGTGACAAGTGTGCATGTGCGGCAGTTGTTTTAAAAGTTTATGATGGATGGACAAATAGACCTAAATTTAACATGGTGAGTATTTATAGTATTTACCAGCACAAATTTCAATAAATTTTACTATATTATTATGTGTTATGGTTTCATTTAACAATAAACTCAGCCCACTTTGGTCAAATCACCTAAAGTATGTTTGATATTTATCAAAAACTAGGTGTTCTTTTAAAAGGACAGTAGGCAGATGAGTGTATAAGGGTAGACATTTTTTGCAGAGGCATTACCTTATACGAATTGCTTCAATTAGTTGAAGATGATTCAATAAACCATGATGTTGAAATACCAGTTTTGCCTCCTACGAATGCGTGTGATCCTGTAACAGATGAGGACTCTGGCAAAAAGGATTTTATGAAAATTAGTAATTTACCTGGAAAACAACTTGGAGCCGATGCCAAACTTATGCAGAATGACAATAATGTTGATAGTGACGACAGTGAAGACAATTTACCACTGTCAGATATAAAAGCACCAATAAATAAATCAAAACGAGTACAACTAAAAAATTTACATATAATTCAAAAGAATTCTGATATAATTACGTACAACCAATTTGGAGGTGCAAAAAAGAAGTTCTGCTCGCAAAGATAATTCACCAATTGAACTTTTTTTCTTTCTTTTGGAATAGAAAGTAATAGATATGTTTGTTGCTTATTCCAATAAAGATGCTGCTGATAAAAATAAAAATGGAAACATCACTACAGTTCAAATGAAAATTTTATTCGCTGTTCTACTTCTTAGTGGCTATGTACAAATTCGTAGATGTAGCATGTTTTGGGAAAATGCTCTGGATACTAACAATGAGCTTGTAGCACGTGCCACATCTAAAGATCGCTTCGAATTCATTTTCAGTTGTGACAACAACAACTTAGATAAGTCAGATCGTTTTGCTAAAGTGAGACCTTTTATCAACAAAATGAATGAGTTATTCCACTAAGTTCGCCCCATTGTGTGAAAATCATAGCGTTGACGAAGCCATGGGGCCTTTTTTTGTGTTAACTAGGAGTATAAAGTGTGATCTAGCACTTCATGTTTCGTGTTTTAAACCATATCATACTAAAAAATAAAGTGTATAAATTTTTTTAGTTTGTTTTATTATATTTATAAGTATTGCAGGAAATTTAAGTTACCTACCAAATAAAGTATTAATATACCTACTGCATTTTATAATTTCTAATGTCTAGGTACTGTCCTTTTAACAGGACACTAATTTTTTAGTAACGAAAACAAAAATTGATACGATTTTGATGGAAATATAATAGTTAAAGCTTATTTATTGCAATTCGAGAAAAAAAAATTGAATTTTACAAAAATATTTTTCAGGCATAACTGGATTAATACAGCTATTTACACCAAATTTTGTACACAGTACGCTTGGATAGGACCTCTTAAAATGTGATATTATCCACCTCTCCAATTAACCAGTAGCAGAGGTAGAGCTAATCGCGGTGTCATAAAATTAATTAAAAAAATGTTTAACACCCTGCAGAAAATTAAAAGCGATTTCATTTTATGATAATTCATTTAATTCTAGACAGAAAGTGTCTCTTAGTTGTTCTGTTATCTCTCATAGTTTCTTGATAAATTTGATTTTTCTACCTATTTCCCGGTTTTGCAAAAATGTCGACCAACATATTTGTATATTGAAAACGAACAATTTTTGGACACTTCTTTATATGAACTTTTGGAATCTGTATGCTGAAGTTTATTAACTAGCATTTAGTGCGCTGTAATAACTAACCAAACTGTTTAATCTTTTAATTATTTATTTAATTTTCAGGAGTTTTATGAAATTCTGAATTCTTTAATTGCGTTTTTACGGAATTTTTAATTTTAACAGTACTTTTAGGAAAGGGTTAAATTAAAATCTCAAGCATAGGTACTGATAGCCTAGTATTTAAAGCTTCAAAACAGCGTCAATACTAAGACGGCTTTCACACCGGAGGCATGGGCAATATTATTGTCCCCTATTTTCACATTGGAGTAATAAGCGACATTGGTTCTAGCCATTTCTCGCAAAGTAGTATGTCATCATTCAATGACGTTGAGCTTGTGATATGACGACAATTAAAAAGAAAAATTGAAAATTCTGGATACACCCTCCATTAACAGGTTTCATACGACAAACTCAAAGCATATCCTACGCAGTTCAGAAACTGCTCTCGAATAAACCTAAATAATTTTTAAATTCCGTGGGCCTTTAGGCCTGTTGTGCTGAAATATATTTATAAAAGATACAATGTACTACTACCTTTATATGGAGGTGCAGGATTCTAGTTCGTTGAATATGAATGAACAGAGTAGTGAGGCATTAACAAGACTAGAGGTGAGTATAGGCTGAGAAGTATCAGAACAAATAAAACCAGTAACATCGATTGTACGTTTTCTTAACTAGATAATTATTAATTTTTGCTATATCAGGAAGTAAGGTTTTCAAAAATTCAAGATCAGGATTATTGCTTCGTGGCTTAAAAGCCTTTTTATGGTTGACATTATCAATGAAACATTTAGCATCAACTTGCTGTTTTTTCATATCTGTCTGATGTATTTTTCTCACAAAGTTCAATAATGTTAGTAATATTATACACCGAAATACTAAGGTGATTTATTGTGTGTACATTTTTGAGAATAAAATTAATGCATGACTTTTAGCAGTCCTTCTGATCAGCAGTTCTAAACCGGTGTGCCATGGCCCCAGCACTGCCACACTGTTAATTAGAATTTTTTGTGTTTACTGACAGTTATTGTTTGTAATATTGTTATGTTGTGTTTCAAGGAAGATATTTTCTGCATTTACCTTTATTTTTATTCGTCCATTACTTAGACTTACTACTATAATTACTGATACCTATTTATAGTATTAATAGAAAGCTAAAAACAAAAAAATATTAGCTAGTGTCATAAAAAAAATTGAGATTTCCAACTGTTGTCACAGACAAAAAGTTGAGAACCACTGCTATGGATGATTTGAAACAAGTTCTCTATTGGTATTGTTACTAGTTTTTTCCTTATGTTTATACATCAGCATAATGGCAACATTTTTCATTTTCTATTTATTCCTTTTAATTGATAGGAATCCACGTGTACAGTACCAGAAAGTGACTAAAATTGGTATTTTAAAACAATGACAATGAATTAATTTATGTATCAAACAAAGATTTATTTTCTGCATCAAAGAATGTTGTGAGGAAAGACATTGAGTAGTTACAGGGTTATGGTGATAACATAGCTAATAAATGAGATGCTCGATAAGTTTTGAAGCTTGTGTTATGTGAATTTCAAGCGTTTTTGCCTCTGAGCATTTTGGGCTAGTGTGCCTCTGGGCGTCTCATATATTTAAAGAATTAGTTATTCTTCTAAGTAGTAATTATTTACATTAGGATTATTTTATTAACAGATAACATTGTCTGTTGTGAATTATGTACAAACGTTTAGTCAATCGCATGTCGAAAACTGTTATTATAGGACTATCTAACAATCTGATATGTTTGTTGCACATGTCTATCAATTCTACTACAGTCGAATCTTTTTAACTCGAAGTGCCAGTTAAAGACAAAAAAACTTGAGTTACCAAATTTTGCATTTTTTAAATACTTATGCCATAAATTTCTAATACATATTACGTATTTATTATGGAACAACAAATGATACATATTTATACGGATGATTTATCATTTTTTTAAAAACCGCATTATTATGTAGGTAGTACTCACATAAAACACGCAAAATGTATAAGAATAGTATGTACGTACATAGTAATATGCAAACATGAGTATTGTTTTTAGCAGATACGAATTACCTGGAATTTGAAACTCTTCTCTTTTTTAACTCCTTTTTCCACTTCCTGAAATAAACGCATCTTTTAAATACTCCATAACTTAACTAAGACGTGGCCCAATACAATAGTAATAACACACTTAAAGCATATTAAAAGTAGAAAACTCAAATTAGCAAATTCTTGGAACGTCATTAGCTAATTCCAAACTAAAATGTTCGGAAGTAGGTAGACAAAACAATTTACGATCACCAAGAGGTGACCTTCTATTTTGGGTTCTGCAGGTTTGCAAATCCTTTGAAATACAGAAGTATAGGCATAAATAACTCTTAAGGATTGTTACTACGTTTTACGTTTTGGGCTATTAAAAATTATACGCCGCTTCTTGTTTTAAGCATTTATTTACACCCATTTAATTACGATTTACAAGAAACACAAGAACTATTAACGCGGACACAAATTATTATACACTAATCAGGAACCATTTCTAACAACAGATACAACTTATTTATTTACACGACTTAACATAAATCATTTATATCGGTAGATTTATTTACACATACGCGTTATTTATATGGCAGCTTCCGCATACTTCAAAGCTGAATTCGGGACTGACTTGTTATTTCTGCTGGCGCGTATTTATATCCGCCTGGTGAGTCACTTCTAGAAACTTCGCGGCCTTGCTGGATTTTCCGGCAAATGGTGACGCATATCGTGCATGAGTCGCCAAGGTCGCTTCTCGAAGCCCGTGCGACGCGTGAGTCATCCGTCCGCACGTGAACGCGGCTTCAAGGTCGTTACAGGATGTTATTTACTATTTACAGCACTTCTTACCATAACCATTCTTACTAAGCTTAATATTTCCTTCTAAAAATCGAGTAATGAAGGAAAAATCCTACTCTAGAGTTTATAAAATGCTACGAGGTATCGAAAACTCCGTCTTATGTAAATTCGAATTATCGAGAGATTTTTATATGGGAAACTATAGGAATTAGGTTGGGATTGTGACGTGAATTCGAGTAATAGAGATATTCGATTTAACGAAGTTCGAGATGTGGAAGTTCGACTGTATAACATATTCACAAATAAAAATATTACACTTCAATATGTCACAAAAAAAGAGGCAACCTGCGTCTAGCTAGGGTAATAAATCAGTAACCGCTAGAACGCAGATTGACTGATTTTTCGAGATAATCACACTTACTGTGTGGGCCGAACTAGCTCTATTCGGCGTTTTTTAGGTCGTGGATTTGGAGCTCAGCGGTGCACCCTGCAAGTAGCTACAAAATACAATAGGGTGCCAGGAATCAAAGTGATTCCGAAAAGAATAATCCAACAACGGTTGACTAGGGTTTATATAATGTAAAAAATTAGTTGAACATCAAAACGGTGTAAATAGATGGTTTATCAAATTGTTTAGATTACAAAACAATATCGCAAAGTTTCACAGAAGGTTTCCACACGCATAATTCTAAGGAACCCCTTTATGGGTTTTTTAAAACATTTGAACTTGTCGGATTAATCGAGAGATGTGCACATCGCTGTCAGTAAAAACCTTAATCCCAGGTCACCGATAACCCAAGCGTGAGTGCGCCTTTTACAATAAATTTGAACATGAAATATTGTGATAATAATTAAGGAATTACGGAAATATAAACATATTAATAACGCGCATAACTCTTCACGTACTGGATTCGCAAAATAAGTCAAGTTCACCACACTAACCTCTGGTGCTCGGCAAATACTTGAAAGGCGGCGTAGGCTGTGAACTGCCATACACGGGAATTCCGAAATCAACGGGCTATCTGCACGTGGTGCTTTCGATTGAGCTGCCGGAATCGAAATGTGGAAAAAAGCTTGCATCCATTCGCCCACCGCAGGAGCACAGGAAAATAGTGGCAAAACATTTCCTAGTAGGGTAATTGTTGAGATAAAACGCTTGTTCCAAAGGCTACAATAAAAGAGCTAAAAGTAGCCAATATGAGAATTACAAAATTTGAAAGTCCATCATACCTGACTTATTTTCAGCTCTCGAAATATAGTGTTTAATTAAGCACACGATAGATTTCTCGTTCAGCAAACTACTAGGCCGAGTTGCCAAGTCGCATGTCGCTGGAGAGAAGATAACAAAAAAGCTGCACTTGGAAGATAGTGAGCGGGGATTCAGGCAGGTATAAAAATGGATGAAACTGGGAAATTGAACAATTCGAAATGCAAACTGATTACGATTTAAATTAAAATATACAGGTTAAGCCTGAAATAATTGGGTAAATGGAGAAAACAATTAAGCGGCGCGAAAAATGGTTTCAAATACATTTTTTGCACAAGAAAGACACTGGGAACTATAAATAAACTCATGGACCAAAATATTGCATATTTTTTTTTTTTAATCTTTCTGTACATTTATGCATTTTTTATTGCTAAGTGTATTAATTTGTTCTACATATTGTTATGGTATTGGTACAAAAGTCTAAAAATCAGATTAATAAGATTAAATGAATACAGTAATTAAAAATCATAAAGATGAATTTAGATGTGAAATGGATATTAAAATTATTAAGATGCATTTAGAAAAGAAAGAAAAAAGAATTTAGGTATAATCAAAGAGCATATACTATACTATTCAACATAGTAGGTATTAATCAAATAATAAAGCTTTAATAGTGTGTTGGACTGAAAAAATTAGCTAGATTGCTAAGATGGTATTTATTGACAATAGAACATTTTTTAAACAAAAATCATGTTATAGAATTTTGTAATTTGAAATTAAGAAAGAGAAGCTGCGTGGCGCAGATGGGTTAGCGCCAGGCTTGCATTAAGCAAGTCCTCGGTTTGAATCCCGCTGGGGTCGGAATTTTTCCGTATCCTTGGTGATTAGAATCGGGCTCAGTGAGACCATTCACAGTTAAGCACCAAATTAACTGCGCTCTACTCAGAACCACAGACCT
Source organism: Agriotes lineatus (assembly GCA_940337035.1). Taxonomy (NCBI): domain Eukaryota; kingdom Metazoa; phylum Arthropoda; class Insecta; order Coleoptera; family Elateridae; genus Agriotes; species Agriotes lineatus. The sequence goes on from OW679194.1 coordinate 169,885,638, forward strand.
AAGAGATAGAGTAACAAGGTCAACACATCACCAAGACATACAACTCACACAACGGTTGCTGTGTAAGCACCAAAGGCGCGCTCCAACTCTGTATCCTGAATCCGGGGCAAGTTGAGCATTGTACCGCCAGATGCCAGCGCATAAAGCACCAGCCTCTACACCGCAAGGTAAATGAGGTTACAGATTATACATACATACAAATTAAGAAATAAACCCTTTTTAAAAGTTTTTTAAAACATGTTTGGTGTATAAAAGGGTTAAAATTTGAAATAAAATTGGCGTGGTGTAAAAAAAATAAAAAGTAAAATGTTAAAAGGATAGAAGATGTGCAGACTATATGGATGAGAATACCAAACTAATACAGTTATACATTTGCATCGATTGAATTGGAAAACAAGGAACGATGTACAAGGGAAGAAGATTATATAGACATCATTAGCAGTCTTGTCAAGTGATATTTGGTCGCTTGTCTCTGGTCAAGATTCTTGCTGCAGCGTTGTAGCGGACTTCATATGAGTGATTTGGGTTGAACATTAAAGTAACACAACTATGACTGAGGTCTATTTGGATCTGCACTGTGGTGAAGCTGTAGATGCTCATTCCTGTGGAAAACTAGGTTCCTGTGTTGATTTGGATCCTGATTCTGGACATTTTGGCAGTTGGTTGTCGATTGAGGCTCTCACCGTGGCTTTGAGTGGAGCAGTTGCAGAGTTGGACAAATTGGTTTTAGCAGAGGAGTGTTAAGTTCAATAAAAGGTAACAAAATCCAGGTATTAAAAATAAGAACTGAAAGAAAATATAGATTAAAGTGAATTAATTTTAATTAAGGAAGTACTTACTATTTGAGATTGTCGTATGACAAATGTAACGATGAAGTATTTATAATTGAATTTTCAAAACTAGTTTGAAGTATCATTTGACAGAAGTTTTTGAGTTGTCATAATTAAAATAGGAACATCAAATTTCAGAATATAAGCAATCTAGATAAAAAGAATCCGATCTGATTTTTAGTCAAGTGTATCTACTGGGGCTAGCAGAGAATAATTTTGATTATAAAAAGAAAAAACTAGACATGTCACCCGCATTAATGATAAACGACTAATATCTACTGTAAGGGAGTTTAAAGAAGGTAGAAGACAATTGGGCGGCTTAATAAAAATATTTAAAGATGTCTGTCATACATGAAGATCTGAAACACATCGAATACAGAACAATTGGCAATAAATTGCATAGAACCGGAGTTGTGGAAAATTACTATTGAAGGGAGTAAACAACCAAGATTACGAAGACGAGTTGGGAGTCAGTTCACCCAGTGTGCACATCTCTCATTCAGCTCTTCAGTCATCGCTGAACCTATGTCTAGTTCTCTCAACTGACTTGTACTTATACTCGATATCAAGTAAAGGCATTATTTATATTATTATTTCCTGAAAATAAGAGTTCTTTATTCAATAACATACATCGCTAAACTTAATTCAAAATAAATGCTGATAATATAAATTAACAATAAATAATTTGCTTATTTAACAAACAAAAGAACACAATGAACGTAGCACAATCTTAAACACAGTCTCCTGCAACATGTTTTTTAATCATGTCTTGGGAATTCATGTTTATATCTTGGGCTAGATCTATTGCAGCACATGGCTGTGAAACACTAGAAACATTTTTATTTTCAGGTGATTCACGATTGTTAGTAGACGTAAACAACTCCGGTCGTTTGAGCTTGGGTTTGCTTTTCTTTGTGTATATTTTTAAAGGCTTCTGCTTTTTAACAAAACTTTCTTTGTGAGAGTCTTCTGAATTAAGTTCTTTTTCTTTTGCACTTTTTGGTTTTAATATATGCTTCATATCATATAAAAAATCCTTTTGAACGGGCACTGTGCGGTTGCGCACAGGCCTTGAATTGTCTCGTAACACAGTTAATGGCTCTTCAACTGGGCCTTGGTTATCAGCAGAGTCCTTTGATGTAATCAAGTTCTTTATTTCTGATGTAGGTTCCAACCTTGACATTTCTTGCTTCTGCACTGAACTAGTGTGAATATCAGAATGGCTTAAGGAACCAATGTCAGTTCCAAATATTACTTCCATAATCATTTTACGAACTGAAGGATCTTGTGAATCTGGTAAACTGGAGTTCTTGACACTTGCTGTTGAAGTAGAACTTTCCATTTTCTGCTCATCCAAAACCGACTGTGACGTTAAATCTTTTTGTACTTTGGTTGCACCCCGCTTTTCATTTTTATACAATGGCCTGGTGTTTCCAAGATTATGTGTTTTATCATCTTGAACTTGACTCCTTTTACAACATTTACGGAAATCAGTGGAGAGTTCAACAGTTTTCCAAATAGGAATATGCAGTACAAAGTTTGTAAGCGTTGCGTCATCGTGGGCATCATGAACTTTTTCAGTGTGCCGATCACATTTAGACCGGTTATATGACATAAACTGACAACTTCTGCATTGATAACGATACCAATTAAAATGGACTGCCATGTGTTTCAATAGCGATTTATTTGATTTAAAAATTTTCTTACAAGGAAGACATGCGTGCTTTTCTTTATCTATGTAACTTGCGGATTTAGTTTCCAATGTTACTTTAGCTTTTATTTTTGATGTACTCGCAACTACTGCTTTCTTGGCATCTTTGTTATCACTTTCTACAGAATTTTCAACTTTCTTCCGCTTTACGTTCTCTGGTTGAAGATTTGCTGCTTCGTTATCTACCTTACGTTTGCCGCCCTCTGTAATATTTTGCGGCAGATAAATACATCTCGCTTGTATGATACTTTTCCGAACTGCATTGTCTATATCGGCACTAGACTGGCTGTTTATATTAGCGACATTATGAGATTCCATTTTGGAGTTTACTGGAGCAATGGTTGTAAGTTCCTGGTTAAAACCATCATGTGGTTTCACTTCATCACCACTTATAGGTTCTAAAGTGTTTATATCTTTATTCACAGACACTGATTCGTTTGTTGGTACAAAATTATTTTCATGTAAGTTTAACACTACGTTGCTTTTGCTTCGTGTCACCATATTATTGTCACTTGAATCCAGCTTTATTTCCATTGCTGATTTACTTTCTCCTGCATCTTCTACGATACTAAGGGACAATTTAACACTAGTTATGGCATCATTTGAACTACTATTTCTACTGTTACATCTTTTGTGTTGACTAATTTCATTCAGTTCTAACATGCGTGCATCATCGGTAGTAATGTTGGATTGTATACTATCACTTTCCTTAGCAGCAATTTCTTTCGGTTCTAACATGCTTACATCATCGGTAGCACTGTTGGACTTTATACCATCAGTTTCGTCAACAGCAATTTCTTTCAGTTCTAACATGCATGCATCATCGGTACTAATATTGGATTTTATGCCATCAGTTTCATCAACAGCAATTTCTTTCGGTTCTAACATGCTTACATCATCGGTAGCAATGTTGGCCTTTATACCATCAGTTTCATCAACAGCAATTTCTTTCGGTTCTAACATGCTTGCATCATCGGTAGCAATGTTGGCCTTTATACTATCAGTTTCCTTAGCAATACTTTCTTTCGATTCTAACATGCTTGCATCATTGGTAGCAAGATTGGATTTTATACTATCAGTTTCCTTAGCGGCAATTTCTTTCAGTTCTAACATGCTTGCATCATCGGTAGCAATGTTGGACTTTATACCATCAGTTTCCTTAGCGGCAATTTCTTTCAGTTCTAACACGCTTGCATCATCAGTACCAATAATGGATTTTATGCCATCAGTTTCATCAACATCCATTTCTTTAAGTTCGAACATGCTTACATCATCAGTACCAATGTTGGATTTTATACCATCGGTTTCCTTAGCAGCAATTTCGTTCGGTTCTAACATGCTTGCATCGGCAGTATCATTGTTGGATTTTATAACATCAGTTTCTTTAACAGCTACTTCTTCCATTTCTCTGCAGTCATCTTTACCAACTACAATCTCATTAGGTTCAGGTACTTCCACTACATCGTTAGTTTTATGTTCATCGGTATGAATTATTCGAATTATGTCATCTTTACTAATTTGGTTGTAACCATCTATTTCTTCCTGACTATCTCGAGTTACTACAGCATGGGAGTCTTCATTGTCAGATGTGTGTTTTACTTGAAGAGTTCTTTTAATGTAATCATATCTACACAGTCTCTGTGCAATTATAGGTTTTCGCCGTCGTGCTCTACTTGTTCCATTTTCACTATTTGTAGTAGCTACTTTGGAACTTTTTACTTTTTCTAGTTTTTCTTCAACCTGTACACGTTTGGCACTATTTTCCTTTATGGTATTACAGACAGCAATACGTTTTGTACAAAACTGGGAATGCGAATGAAGCGCAGCTTTACGCTCATACTTCCGGCCGCACCCTCCACATCTTTGTATCTCATTGTCGCCTTCCAGGTCATCCATCCATTGCTAAAATGAAAAAAAAACATTTCAATATGATTGTATTATAATTTAAAAACATGGCTTTAACTACGTAATGTTTAATTTTTGTGTTCTTTTTAACTTTCATTTCTAGCATAAATAAGGATTTACTTAATATATCTAGTTACTATTAGTTGCAGTTCCGAGATACATACAAGTTTACACATCCAAAAGTTAGGTGTAGTTGATTTCAATGAAATCAAGTGTACATTGTAACAAAAAATAACAAAAATGCCTGTAGCGCTATACAAGAAAACACAGCATGTTCAAGTTTTCAAATCACGTCTGAATTTTGCTTATAACAATAGAATGCTTGGATGCATTTGGATATTTGGTATGACACTCTAAACTAGTGGTTATTATCGGTAGGCTACTGGTGGATGAAAGAGGGGTGTCATGACACCAATTAAATAGTAACTATTTAATGGCAGGGTCGACAACTTAAAAAAATTCCAATGGTAATTTTTTTGTCTTTGTAATTTTTGATACTTATTACGATGCAACCAACAAAATAAATCTGGATGACTGCATTGTGTATTTTAGAAATGAGCAATGGACCCAGGCCTCCCGTATTCTCTTCTTCTAATTATCACTATATCTGACTACTTATTCTCAGTTTCCTACTTTTAGTAGTTTCCATGTATCTTGCATGACGTTCTCTGCCCGTCGAAGCCTAAGTCTTCTTCTCGGCCTTGCTCCTTTGAAATGTACTTTGTATATCCTCTTAGGTGTTCTTTCTTCCTGCACTCTGATTATATGTCCGACCCATTTTAATCTTAGAATTTTGATGTAGGTTACCGTGTCTGTAAAATCATATATTTCGTTTAAGTTATGGTTATATCTTATTCTCCACCTTTCTTCTTCTATCGAGCCGAATATTCTTCGTAGTATTATTCTCTCGATTCTTAGCAGCTCATCTTATGGTTTCTTTGTCAATACCGAGGTTTGGCTTTCATAGGCCACCAGTGGTCTAACCATTATTTGATATAGTTTTAGTTTTATCTCACGGTTAACTATATTGCTGATTTAAATAAGTTTTAGAGAGAAGTATGTTCTGTTGCCTGTTATTATTCTTGGTTGTACCTTTTGAACTATCTCATTGGTCTCATTAACTTGTGATTCTAAGTAGTTGAAAAGAGTACTTCAGAATCTCTGTTTTCTATTGTTGGATTTTGTCTCAGTCTTATACTAGATTATACGGCCAGACATTTGGTTTTCTCTTCATTTATTTCTACATCAATTTCTGATGCTTTTTTCTCTAATTTCCTGTACGCGTCTTTTATGTCTATTACTGCTCTTGCAGGATATGTGTGTCGATCAGAATACCCGAAGCATCGGCTCGGCACACAGATAGTAAATACGAATTTTTAAGTGAACAAACGGGTTAAATATAGTGTAAAGGTGCAGTGCAGCCCCATAGTAAAGGAGGCAACGGGAGCAGTAAAAATGAAGTCAGTAATTGGCTGGAAAATGAAATTAAGAGTATAAACAGCTGTAAGAATCATCATCAGCTCAGGAATCGTATCAAGCACGGGAGAATATAATAATAAGATATAAAATGTATAGCACGGACGAGTTTACGAAGGGAGAAAAAGGAAGAAATTTGGAAAATAGGTACATGGAACATTCGGAGCATATCAGGAAAAGAAAATGAACTTGAGGAGGAATTCAAGAAAGCAGGGTTAGATACACTCGGGATAACGCAAACCAAAAAGAAGGGAAATGGTGAACTAGAAATGGAAGGACATTTATTAATTTACAGTGCAGTAGACAATAGACAACAAGCAAAAGAAGGAGTAGGATGCATAATAAAGAAAGAGAAATACATCAACAAATAGATAGAGATATTGTTACCGTCAATTTTCGCCTTACAGTATTTTGCGACATATTTTCAAATTGCGTCCGGGTATCGTGCACTGCTGATACGCCGTCAATGAGCGGTTGCAACTCGGAAAGTTTTCATCTTGTTCCGGCGTTTAATTGAAGAAGGTCGTCTGGAAATTTTGGCGCTTTTCGAAACCGCGATTTGGCGAAGAAAATGTTCTATTAACGTCTAGACACTTCTTACCCTTTGTTTATAGGGGATATGTGCACGTTTCGATATTTCTCTTGGGTGAATATAGAGATGGGGCAGATTTTTAACGCCAGAACTTTCCGAATACGACATTTAGGAAATTTAGTGTGACTATGACCGTCTTCAACCCCTTTTCGATTACCCGCTAACAGTTTATTTCAACAATTTAATCCCCACCAAGTGATTGGCCCCAAATTCATTAGAAAATCCCAGCTTGCTTGCACGATGCGAATCCGACGAACCTGCTGATAGCGCTTATCTTGTCGCACACCCGGCGTGCCTAGCTTGCGTGCTGCCGTTTTCCTGAACCGGCTATCGACTCTACGAGAGTCCGTTCCTGTGGAACTCCTACTACAGGACTGCCCTGAAACAAGCTTAAGGTAACAATTACCCGATTTATTATCTGTGCTACCGTCTTGCTTCCGATGCTACTGCAAAGTAAACCATGCTTCACATGAGTGCGGTCGTTCAATAGATAAAGAACCGCCGTCAGTAAATACACCCTGAAATTGGGCGTTGATTGTGTAGCAATTAGCGTAATTTGAGAAATTTATGTGCGAAATTTAGCTGTCGTCCGAGAGGGACGCATTATTCAATTTGATCGATTTTTAATATGTTAAATACGAGGCCTCACCTCATTTTAATTTGTTCACTTTTAATCATGCTATACGAAGTTATCTGGTTTGTTTGGATTCTATAGAACTTTTTGGTTACGATCTCCCGTTTGCAAAATTCTTTGTGAACTTAAATACCGCTAAGCGAGGAATGATCTCATTTCTTGAGGTCTTCCAGGAATTTCCTAACGTTTATGATTAATTGTGTTTAAGTTGGTCAGTCTGTTCTGTGAACAAGGATCCTTGGGGAATTTTTATGCATGTATGTCGGCCCTTTAATTTTATATATGTATATTGTGTGTGTGTCTGGCTTTACGAGTAAATAAAACGCACTTTTCTCCCCTGCACTTGATTGTTTCTGTTACCCTTAAATTGGTGGCGCCGCACCCATCTAAAGAACCCACGGCCGTCTCTGGCTTCGAGCTGACCGGCGAACCCTACTTAGCGATTGATAGTGACTTATCTTGAATGTAATAGTAAAGTTAATAAATAAAGTTTGGAAAGATGAGCAAATACCACAAGATTGGGAGGTAGGAATACTGATGCCAATACATAAGAAAGGGGACAAAAGGGACTGTTCTAATTGCAGGGGTATCACTTTGTTCTGCATAGTGGCCAAAATGTATGAATGGATCCTGGCTAAAAGACTAGCAAGGATAGTTGAAAGACAATTAGAGGATACACAAATCAGATTCAGAAAAGGAATAGCAGTTCAAGACCACATATTCACTTTGAAACAACTGATAGAGAAACAAGCTAACAACAAAATATATGTGGTCTTCATAGACATCAAGAAGGCGTTTGATAGTGTACCTAGAAAATTAGTTTGGAACAGCCTAAGTAGAAGAGGAGTGGGTGATAAACTAATAAACTGTATACTAATAAACGGGAAAACTATATACAAAAACACAAGAAATTACATTAGAACTAGAAAAATAAGATTGGAAGAATTTACAACTACGGAGGGGTTGAGACAAGGAGGAGTCCTCAGCCCAATACTATTCAACGTAATTATGGACGATGTAATGAAGGAAGTGTTGAGAACATGAACTAAAGGTAAGTTCACGAATCTTGCCGCTGGTGGAAGTAGAGCACTGCAGACACCTTTTTAGCCCCGTCTATATTTTCCACTTTTACGTAAACGGGTTGTGTACCAACAAAAGTGGTGGTGTTCAATATTTAACATGTTTTAGCTTGTATGCCGGATGGCAGTCCTGATTCTACGGCAGTAAAGAACCAGCCCTTCCCCTGAGCGTTTTAAAGCCAGTGCAACCTCCTGTAACCGTCCATCATAACGAGGTTGGGGCTACGTATCCGGTTAAAGTTTCCGATTGTGTCGTAAAGTTGCGTTTTGTGAGTAACAGATTGGGCGCCCATCATGGGGCCTTGTTTTGCCCACTTGAGGACTTGTTTTATGTCGCTAATACCGGTTTTGGCGGTAACAGATTTTGCGCCCAACATGGGGCCTTGTTTTTTGTCATTAACGTCCTTATAGCTCCCAAGCGTGTGGTCTTGTTTTGACCACTTGAGGGCTTGTTTTATGTTATTAATACCGATTTTAGCGGTAACATCGTATCTTATTAAATTGGAGAAAATTTAATTTTATTGCATGACAAAAATTTTACACTTAAAAGTTTTGACATTTATTAATAGAAAAACATTCATTAATAGAAGTAATTAATAAACAATTTTAGAAAATAAAAAAATTATTCATTAATAAGGGTCGTTAATAAATGATTTTCTATACATTAATGAAACGCATACATAAATGATCAACGGAATATTTATTTTATTATTAGTTTCTTTTGCGAATAATAAATAGTTTAATAGGTTTCTTTAGTATTATTTAGTTTCTAGTATTAATAAAATTAACTGCAATGAAATTTTAAAAATACTTTAAAAAATTTAAGTATTTAATGAATTACCTTACCTACCACAGCAGTTTTCGTAAATGCTTTACATTTACCATTTATTGACAATGTCAAACTGACAAGTAATTAAATTCATCAAAGTGACACATACTAAGACAGGCAACTCCGGCGTTGAATGCTATAATTTATTTTTGGATCAGTAATGGCCGCTGACATTTGTGTTTGCCTGACTCTTATATAACTATATACAGGGACTCTATGTCACCCTAACCTAGCCTGCTGGGAAGAGGAAAATTGTGAATGGATACATATAATCAAAACTGTTATCAAGTCAAACGAATCGATGGAATACAAACAATAAAATACCTGGTTTTCATCAAGCTTTCCTTGTGGATCAGTTGAAGACTTGTAACTAGTCTTCCCATTGCTACTATCCAGTTCAATCTTTCCGATTCTATTTGCATGAATTTGATTTCGCAGTCTCTTCACTTGAGCTGGAGTTTTGCGATGAATCTTGTACAAATGTCGGAACACACCCCACGTGTTAGCAAATGTATCTTCACACTCTGTACATTTATAAACTTGCCGTGTGTTGTTATGTTTGTAATTTATATGATAAGTTAACGTCTTTTTTGTTGAAAACTTTTGGTCACACACAGTGCACATGAAGTTATTTTTCAAAACTCCACTTTTTTCAGCTTCTGATGTAACAATTCTACCATCAAATCCCAAGATTGCTTCATTATTATCTAAGATGTCATGTATTTCCAATACCTAAGAATTACATAAATATAGAAATCTAACTGGTTTATAGTCAAATAAAATTTAGGCTAACATTTCAAAACGATTTCATTACCTGAGTTTTCATGAAGTCCATCTTAGAATGTTCCTCAATCATGTTGCGAAACATAGTTTGAAAAACGCCTGAAGTTGAGTCCCCTGTTGCCTGCAATGAAATATGACTTTTTGTTTCCTCTTTTTCAGAACCCTGAGATTCACTCGAAACATCTTCTGCTAAGCATTGCTCGGTAATCAGGGTGCTTTGCTGTTTGTTGAGAAGGCGACAAAGAACCGAACTAAGGTTTTTCTTATCTTTAGGTTCTGGGTGAGTAGCATCAGCATCAGGATGAACAATTTCCGCTGATTGTCTAGACTTTGAATCACATTTTGGTGGTACAGGCGAACTTTCACGAGAAGTTTGCTTCCTTTTTGAATTCTTAATTAGCATGGTTGCATCTTCTTGCATCACTTGGAATTCGTTTTCCTGAAAATAATGACTTAATTAGTTATATCTTTGATCACTGTAATACTGCAATGAAGCTTTATAATTATTGGTGATGCACTACTTATACAATTACTTATACAAATCTTCACACTATTATAACTTCAGCAAATCCTAAAATATTCACACTATTTTGTTTTACATAGATCAATACCTATTTCTAACGCTGTTGTATGCAGAATGATTATAATTTGTTAAATTAATGTGGACTTATAGCACTAGAAATATGAGAGAAATATTGTGAAATGCATTTCGAAAGAACGATTAGACGAAATTCTAGTGGCAAAGTTATTGTCAATAGCCCTTCAAGGACTCGTTAAAAAAGTTAGGAGGTTCCCGACCTATGGCTTTGAGTAGATTTCAAGCGCTTGAAAGAAAACTTAATAAATTTCCTGAATTCAAATTCCAATACCTTGCATTTATGACAGAATATTAAACATTAAATCACATGCCAGAATTGAAGAACGATCAAAATTTAGATGAGAAATATTATTTACCTCACAATGTGGTAATGAAAGGGAGCAGTGTTACCACTAAATGTCTTGTAGTGTTTGATGCGTCAGCAAAAACAAGTTCAGGGGTTTCCCTTAATAACGATCAATTAGTAGGTCCGACATTGTAACAGGATCTCCTTTCAATTTGTTTACGTTTTAGAAAATATAATTTTGTTATGAACACTGATATGTGATATACCAAAAATATAACGGCAGGTGCTCGTTCAAGAAGACCAGAGGAAATATCAAAAAATTATTTGGAGGTCTGATCCTAGCCAACAATTAAAATATTACCGATTAAATACTATAACTAAAGCTAGGATAGTTAGGCAAAATAAAGTCTCGAAAAAGGCAGGCAAAAAGGCAAAATAAAAGATTTAAAAAAGCACTAAAAAGGCAAAAATAAAGTAAAAAAGGCAAAAATAAATTAAAAAAAGGCAAAATAAAAAAATGCAAAATTAAAAGAAGTTTAACTGAGAAATACAATCGATGCACTTCACAAATCACAATGTTAACACATTCAAAAATTGTGACAAACTGGCTGATTCAGTAGAAAACTTTCTCCTGACAATACTGGTACCCTCATTAAAATTAATCTCAAGAAAATCCTTATGAGAAATTTTCAGCCCCTAACAATATAGGGTTAAACCCACTAAACCTCTTACCTGTAAGTGCTTGGGAATAATACTTTTCACAATTTATTTCAAAAATTTAAAATGTGCACTTTCTTGGAAAATTGCTAGTACATTCTTTTTAAATTGAAAATGTAAGAACTAAATTTCTTAAAATTCTAATTTAATATATCATAAAAGGCACCAAAAAGCAAGAAAAATAGGAAATTCCTCAAAAAAGGCAGAATCCTTAAAAAAACGCAAAAAAGGCAAAATAAAATTTGCATTTTTGAATTTCACGCATTCTAAAACAGATTTAAAATTGGGTCTGCCTTTTATCCTTCCATTTACTAAAAAAGGCAATTTGCCTAACTATCCTAGCTCTAACTATAACATATGGCACTGTGCCTGCACCATATTTGGCTGTTAAATGTTTATTGCAGCTAGGTATTGACAATGAATCAAAATATCCAATAGCGAGTAATGTAATAAAAAATGACTTTTATATGGACGACTTCTTAACTGGAACCGAGACAAAAATAGAAATGCTTCTATTACAATGGCAAATTACTGAGATTTTGGGAAGCACAGGAGTTGTTCTTTGTAAGTGGTCTAACAATCGCCATACTATAATCATTTTCATATAAACACTGTTAGTGTGTTGCGCATAGGTAAAAATGAACAAAATAAAACTTTTTTGGGACTCTGACCATGATTTTATTAACTACAAGGTAAATACTGAAACTACAAAGTTAAAAAAAGTAACAAAATGAAGCATTCTGTCCATAATAAGCCAAATTTTCGATCCAATAATTATTAATGGTGTTGTCAGCGTGGCGGAGCCAAGGCTATGAATTTGTTAGCGATTATCTTCAATGCCTTATATTATTGGACTGACACCACAAAAGTATTAGCTTGGATTCGGGGTCCAGCAAATAGGTGGAAAACATTTGTTGCCAATAGGGTTGGTGAAATTCAGTCACTAACGAATGTCACTTACTGGCATCACGTCAAGTCCGCTGAAAATCCTGCCGATTAAATATCACATGGCACAACAACGACATCTTTAAACAGTTCTAACCTTTGGTGGCATGGCCCTAAGTGGCTTTTAACTAATAAATTGAAATGGCAATCAGAAGAAATTGCGTCTGATCTCAATATTCCACAAAAACGAACTGTTTCATGTGTAACAATACCAAGCAAAAACGTAGTTCTAAATGTAATAAACAAATTTTCATCGCTACATAGAATTCAAAGAATAATAGCTTACGTTACACGTTTCATTGCCAACACAAGATTAAAAAATAAAGATCTGAGGTTGTACAAGAAAATTGTCAATAAAAAAAGTGCAATCTTGTCATTGAATCCATTTTGTGCAAGATTGAATTATTCGTGTTGGAGATAGAATAACACAGGCAAAGCAACCGTATGATAAATTACCAAGGAGTCATATTTTAACTGAACTCATTTTAAAGAATGAACACACAAGGCTATTGCATTGTGGGGCTCAGCAATTATTATATTCGATAAGGGAAAGGTATTGGCCAGTTTTAGGACGAAATTTATGTAAAGGAATAATTAAGAAATGCACAACCTACTTCAGAGCAAATCCGACTAGCCCAAACTATATTATGGGGGACTTGCCTGAAGTAAGAGTAAATAGTTATTCTGCCCTTTTTAATGTGGGTGTTGATTACGGTCGCCCTTTCTATATAAAAGATCGGAAAACGTGAGATGCAAAAATAAGAAGGCTTATATATGCTAATTTATTTGTATGTGCACAAAGGCTGTACATATAGAATTGCTATCGGAACTGGCGACAGATGTTTTTAGCCACCTTACAAAGTTTTATCGGTGGGCGTGGTAAGCCAAAAAACATTTCTTCAGACAACGGCCTTAATTTCGTTGGCGCAAAAAACGAATTAGTAAAACTTTATGCATTTCTTCAAAATTGTTCTCCGGATATATCTAATCAGCTGACTCAGAGTGAAATTAAGTGGCATTTTAGTCCAGCACGCTCCCCCCATTTTGGTGACATATGGGAGGCGGGAATTAAAGGTGCCAAATATCATGTAAATAAAGTTGTAGGGAATAACCCCTTAAAATTTGAGGAATGTTCTACAATATTAACACAGATTAAAGGCGTCCTAAATTTTAAACCTTTATGTCCTTTAACTCATGATCCTAATGATCCAAGTGCATTGACACCTGCCCATTTTCTAACTGGAAAAACACTGACGGAGTTTACCTCAAAATCGGCTGAACAAATTTCAACAATTCCAAGCAGCAATTCAACATTTTTGGGCACATTGGAATAACGAATATTTGGCAGAGCTGCACACCAGAACCAAGTGGAAACAGCGGTCTCAAGAGCTCCTACAAGTTGGGTCATTGGTGTTTATAAGAAAAGACAATGTACCACCGCTAGACTGGCGTTTGGGAAGAATAACGTCCCATCATCCCGGAAAGGACGGGATAACCCGAACAGTGACTGTAAAGGTGCGTGGAAGTGAAATAAAACGCGCAGTGAATCGTGCCTGTGTATTGCCAATACACAATTAACCAACATTAACACAATCAAAATAGTGTATGTATTGTATAGTTAGTTGTAGTGTATGGATTGTATAGTTAGTTATATATTGTACATATTGTATAGCTTTTTTTTCTTGTTAATGTGCAAATGTGCACCCTGCATGTTTTTTTTTAAAGTACTTGGTACTTCCAAGGCAGGAAAAATGTTACGTACCGCAGGTACTGGTTTTAAGAAAGGCTGACCTTCCTTGTAAGGAGGGGTGAGGGTGCAGATGGCAAAAATGTTCAGTTGACCACTGCAGTTAGACAGCATTTGTCAGGCAGTAATCACGTAAGTTACTGGCCAAATTAGTTGTATTTTTTATATGTTAAAATACAGTCCTCTTTCATTTGTAAAATTAACCACCGACGTCGACAAATGCTGTGGATGTGGGTTATAAAAACGATGATGATATAATTAGAGGCGATCATGTTGATGTACTTACATGAAAGGCTTTAACGCATAACAGGAACTTGAACCCGACGCTTTAGAAGATAATAGTGGGCCCGTCTTTACGGGAAAATATAACAAAACTGTGGAAAACACACCCACTCCCACAAAATGTGAGAACTACAGCAAAAACCATTATTACAATGATGCTACCTGTGGTTGCACCTAATCTGCGTGAAGTCGAGGAGCCTTTGAAAATTTTGAAGTATTTTTTGGTACTGATATACATTTGATGGCCCACACAAATGAATATTTGGAATTGGTAGCTGACGTCATGAGACTTACACAAGACAAATGAATAATGTAAAAATAGAGGCTTTTTTAGGTCTGTTGCTTTTGAGTGCTGTTAATTAGATGTAAGAATATAACCATAATTATCTATAATCGTTTGTGTTATTGAGTACTATAACTACAGTTAAAATTATCTGGTTAGTCAAGTGACTCTAATTATGTGGTCAACCAAACTTGGATAAAATTATCCAGTCCATCAAATTCGGATAACATTTTCTGGTTAGCCAGAATCGAATAACAACAATAAAAGATTATGTGCTAATTTAATAGAAAGTAGCCCTTTAAACAAATATATCTAACAAAATCTTAATGTCGAACTCATGATGAATAAAGTAAGTTGTTGTATTATCGGTTGAATTTTTTTTAAAGAAAACTTGTGTACTTGTTTTGGATACACAGTACCAAGCACATGTCTAGGGTTGTGGTAATTTTTCAAAGGTATATAACCAAGGTCAATAGACAGAAGATATATAACTGTTTATTGGATGTAAGATCAAAGAACGGTGCAGACATAATCCAACATGAAAAGAAAACAAGGTGGGACAAAATACACCATGGCTGTATATGCGGACCAAGTACAGGCAGACCTTGCCGTTCACAGCTTTGCGGTTCGCTGATTTGATTTTATGTAAGGCACTCTGTTAAAATAAACAAAAGCGCATACAAATTTGTTTACTAATGAATAATATGTCATAAGCGCCAACGTTTTGATGAGCTTTTATTTATTTTAACAGCGATTTAAAGTTAACGTCAGATTAGTGACCTTTATAAGACCGCCGTAAGTAAATAAAGCAGATGTATGCGGTTTATGTCATGAACACCTAAATAACATTATTTATCGCGAACTTATAAACACACTTATCGAGCCTATTCCGGTGAATCTCTTATTACCAAATTGGACCTGAAATAAATTGTAAAATTATAACTTGAATAAACAAACAGACATTCGAGTTCTAGATTCAAGTGGCAGACTTATGTTAGTATGGAATTTTAGTTCAAGCTTTACTGTGTTCTCGAGCGTTTCTGCCGAAAATTGAATTGAGTTTAATTTTTAAAACACGGAAAACCATGTCGTCAAAGCGTAAAGTTTCTGCTTCAGATTTGCCAGACAAAAACGAAGAAAAGTTTTGGTGTTTTGAGGTTGCATAGTATAAATAAATCTAGTTAATAGAACCTAACCCTGTTTTTATCATTTATGTGTTTACTTGCGCATCGCGGTTTTGCACTTTGCGGCATTCTTCTGGAACGTAATCCCCGCGAACAGCGAGGTCTGCCTGTACCAGATGAGTTTAGAGAATAAAAATACACAAGTAGAAAAATAAAACACGTAACAGTTGAATAATTATGGAGCAAGAAGGAGATTACGAAAGAAATGGCAAAAGATTGGATGTCAATTCAAACTAAAAAGGAGTGTGAGAAAAGCTATAAGAATACAACAACGAAAAATACTAAAAAAGCACAAAGAACAGCTGCACAAAATGAAATGCTACGATAGAAGGAAATTAGCAGGAGGAGAGGAAACAAGACGTCAAGACAAGACAGAGAATTGAAACTACTAAATTCTAAAATAGAGGCCTGCAATAGATGGAAGGAACACTTTATAGAAACTTATAAAAGACAGGAGCTATGAGAGGAAATACTCAACAAGATACACAAATTGCAAGAACTAAATACAGTAATGTCCTCTTAATCAGCCGTTCAGTGATCCGCATTATTTAGTTGTTTGCCACTGTTTGTTTTGATTAGTCATGGCACTGCTAAAACATGCTCACAAAACGTCATTGTGACTATATTACACAAACTTAAATGCAGAATTATTGAAAAAGCACTTTAAGAAACATAGGTATCAGATTTCGCCTCGGTTCCTTGAATAATATCTGTCCCATTGTGGCTCCTACGTGTTGTATATTTAACTTAAAATACTCGAATTTAATATATGACACAGTAATCCAGATGTTTCCATTCTTCGAATCGGGCTGGCTTTAATTGTTAGAATTATCACTACTATATGAATACAGACAAAATAACAAGGAAAACATAATAACAGCCATTAAATAAACTTTCAAATGACAAATCAGCAGAAAAGATAAATACCTGGTAAAATGTTCTAAGCACTGTTTATTAAATAAGACCTTATCAGAAAAAACCATTCAAAAAGAATGGGTGGAAAAAAAAGAGACAAATCTCAGTGTAAAAACTGGAGGGCGTAACATTACTGTGTGCAACCAATAAAAATATTTACTCATATCATGTTCGAAGGATAAAAAGAGTACTGGAGATGAAACTAAGAACAAAACAGGCTGGTTTTACATTTTACATTTACATTTTACAGTGATTCCATTTGTGATTTGGTCATGAGCACATTGTTGCCATTTTGCTGTGTAAGTTTCTCGTAGCTACTGATGATGGCAGCTTGGCTGTCGAAATACGTATTTAATAGTTGTTAAATATTTGTGTGGTGAGGAGTTTTAACGAATTGTGATACCCAGGAAGCGGTAGATTTAAAAAGGGCATTAATAGAAGAATAGGTGGAATACACGAGGCCTCCAACAAATTATCGAAGATCTGGAAGTCACGAGAACTAACCATAAGAACCACAGCAGTATTTTTAATACTAACAACCAAAAATGGGAAAATTTCAAAAATAAAGGTGTTCATAAATAACAGCTTGAGAAGACTTTTATACACATACTGGCTAAATAAAATAACTAATGAAGAATAAATTGTAGAAAAGAACAGAACACGAACCAATAAATACCATTACAAAAAGAAGAAAATGGAGAGGGATGGGTCATACCCTAAGAAAGCCGAATTCAAATCATTCAAAACATCTACTACAGCACATGACCAAGGGCAAAAAAAAAGCAGCCGGAATGTAAGAAAGAAGCATAGCGGCTGAACTAAACACTGTAAAGAGCTGAAATGAAATAAAAAATACTGCACAAGAAATCACGTGGTTTCCCCACACCCATAACTATGCTAGTACGTCAATGTACGCCTATAATTGGCCTAACTGCTGTAGGCTGAGTACAAAAATAAAATAAAAAAAATTAAATTAAATTTGCTGATACAGCGTGCCCGGGCCGCATTTTCAGCGACCAGCATATTTCAAGAATAGACAACTTCGCCGAGTTTATTTGTGCGCGGAACTTAAATACATTTTGCGCTCTCGGAATTTGACTTTGCGTTGACCGTTGAATATTAGCGCCCTATTCAAAGTGCTTTCATGCATGCAACGTACAGCCTTTTTATTGTGTATTTTTATATGTATTTTCATGTAATATGCGAGTAAAAATAGCTATCGCCCATAGATAATTAAAGTATTGTTGACAGCTTCACTATATGTTTGGACGTCATCATTCTTGATATTTTATGCACATGTAATTTCTTGTATTTGGGTTTTTTTACAGATTATATATCTTTTTATGTAAACTGTTGGGTTTTAATTGCTAGCCATGTTTGCATGCATCATTTCTGCATTACAGGTGACAACGAGCAACTCCAAAACGATATTAGCTGTCCCTTAGCCGCACTGACGATATTAATAACGTTTTATGCCTCTCCGACTGTTTGAGCTAGCAAACTCAGGGCAATATAAAGTAATAATACAGTAGAGTATAGGGCTGTTTCAACGCCGCATTACAGCTTGAAGAAGAATGCAAATAAAGAGCACCTGGTTCGATTAAAAAAGCATATATAAAGGGACACAGAGATGGGAGAATGATAAATCAAGTCGACCACAT
This sequence comes from Agriotes lineatus, assembly GCA_940337035.1. Classification (NCBI taxonomy): domain Eukaryota; kingdom Metazoa; phylum Arthropoda; class Insecta; order Coleoptera; family Elateridae; genus Agriotes; species Agriotes lineatus. The sequence continues at coordinate 169,904,095 of OW679194.1, forward strand.
CCTAATACAAAATATTCATGCAAATTTCATAATATACTCAAGATCATACAGAGGAGCAGACGCAAACCCAGACCATTATATGGTACAAGCAAAATTAAGTTAGAAATACCAAAAATGGGTAAAAGGAAGACAAAAAAAACCACTCTCAACATCAACAAACTGGATAAAAGAGAAATAAGGAATAGATATGTGGAAGAAGTGTAGAGAACAATGAACAAAGAGGAAAAAAGAAAAAAAAAGCGTTGTATAAAATCAAGACGACAATTCAACGTGCTACAACAAAGACGCTAGAAACAAAATTAAAAAATAAAAAAAGGACTGGTATGACATAAGACTGTAAAAGAACGGCAGCGAGGAACAACATAATGGAACAGGGATCTGAAGAGACCAGAAGGACATATGAAGAAGCAAGATGAAAAGCAAAGATCTGCAGAGATAAAAAAAGGCAGGAGAAAGAAAGACATACAGATTGGTGGCTGCTTGTGCGAACATGGGAATACGCATGACAATAGAGTTTACTCACAATCGGCTAGTAATAGGTACGTTTCTAATCTTCAAAACAGTAGCAAAGTGAGTCATTGTTTACTTTACTTTCCTAGCTAGCCGGGAAAGGTTTTCCCAGCTAGCTAAACGTCACTCTCAATGAACTTGTCATGTTACCTAGCAACAGCGTCGAAGTTTCCTTTATTAAAGTGACTTCTTAAACTGCGATAAAAATACATATTATTTGAAACTTACCTAATTAAACAAATAATGACAAAAACCGATTGTGAGTAAAATAGTATACATACCACGGTGAAAAGTTTCATTCCTGTCTCGAGATCATGATGGAAGTGATGTGCAAAACGAAATAAATGTATTAATAAATGAAATATGGATAAAGAAGTAAATGCCTTGTTAGGAACAGTCGAGATAAAACGCACTGTGATCTAATTTTGACGTGCACTGTACAAGCGCGCATTTCAAAACTTGTGCAAGTCTCGAAGGTTTTCAGCGGCAACACGGAACACGTGCTTGTATGCGGCTTCCGAGAGCACGTAAGAATTCACGAATAGAGAGTGCACTGTACAAGTGGAAATAGACAAGCATGATCGAATCTACCCCGACCCTTCCGTTAAAACGGAGACCTGCAGATATCTGACAGGTGTTGTCAGTTTTTGACGCATTTAGGAAGCTTCTTCTCCGCCTCGTCTGGCAGAAGCGTGGCTTGATTCGGGGATTCTGACACGAGATCTCAACAAGAAAACAAGTAGTTTTGGCATATGGTGTTTATGCCGCTCCACAACTTTGGGCGAAGGGCTAAGACATAACTTCCACTATTCGATTCCCGGTCGTTTAATTGATTCAGAGATTCGGTCTCGAACTAGGAAAGCGTTCACAATGTGCGTGGTTGGTGTGATCCCTCCTGTTTTCTCTGATTGTCTCGTAGTGACCAACCGGCCCCAAAAATGTCCTCGGATGGATTAATTTACCGAGGAACAGATTTACGGGACATAGTTGCAATTCGTACATCCCGTTAGTGAACATCACGAATTTTTGCCAATTCTTGAAGCGCGTGACGTAACAAAAACTGGTGCAGCCAGATTGTGGCGTGCCCGCCTCTATCTTAGAGTGGCCGGAATCTAACAAAGGAGTGAAGCAAAAACACCCAATCTCCCCAACACTGTTTAACCTAGTACTTGAATCCATTTTAAGAAAATCAAACCTAACTTACGTGCTGGAAACAACTATAAATAAAAAAGAAGAAGACTTAAAAGTACTCGAAAGGAAGATAATGAGAACAATACTGGGACCAGACCTACCAAGAGATGAACAAAGAAGATTACAGAAAGACGCAGAGATAGAAAAACAATTAGATGGAGAAAATATATCTAGATATACCGTGTGTCCACAGGAGGACGCACCATAGGGATAACCAAATAGAATAGAAAGATAGGCTAATGCTGTGATCGCCGGCACGCTAAAACGTTATTTTCTGGCTTCTGACTCGCCACTGTATGAAACAATATTGTTATAAATGGTACAAGAAAAGGGACGGTGGTCATAGCACTGGTTGATATTTATATTCTATTAGCACTGTCTTACCTCCATGGTGCGTACTCCTGTGGACACACGGTATAAAAGCAAGAAGACTGGAATGGGTGGGTCATATTATGAGAAGAACAGCAACAGAAATTACAAACAGAATAACAAATTCGACCCCCTTAAGACCAAGAGCAAGAAGAAGGCCAAGAAGTAGATGAAGGAATCAGCTGGAGGAAGATATAAAAATACTGACAATTAAAAACAAGAAAATAAAAAGCAAAGAAAAGAATAGAAGAAAATGACAAAAGAATCCAGAACTAGCATAGAATTGTAAAAACATGTGCACAAGAAGAGTTATCCACCTCATTAAATTGATTAAAGAGCGTTTCGCTAGCCATAATCCCCCGGGATTTAATGGCTCTGATGATGATAATGATGATCACTTAACATATCCCAATCGCTGTGGGAATATTCACTCACACACAAGGTGCAAACAACTGAAATTGAGTGGGGGCACTTTTAATCTTCCATCTTTACCAGGAGCACTGGATTTCACCCTACACATACAAGGAGTGTATATCCTTGTTTAGCATATGCTACTCCCCACAAAACGTCTTTCATAACTTGAAAATTATTTGATGACGTCAGACCGTCCTTATAAGAATTCGATAGTAAAGCGTAAATCATGTACGTATTTCCACCTCCAATATAAAAAATATATTTGAACTGAAAAATTTAAATTGGTATTCAAATTTGTTATTAGTCGATGAAAGCTTACAACGTACTGCGCACATAATGCGCTAATTTTTCACCACCCTGTATAATAATCAACTTCTCAATACAAAAATCGGTGAATAATGGTATGTTATAAGACTAGTAGTGCAAAATTGATATTTTTGTATTAAGTGCGCGAAATCGGTGGTTTTTCCTGTGCATGAGAATGACACTTTGCCGAGACCGTAAGGTCGAGGCTAAAAAGTAATTTGAATGCGTTAAAGAACACTCATTTCGCCCACGAAATACAAACAATATTTTTCTACTAACGCCAAATAAGAATATCAACATTGTTTCGTGCCCCAGTGCGCCTAAATTTTTTGCACCCTAGCCCGCCACGTCGCCAATGGTAACGTAAATAAATATAATAATTTTTTATAACGTTAAAACTTATTGATAACGATATGCGAATGTCCCGTTATTTTGACGGTTGTCGAAAAAATATTTAATAATATATAATTTAGTGCTTAAAAAATAATCGTAAGCAAGTAACGCGCAATCTAGTTGCTTTGTTGACTGAGCTTCTCTTAAGGACGAACAGAAAGTACCCCTTTCGGTGCCGCAACCTGATTGAAAGTGTTTACAGCGGTATTTCCATAACAATAATTTTCTAAACGTCCAAATGTTATAAGAAAAGCGAACTTTCTATTAGCAAGTAATTCTCTTGCTATATATTACATAAAAATTAAAAAGCATTGAACTTAATAGGCTGTGTAGCTACAAAATAATTTTTTATACGGCAAATGAAGTCTGAGACAGTTATCAAATTATAGTTTCCATTTGTTTGAAATTTAGAACTTCTTCTTCTTGGTCGTAATTTAGGCCTTAAAGGCCTGTTATTTCCAGCACTTTATTCTTGAGATGTGGATTGCCAGCTTTCTTTCCACCGCTTTAATGGTCGTCCAGGTAGTCTTCTTCCTCCGACCTTTCCATCTCTTGCTATTCTTGCTATTCTGTTGTTGTCCATTCGGCTTACGTGTTTGTTCCAAATTCGCCTGCGTTGTCTAGTCCATCTCACAATGTCTTGAACTTTACATGTTTCTCTGATGGTTTCGTTTCTGATTCTGTCTCGCAGGGTTTTCCCTGTTATTGTTTGTAATACCCTCATTTCAGTTTTTCGTAGTAGATGTTTTGTTTTACTGGTGTCTGCTCTTGTCTCTGCTGCGTAGGTTATGATGGGCCTTATGCATAATTTGTATATGCGCACTTTGCTATCTATGTTAAGGAATTCATTTCTCAATATTACGTCTTTTAAACATCCTGCTACTGAATTGGCTTTAATGGTTTGGCTAGTTACTTCTTTTGTTAAATTTCCATAGCTAGATATTTCTACACCTAAGTATGTAAATTGTTCAATTGTTTTATTGTTAACCATTAATTTACATCTTTGGGGTTCTTTTGCTATTTGAAATTTAGAACTAATTGTACAAAAATATTGTATTTGCATTTATTGCGCTTGCCATTAGGTATTGACCAAACATCACAATTTTTTTGTATTGTATGGCTTGTGGTAGGAAAACTGGTGTCAGAGTTTTCAGGTTGTGCGAGCGTTTCTGACGGAACCTAAAATGACAACCAGGACCGCAGGCTTAACGTGCTCTCCGAGGCATGGCTGGCTGTGATTTTATTTATTTATTTATTTACTTATATCGTACTCAGCCAACAGCCGTTAGGCCAATTATAGGCGTCACTGTGCATTTATGGGGACTTCCAACCCCACTAACGACTGCCACGATGTTGTTATGACCGCCGGGATCAACTATTTCTGTGACAGCCTTATCACGAGGCGCTGAGAGATGCAGCCATGGAACTCCCATCCAAGTTCTGACCAGAGAGAGCGTTGCTTAACTCTGCTGATCGAACGTGGACGCTTGTTCAAGCTACACCACCCGGGACCTTACTACCACTACAGGTCGGACACCTGTCCGAGTGTCGACTGCCGGGACCATTGCTTAACTCTCGAGACTGTTTGACCGGTCCTTGGTGCATGCGGCTATGCAACCAGCTTTATCACAAAATTGTACGAGTACAAGCAAAAAATAGAAATTAAACCGTTACATAATAATCAACTAGATGAATTTGATAAATTATATGTATATGTAACAGGATCAAATTTCTTTGTTAGTACAAAATATTATTAACTGATACAGTATTACCAACAACGCATTCATTCAAACGCAGACGAACATGGAGGACACCCAACCTTACTTACCTGGCAATTATTACGGCAGTTCGTATGGTCATTCTGATTATAGGACTCTCTGCAGTAGTTCCTTTTGTGCAGTATAAAGTTAGCGAGGCTTCTGAATATGGTCCGGCAAATGCGACATTCGTACATGATGTCACATTCGTAAGTAATATACCGTCGCACCTGAAAGTAAGAATTGTTAATTTAAAATTAAATGCATCACATGATGTACCTCATCTGTGGCAGTTTCAAAAAGTGCCAAAACCTGGCTCAGGCCAAAGATGCTGGTGTCAATGGGCTTGCGAATGTGTGAAAGGTCAATTGGGTCATCGCTCGAATACGATGGGGCCCTGCCTAACGTAGTCTCGAGCGGCTTCTTGCTCTTGCTCTTAGCAGCTGCCCTGGTGGTCATCTTTTACAAAAACGTTAGTTCAGCTAGCTAATAGTGAAGCAGGAACCAAAACTGTAAAAATTAACCTACGATTAGTAACAACCATTGAGTTGTACAATTTATAATATCTAAAGGTTTTTGCTAATTCTATCGCCAAATAAAGTAAATGTACGGAATTATTGTTACTAATTACCTATTTTTCTTAATTATAATTGTGCACTGCCCAACATTTTAACATAATTTGACGACTAGAATGTGAGTAGCACAAAGCTTGCAGTGGATTACTTTTCATTCAATACAACATAACAAGCATTTAGTATGTGGCATATATAAACTAATAAAGCACTAAAAACGTTTAATGTGATAGTTAAAAATGTACATTTGTCTTGATAATTACGCCGGTTGAAAAATTTGTCGATACCTCATAATCACATTTCGACTACTGCAGTATCAAACAGTACTAGACTAAAGTAACAAATTCACATAAAAAACTCGTCCCAAATACTTTTTATTTACGAAAATATCACTTACCAAGAGCTACGAAGTAGTTTCAGGTCTGTCGAAACATGGTCGCCTTCGCACGACTCCCATCAAATACTTGTCACTTGAGCAGCATAAATACGGCTTAAGACGTGGTCTTATTTGCCAAAATGGTATATATCGTTGGCAGACAATTAACGTCTGTGGAAATTGCACATATGCAGGAATATACCTCTCCAAGAAAGCAAAGTGGAGGTCATGTACAGGGCTTGTCTCTCCCTAAATTTTTAGCAACAGCAAGCGCTCAACTACAGGAATCGGTGCAGATCTGCTGTAATCAGATATTGAGGTTTTAATAGAAGTCGAATATAAGAACATATCGGTCCTACAATATTAACTATGCCCTAAAATGAGCTAGAATACCTGATATGGATCCATCAGCTTTCCTCACAATATGAAAAAGCGTGTTTGCTTCGACTCACAGGTGGCAGCACCAATTTCTAACCTAAAAATGTGTTATACAATCATGCGAATTGTCATTTTTTGAGGTTTTCAGCCGTTTTGATAATATTTTAAGTAAAAATGAATCACATGCAACGTATTTTAAATGTTACTAAGGTACTACATATTAGTTGCTAATTTTTTTGCAGAACCAGCATTAAAAGAACTAGAAAGTACTAGTACTTGAAATTGAAAGTGCACACAATAATAAAGTTGCACACAAAAACTAATTCTGATTAAAATAGTCTTATCAACCCTGTTAATTGCTTTGATTTTGTGCAATTATAACAATTTCTATTTAATTTAATACTAGTTCTGTAAAATCTGTAAACATGTTGGCAGGGTGTATAGATAAAATTCGCTAAGAATTAGCTACTCGTTTTCAACATATATCGTTGTCCTATCAATTATTAGTATTATATTCGTATTTTTCAGTTATTGTTCAAGTACAACTTATCGAACTTAAGGCAGACGAATAAAATTATTCCATGTGTACACCTTATAACACAGCGGTATGTCTCAACAGGCGAGTCCCGATCCTTGCAAAAGCCAGAAAGTATACTAGTGAGACTCTTAGATCGAATTCCGTTTTTCAGTATATCAAAAAGCGTGAGTTAATAAACTTAGTAAATAACCGCATGTGATTTACAGTGTTAACATTGCAGCGTTTGAAAGTGACGGGCTATATTCTGTATGAATCCATTGCAGACCATATCAATTACGGTGAAGTGTTTCGCAAACTAAACCTACCCGACACTTTTTATTCTTGGTTTGTTATTACGGAATTACATATTTGGATGGTAATGGTCCGGTATATGGCAGAAGGCGAAGAGGGCCGACATGTACGAAATAGGATTATTGAAGCCTTATGGACGGATGTAAACCATAGAGTAAAAAAACTAGGTGTAGGTATATACAATATTTTCTTAAAATGCTAAATGCTGATGGAAGTGGAAGTATGATGATTGTGACGAGTTATAATGGAATAATTGTCCACAACATAAATAGAAATTTGGAAACGAATAATACAGTAAGCGCAGTGTAACCATAGAAATCTGGCGCAGGTCATGTCGTATACACTCGCCTCTGAACTTATGTATTTTTATTGTCTATAAATCAGGACCTAAGGCAATATTTAATTTATGCTGCGTATTGGCACATTTTATTTCTAAAATCGGAAGCTTCACCTTCAATGCTGCATAAAGAGCAACTTTTTCTAAGGTTACGGTGTGCTTATTGTAGTTAGAGAATTATAATCAATAGCACCAAGAGTACCAATGTAGCGGAAGACATTTCTATTTATTGTTAAATACTTGCTTTACTAAGAAAACGAGAGAAGATCAAGTGATTTGCAAACAGACTTATAACCGAAGTACTTAAAGAAACGAAGTACAGTAGATTCTTAATAATTATCCAAGATAATTACCCGAAAGTGGTACACGCAAAATGGAAAATCACTGATAATGCAAAATACACTGAAACCTGGGCATATGGGTAATAAAAGATTACACAACAAACTATTTCTGACAGAAGAAATGTTTAAAATTCAAAACAATCGAATAAAAAAACAAGAGGCCCATAGTGGTAACATACATTGCCTGCACAGTTAATTAACCCCCAAAGCGGATAATCAAGAATACTGTATGTGAAAATAAATAATGTAAAATATATTTAATGAGAATTTAAGTAGAATAACTTTTCATTAGATGAAAGAAATTATTTAAAACACTTATAAATATGGTTTATCCAGTTGAATGTAGACTACACTCTTGTTTTAGGTTCTTTTTCACATTGTTTTTAAAAGTCCACAACTCTAGAAGTAATTAGGGAAAACGTAAGTCATTCTTAAATATCCAATCCTTTATCTAATAGACTTGTCTGTCCGTCCGTCCGGGACGCTGTTTCCGCAGCCAAACCGTAAGAGATAGAGAAAAAAGTTATTAAAGTTATATGTTTGGAATGGTCATGTCAGCTCAGGAACCGAATTTCAGTCACGTGACACTTCCGGTTTTCGAGAAATCACAAAAAAGACCATTTTTCAAATAGAACGCGTATTAAATAAAAATGTTTCAGTAGCCAAACGGAGCTGCGACCCTCTGAGCCTTAAAACGTCGATCGGTTAGGCAACCACTTTGACACCTTCCAGGTCTGGGTACAGTTCTTATTTAATACGCATTCTATTTGAAAAATGGTCTTTTTTGTTTTTTTAAATGAGACATTTGTCTCACTGGATTGCTTGTTCTTTTACTATTAGAGGAGCAACTAATGTATCACTATCAGTTTAAAATTCGTAACTATAATATAATAAATATATTTAAACTGATGCTTATCATTATTTCATTATAAGTAACGTCTTTCAGACGAATTCAATAGTGGTTTAAATAACCATTTTTTAAAGTATGTTTTAAAATATTATTGCAAAAATGTGAATTTTAGGAAAATAGAAGTTTAACTGTAGCACACATTGTAGGCTGTCACTGTAGATCGTAATGGGCTCTGTAACTTAAGGATTAAAATGTAAAGTAAATTTGAGCAAATTGCATCTCTAATAATTAAATTTAAAAAGTTATGATAGCCATTAAAGTACCAAATATATTGACAATCTCAGGTCAAATACCTCCAAGGAGTACATAGCCTTGTAGTTTGCTTTTACTTATAGGTGCGTGCATACGTGAAATGCTTGAGTCCGGAATGAAAACGCTTGTAAGACAGTAGAATCGTTAATTGTAATGTGAGATGCTAGTGCTGATTGTATCGAAGATGGGTCTCTAACTGCTCAAGCTTATTGACAACCCTGTTACTTATAGCAAAATAGGTGAATGTCCCTTTCTAGAATTGCAGTTTCCTTACAGCAGGGCGATGGAGCTGTGGAATATCGTTGGAGCTCAGTACATTAAAGAATTACTGTTAGGAATTTGGTTGCTGGCCGCAACCCTTTGTCCAGGGTGGTCAGCACACTGTGAATTCTACGAAAAGAAAATTCCGTTGCTGTGATTGCCACATACTTATATTCACTACTGAGAACAAGCAATTTAATTTCGTATTTAAAATTGAAAGGTTTCAATTAGTTAAATAACTAATAAATTATTAATAAATAATGATTTTTAATGAGTGCTTTTATGATACTTAAAGTACAAATAGGCAGAGTTGTAGATTTATTAAAAAATTCATAATTTCACAGCCCTGGGCAGAAAAATCAGGGCAATTTTACAAATATACTGTCGCACAAATGTCATCACTTAGGAATGGTAGTATCGATTAATGAGATAAGGAGTAGACATGCTAAGTTACGAATACTTAACCTTTTGCCAATTACAGTGAAGTCCCCAGTAAGCAGATACCGATGGTTCTACACATTTTATCTGTTTATTGAAGGCATCTGAAACAGGAAGTACTAGTGTTAAATTTCACCAGTTTGATGACAAATGCAATATGCGCAAATTAGGTGTCCGGAAAGAGGGGTAATTTTTACTAAACTGACTTATGAACAGTCTGTGTTCGTGTATTATAGGGTCTGGTTGAAAGAGGCTATTTAGCGTGTGTTAGTAATAGAAGAACATTGGTTCTACAAAATCTACTTGTAGACTTCTAGGAGCATTCTGAAATAAAGCCAGGAAAGATCCAGATGAAATGACGCAGTAGGAACTGCAAATTTGTCAATTTCTGTTTGTTAATACTCACCTTTGCAACACTAGAAACTGCATTGAATCAAATGAAATGATTTTTTTTAATTAGTAGTTGGGTGAGCTGCGGATATTTAAAATTTTTATCCGGATATTCAGTTACACAAAAATATCTGGTTAATCGATTTTATCTGATTTCGGATAATTTTGAGCCACAGATAAATTTAACCACGGATAATTTTTAGCCACTGTCCATTTTTAACCATGGTTAATTTTTAGTTATTGTTTATTTTTATCCATGGTTATTTTTTAGGTATGGTTTTTTTGCCATGAATAGTTTTTAACCATGGTTAATTTTGAACCATCGTTACTTTTGAGCCGTGGTTAAATTTCAGTCATGAATAATTTTTGGTTACATTTAATGTTTGACAATCAACAGTTAATTGTTATTAGGGATGTCGGCGGGTACCCGGGTCAACCCGGGTATATTTTCAGGACCTGGGTACCCGACTAGTAAATTATGTAATTTCTAGTAAGTCAGCCTTTTTCGGAGAAGATAAAAACTTAAAAACAATAGGAATAAGCTCTAGAAAAACATAACCATATGCAGTAATACCCAGAATCACCCCATCCCATACCACATAATGTTTCTTGTTTCATATAATAAATCCGCTTTACGGAAAAATTTAACCCGTCAATAGTACCATTAAATCGCGTCAGTATGGGATGAAGTAACATAAACATCCTCTGTGTGATTTTGATGGGAGAGTAGGAACTATTTCAATTTAGTTCAGTTTAAAACTTTAAAGAATGTTTCGATGTACGCTAACATTTTTGTTATATATTTCGGGTACCCTCGGGTACCCTCGGGTACTGTTTTCGGGTACCCGGGTTTGATTTTAGACCTGGTACGACATCCCTAATTGTTATACAAAGTTATTTCTTATCTTCGTATAATTATTGTAACCACGAATAATTTTAAAATATTTGTAATTGGTGTTAAATTTCAACCCCGGATGGTTTACCAGCGAATAAAAGTTGATATATTTTGTAACAATTACAGGCAACTAGTAATGTTTAGCTATGATTAAATTATTATCCGCTGAATTTAATATAATTGTATTCATGTACCGAGATTTATATATGAATAGTTTTAGTTTAGTATCTATTCCTTGCATTAATTTGAGTGCAGTATAGACTGTTCTGCACTGGTATACATAATTGTATACAGTATGTCCAGAAAGTTGCATTCTAATTGGGGTTCTCCTAAAAATCTATTCAATAGAGCTATTTTTGCTTTTGATAATATCAGTTTTGATAGTTTTCTTTTTACTAATGGTAAAGTTATATACAAGCAGATATTGTTGTTAATATTTCTTTAGAATATATGCGTTTTCCACTAATTCCCATTTATTTTCCAGTGCTGGAAGCATACCAATGCATAGTACGTTTTAAACAATTATTTGATTTTGTATTATTAATTGGCATTGATTTTATATCAGCCCTTTTTCCACTAGCATATTTTTGTTTCTTATTAGTTTTGTAGAATACGTTTTTATAATTTGACAAGGAAAAATAATTATATAATCTTACAATTTTACAAAAATATTTGCAAATGTTGGCGGTATAACTCAAAAACTATTTGTCAGAGGACGATGATATTTTGCATACACTGTTACAGTATCAAACTGTTTTAATGACACTTGAGGGTACGGGAGTGCCACTTGCTTTATTATCTCCGGGAAATGCCAGCTCTTGCCCTGGAATTCTCGAAAACTGGCCAATAGCCATGGCTTAATACGCTCAGGGAGATGGGCGTGGTCCTAGTAACGGTATACCATAGGTTCAAGCGTGCAAACATATACAGGGTGTTACAAAATAATAGGTCGCCATGGGATTCAGACTTTGGGTCCCACGTTTGACAGAACCCCAAAGGTCAAACGGGGTGGAATATGTATACAGCCTTACAACTCCCAGCACTGCGACAACGGAGCGCCCTGACCTACCTTTGACGCTTACAACTTCTTCCAAGCTCCACCTCACATTGATTTTACACTGCAGACAATTCAGCCTGAAAATATGCATGCAACAGAGGCGGGGAAAACACAAAACAACATATAAAAAACCGATCTATTGGCCTATGAACAATGGTAACAATTTCCCCCAGCAGACAAAGCAACAAATGGCACCTTTAAAAATAATACGAATTGCCTCTTTATCTTTCCAGGTATTTTGATTATCGTGAGTAGCCTCCTTTTATTTCAGTCTAAGACTCGCCTCTCACACTGAGTTACTGGACCCCTTTAAGCTTGTTACCTGTCGTAAACGGGGTTTTTCCTGTAACAACATGCATACTACTTTGCTGAAGAAGCTTGGTAATCGTACAATAAACTCCCTTATCCACAGATATTAAATGATAATTTTCAAAGTCCTATCTTTCTTTATACTTATTTTCATCCACCGTAGAAGTAATTTGGTCGTAAACATTATCCTGTCAAAATTATCATTAATGTATATCTATTAGTAATTCATTACCGACTACTTTTTGTTCAAGACCAGTGATTGCAGTACTACTTAAGGAATTAGCTCCATTTATAGTTAGAATTTTAGAAAAATGCATTAATTTAGGTTTTGCCTTTAAAACTGTACTTCGGAGATAACGAAATTTTTTTAAGAATTCAGTACCTTTACAAGTAAACAACAGGTAAAACTCAAAAGTGTGAAGGACAAAGAATTAGCAAGGAAGTAGCTCATTCAACCACCTTGGACACACATAGAAGTGACCTTTGGTTCCTTATACTTTACTGTTGCCTATTGCAAAACTATTACAAATGTTTCTAATGTCTTTTTACTTCCTTTTACGATAAAGGAAGTATTGGATTCACCCCAAAAATTCTAAATGAGTTTTTAACAGATCTTCACGTTTTAGAGTCCCCTGATCCCAAAAAACATATTTTTTTCATTGGTCTGTCTGTCTGTGTGTCTGTCTGTGTCTGTCTCTGAACAGAATATCTCAAAAACGGAGAGAGGTATGGCGTTGAAACTTCATATATAAGTTTTGTGTGCTATGTAGATGCGACAGCAAGCTTTTGAAGAAAATCGCATAACCGGAAGTACATGTTTACTCTTGTGATTTTTCAGGTTTTTTTCAATTTTTTCAAAACGGCTCTAACGATTTTTTCAAACTTTACATTTTTGTTACATTTTAAATGTGTATTGATGTGAGATAGGTGATTTTCCAGTTGAATACTTCTAAAATGGGTTTCTTTTGTTTTTTTTTCTATTTTTTTTATTAACTCCTATTTTAAATAGAACACCCGATATATTATTACATTTTGAATTGAGCTTAAAATTCTAGAGAAAATTTGTCTCTTGAACTAATACTTTTTTTTTGTACCGTTTTTGTAAAATTTGTAATTTTCTAAAAATTTTGACAAATGCTTAAAATTTAAAATAAATTTTTGGCTAATTATAAGATCACTGTAAAGGAAGTTGTGTGAGTGTATCACACCAGATTTTTTACTTTCTTTTACGATAAAGGAAGTACAGTGAAGTCCGGTTATAACGAACCTCAAGGAACTGTAGAAATTGGTTCGTTATAGCCGAAGTTCGTTACAAGAGTTACAACAACAAAAATTGTCGCGAGTTATTATAAACTTACTTTATTTTCCATAATGGGCCACATTTGTACAATAAGTATAGAAACATTTATGTAAGAACGATAAACACGTATTTAATAGATATTTATTAAAAAAATCAGATATTTTTGTCTGCTTAGTATTACTAGCCGAATAGTTTGTCTATGTAAGCATCTACTTCGGCAAAACTATTTAATATACTATCCGGAATATTACGCGATTGCAGAAAATAGCGGATATCATTTATTTCTTAATTGCCTCATGTACTGTTGGAATGGCAAGATCCTTCCCCGAAACCTATTCGTCGTCATCTTCGCTGCTAATTTCTTCGACTTGCTTATTTTTGGTTTCTCGAATAATAGCTTCGTCGCTTAAAATTCTGTAGTGGCAATATTTCGTCCACAAGTATGTAAGCTTCAAGGTCGCAATCCTGAAATCTGCCCATATCAATCGTTGAAATAAAGACAGGCGAGTCATCACTTTCTTTGTTACGTTGTTTATTCAACCACTCGACAAGGGCAACTCGTCATCTGAATCATATTCTTGTATTTGTTCTGTATTAGAAAATCCCCATGTCTGAAGCAATTAGCTATCGTTTCTGTTGTTACCTTTTGCCAGGCTTTATGAACAAAATTTATAGCATCCAGCAAATTTACGTGTGTATCTTGTCGTTCATCAATGCGGTTGATTATTCGTAAAAGAAGAAATTGTCTGTAGTAACTTTTTAGGGAATGTATAACACCCTGATCCATGGGTTGAAGTTTTGAGCTTGTATTTGGAGGCATAAAAACCAATTTAATAAACTGTAAATGTTGGACATCCGGATGTGCAGGGCAATTATCAACAAGTAATAAGATGTTTCGGTTTTTCTGCCGCAATTCTTCATCCCATTCACGCAATTCAGTTGTAAAAAGGTCCGACGTCATCCAGGCCTTCTTGTTCGCTTTGTAATTAACTGAAGGCGTTTTATATTTTTAAAACAGCGTGGATTTTTTGCCTTGCCAATCACGAGTAATTTCCTTTTTTCGGTACCAGTTACATTTGCACACACCAATACTGTGATCCGTTCCTTAGATAACTTTCCTACAATGCACAACTCTCCCTTGAATTTTAGTGTCTTGTCGGGTGTAAGTTTGTAAAACAAGCCCGTTTCATCTGCGTTAAATATATATTGTCGTTAAAGTTTTCCCTGACTTTCGGCCATACATTTTGCAGCCAGTTTTCCACGGTATTCATGTTCACATCCGCAGCTTCTCCTGTAATTTTTCCACTACAAATATTGTGTCTTTTTTTGAATCTTTCGACCCAACTTCTACTGCAAGAAAATTCTTGCCCATCGTTTAATTGCGTCCCCAACTCATCTGCTTTTCTGTTTAAAATAGCACCACTAATAGTAACGTTAGCCTGTCTTTGCTATGTAAACCACTTTAAAAGTTGCGTTATCAACATTTTCGTGAATTGATTTACGCAATTTTTTAGTAGACGAATTTTTGCTTTCAAATGTTTCAATAATTTTTGTTTTGTCTTTCCATATGGTAGCAACCGTCGATTTGCTAATATTACGTTCACGCATACTTCACTTTGTTTTTTACCGTGGTTGAGTTCATGTACAATTTCGTATTTTGTTTTTAAAGTGAACGACAATCGCGATTTTTTTGAACCCTCCATTGCACAACCGTCTTCTCTGAATACTCAATTAAAACTACTACATATAAGCCGTTCACGACCATTTTGGGACAGAGTTGGCTATGATTTTTCTTTTCATGTTGGACTAACTGATTCGATTATGTAGCGGATGCAACTTTTTTTTCTGTCAGTGTCTGTTCGACATTTTCTTGCACCACATTGCCAGATTTATTATTTTAATATTCGTAAGAAAATAAGTGATTTATCAATGTGTAAAAATAATTTTAATTTCCGTCAAAGGAAAAGTCAAATGCCAAAATAATTTTGTTACAACAAAAAATTTCCATTAAATGATGCTACTTCCAATTTAAAAAGACAGAACAAATTTTTAAAAACGCGAGTTGATGTGGAGACTAGAGAATATCAGGCAACATTGTACATATTCAGAAATATAACCTTAAACTGAAAACAACCTAACCTAACACAAAAAGTGTCAATTTCCATGAGGGAGTTTAGTTGCAACAGAGGTTCTGCCAACAAAATTACTAGATGGTCATAGCCTTACCTGACCCAAAAAGATTCGTGAACGGCTTATACATACAAACTTCCGTCATCAATTCGCACAATCTGCATTCCTTACACAATCTGCTTACTTAAACAATTCACTAGCCATATAAATTTGGGACTTTACACCAGTTCTTGCAAGCAGGTTCCCTATAAAAGGAAACTTTTTCTTTTTCACGTAAAAAATGGACCGTTATAAGCGAAAGTTCGTTATATGCGGGTTCGGTATAACAGAAAAATTTTAGCATTATTGTAATGGGAATTTTGGCGGGACTTTTAATTAGTTCCTTATAACCGGTAGATCGTTACAAGCGGGTTCGGTATAAGCGGTCTCTACTGTAGTGAATTCACCCCAAAAATTCTAAATTGAGTTTTCAACAGATCTTCACGTTTTAGAGTCCCCTGAACCCAAAAAACATGTTTTGTTCATTGGTCTGTCTGTCTGTCTCTGTGTGTGTGTGTCTGTGAACAGAATATCTCAGAAACGAAAAGAGGTATGGCGTTGAAACTTCATACTTCCAGTTGAATACTTCTAAAATGGGTTTCTTTTGTTTTTTTTTCTATTTTTTTTATTAACTCCTATTTTAAATACAACACCCGGTATATTATTACATTTGTTGAATTCAGCTTGGAATTCTAGAAAAAAATTGTCTCTTCAACTAACTCTCTATTTTGTACCGTTTTTGTAGAATTTGCAATTTTTTAAAATTTTTGACAAATGCTTAGAAATTAAAAATAAAATTTTTGGCTAATTATAAGATCACTGTAAAAGGAAGTTGTGTGAGTGTATCACACCAGATTTTTTTACTTTCTTTTACGATAAAGGAAGTAGTGAATTTACCCCAAAAATTCTAAATTGAGTTTTCAACAGATCTTCACGTTTTAGAGTCCCCTGAACCCAAAAAACATGTTTTTGTTCATTGGTTTGTCTGTCTGTCTGTGTGTGTGAGTGTCTGTGAACAGAATATCTCAAAAACTAAAAGAGGTATGACGGTGAAACTTTATATATAAGTTTCGTGTACTCTGTAGATGCGACAGCAAGCTTTGAAGAAAATCGCATAACCGGAAGTAGCTGTTTACTCTTGTGATTTTTCAGTTCGTTCGATTTTTTCAAAAACGGCTAACGATTTTGTCAAACTTTACATTTTTATTGCATTTTTAATGTGTATTAATGTGAGATAGGTGATTTTCCAGTTGAATACTTCTAAAATGGGTTTCTTTTGTTTCTTTTTTCTATTTTTTTTATTAACTCCTATTTTAAATAGAACGCCTGGTATATTATTACATTTTCAGCTTAAAAATGCTAGAGAAAATTTTCTCTTGAACTAACGCTCTATTTTGTACCGTTTTATAGAATTTGTAATTTTGACAAATGCTTAAAAATTAAAAATCAATTTTTGGCTAATATAAAATCACTGTAAAAGGAAGTTGTGTGAGTGTATCACACCAGATTTTAGAAGTACATTGATTAGTATAAGTTAACCTGAAATGATAGCTTGACAGAATAGACATTTTTGCTTTATAAAATGGAAGTATAGTACTCACTGAATTTAATCTTATAAAAAATCTCTTTAGAACTTATTAAAGAAAATGGGTAGAAATACGATAGCTTTTACTTAATTGTATAAAAAAAAACAATATGGTTGACTCTCAGGCAGCCACACTGTAACTAGATGGTAACTAGACGGAGACTTAAATATATTCATTAATTTCTAACCTGGAAAATTTCAATTTAACGGACTAGCTACCCATCTAATTTACAAACAAAGATGGCTCATAAAACCACAACTTTGTGAAATGAAACAGACCATTGGCCTAATATGGGAAGAAAAACTAAAGTAACAGAAACTATGTTTAATCATAGAAGTTGACAATTTTAGCATTAGGGTTGTTGCTAAATATGACGTTTATTTTGATGTGCTCATTAACCAGTCTAGTTTTGGGCCACCATATATATCCATTATAACAGCGTTAGTAACAAAACCTGTGAAATTTTTAAATAAATTTGCGTATAAATACATATAAAATTATATTTACTGGCGCACTCGTCCTAATCGATCCTAAGCGCAATGGACATGAGTAGTGATACCACCGCAAAAATATTCTAATTAACTTTGACTAAGAATGGCATTCGAGGGACTATTCAATGAACCAAACTACTTTTTAAAATTAGTTTTCAGTAAATCTAGCAACAAACTACGCAATTTTCATAGTAACAGAACACTAACATCTACTTTTCCTAATAAAAACTACATCTGTTTAAAATAGTCACTTGAATACCTTCTAGGAAGATTGGTCAAGAAACGTCAAAATTCTGGATTTTCATTGCACTTTTTGACAGATGACAGGTGAATTGAATAGTCACTGCTACTTCTGCAACAAGTGCTAAAAGTCGACTTTTATGCACGAGACATGAAAATTATGAAACGAAGCCGAAGGCTGAGTTTCATAACATGTCTCGTGCATAAACGACTTTTAGCACGCGTTGCATACAATATTTTATCTACGACCTTAATTTTATCGTTATTAATCCATAAATATTGATTTAACAAAGGTTTGCATCTGCGACACTTAATTTACGTCATAATAAACAGTAGGCCACGCCGCGTGGGCGATTGTTTGCCACGCCCGTGCTGTCCAGGTGAGTTACGAAATGTAATTATTGATACTCCACATTTGGCTGTATTCATTACATAACGCTGTAATTATTTCAAAAACACTTTACCTGTAACGCAAAAAGCAACTAGAATAACTTTACAACTTCACTTCCAGTTCGAAATTGTAGTTTTATAACCTCACTCCACTTTTAGCACATGTGCTAAAAGTAAACAGCTATTCTTTAACCGCGGTAAACTATAAAATGTCACTTTTAGTGAAACAAGCTAGCACTAAAAGGCCTACTTTTAGTAGTGGTGGTAGATAAAATAATTTATGCTGTTTTATTTTCAGGCTGCAAATCCAGCTGGTGTCAGAATGCAAGTTGCAGAACTTTCAGAGCAACTGCATGCTACCTTAGTTGCTTACGATGAAGGTCTTCAATCTGATGACACTGTATTGGCAGGTGCTCTATGGAGAAGGCTTTATCAACAACAATCAGTTGACCCAGAACATTTAGATGCACTTGTAAAGTTTATTAGGAGACAGGTAAGCTAATTTGTGTTTGTAAACAGCACTCAATATTTCTTAAACAATATGAAATACAGAAAAATTGCTTATATAAAAAGAGTATACAGTGAAATCTCTCATAAGCGGACACCATGGCGCCACGATTTTTGTCCGCTTAATGGAGGTGTCCTCTTAATAGAAATGTTTTAATTTTCAATTTTTTTTGTTTAATCTTTATTTGAATATAGAACGTCAAAGAATACATACATTTTTAAATACATACAGTTCTACGTTTACTTTTCATTATGACATAATTGTAAAAAAGTAGCTTTAGTACATACATATCAACTGCAGCCTGTAATGAAGACAACCTACCTACTTTTAATCAAATGCAGTTATAAACAAAGAGCACTTTGCTATAAATAAATAAAATCGTTTTCGCAGAACACTTCTTTCACTTCCGAAATTCAGATACACAACTGAGGATCAGGGTGCCTAGATGAGTAGTAGTAGTAGTAGTAGCCAAAATATGGCGTGCAACTAGCCAAAATCGCCAATCCCGTCAAAGCTGATTACAAAATTGCACTTTTAACCTTTTATCGAATAACAAGAACAAATAAATGTTTTATAGTCAGGTGAAGCATATTTTATTTTTGCAAAATACAACTACTAGTACTAGAACGAACTAAATATTGATATATATTGTTATGATACAAGCTTAATATGGTTTGAATTAAAATTTTTTAAAAATTGGGATATTACAATGGTTTGGATTTATTTACGGATAAGGCAGATTTGTATTTGAAACATAGTTATTTGAAAATTACAGGTATATTAAAAATAACATAAAATTTGATAAAATACAGTTTAAAAATCAATGACAAATGTTAAATTCGAAATAAGATAATATTTAGTAGGTTAAACTCAAATTAGATAAGACTAGAAGGCATAAATATTAAAATGTAGTAGTTAAGAAATTTGTTTCCGATTATTAAAAAATAACAAACTAAAAGTACGTAATAAATCGATTTTGGTCTAATTAAAAATATTAAATATAACCCTGTTTTATTAAGAACATGTTTGGCTGAGATAAAAAGGGTAAAATCTAAATCTACGTAGTGAAATAAAATTAAATATTAACATGAAGTGAAGAATTAACTAAAGAAGATAATTGGTATGTGGTAAAAACCTAATGGAGAGCAGAATTGAGCCCACTAGATGCAAAACTCTGCGTTTACGCTGTTAGTGAATTTGTGCTAGAGGTAAAAAACTGTTACTTCATGTTTGTTATACTACTCGACCAGCAATAGATTGCACTAACACCAACGAAGATCATATTCTCTTATTTTGCTTGAAAATGTCCTAGTTTTAACGTAAATTGTGTTTTAAAAATGAACTTACATAGTTTTGCATCTAACTTACAGTTTCACTTAGTTTTGCATCTGAATAACGACGAAATTTTGAAAGTCATCTAAAGTTTTACCTTTCCCAATTCATAATTGACTATGTACAGATTGTTTAATTAACATGGTACCAAAAATTATATTTTTTGTAGAACAATTTTGGTTTTTTACGTCCAAAGTTAAAACAAAATAAAAAAATTCGGATCAAAACCTCTACAGAATGCCATCATTCTGAAGTGATGTAAAGTTGTGGGTCCCATGTTACTACGATGGGTAGCATATAAAAGATCCCTTGCTAGGGGTTGGAACTCTTTAATCTCGGCAAAATTCTAATTACGACTTTGAGCATATGACCAAAGCAGTCGGTGTCTAAGGTACCTGGTACTCCGCATGCTTAGACCTTGCCCATTGCAAACAAATAAACAAAATAAAACGTAACATAAAAAATAAAAATTCACAAATAATTCTAGTTTCACTGTTTAAAGTTGCAGCTCTTCATTTTCATTGAAATTTTCGTTGTCAGTTTCAGTCTCTTTGGATTTCTTCATCTGTAGCTTCATTAATACAATCAATAATTTTGTAGAATTCTAATTTTGGGTCCCTTCTCCAGTAACTTCAGTAATGGTTCTTTAACAAACTATCAATAAACGCCTGTCATATCAAGAAGTGAACAGGGTCATATGACGTGAATTTTGAGTCGTGATTGGTCTAAATAAAAACACAGAGTTTTGCATCTAACATGCTCACATTTTCAGTGAGTTTTGCATCTGACATCGATTTTGACGTGCCTATACAATGTAAAATACCGAGTCCTGCATTTTTAATATTTCACTATGCTATACTCCTTAAAACAACGAATCCATTGATACCAATATCTAATTTTTTGTATTTTGTGCAAATACGAAGTTTTGCATCTAGTGGGCTCAATTGTTATATACAAGTAAATAATTGAGGAGTCACACTGGGACAGCTTTATTTTGGATATTGCATTTGACATATAACATGAATCAGATAGGATTACGTCAATCTATTTATTGTTGAGTGGAGCTTCAAAAAGGGTGTCATCAGAGAAAGGAGGTGAAATTCAGGAGTTAGTTGCTGTGGCAGGTGGATGTCCAGGTTGGCTCTGTTGGCTGGTTGCTGTCACGAATTTTGAGTTTCCTGATTGCGACGTGTGGTCTGTCTGTGATCAGTGCATTGCAGGAAGGTGCTTCAAAGCATTGAGTTGCAGATCAAAAATAAATAGATTGCTGTCTTGAACGTTGTGTGAGGAAAATACAAGATGTGTGATTTATTATCAAATCCTAACTAGAAAATAAATAAAGACATTAAGAAGGTGAAATTAATTAATAAATAAGAACTTACTGTGTTTTTTAATATTATTGTGTACCATTCAAAAGATTGGGCATTTGTCATTAGAATTTGAAAACTGTTTTAACATTTGGTTGACATAAGTTGTGACTTATGATACAAATCACATATGAAATATTAGAAAATCAATTTTTCAGAAACAAGTAACTGGATAACAGTAACTGTAAAGTTTTCAGCAGCTATTTCAAAAAGTAATTATTGACATTATTATTCAAAAGAGGGCAACTTGTAATTAAAATGCCTAATTAACATCAATATTTGAAAGTTCTACACATTTAAAAGCACAACAAAGTTGTGGCCCGTGCAGTTTGTATATAATGTAAGTGTTAATCTTCCTCTTCGAAAACATCAAAGAAAACCTCTAATTCTAATAATTGAGAATTATTATTATTAGTAACAGTATTTTCCTGCGGGTCGGTTTTATACATATTACTATTAAATAAATCTAGCATCTTGTCGGTGGGTTGAAAACTATTACAACAAATATTGCGGTTAAAACAAAATATATCTGTTTATAATTGACTGGAGAGTGTTCAGTTTCATTCTATTTCCTAATTTTGTTTTTACACAATTCATAGTAATTGAAAAAACTCTCTCAACTGCTGCATTGCTCACAGGTAATGATAAGAAACGTAGAACCACTAAAGCCAGTTCTTTAAAACATTATTCACCAGATTCAATTTTTTCGATAGAGGATTAGATAAAATGCGAAATAAAAATATAAATTCACGTTAATGATAAAAAATCGCAGCCAGTCGCCAACTGTAAAATACTGTAGCCAAATAGGGCAATGAGATAGCCAAAATGGCGATAAATCGCCAAATCTGGATAGCCTTCTGAGGATTAAGGTTGGAAAACATACGGCGCATATGAAAAGAGGTAATTCCCCTAGTTTCCTAGCTAGCCTCTGAACACGCAATTTATAACGCGCCCCATACCACACATATGAAAACGTGTAATTCCCCTAATTCCCCAGCGTTTAAGCACATAATAATTAGTAACATGTCCGCTTAAAAGAGGGAAATGTTTAAAAAATTCCAGAATTTTTTTGTCCGCGTAATGGAGATGCAATTGCATTTAAACTACATTGGTTCCCGATGGTGCAAAGAAAAATGTCCGCTTAATAGAGGGGTCCGCTTAATGGAGTGTCCGTTGTGAGAGTTTCACTGTACTAACTAAAATGTAGAGATTGGGTAGAAAATAATGAATAATAGCAGTGATGGCTTGCTATAAGAAGCTAAGGAGCTATGGCCCTACCATAACAAACCAGTCAGTCAAGATTTTTTAATTCTGGAACAATTTGTTAATTAAGTGTTGTTTGCCATAATTGCTGGAAGAAAAGCTGAAATATAGCACTTACGTAGATCTAGCAATAAATTTCTAATATTAGATTATACGTATTTTTTATTCATTTCGTGTGAAGATAAACTTCATTCTCAAACAGTGGCAATGTGATTTTTATGGCCGAATTATTCATTTCAACGCAAAATAAAAAAGAGATATTCAATTCAGTTTATCATATTTTATTAGCTTCTAATTCTTGGTCATTTTCTTTACCGATGCCAACTTTTGCCAGTCCATACGCGAAATATTTAAATTTCGGTGTGTCGGAATCTGTCTTTGTCTGTAAGGGGGTGCATTTTACATTCTGTTGGCCCTAGCATCAAAATTCCATTCAAAATAAGTATTACTAAGATAAGTAAGTTTAGGTTCTATTTAAAAAATGAAATTTTAGTTTAATTTGTTTTTCTACCGATCCTTGTATCGTTCTAATTAATTTCATTTTTGTGCAATATTTCTGTTAATTTTAGGTGTAAGTATATCAACGTGTTTATCTTTGTAAAGGGAAAAATAAGGCATTCTATATTTATCTAGTGTGCCATAAATATTTTTAAACCGAGGGCATCAGCAAATTTCTCCCTTATTTAGGCATATTTGTCACATTTAACCGACTCTCTCTTTTAATTTTCGGATTTTGTAAACGACTGTACAGATTTTTCGTTATCCAGTTTACATGTTCTAAAAAATCTCCTCATTTAGACAACTGTAAGGCCCGTCCGTTCACTGAGATGATGCAATTGCCACACAACTGACAAGAAACCCATAAGCGATAATCACGTGGCGATTGTTCTATGGGTTTATGTACTTTACTTCGATGCGATTGCGATGCAACTTGCACAAAATAATTGCTCGCGACTGTCAGTGTCAATCGCGAAGCGATTAGTTGCGTTGAAGTTGCGGTGTGAAATGTAAGAAATGTCAAATTAGTACAAAAATACCCTTGTGTTGATGCCGCGTCTTTCAATAGACGATTTACCCTTTTCTACTAATACATTTATTTCGTATGTATCAGTAAGCTACAACCACGTCATCATTACGTCACTCTAAAAAATCTTTGCACCAGACAGAACAAATTGCTCTGATTTGCATAACACAAGTTGTCGTCGCGATCGCATCGTAGGTCTGTCGTAGTTGCATCGTAATCGCGTCGCAGTTGCGTCGGGCCAGTGGGTGGAGAGTCTAAAAGAACATTTACAGAATTTTTCTAACAGTAATTCATTAACACGGCTAGATTAGAGTTTTTAGAAGCCATTTATAGATATTAATTATCATTGAAAAATATTTCTTCTAAAAAAACGTCTTGCATAAAAAACGTAAAAATTATGCGTAACATATAACTTTTTGGTAAATGATGAAAAATCCAAAGTAATTAACATTTTTTATTATTTTTCCTATTATAAATCTTTAAAGTATTCACCAAATAAAAATGAAAATTAGGTCTTGGTATGTGAAATTTTGAAAAAATACTTAAAAAATAGGGGCTTTTAGCCTTGCGATTGTTCAATTAGCTAAAACTAAAACACTCTAAAAAAATCTCATTGAAATATTACTTAATTTTCAAAAAATAGCGCTTTTTGGATATTGACAATTTTGAAAAATACCATTTTTTAAATAAGTAAGAATCACCCAGCATGTATGATAGCAGCTAAATAGGTTTTTCGATAAGCATAAATTATTGTCGTTAAAAGTTTTTTTGAAAAATGAAAAATAAATTTTTTTATGATGCTGGCATTTTAGCGGTCACTGTATATTATTTTTTTTCAAAATGTCGAATTTAATAGACACTACAACTACTATATAAGCTATTTTTGTGTGCGTAACGTAACACTGGTTCAAGACATTTGTATGCTCTTACATTTTTATACACATAAAAAATTTTGTACATTTAATTTGGGGCATGTTGATACAAATGCTGATTTTAGTTATTGTTACTTATCTTCTATATTAATTGCCTACTTCATGGTTTCAGATAAAATTACTAGATAATATGACATACCGCGAACTATTTCAAGAAAGGCAAATCAAGTGGGAGCCTTTTAAAATGTAAATAACTTAGTGCTTAAGATATTTTTATGTAACTGCCATGTAAAATAATAAAATTGTTGAATAATGATTGGTGTCTGTATTTTTGCTTGAATTTAATAGTTTGTTCCCGCTGCTGATCATCTAAGTCAGTGACACAGCCTTAGTAACAAAACGTGTAAGTCGACGATTATATTTGTTTGCTGCTTTCCCTTGACAACGGAACTTAATATTATTATTAAGTTCCTAGGATAATAAAATTAGCAAAGCAAGATGCAGACTTAGACGTTTTGTTTATAATTGAAAGTGTTTATGTGACATGTGACACTCACAGGTAACAGGACCCACAAAAATTAATCCTGGTGACAGATGACAAACCAAACAATTTTTTTCAAAAATCTAGGAAAATTTCGATAAGCAGCGGGAAAAATATAATAAGATAACTCGGAATGTATCGCCTATTAACATTTTCGGCAGACAACAAGCCACGGCTTTGCCTTGGCTTGTACTTGCCTACCTCAAATGTTAATAGGTCCTTACATTCCTTGTTACTTAAATAGCTATTTATTACTCATTCAGATGAATAATAATTGAAACTATTTTGTTAAAAAAATTTGAAATTATAACACTCTTATTTCTTTTTTTTTAGATTTCACCCAATAAACACAATTTCTGCTCTTTGTTTATATTATTTATAATGTGTTCATTTCATGTAGTGAGCTTCTTGGTAAATAAGAACTACATTACTGCTAATTTAAAAATATGTAAAATAAGTTTTATAAATAAAATACGTACAATATATTACGTATTACAGAATAAGCATTGACAGTTTTGTTATCACTTCTTATACCAGCAATTTCATTAAAAAATATTGGCTGTAGGCTGTAGATTAGCAATACCACCAAAAGAAAGATTGATTCTAACACTGAGGAAGAAAAAGTGCCATTTGCTGCTGTTAGATCACTGTAGAAATTTTCCAAATGTTGCTGGGGTAAACATATCAGAATAAAAAACAGCCTGATGGTTTGGGTATATGCTGCTGACTACAGATTCGAGTTTATAGATATTGGGAGCTATGGATCATCAGGGGATTCAGTCATTTTGAAAATTTTGAATATAAAAATAAATGGTCTTTATTTTCTAAAAGACATAGTTGGAAAAATGCTGAAGATCAGATAGCATCACCATGAGGAACATGCTCCTGTATAGGAACAAAACTAGAAAAGAAATAGCTAAACATTCTGAACCCCAGATGACGACAACGAGGAACCAGTATCATTCATTATGAAGCGTTTGTGATGTCATAAAATGTATTATGCTCTTTGCCAAGGAAAAATCTAAATACTCAGAAGGAAGTGTTGGTTATAGACAAAAAAGGAGCCTATCAAATCGGGCAAATAATATTCGGAGCTGTATCCAGTAAATGGCATATTATTTTACGACCAATTGTACGAATAGAATTTTGTGATGCAATAATAACAGCATGCTATATACTGCATAAGTGTGTAACAGCAAAGGATGGGGTTCACTTTGTGGGTATTTTATATGAATGCCCACTTGAAATTATCATACTCTGTAGAGGTTGTGGAAATCAAACAGCAATTGATGTTAGAAACTATTTTATTACTCCTCAAGGATCTGTATGATTACGTGTGATACCATTTTCTAATGTCTTATTTCTGGTAGTGCACTTTACGTTAATATCTGTCAGTTCTGTTAATAATGTCTATGAAACTTTTAAGAGGATAGATTGAATAGGGCAGAGCTATAGCCACAATTATTCATTGTGAAGTTATGTGAACTGTTATTAGTGTCTGCAAAGTTTTACTTTAATCTGTTAATATCAGACTTGTGTGGAATTTTCTGGAGTAAGGAGTACATTGACTTTTCCAAAAATGCAAAAATAGAACACCTTGCAGTGATCAAATAACGACACAAAAAGTGCTTAACACCGAAGCAAATTCATGAAGACATGGCAAACACTTTGGTAGCATCTTGTCCATCATACGCAATGGTCAAAAAGTAGGACACGGGAGAGAAAGCATTGAAGATGATCCCTGCAGTGGAAGGCCTGCAACTGCTACCACTGATGAAAACGTCAATTTGATTCACGATATGGTCATGGCAAATCAACGAACAAAGGTTTGAGAAGTAGCAGAGGCTGTGGACATCTATGAACGGGTTCAAAGCATTTTGAGCAATGAGTTAGGAATGTCGAAACTTCTGGCGGTTGATCAGAAACGTGTTCATTTCCAGTCGTCCTACTTGCTGCTCCGTTAGAAGGCTGATCCTGATAATTTTATACAAAGATTTGTTACTACTGATGAGACATGGGTTCACCACTATCAGCCTGAATCAAAGCAGCAGTCCAAACAGTGGAAGCATAAGTGCTTACCACCTGCCAAAAAAGCAAGGTGGTGCCGTCCGCTGGCAAAGTGATGGCTTCCGTTCCAATTTTTGGGAATGGGAAGGTAATATTAATGGTGTGTTTGCTACCCAAACCGTAAAACGACAATATTACTGTAACTTATTGCATCAACTTTGTGAAGAAACAAAAAGAAAGCAACTTGGATTGCTAATGAAAGCTGTCCTGTACCATCAAGACAACTCTTTGGTACCCAAATTAGCAGTTGTAATGACTGAAATGCAGCAGGCTTTTAATCGATATTTCATGCTCCCCTTCATTAGATGTCCATCTGTTTCCAAAACTCAAAAAACACCTGGGCTATATAGCAATCGAAAAAGTAACTATTTTATAACTGAAAATATATTTTATCATCTATTCTACTGTTATAATATTACAAGGTTTAAGCAATGAGATCCAAAGGTAGCTATTCGATACCGCTTAAAACATACCAAACAACATATGCAATCCCACTGCGGAGTTAAAGGAGTTACGCTAAGTCCGTTCCTGTTTATAATAGCGATAGACGATATAATAACAGAGTGTAAACTGAGGATCAAAGTTCTTAACTGGGGATATTCGACTACAACAAAGTAGCATATTGGAATTAGCCTTTGCAGATAGCTTAGTATTACTTACTAATAACCAAAAAGATTTACAACTTAAAGGTATGGAACACTGATAAATGCCAAAAAGAATTAAGATATTAATCTAAAGAAAAACAAAAATTGATATTACAGCTGTATAAAGTACTTTTTTTTCTATAATAACTGTCAAAGTGTTACAATGTTGGTAGATATGTGAGTAAAACGCTAGGAAATTTTTATACCTCGTGTTGGTAGAACTTTTCAAAATTATGGTTATGTGTCAATTTTGAATGTCAAAGTTACTTAATTTGAACTCTTGACAAATTTCTTTTTTCTACAACCGTGTCTAAAGTAGATACTTTAAACACGTTAGTTAGTTTGTAAAGTGCCACTTTTTAAAAAGCAGTGCATAAAAGTTCTTTACAAACCCTAGTGCATAAAAAGTAAAATATATTTCGAGTTGCCTATTTACATAACCTTATTCTAGATGTTAATCATGTGAAAAACCAGAAAGATGTCATTTATTTAATAGAATTTGGTAATTATAAGTACAAAACAATAATAATCGTGAAAAATTAACATCATTAATGAATTACTATTAGTAACAGTAATAGTGCATCAAAAGTTCTTTACAAACCCTAGTGCATAAAAAGTGAAATTTATTTTGGGTTGCCTATTGACAAAATTGTACATAATTTTGATAGTTCATCAATCACGATCACTTAAAACTAATTTCAATCAACCAACCAGTTCCGTACCAAAATAAATAAAGTAATTGATAAAAAATGTGAAATGTTCGGTTGTAGAAAAAATCTAGTATGCAACACGTGTGTAAAAGGTCTTTTTTTAATCTCGTGCTACCATTTGCACACTCGGCTAGCGCCTCGTGTGAAAATCTCCGCACTCGATTAAAAAGACCTACTTTACACACTAGTTGCATAAATAACTATTATGTATATAGTAGTGAATAAATGTATTTCCTGTTGAGTTGTTCTTTAAATTAGTTAAAGTATAAGTAAACCGGACCCTGGCCTTAACCAGAAGCTACCATACATAAGGGCATATATAATTAGTGCTACAGGTTAATTTTCCAAATTAAATATAAATCAGAAATCATTGTAAAGCCCCAGCTAGCATTACAAGTTTGATACTAATGACAAGTGAAAGCAATAAAATATACATGAGTAGTAATAATAAATATTAAAAACTAAAACATGTAGGAGAGAAGTGCAGGATATGTGATATGGCTTGCAGTAACAATATGAAAAGACTCAAGATGCCATGGAAATAAAATGCAAAGCATCAGCGTGTAGGCTAGGCGATACGCCCTGACCCCCATAGCACCCCGAGACACCGTAATTCGCAAAAGCAAAATCAGTTTAAAAATATCAACTGAGACATTTTATACTTAAAGTTTGTGAAGGTCGAATTAAATAAATCAGGACAATTTGGAAATTTGCAGTAATAATTATAATACCAACACAAACGATAAACCGGAGAATTGATTGCAGCGTTCGTATTTTTTAATTGTAAAGAAAAAACGTCATTGCTTCGCGTTGGCCTAGATGGAACTTTTAGAGAAAATTGAGATAATAAGTCGGGACAGTCGATTTTCTCATTAAAAAGTGTAAGTAAAACACACAAGTCCAAGAATTTTCGCCTTGGCTGTAAGCTCTGCTGCCTCTGATTTAATTGAACTGAATTATGTTTCACATATTTAGCAAACTGAATTTTTTCTATTCTGTCAATATAGATATTATACTGGGGATTCCAGACCGGAGCGGCAAATTCTAAAACACTACAAACCATAGCAAAATACAGAAGCTGCAAAACAATGGACACTTTTGAAGGGCTTGCAACACCTCATTATAAAACCAAGTGTTTTATATGCTTTTTGAGTTATGTTATCTATGTGTGCATCGAACAACAATTGGTTGTCAAGAATCACACCCAGGTTCCTTATTGTACTTTGTTCCGAAATTTCAGTTTGATTAACGTGATAGGCAAATACAATTTTATGACTATTTCTCGGAAATTTAAACATTTATCAGTATTAAGCAGTAAACGGTTATCAGTACAGTAGTTAGAAAATTTATTTAAATCATTTTGGGAATTATAACAGTCGTTAATGCTGTTAATTTTTGAGTAAATTTTTAAATCATCCGCATACAACAACAAAATAGTGTTTTTAAAGCATTTAGAAATATCATGAATGTAGAGTATAAACAACAATGGCCCTAGATGTGAACCCTGCGGTACTCCGGAGGTAATGGAGACACTATTTGATGTATAACTGTTAAACGACACCCACTGAGTTCTATGATCTAAGTAAGAAGAAATCCATCGTAAAAGATCACCTTGTATACCGAGCATATTTAATGTATCAATTAACAGAGAGTGATCGACCTTATCAAAGGCTTCGCTGAAGTCGGTATACACAGCATGGACGTCTAATCTTTCATCCATTCAGTTTTTTATAAAATTTGTGAAAACAAGTAAATTTGATGAAACAGATCTATTAGAACAAAATCCATGCTGCTGCGGTATAATAGTTCCCTTGAATGTGTTGAAAATTACTCTGTAAAGTAGTTTTCACAATATTTTGCTAAAGATGCATAATTTAGAAATAGGCCTATAATAAATTCGTTATTAAATTCTTATTTCCAGATTTATAAATTGGAGTTACGAACGCATTCTTCCATTTTTTCGGAAAACAGCCTTAATTTAAAGACTTATTAAAAATGATAGAGGTTCTGCTAAAGTTGATGCACAAGACCATCCCACTACTGACAACACTTCATCCTCCAAAAAACTGCAGGTTCCCATTGAGATGCTGCTGTTACTTATCCGATTTGTATTTTTTATACCGGAATCGAGAGTGTATACAGAACTAAAAAATTCTGAAAATAAATTACATACAACTGCTTCGCCGTCATTTGCAGATTTTACACCCAGCATCATATTATTCGGAATACCTTGAACTACCTTTTTATGCTTCCGAAAAGTCCACAGCTTTTTTGTATTGTTACATAATTTGGACTCGATATTGTTAATATAATTATTAAAGCAAACTTTAATTAAAGATTTCACACGTCTTCTTAGTTGGCTAAATGTCCTTGAATCTAATGGTGATTTGTATTTTTTGTATTTCCGATGTGCTTTATAATTCTCCCTCATTAACTTAATTAACTCGAGAGAGAACCAAATAAGATAATCATCATTACGTTTGAAAACTATTGGTACATATTAGGTAATAAGGCATTAAGAATTTCATACAGTTTGCTTGTCGAATCATCAGTATTAAGAATTTCCATTTCTCTTATACAATCAATTGAGGATAACTTAGCATTAATTGAGTTATAGTCGGCTTTCCTGAAATTATAAATTACACGTTTGGCCTCAGTAAGCGGTTTAACTAATTCAGATTTGAAATATATTTCAAGAGGTGGGTGGTGACTATCGACAACACTTAGTGGCTGGGCACACTATATAGCTTCTACATTTTCTCAACTTGAAAGAATAAGTTGTATTTTTGATACTATTAAATTGAAATAAATTCCTTTCAGAAAATGAATCTATAAATACATTTGAAATACAATCATAAGTAACTGACGGTTGCATTCTATGATTGTCACTGTTTTTAACCCAATTAATGTTGGGCAGATTAAAATCGCCACAAATTAAAATTGTTTCATTATTTTTTAAAGAAGACATATTAGATAATTTTGCAAGAAAATAATTTAAAGTGGTTCTAAAATTCGGCCCTGGAGATATGTAAACACAACATATATACAGTATGAGGTTATTTTTTATATTCGCATTACACATGATCCAAATATCCAAATCTTACTGCACCATTCACTTTTTAGCGAACACTTAATTGACCTTTTAACTCCAATCAACACACCGCCACCCTCACTTTTACTGACATCAGTGTCACATCTATCTCTACGATAAACCTCGTAACTGGCGATCAAAATTTTTCTGCTTGAAATTGAGTCATTGAGATTAGATTCGGTTAAACAAATGACATCGTGGCTACAAGATAAAGAGTTTCAAAAGATTTCCGTAGTTTTTGTTCTGAGCCATCTTACATTCTAATAGTATATCGATAGATCCATAAAAAAAAATTACACTTTTGCTATGGTCCTAGTTGCCTGCCGCAGTCTTATATTATAAGAACGCATGCCGACCGTAAGCAAGTGGCGCGTGCACATGCCGATCGCGCCGCAACACGCAGCATGAAGGGCCCACATACTGGGCCGGACATAGGCTGGCTACCAGCTTAAGCAAGCATTTTTATTGTTAGCCAGACGTAGACTGGCTACGCGCGTTCTAGTCTGTATATAAGATTACAGATTTCATGTGAGTTATCGCATAAATTTCCTAACCTTACTCTACATAGCAAATGAACAAGTTATTTTAGCCGGAAAATTGTAAATAACAGTAAATCTATAACGTGAAAGTAACCAATAATTTTGTTTGTATTTTAGAAAATGCGACCTTGCTGTATTCCCAGTTGCTCTAATCGCCAAAGTAAATATGCAAACATTTACATGGCTAAGTTCCCAAAAGACGAAAAAGACGGAAATTGTGGATAAAAAACGTAGGAATACCATATATGTAATACTTACTATATTGCTAGCGGCTATGAGTGGGAAACTCACGAAGGAAGTGAGACAGACAACCCAACTTCTAAATGTATATGGTGAGCTGTGCGCAAGCGCGTCGTCCGCGCGGTGGGGAAGTGAACCAACCAAGTTTAAAATTCGCTTCTAAAGGCGGAGTTCGAATTCTCAGGCATGCGCACGAGACGCGTTATACTCTAAGTGACACTATGTCGGCGCCGTAATGTTTTCGGGCGTTCCGAGGCCCTACTAGAAATATATGTATAATACATATATGAGGAATACAAAACTGGCTACCTAAACCTCATTCACGCATATGTGAGGTAAAATATTCCTTTTATTTGTTAAATTAGAAGAGTACTAGCAGTCCAGTGAGACAAATGTCTCATTTAATAAAACAAAAAAGACCGTTTTGCAAATAGAACGCGTATTCACCACACGTACGTATATGACGTCATTGTTGGTAGCAAACTACCAGTCGCATTCGCCTTGATAAAATTTGCCTAGAATGTAACCTAAAAAGTTCGGATTACGATAATAATTAGTGTTAGAGACTAAAATTCGGTTCCTGACCTGACATGACCATTCTAAACATATAACTTTAATAACTTTTTTCTCTATCTCTTACGGTTTGGCTGCTGAAACAGCGTCCCGGACGGACGGACGGACGGACAGACAAGTCTATTAGATAAAGGATTTTTAAATCCTTTGGTCAATTTCAACAATTATTATTATTATTAGGCCCATTTCGAAGAGGATATGTGGGAAAAAATACGTGTCGATGAAAAGAAGAAGCTGAAAAACACAGTAGTCCCAAAAATTTCTTTCATCAGTTGCAAACAAGTTACACAGAATGTGTTAACGAAGTAAGTTATTGAAAAAATCTATATTTGAAATAGTCGACTTTAATTAATTGCTATACAGTGCATTTTGTTTTAAGTTGGCCATATTGATTCACATACTAAAATATGTGCCTCATCACAACTCATTTTGTCCGATAAAGGTCAATTTTTATTAGTAAATCAAACAATATATACAAAATGCCATTGTTGTAGTAACATGAACATATTTTAATTAATTATGTTCTTGTTAAAAGTTAAAATTATAATTGGGGGAGTACTTAATTTATTGAAAAATTTAATAAATTATTGTATTTTTATGATAAAATTTTTGTTTTATTAATTCAAAAATTTGTGACAATATTTGAATTTTATTAGCGGCAAAAGGATTTATGAAAAATAACTAAAATTCTCAATTTTAAATTTTGTTATGTTATTCTTACAAAGAAATTTTTATACCTTGCTGTATTTGCAATTGTAGATACAATACTTTTCCAAGAATATGTTTTTATGTCATTAGTTTCGGTTTCTTATTGTTGATATACTAAATTTATATTTTTATGTGCAGGCGAAACCTCCTGATAAAAATGAAATTGCAATATTAAAAAGGATGTTGGAAGAGGCAGAGAGAAACTTGAGCAAAAGAAGAGTTGAAATTGGCAAAAAAATTCACACAAATGAACAATCAAACATAAAATTAAGGAAAAACAACAGAAAGTTAAGGAACATGAACAACAACTTGTTAGTCAAAATCGTTGGAAGTGTGTGATGAAGAAAATGTTGACAGACGACCAAGTAAGAGTTCTCACAAGACGATCAACACGTGGATTTGAGTGGTCCAACGACACAATAAAGAAAGCACTTCGATTAAAATTTTCGTGCGGATCGAGAGGTTATGAGGCGTTACGAGCCCAAAACATGCCTTTACCATCACCACGCACTTTGAGAAGGAAACTGGAAACAACTGAATTCGAGTCAGGAATTTCCGACCTTATCGTGTCCCGCGAAACAAATTAGAAAAACACCGGCGAGATGCCGTGTGCCGCGCTAAATTAATTAAATTCAAAATTGTATCTAAATGTTATGTGAAGTGCAGTGCCAAGCCAGTCTAAGGTAAAGAAATACCAATGAAGCCAGGGGCATTCAAGTAACATCCTAACAGTTTTCGAAATCCATAATACATTCGGGCGTACCGAGTAAAGTAAAATTCAATCACCACGTTCACCAAGGACGGCGCCGGAGTAAAGGTCAGAAATAAATACGGTAATTTATTAACGAATTAAAAGCAGGGCTGCTAAGTTTATTCTTCCCTTCCAAAGTAAATTGATGTCATAAAAATTAAGCATAATTTTGATCAACCTTTTTACGAAGCTACAGTTAATTAACCATTGATAGGATAGGGTAAAATTCATTTGTACTTGATCCGAATTTTTAAGTTCTTCCAATATAAGTTTTCTTTATTCGTTTGTGGGTGTTTTATGTAACCATAACTCAACAGTACAACCCCTACGATTACTAATCGTGGACAGCAGATGAGTTACAATCCCCTACTTGCAAATAGTGATCTACGGGTTCAAACAAACCCCTATATCATGACCCTGTTTGCTCACAAACTAAAAATGCACTTGCCAAAATTTAAATATCCCCTTTCGTATACCGGGGAGGTTTGAAAATATGAAAATATACAATGTTATTTGAAAAAGTAGCTTAGAATTAAAAGTAGGTGTCACATATAAAGTCACAGCCACCTGCTCTAAAAAACAATGTTCACTGGTTTTCTTATTCTTCTACTACCCTGCGAATTACCAAACGCGATACTTCAAAGTTAATTTATTGACGGATACGATGAACGTGTACTGCCCAACCTGAGTTTCGTTCACTTAACCTGAAATGTATGTGACCCGAAGTTGATGCTAAAAATATCATATTTGTGTCAACAAAAACACAGGTATCTTAAAAAAATAATAATAATCGGTCCAAACATCAATAGCAATTCAAAACAATTATAATTTTTAATAGAAATGTTACAACAAATATTCCCAATTAACATTATTGTATATTTTGAAAAAAAAGGGTGCTTTATTCTTGAGCCATTTTCATATTTTCGAACCTCCCCCGTATACGAACGGGAATATTTAAATTTTGGCAAGTGCATTTTTAGTTTGAGAACAAGTAGGTTTTTTTTTAAAGTGATTTTTTTGAGAAGTTAATAATAAACTTTTTTTCTCTCTTTGTAACCCAATCCGGAGACATACTGTATATATATATTTTTTTAACTAATTTAAAATTAGCAATAGGTTACCTACTAAAGTGTATACCCGCCGGGGATTATAAAATATGCAGCAAAAGATTTCTCAGTCGTGATAGAAACAGAACTTTGTCAAAAGAGTTTGATTGTTAAACGTTAACTTAGATACTGAACGACTCGTTTGGTCAAAATTATGGAGAAAAACTAAGATTTTTGCAAAACGCTGATATACCCTCTACTGTATACAGTCTGTTCTATAAAAAAGGCCCCGCCTTCTAGCTACTTTATTATTTATTTTAGACCCACTAAACCTTATATCAAATCAAATGGCACATAAGAACCTACATTTCAACACTATCAAAAAATTTTTATCTTCAATTGTTTCAGAGTGGTGACGTCACATGCAATTTTTTTAAATGACACTGTATATATTTTTTTACATTTTCTGGTAGAGGTTTTTTTTCTCTTTTCAACAATATAAACATTTTATGCCCTTACATAAGAAAATTTTCGAGAAAAATTAAAAAACTTTTTTATCGGTGGGAGGCCACGATACAAAACTATAAACAAAAGTGTAACTCAGAAAAACAAAACAATATTTATTTACAAAAGGGAACACAAAAGACTAATCATTTATAACAAATGTTCGATATGTAAACCATTATTGACAATACAAATTTGACATCGTCTATTAACACTTCTTGCGGCGTTTATAAGCACATCTTGAGGAATGCTTTGGCAAGCATTTCTAATCCTTACTCTGAGATCATCAATATTTTCTGGTGGTGTAACGAAAACAAGGTGTCCCCACAAAAATAAATCAAGGGGAGTTAAGTCTGGGGACCTAGCTGGCCACTGAATTGGTCCATTTGTGACAATCCAATTCTGTCCAAAATTTTCGTTTAGGAAATTAGTGTTTATAAGAGTATTATGAACAGACGCACCATCTTGTTGAAAAATGACGTTATTAAATTCCGCAAGAGGCAATTGTTCCAAATATTCCTGTAATTGGTTTCGTAGAAACTGGTTGTATCTAACTGAATTTAGAGTTCCGTCAATAAAGTAAGGTCCTAACAACCTTCCGTTTAAAATCCCACACCATACATTAACGCTAAATCTTCTTTGAAAGCGATTTTCTCTAATATTTCTGGGATTTTCTGTACTCCAATAATAGTGATGATTTCTATTAAATAAGCCGTTATTGGAAAATGTGCATTCGTCAGACCATAATATTTTTCTGTAAAAATTAGGATCCTCTTGCTGTCTGTTTACAAAGTAATTACAAAATTCAATTCGACGTGGAGGGTCATTTGCTTCCAAATTATGCACTAAATGTACCTTATATGGTTTAAAATCATGTTTTTTTTTAAATGTGATGTACTGTACTACATGACACCTGAAGATTATGTGCAATTTCTCGTGTTGAAGTATTTGCATCTTGCTCTACACTTAACAAAACATCCAACTCCAAATTTTCATCTCGTACTTGGGGGGTCTCTCTTTATTTTCTTTAGGGAACCCGTATTCCTTAACGTTTCTTCTAATTCACTAAATTTTCGCCGGGAAGGAGCCTGTCTATCGGGATACCGTGTTTGATAAATACGTAAAGCTTCCGCACTATTTTTCCTGCATTCAAAGAATACTTGCAACATGTCAACCATTTCATTGTTAGTAAACCTGGCCATATTTTGATTTGAATATTAAAGCACAAGAGTATAATACAAGAAAACACTTTAGATTATTCTGAAATCTGACAGTTAAAGAGTTTTTCTAGTATTTGTTTTGTTTTTCTGAGTTTTTGTTTATAGTTTTGTATCATGGCCTCCCACTGTGAAAAAGCTTTTGTAATTTTTCACGAAAATTTTCTTATGCAAGTGCATGAAATATTTATATTGTTGAAAAGAGAAAAAAAACCTCTACCAGAAAATGTAAAAAAATATATAGTGTCATTTAAAAAAATTGCATGTGACGTCACCACTCTGAAACAATTGAAGATAAAATTTTTTTGATTATGTTAAAGTGTAGGTTTTTATGTGTCATTTGATTTGGTATAAGGTTTATTGGGTCTAAAATAAATAATAAAGTTGCTAGAAGGCAGGGCCTATTTTGTAGAACAGACTGTATATATTTCGTATGGAGGCTAAATTTGCACATATTAGTATAAGTGTCATAACATTTTTGCGCTATCAACTAACAAAAATAAAATAACTGTTGAGTACTACCAAAATAATGTTTGCCTAATAAAGTGCTTAATTGTTGTTTTTATAGTAACCAAATACACAACAATTTTCTATAACAGTCCTAGTACCGTTATATTGATAACGGGCCTGTTATTTTGTTGTTGTTATACCAACCATCAAAGACACGGTAACTTGACCTTTTCGTCACAGATAAGGCACCCGAAAACAAGTAAAAATAGGTTGATAGCACAAAAAGTGTATACAACATGTTTAAGTTTAGAATGTAACTCAAAGATTGCATAATTATTCAAGCGCCACAGAGACATTTCAGAGATTATATAAAGAGTGATCAAAAAAATGTCTCTCCGAAGTATGCTTTAGAATTTGAACTTGTTTTCTCCTTACATCAAATTTTATTCTTGACAGAAGTTTGAAGCTTTATGGCGTTTAATGTTGAATGAAGCTGTGGCGTGACAGTTTTTTTGTTTTTTTTTTCGATTACTCTAGAATCACAGATATGTAAATAGAAAATTGTACACATAAAATAATTCATCAATCGACAGACAATACATTTTTATAAAAATATCTTAATTTTTTATGTATTTTAATGCCATTAATGAAATACTCATAATTATCACCAAATCATTATTTTTCGGTTTTAACAAAACTATTGGTTTATAGATTTAACATATGTTTGTTTAATGTAATATTGCAGGCTGAATGTAATATTTAACAAAATTTTGTCGATTCTACAAAACGATTTAATAATATTTAGCGGTATTAGGCCGACTGAAAATTCTTAAACTAACTACATTGGAAGCCAGAAGAAATAAGCGTGAGGCCTCATTGAAGTTAATTGAAGTGTCTAAAATATTAGCAGGCAAATATAACTGTGACCTACTATCTACCATTTTTATACATAATACACTCTTCCATTTGCGAGGGCACGGCATGTGATTTAATAAACACAGCTTTAAAATCAATGCTAGATAATATATTCTATCTAATAGAATTGTAGATAAATATTCTTTTTTGCTTTTAATATGGTATCTGTATTGTGCCATTGAAGGCATATTGTAGAGGGAGGTAGTCTAATAGAGTTTTCTCTTATATTAAATTGTACTGCTCTCATCGTAAGCATGTGTTTTATCCATTCACAGAGAGTGGGTCGGTTAATATTTTCAAAGGAAGCCTTGTTGAAGGCTCCTTCAATATCAATGAAAACACCCAGAGTGGACATTTTATTGTCTAGCGATCTCTCAATCCG
This sequence comes from Agriotes lineatus, assembly GCA_940337035.1. Taxonomy (NCBI): domain Eukaryota; kingdom Metazoa; phylum Arthropoda; class Insecta; order Coleoptera; family Elateridae; genus Agriotes; species Agriotes lineatus. The sequence goes on from OW679194.1 coordinate 169,943,300, forward strand.
GTTCACTACAGTATATAGCGCCAATTCAGTAGATCTCCCTGTGATATAGGCGTGTTAGTTCAGACTCAATGGGTGTAAACCAGCACCCTTTCCCATATTTCTCTGTCACAAGTCTCTCAAGCGTCTTTAGTAAGAAGGATGTAAGACTAATGGGACGATATGATTTGGCTTGGGTATAATCCGTACGCCCTGGTTTAGGTATAAAAACTACCTTCACTTCACCCCGTACGACCTGGTTTGCCACATCTCAATCCTCCTCTGAGGGAGGTGGGATGTTGGGTCACAGAACCATAATTGAAACCGTCCGTAAACTTCGTGTAACACCTTAAAGCACAACGAACGAACGCCAATGATAAATGTCAACGTCAAAACATAACACTGTCCGAGTAGCAAACATCAAATAGTTAAAATAACTAGCGCCAAAATAATGACCATTCAAAAACGTTCGGTTATTTCTGAAGGCACTGTATATCTCTAGGCTCAAATTTGCTTGAAAATGGCGGCCAACAATCGTATGGCCACACTGTCTTGTATATAGTCACTGTAGAACCAACTAGAAACCTTACTTTTTATACAGGGTTTCTAGAACCAAGTACAGTGACTTTATATTACAGTGCCTTGATAGAGGCAGTGGCGACAATACTCACAATTTGCCACAAAATAGCGGCCAACGGTCTACTAACTTTAATAAATTGAACGTTTTTAAATGGTCATGGTTACACTGTTACACAACGTATAAATAATATGTTGGTGGCACTGTAAGTCTATGCCAAATTTAAGGTTATCAGGTTAGATTTTGCTTCAGTTTTGACACAAACTAACGCAAAATCTAACCTGCTACCCTCGAATTTGACACAAACTGACGCAAAACCTAACTTGCTAACCTCGATTTGGTATAAACAAACAAAAGCATCAACAAATTTTGCCTCTTAATGGCGGCAGATAAAAAATAATACACTCTATTGTCGCCACTGTCTCATATAAAGTCACTATACACTTCTACCTCAGTTTCTCACATTCCTACTACATTTTTGTTTTCTGATTTTGTTCCTTTTTGCTAATATACGGTACTCGATTGAGAATATCCCTATGTATATTTAATTGGCAATTTTCCATAGCAACGGCGATAATTAATAATCGAAAATTTTTGGAAATTTATGGTAAATTCCCTCTTATATGTCACTGTCATCACAAATAACCGTACATTTTTAGTACCCATTTCGATATTAGTTTTGTTATTATTCTTAATAAAAATGTTTACTCCACTGTGTTTTTTTAATTCGTGATATACTCTTAAAAATATATAACACATGCATAACACATTTCGTATGGTAATTTTTGCAAAGCAGATATTTTTTCTAACAAAAGACTGAGTGCTTGCTTCCAAGAAAAAAAATTTTATTCCTTCGGCGTCAAGATTTTTTTCAGTTGGCATGCACCCATGTTTCTATTGAAAAAATAGTTGCAATACTGTCTTCCAAATATTTCTGGAAATTTTTCAAGCACTTGTTATGTTTCAACTGATAATAAAATTATAGTATACCATGCGTTCTTTTTAAAAGTATGCACAGTATACTCGTATGTATACTAAAAAGAAAAATTCCCTTATTTTTGATTGTTTTAAGCTATATGTCGGCAACCAATTATACAGCAATCTTCAATTTTAAGAGTTTTAATTCAAAACAAATAGCATGCTGTGGCAAAAATAAGGGTTTTTTCTTTTTAGTATACATACGAGTATCTCCTATGTATACTTTTAAAAAGAAACAGATGGTATGTATATTTATGTGCTACCTACCTCTGCAAATAAAGCTTCATTTTTGCTCCTAATAATATAATATGCTATTATTTACATATTCAATTAAATTTAACCTGGTTATATATAACTTTGACTAACCCTTTTAAAAACAACCTGTAGACAAGCAAAATAGTTCATATAATCCGTGCTGAACCTTACTACCTCAGTGGTGGAACATTGAGTTCGAACCTCCCATCACACCCGGACAATGGTTACATCTAACGCTCTCCGGCCATCATACTAACACTTTTGGGGGTCGTGACCCCTGTAAAAAAGCTTTCTTCCTATCAATAGGTTAGGCTAGCCACCTACTTAGTCAGCAAGCAAAGATGACTTATAAAACCGCACTCGGTGTGGTAGTAACAGGCTCTCAGCCTATACTAAAAAGAAGAAAGATATTCAAAAGTCCATAATTATTGTGGAACCTAATGATTAATCAAACACGTGTCATCGATGTCAGCGAGTAAGTCACACAAACAATTATCGTACCCTCAAAAGTAGGTGCATTAAATAATATAACACGTATCTATATACACAATTCAACAAAAATTGTTAATTGCCCAGGCTAATATCCAGCACGTACTGATAATGACTTGCAGAAACTGCTCCACTTATTATATATAGCATTAATAATATATAACATGAAGATAGCGGTACAAAAGTAATGTCTTTCGCATATTTAAGAGCTGAAATAACTGCCGGTCAAAAGCTATAAAGCGCAATCCGAAACTACACGTACTTTAACTGGACTTCAGCTATTTAAAACAGAATTCTGTAAATGCGATATAAAGCGGAGCATCCAGGGGCGCACTGACGCAAAATGCTCTACGGAAAAAGTGCTAAAAATGAGAAAATAACATAACAACTTAGTCAACTACGATCTAGAGCTCAAAATCCTGATAACCATTTCTCAAAACATTCGCTCGTTTTTACGTTCTTTATTTTGAAAAAAAAATGTTTATAGTGTAATATTAAAAATTTTAATGAGCATTTAAACTAATGCACGCTTAAATCCTACCCATAAACAAATGATCTTTTATTTTTAATTATTGTCTCTAAGCAAAGCTATTCTAAAACAGAAGAAACGTAAATAAAAACCACTAAGCCATAAACTATTCAACTTAAAGATTTCCTACTAGTACACAGATGACATTACTTCTTTTTTATGGTGGCAACAACTTCCTCAATTTTTTGTTTTAATAAATCAATTTTGTCATCGAAATCGTTGTAGACTTTTTGCTTCAAATAGCCCCACACGACAGTGGAAAGTTTTTAAGTATTGTCTTGTTACTTTTTTGGTACGGCTGTACGACACCTGCGTTACACGCGTTCCGAAATTGCCTTTGACAGCGAAGGCAAAGGGCTCTGAATGCTTACATCACGCTTACGGAGAAATTCCATCGGTGTTTCACAACTTGTGTTTTTAAAGCAGGGCGACACCCTCTCCGGGGAAGCTATTAAAATTAAAGCCACGCGTGACTTAATACGCCAGAAATTCGTTGAACAACGTTATATGTAAATTTAGCTATCTTTAACCGCAGCAAAAACCGCGTGTATGAATTGATTTGAAATCGCATAGGGCCGGACTCAGTCCAAAACGTTCAGATAAGGATGCGCTTGGGGTAAACGGAAGAAATGTCGTTAACAGTCTTGTTTATTAAGGAAAAACTCATTACACAGTTCAACCTAAACAAACTTATTTGAAATTTCTAGATATAATCTTGATTCAGAAATTTGTGAATGCATTTTAGGTTGAATACGTGAAATTTGTGGCTGATTATGAGATTTGCTCTTACCTAAGTTTCCTGATATTTTCCTTAACGTCAATCTTCGGTTTTATTGTATCAAGTCACAAACTACAAGAATAGCACGGTCACCTTTGTTGTATTTTTTTTTATATTGATACATTCCCGGTAGTAACGAATTTATGAATTAATTTACGCACTGCTCTACGAGTCATGTTAACATCTGAATACTTTTCATTGACAACTCCAATTGAGTTATAAATAGATCGCAACGTTGTAGTGATGAAGAACTGCAACAATGCCGTGAGCCCGCTTAAAAACCAGTAAAGGTAAGGAGTGCGCATCGTCGCCTAAGCCAGACTCGTAAGCAGGCAAGCGACTCGTGCGTGTACGTACCAATTAACAAATGTGCGAAGCGTGCTAATGACAACACCAAAAGTGCTCTGTGCAGTGTGTTGTCGGCCTGCATTATTCACCACCGACGCCAAGAGTTTCCTGAGCGGAAACAAAGCTTACGAAAGCATCGATATACCTGGGGAATAGCCGAGGTGCCACCGCTTCCGCCACCACCGTAAGCAGCTATTTTGACGCCACAGAAGTAGCACCGTTCTTGTCCTACCACGAGAGCACCGGGGAGCAACCAAAAGCCATGTTAGTTGCTAGCTAGAACCACCGTGAAAGGTGAGATATTATTGCGACATCTGGGGCTCTCGTTCTCGTGTTTGAGAGCACGGAAAATCCCATGCAACCAGAACCTCGCGGTTACGTCACTTGTTGAAACAGCGGGCGCTCTTGATTTCAACGCGCCCACGCTACCGCGTATTACAGCGCTTCTAGTACGACCGCATTTCAAGAATAGACAGCTTCGCCGAATTTATTTGTACGGGGAATTCAATTCCATTTCGCGCTAGTGTCATTTGACTTTGCGTTGATAGCCTAAACTTAAGCGGCCTATTTAAGGTGTCCTCATACAAGTAGCGTACAACCTTTTTATTGTGTATTTTTTATATGTATTTTCTTGTGTTTATGTTTTTATTACAGATTATATATCTTCTTATGTAAACTGTTGGATTTTTATTGCTGGTAGTATTTGCATGTGTAAGTTCAGCATTCCAGGTGACAACGAGCTAACCCCAAAACAATATTAGCTTACCCTCAACCGCACTGACTATCCAAAAGTACCTCTCTGACTGAATAAGCTAGCGACCCAGAGCAATATAAATTAATAGTACAGTAGAGTAAGGGGCTGGTTAAAAAGCCGCATTTCACACTTTGATAATTTTATTGTCATCCTGTAGGCAGCTTCCTTTCTTCCTGGGAAGAGCCAAGTAAGCGTGGTAGACATAACAATTATATAAAAAAAAGATACAATTGATACAATATATTGTATTTATATGTAGCTATTCCTGTACATATTATGCAGATATATATAAACAAACAACTAATATAATTATAAACCATACAATAATGCTGAACTACAAAAACATTATTTATCTAAAAAATAACAATCAATTAGAGCAAGAAAAAACTGAAAATACAACATAATGAGTACAATTTCATATGAAAATTGTGTTGCTTACCAAACAAACTGTATATGAATAATACATATTATCATACCAACAATTCAACAAAGCATACATACATACATAATCTGTAACCCCTTATACCGTTTACACAGTGTTGGGGTTCCGGGCGCACCGAGCTGCTAAGGGTATGTGCATTTTTAATTTCGGCGGAGGTACTTGAGGTAGTGGAGCCTGTCTAAGCTAGAACACTACGCCCGCTCTCCAGATGTTCACCCACCCAAGTACTGTTGCCCCGAAACGAAATGCTGTTACGCTTTACCGATTTCCAGCGATTTCTGCAAATTCTGGTTCAATACATCAAATATAATTTAGAACTAGTTGTTTAACAAAAATTGTGTATACAGTATCTAGCTATTCGCAATCTGAATTACTGTTACAAAAAACTTGTAAATGCTCTTTTACAGTTGTCTAAATGAGATTTTTCTTTATCCAATTACATGTTATAAAAAATCTCCTCATTTAGACAACTGTCAAAGAACATTTCAACGATTTTTGCAACAGTAATTCATTAACATGGTTAGATTAGAGTTTCTAGAAGCCATTTATATAGATATTAATTAGAATTGAAAAATATTTCTCATAAAAGGCGCTTTGCATAAAAAACGTAAAAATTATGCAAACATACTACTTTTCGGTAAATAATAACAAATCCAAAGAAGTAATTAATATTTTATATTATTTTTCCTAATTACAAATCTTTAAAGTGCTCACATAAAAAAATTTTGAACTTTAATATTAAGTCTTGTATATGAAATTTTAAAAAATATTTTTAAAAAATTAAAAATTAATTTTTAGCTAAAGATAAAAAATAGGTGCTTTCTGGCCTTGAAATTGTTGGGTTAGTTAAAACTAACACACTCGAAAAAATCTCATTGAAATCTTACTTAATTTCCGAAAAATAGCTCTTTTTCAAATTTGACAATTACGAAACACTCCATTTTCTAAATAAGTAAAAATCACTTGATATATACGATAAGAGTTAAATAGGTTTTCAGTCAAGCACCAAATATTGAAGTACAAAGTTTTTTTGAAAAATCAAAAATATTTTTTTTCCATATTATGCAGTATTATCCTGTGAACAAATTTACTCACCTCCCAACACTGTTTTCATATATCCCTAAAACGATTATAACTGCGAACTTATAACAAGAAGTAAAAACTTTTGAAATAATAATGATTGAGAAATTAACGAAATTTTATTTTTCCATATTTTTGCCCGAATTTCTGTATTCATGAATTAAACGAAAGTTGTCAATTAGATATATAAAATTTTCCGATTTAAATAATTTATAATAGAAAAAATATTTATTTTATTACTTTTTATGTTTTTCTTGTACTAGTAATTAATCCATTATATTTATAGTATTATGTACAGCGACGCCTATAAGTAGCCTAACGGCCGTTGGCTAAGTACGAAATAAATAAATAAATTATATTATTATTTTTGAATAACTTCAATAGCTCTCTAACTTTTTTCTTAAAACATTAAACTACTTTTTCTCGGAAACTATTCTTTTAATGAGAACTACCTCCTCTTAAAATATCTGTATAACTATTAAAAACATCCTGTATGTATGCAACAATTTTAGTCAACGGAAATAACCAATAGATGGATAGGAAATAGGATTTTTTTAAATTCTGAGATTGTTCTAACTTATCCTATCAGTGTAAAGTAGTAATTTTAGCTACCGAATAAATTTTTAACTGTTGAAGATTTTTGTATTTGTATAGGTATAGAATAATGTATTTCACCTATTATACAGTGCTTTCGTAAAGTAGTGGATAAATTCGTTAAAAATTCAAGGAATAACTTTTTGAAAAAACGCTGGGACCCGTCGATTTTTATTTTATTTGCGCATTTTTTTCAAGTAAAATGTATGACGTCATCGATGTTTTTTTTAATGGCAACCTCCTTTTTTTATTAGGTAATTTGAAAGAACACATTTTTTTACTTATGCTAAGCTGATTTTTGAGTATAGGTCACATGACCAAAAATTAGAAAAAATAATTTTAAAATTGCAAAATACTAAATTTAATTTTAGGAAGTCTGATTTTACGTTTTTATCAATGACAGCAATCAATAAAAAACATGTCGGTGGTCTTGGCTACTGTCAGGTAGACAACGGTGCATAATTTGAACGTTTAATTTAGTTGTTTTTGAAGCTATCATTCCAATCAAATTTAGTATTTTGCAATTTAATTCGTTTTTTTAATTTTTGGCCATGGGACCTATACTCAAAAAACAGCTTAGCGTAAGTAAAAAAAATGCGTTCTTTCAAATTCCGTAATAAAAAAGGGGGTTGCCATTTAAAAATACATCGATAATGTCACATCTCCTACGCGGGTCACCCTGAATATATAGTTTCTTTTAAAAATGCGCAATTAAAAATAAAAATCGACCTGTCCCAGCGTTTTTTCCAAAAGTTATCCTTGAATTTTTAACGAATTTATCCACTACTTCATGAAAGCACTGTATAAGTACTATGTTAGTTTATTTTACAGTTTCCATACAATGTTGTTGAAACTGTTTTTTATTTAGGTATGCCATGATAATTATAATTTTACTGTACCCATTATTATAATTAAAAAAATGATTTTACTATTATGTTAAAAATTTGTAAAAAAAACTATATCCGGAAAGGTAGTTAGGTAATTGCAAAAAAATTGTTTGACCATGTCGAAAAATAAATGGTTTGCTGGTACTTGTTTTTATGTTAAATTTCTCTGGCGTGGTAACGAAAATCTCTGAGTACCTGCAGAACTTGCTGTTCGAGAGTATGGTTGTTGCTTATCTTAATCCCTTTACCCCCCCCCCCCCCCCCCCCGCTGTCAACCTTTGATTTGTGACGCTCTCTTGGAACTTTAGACGCATGACGGGTTGCTTATTGCCTCTACATTTTCGCAGCGAGAAACGATTTCAGGAATGAGTGAACAATAACCTTAAGTAGTTTATTTAGTCACATCCTCAATTTAAAAATTAATCAAACTATAAACCGTTCAATAGTTATTTGCCAAGTAGGTAGACATGGAATTTTGTTTTTATGTTTAATAAAACTAAAACTCCCTAGAAACTCTTTCTGACACTTTGTCAGAAGCAGCTGTTATGTACAGGAGGCTCACGAAAGTGTCTAATTTGACATTTTGAGGTTAAACATGCAATGTTGCCAGTCCTTTCATACTTTGTTTGCCACTAGGCATAATATGTATGGACATCGCCGTCATGGATATCTATCTGTCAAACAAATTGTACTAAAGTAAATATGCCAAAAGTCATTAAAGGTGACACAAAACTACAAATTACAAAGGCTTACAGGCATTATAAAGCTGACAGGCCCGACCTCAGTGAAACTGAAATCTTTGCTCGGCTTAGTGACTTTTGGGATGCAAGTATTTATGCATAAAACTTAATTGTTGCTTTAATTTTCGGCTTTGTACTGTTTTAGATATCTGAAAGAACTATTAGAAATATTATGGGGCGGAACAATTTTGAAATTAAACCTTTTGGCCCACGACCTAAAAATGATACATACTATTTGCAACATACGCACTGAAGAAGTAGTTAACAATGCGAGACAAATTGTGCAAGAACAACCACACGTATCTGTTCGCCATTTAGGACAGCAATTAAATGTTTCATATTCAACATCTCATAGGATATTAAGAAGCAATTTGCATTATTTTTCTTACCGGTTGCAAGTGTATCAGGAACTGCTGCCAAACGATCCTCCGGTTAGATTGGAATTTTGTAACTGGTTTATCAATAATTTAGGAAATAACGATAATGCGTTTGAGAAAACTTTCTTTACTGATGAGGCATACTTCTATTTATCTGGCTATATTAATTCACAAAGTATGAGGATGTGGAGCGCTGAGAATCCCAATTTTTATGTTGAAGAACCGCTTCACCCACAAAAAATCGGGGTTTGGGCTGCAATTAGTAAAAGAAGAGTTATAGGTCCTATATTTTTTTAAGGTAATTGAGTGCAGTAAAACGATTAAATTTTATTTTAATAGTTCAAATTTTAGGTTTTCTAAATGCACAACCATATCGCCGTTTTTTGAAGAGTTACGTGACAATGAATTACAAACGGGTTACGTACTTTCAATAAGATGGGGCATAAATTTACTTAAAGAGTTTTACAAAAACAGAGTTATTAGTCAAAACATGTCTACAGTGTGGCCCCCGAGGTCTTGTAACTTAACTCCCTGTGATTTTCTTCTGTGGCCATATTTAAAAAAAATCCATTCTTCAACTTCCACTGGACAATATTCAGCAGCTTTAACAAAGAAGTACCTAATGGAAAAAATAAAGAAATCAATAATAATGGTGTAATATTAAGATTTGAGAATAGAACGAGTTAAGGAGTTTACTTTCTTAGGAACATTAATCTCTGAAAACTTAAATTACACACAAGGAATTAAACCAAGGTTAATAAAAGCATCGAGATGTCCGGGCGCGTTAAATAGTATAATGTCCTTAAGACAAATGTCGCGAAATGCAAAACTACGACTTATAAGACTGTAATTCGACCCACAGCTACGTACGCATGTGAAACATGGACGATGAATGTGGCAGACCAAGATACGATAAGTAGGTGGGAGAGAAAAATGCGGAGAAAAATATTTGGAGGGACTCGGACGGATGATGGTTGGAGAAGACTTACAAACGAAAAGGTACAAAAGAAGTATGGAGAGCCAAATATAGTAGACTTCATTAAAGCTCGAAGGTTAAGATGGTTTGGGCATATATGGAGAATGCCAGATGGAAGAGCTACTAAGATAGTATTGGAAGGCAGAGCGCAAGAAACTAGAAGAAGAAGCGACCAACGAATAGGTGGAAGGAGGCAGTAATGGAAGACATATCAAGGAGAGGAATAGAAGACTGGAGAAATAAAATCATCAATAAGGAACAATGGAGACACATTGTTATGCAATGGGCCTCAAGTGGCTTGTAAAAGCTTTATTTATACTGAAAAAATACATAAATTGTAATATTTAAATATTTTTGTATACAATTTATAATTACAATAAAAAAACGACTTTCATTATACCATTATGCCTACTCAACAAAGTATGAAACGTATTCAGAATCAGCAATTTGTCTTTCATGAAATTTATCTTAACCAATACTAAAAGTGGCACAAAATCCAAAACCAAATCTGGCAACCACGTTTTGTACATTAACATAAAATTATCATTTTATATAAAATGAGCATAACCTAACCTTTGTTAATGACTGACAGCATATTTACAGGGTGAAATTCATCACCCTAACATGGCCTCCTATCTGGCAAATAACTATTGAACGGTTTATATGTGCAACTACACATTTGCTGGAGGAATAATGGCTGGAAATTATCGAAAATTTAATAAATTAGAATTGGCCAGTGTGACGAGATCATATTTCTATTAACTCCATAGTAAATAAGCTAAACTTTATCCCAATCATAAGTATAAAAAAATCTTGAAAATTGGAAATTTACACCAAACTTTATAAAACACTGAAAACCTAAATTTTAAATGAACCAGACCCGCAATTAATAATTTTTTTAAATCTCAAAAAAGTTTTTATACTAAGCAGACCTCCCCGTTCGCGGGGGTTACCTTCCAGAAGAATGCCGCGAAGCGCAAAACCGCGATGCGCAAGTAAACACATAAATGATAAAAACAGGGTTAGGTTCCATAAACTAGATTTATTTATAGGTACTATGCAACCTCAAAAAATTCAAAAATACATAAACGTGCGTATACAAACAAAAATTCCATACGTAACGTAAGTCTGCCACTTGAATCTAGAGCTCGAATGTCCATTTGTTTATTCAAGTTATAATTTTACAATTTATTTCAGGTCGAATTTGGTAATAAGAGATTCAAAGAAATAGGTTCGATAAGTGTGTTTACAAGTTCGTAATAAATAATGTTATTTAGGTGTTTATGACTTAAACCGCATACGTCTACTTTATTTACTTAGTGTGTGAAAGTTGAAACAGTTAACGTTGGCAATTCCATCCGCAAACGCGCGAACGGCAAAGCAATCCGCGAACGGCAACGAAAAGGGAGCACATAAGTGCCCCGCGTAAAATCAAATCCGCGAACGGCAAGGTCTGCCTGTATTTTATAAAAATTTCAGAGTATATCATAGGCCAATAGCCTGCAACCCTGACAGAAGTTATAAAACCTCTTTTATTACATAATCATGTAATCCAGTTTGAATAAGGATGTCTCATATGAGGCTATTACTTATATATGATCATTCCCGGCAAGTTGAAAAATCAAATGGCGGAGTTGCATTGTAAAAATAAAGACGTTCAAAATGCTATAGTTTTAAAGCCAAGACGAAGTAATGAAGAACCCATTAGATATATAAGTTGAATGCTAGATTCTAAATAGCCGGTTAATCTAATAATAATAATAATTAATAATGATAATAATATTTATTCCATAATCTACATATGTACATATATTTAAAATAGTTCAGTAGCCCGTTTTTCAACTCCAGATTAAGTATGCTATGAACAAACTTAATTAAATTTCATGTCTAAATTACGTTTTAAGCTTATTTTCAAGTTTTTTTTTGTTGTTGATGAGAAAAAGCAACTGAAATAATTGCAAACAAGCAGACAAGAACCATGTGAAGCATACTGATTAAAGCAAAAATAATTACTGATTATGAATGAAATAAGTATTTAAAGAGAGCCGGTTTAAATCTCCGCAAAGATACATTTTTAAAGCGTTTGGGCAAATTATTCACCGTTTTTGCAACAGTGTCAGAAAACCTTTGAAAAAGAGCCAACCTGTGCTGAGGAACTGTCAGAGGCCATTTATGCCTCAGATTTAAATTATGTACAGTCGTGTGCAAATAAATCTGGGACAGTGTTTTTTTCACATGCAGATTCAGTTAAGAATTTGAAGAATATTTCCATGGATTTCTTCTTATCAGAGAGAGTTACGGGTTTCAGTACCTGTTAAAGTTTAATGTAACTCTTTCTGATAGCAGGAAATCCATGGAGATATTCTTCAATTCTTAACTGAATCTGCATGTGAAAAAAACACTGTCCCAGATTTATTTGCACACGACTGTACATCTGTTCTGTAGGTAATTTTATTGTAAAGGTAAGCTGGTTGCTTTTCTAGAATAATTTTCATAAATAATGGGGAACCCTGAAGAAGTCTTCGGTTTTTCATGTTCAGCGACTCAGTGTTAGATAAAAGCGTCAATACTGTTAATTTTCCATCATTAGATGCGGTTAGAATATCGTCTGTTATATTCAAAAGAGTAGTAGCGAAACTATGAAATGGTCTGAAGCCTGACTGTGAGTCTGATATAATATTATGAGCTTTTAATTAATTTTTTTCTAATACTTTGGAGAGAGCTGGTAATATACTAATTGGTCTCAGATCCTTATACGTTTGGGATTGCTTATTTTGGGCATTGGAATTACAACTGTGTTCGTTCAACAACTTGGAAAAATGCTTCTCTTAAACAATAATTTAATATACGTTTAATATACATCACAATAAGTTACTTTGTTTACAAATAAATCGAATTTCAAAAATAACTAAACTTTCAATAAACCACAACAAAAACAAAAAACAACTGATATAATTCTATCTGACATAAAAAGGCTGTACAAAACACTTAGCGTAAGATTGTTGTTTACGCTGCTGTTCCATAGCTTATTTTATTTATACTCAAGAAATCATTTTGAAAATGAGTACACGTAGGTAATTTTTTTAATTCCAGAGTTTGTTTTAATGGCACTTTTTAGAAGATCCATACGACGTTTTGTGAGATCTTCTCGAATAACGACGGAGGAATTTTTTAACTTTCTTTTACTAGTATAGTACTTGCTGCAAGCCGATGACAAACGTCGATGTCGTTTTCGGCGAGATGGAGATTTAACTTCTCCTCGCAAAGGCTACGTACGACATTATTAATAATCTCGCTGTATTTTACAGGTACCCCGAATATTCTTAAGCTGTTCACCCGAGTATATTGTTCATAGGGATCTACTGTATCGTCCATGTTACCTTTTATTTTTTGAAGCTGGGGCTCTAGTGAAGCTATTTTGACTTCATATCTTTCAGTAATTTTTGATATTTCGGTTTTCAAAGTTGTTTTAATTATTGTAGTCAGCTTTTCTATTAGAGTCGTAATCTAACAGTTTTTCCACAACTATTTGAGCGACTACCTCTATGGCAGTAGCTTCACCACTTTTTGTTACAGGCATGGTATTAATATGTAAATCACACTTATTATACTAGCGGCAGCGACGAAGCAGGTCTACTCAGCACGAGGTCTCATCAAATAATACATATTATACATATATTATACATAAAATAATGGTGTTGCAAACAGATGTAGCAGTGTAAATGTGAACCCAATAAGCAGTATAAAACTTTTTTTTGCAGAATTCATCTGTATGGCTAAATTGTATTAATTTGTGATTCTACATTCATAATCTATTAAAGTGTCTCGGTATGCAATTTCAAATGTGTAGTTAAACGACGTATTTCTGCTGATTTGTAGTCACATAAAGAACAGCAATACGGCTTTTCTCCTGTATGGGTTCTCATATGTCTACTTAAGCTACTACTCCTGCTCGATTTGTACTCGCAGACAGAACAACTATACGGTTTTTCTCCTGTATGAGTCCTAATATGAATAGTTAAAATGCTTTTGTCGTTTGTTTTATATTCACACATAGAGCAACTGTAACGTTTAACCCCTGTATGAATTGCCATATGTTTAACTAATTGCACTTTTTGTGTCGCTTGGTAATCACACATTGAGCAAATACCAAGTTTTTCTCCTGTATGAGATCTCATATGAACAACTAAACTAGTTCTGTAAGCTGTTTTGTAATTACAAATACTACAACTGTAAGGCTTTTCCTTTGTATGAGATTTCTTATGTGAAACAAAACTACCTCTATGTGCTGTTTTGTAATCACAAACAGAACAATCATACGGCTTTTCATGTGTGTGAGATCTCATATGTACAACAAAATTACTTTTATGTGCCGCTTTATAACCACAAACAGAACAAAAGTAAGGTTTTTCCCCTGTATGAATTCTCATGTGCACAACCAAACTATTTTTGTGTTCTGTTCTGTAATCACAAGCCGAACAAGAGTAAGGTTTTTCTCCTGTATGACGTTTCATATGTATAATCAAGCTACTTTTACGCGATGCCTTGTAATCACAAATAGAACAATTATGACCTTTCTCTCCTGTATGGGATCTCGTATGAACAACTAACCTACTTTTGTATGGTGTTTTGTAATCACAAATAGAACAACTATAAGGTTTTTTTGCCATATGAGTAGTCACATGTGTAACCAAACTACTTTTATATGCAGTTTTATAATCACATGTGCGACAGCAATAAGGTTTCTGTCCTGTATGTGATTTCATGTGTTCAGTTAAATTACCTTTGCGTATCGCTTTATAATCACAAACAGAACATGAATAAGGCCTTTCTCCTGTATGACATATCATATGTTTGGCAAAATTGCCCTTTTCTGCTGCCTTATAGCCACAAATTGGACAGCAATACGGTTTTTCACCGGTATGAGTTTTCATATGACTAACTAAACTATCTTTATATGCAGTTTTGTAACCACAAACAGAACAGCAATGTGACTCTTCGCCCATGAGAGAATTCATACCTATAACCAAATCACTTTTCTGTGGTATTTCTTGTGTAAGTAACTTCTCGTCTACTACTGCAAGCTTTTCTTCTCTAGAATCCGCTAGGTGAATGTTGATGTTATTTCCATATGATGGTTGGTATTCACCAAAATTGCAGAATGATAATTCTTCACTCGTTTGAGCCTTTTCATGTTCAATAGAATCCGCTAGGTGAATGTTGAGGTTATTTCCATGTGATGTTTGGTATTCACCAAAATTGCAGAATGATAATTCTTCACTTGTTTGAGCCTTCTCATGTTCAATAAAGTTTATTTGGGGTTTATAATCTTGAATACATATATCAGATTCAAATATTTCTTTAGAATCTCGATAAATTTTGTTATTTATTTCAAACTCTTCTTGTTTAATATTCACTTGAAGACAACTACTAGGATCAGTATTACTTTCACCAACTTCTTGCTTGATCGATAATTTACTAATATCTCCATCACTAGCCATACTCGATGACTGATAAATTCAGTTGTCAACGAACTATATTTGTGGCTACTAAGCTCTTGTTTGGAAGCTTTATATAAATACTTTTTCATTAAGTTGAATTTAAAATTTCAATAGATCTGTAACAAAAGTAGGGATGTTATAACATCGAATTATATTAATACCTGCAAAGAACATTGATTTACGGTAATACATAAATTGGTAATATAACCGTTCAAGTTCATGCTGAATATTAAAGCATCATTCAAACTTTGGCCTGCAGTACCAATAACTTTTATTAAAGAGACAATACGTAATTAAATTTTCATGTTTTTGAACGTTGTGTTTAATTTACACTTCAGATAAATAGCATATTTGATAGTTTTGAGAAACAATATTATAAAAGCAAATGTATTGTAAGTTGTAACAAACACTAAATTACACAGGAAACTGCACTGACGGAAGCAACACGCGAAATCCCATGCTAATTGCGAGGCATTCAAACATTGACTTCTCTAATTTTAAAACAAAATGCCATTTAGCTTTTTTAAAGAACTCCACATGATGACCCAATTTACGTAATTCTTGATATTTTTCGATACTCGTCCTCACATTTATCTATTTTAAAGTAAATGTCAATTGTAATGTACTACTAAAATAATGTAGTATGCAGTGGTCTTACAGTGGTTTCAAATTATACATCTTGGCCCATTTTTAATTAAAAAATTATTTAAATGCTAAATCTAACTGGTACTCACAACGTTATAAAACTTACGTGCTGAATTTTATTTGTTCCATAAATTACAAGTCAGTCACAAACGTGTCAAAAACTTTTTTACATATTATTTTCTGCTGTCGAAAGAGAATAGGTCATTATCTGCAACTGAAATACGTAACGAGTAGACATCGATTTCTTGCTTTATGACACAGCATTACCTTAATGTCAATTGATACTTAAACAGAAAACTTATGTAAGAGAAAATATGTTTTGCTTGCTGTCATGTTTAGTTAACAGGAACAGGGACAGTTTACCTACAAACGCGCAAAGGATCTACTTCGTATTTATGTTGAGAATTACGATTTTATTAGAGTTCTATGGTAAAGTTGAAGTTTTTAAATACCGGGTGGCCATAAATATCTGATATCACATTACCTTTGGAATCAACACCGCTTTATTAAAGTGATGAATCCAAATAAACTAAATGTCATTAATGTCATCACAACTAAAATTCCTATCTGTCAAAAATTATTACAGATTGCAATAAGTATTGAAGTTAGAACAGGAGATTTTTATAATCGAGTCGTAGGCTAAACTGCAGAATCTGGGGCACATTCCCCTCCTCTTATTTGCATTTTATTACATTTCATATCAATACTTATTATAATTGAAATATGTATAATGCTAACCAACATTTAGAAGTAGCCAATTCCATGGCTACCGGGATCTGGGATCTCAGATGTTTATAGCCACCCGGTATAATAGAACACACTATTCACAAGGCAAAATGTTGTCTTATGAATGAGATTATAGGAATTCCGTTGAATTAGACAAAATGTGGTGCATCTCAAGTAGTAATCTGATTTAGCAGCCGTTAATAAGTACACCGTGCAGACCAATTACAAAAAGGAGGTGGAGTTTAGTGATGACGCCGAATTCAAAAAAAGATAATATACGTATAAGAGTACACATACATTTAAAATATGTTCCGTTTGAAAGAAAAATTGGAAAAATTTTAAAAGTCTATAGAGCACAAATATGAAATATATAAAAATTATGCATTTATTAATTTATTTAATATAAAAAGATATATAAAAAATCTGTAAAGGGCTTTACTCATAATTACTTTAATCATAATTCGGTAACCCAAACACCAAAGCCAAAAATGATTTGTACCCAAACCTCCAAAACCCGATCCTCCTGCAGCAGTAGTCTTTCTTCCCTATATCCCCCAAGTCACCGACCGCATAGGAAAGTTTCTTCGAAAATAAAACGTTAGAACAGTATTCAAACCCCCGAGCAAAATCTCACAGGTTCTTCCTTCATCTAAAGATAAATTAAACATTATGTCATCTAAAGGGTGTTTATAGAGTCCCTTGCTCTTGTAATGCTGTATACATTGGTGAAACAGGTCATTCAGTGAAGACTCGCATCTCTGAGCACCAGCGCTGTCTCAAGTCGGGTCTCGTTTCATCAGCCATCGCCGAACACCAACGCGATACTGGTCATAAGATCCTTTTTGATGAAACTTCCATCATCTGCAAATCCCCATTTTTCTTTAGCAGAAAGATTCGCGTAGCCATTGAGATTTACAAACATCCTAAAGGGCCCCACAGACATCGTTCTTTTCTGGCAGTTTTGACGGCACGGGTAAAACTGTACGGGTAAAACGGTTAGTGTGTGACCGAAAACCGTCCTTCTTGCTGGCGTTCAAAAATATCTGCCGCGGCTTGATTTTAACCCGTCCGTTTTGAACGTGCTCGTACAAGTCTGTGCATGTGTGTGGCACCGCGGTTAAGAAGGATGGTTTTAATCAGTACCGTCGACGTGGCTTTTGTTGGTAGATCGCTTTCTTAATATTAATAATAAACCATGAGTGATTTGAGGAACTTTAGTAAACCATTTATTATTGAGTTCATAGCACTCTATAGGAGTCATCCATGTCTTTGGAAAATAAAGTCCAAAGAATACTCTGATAGAGAGAAAAAAAATAAAGCTTACGAAGACATGGTTATGAAGTTGAAAGAAGTAGACGATTCTGCAACAAAAGACTCAGTAAAGAAGAAAGTAGACTCTCTGCGTGGTTGCTTTCGAAAAGAATTAAAAAAAGTCAAAGTATCTAAAAAAACAGGTTCGGGGACTGACGAGGTGTACGTACCGCATTTATGGTATTACGAAGAGCTACTATTTCTTGCAGACCAAGAAACACCCAGGGAAACCGTAAGCAATGTAGAGGATGACACATCTCGCAGTCAAGTAAGTAAAAATAAAAATGTTTATTTATACAGCGTCCGCCAAAGAGTTGGCATAATATGGGAAAAAAATTATTTTTGATTTAAAAAAAAACTTTTTACGTCAATAATTTGTGCTTGTCTAAAAACCTATTTAGCCCCTATCACATATACCGAGTGATTTTTACTTATTTAGAAAATGGAGTTTTTCGAAATTGTCAAATTCCAAAAATTGGTATTTTTCGGAAACTAAGTAAGATTTCAATGAGATTTTTTAGAGTGTATTATTTTTAGCTAACTGAACAATGTCAAGGCCAGAAAACCCCTATTTTTTTAACTTTAGCTAAACATAAATTTGTCAATTTTTAAAATATTTTTCAAAATTTCACATCCCAAGACTTAATATTAAAGTTCCAATTTTTTTATGTCAACACTTTAAAGATTTATAATTCGGAAAAATAATGTAAAATGTTAATTACTTTTTTTAGATTTTTTATTATTTACCGAAAAGTGGTACGTTTGCATAATTTTTACGTTTTTTATGCAAGGCACTTTTTAGGAGAAATATTTTTCAATTCTAATTAACCTCTAATTAAGTGGCTGCCAGAAACTCTAATGTAGCCCTGTTAATGAATTACTGTTATAAAAATCCTGTAGATGTTCTTTTACAGTTGTCTAAATGAGGAGATTTTTCTTTACCCAATTTACATGTTCTAAAAAATCTCTTCATTTAGACAACTGTAAAAGAACATCTACAGGATTTTTATAACAGTAATTCATTAACAGGGCTAGATTAAAAGTTTATTGAAGCCATTTAAATAAATATTAATTAGAATTGAAAAATATTTCTCCTAAAAAGCGTCTTACATAAAAAAGGTAAAAATTATGCAAACATACTACTTTTCGGTAAATAATAAAAACTCTAAAGAAGTAATTAACATAATATATTATTTTTCCAATCATTCCATTATTTTTAGCTAAAGTGGAACAAATTAGGGGTTGTCTGGCCTTGAGATTGTTCAGTTAGCTAAAAATGACACACTCGAAAAAAATTTCATTGAAATCTTACTTAATTTCGGAAAAATAGCACTTTTCAGATTTTGAAAATTTCAAAAAACTCTATTTTCTAAATAAGTAAAAATCACTTGGTATATATGATAGAGGCTAAATAGGTTTTTAGACAAGCACAAATTATTGACGTAAAACGTTTTTTTTGAAAAATCAAAAATAAAATGTTTTCCCATATGCCAACTTTTTGGCGGACACTGTACTATATTTATTAATTAAAGAAATAAACAATCTAGCGCAACATAAATGGTGCACATACAAACATTAAACAAAGTTTTGTTGCCAAGGTACAGACCCCTCGTTATTAAAGTAAGTCATATAGGTACCGTGCGTCCACGAGACTACGCACCATGGCGCTGGAGTGATGCTAGTTTATTTTAAAGATCTACTCTTCCAGTGGCAATTGATAGTCAAACGGTTGCTAAGCATTGACCATTAAAATTGAATTTGCAAGTAACAAATAAAGTGCCTTCGAACGTTTCTGAATGGCCATGGCTATACAACGATGAATAGTATGTTGGTGGTACTGTAAGTCTATATCAAATTTGAGGTTAGCAGGTTGGGTTTTGCGTCAGTATGTGTCAAAACAAACGCAAAACCTAACCTGCTATCGTCGAATTTGACACCATACGTCAAGTTGAATACGACTAATCGTATTGCCATAGAAAAATAAATATAATAGGGTTTGTCATTAAGCTGTTTTCGTAAAAGCAAGAGCTGATCTTTGGGATAAATTAACGTTGCTCTGATTCCATGGTGCGAAACCCTGTGGACACACGGTATAAATTACGAACTCTTTTTGCTTCTTCAGATGCATGTCGATTATGTCCTCGTTGTAAATTTATAGTTTCTTGTTCTGAACTTAAACCAGTTTCTGTGTGGCCTGTTTCGCGTTCTTCTGAATAAAAACAATTTGGAGGTGCGTAATTTTCCCGTCGCTTCTTAATCAGAAAGTTGTGTAGAATGCAACATGCCAGAACGACTTTATCAATGTTTTCTAATTTTAGGTTAATTGCGGAATGGAAGATCCTAAATCTTGCAACCATAATTCCAAATGCATTTTCTATTATTCGTCGCGCTCTGGATAATCTATAGTTAAATACTCTTCTTTCTCTATTTAACTCCTTTTGTCCAAACGGTTTTAAAAAAGTATCTCTCAAGGCGAAAGCCTCATCTCCAATAAATACATATGGTAGTGGTTCGCTACTGTTGTCTGTTTTAGATCCGGACGGTAGTCGGAGGGTACCATTTATAAGTTTCTCATAAAATAGCGTGTTTTCTATTACACCACCATCAGACACTCTACCATTTGTGCCACAGTCGCACATGATGAATTCATAACTTGCATTAGCAATTGCCATTAATACTATACTGTGTCGACCTTTGTAATTATAATAATAGGAAGCGCTTTGAGGTGGTGGCATAATGTTTATGTGCTTGCCATCCACAGCTCCCAAACAATGAGGAAAATTCCAGTTTTGGTCAAATTTTTTGGCTATGGTTATCCATTCTTCTTCAGTCGTGGGAAACTAAAAAAAATGCATAATAAGAACAGCTTTTTTATGAGATGCATCTCCGTATGCTAATCCATACATACAGTGCGAGTGTAAAGTCTGGAACTATCGAAATAAAACTTTTATCAAATGTTTTTGAAAGAAATCCTCGAACACGTCAATTTTTATTTAAAAAAATATATATTCTACTGTAATTGTCACTTTTCGATTGTCTTTTGTTTTTGAGTTATGACGTTAGCGATACTTTTTTTAAATGGAAACCCTCAATTTTTATGATGAATTTGGACACAACATGAAATTCTAAGACCAAATACGCTAAAAAAAGTATGATACTGTATTTTGAAATTTTCGAGAAAATCGTACGGTTACCAGATCCCCTCAATACTAAAATTTTAATTCGTTCTTTTTCACTCAAATATTGCATCATTATTTATTGAATTAGGAGCACACAACAAAAACAGATAAACAAACTGTGAAGAACTGTCATAATTTTAGGGCTAACTCATTGTTTCATGGCTACTTGACTTTTATTAGATTTTTGTTTTAAAACTTTAACGGCAATTATCTCGAAAATTTCAAAATACAGTACCATACTTTTTTAGCATATTTGGTCTTAGAATTTCATGCTCTATCCAAATTCATCATAAAAAATTAGGGTTTCCATTTAAAAAAATTATCGCGAACGTCATAACTCAAAAACAAAAGACAATCGAAAAGTAACAATTACAGTAGAATATGTATTTTTTAAAATAAAAATTGACGTGTTTGAGGATTTCTTTCAAAAACATTTGATAAAAGTTTTATTTCGATAGTTCCAGACTTTACACTCGCACTGTATATAAAGGAAAGTCATAACCCTGACCAATCAACGCAGAGCCGAAACCACTGGCACTAGAAACTTGAGATTTAGGTGCAAGGTTCAATTTCTTACGTAAGGTAGTGCTAAGAAGGGATTTTTTGAAATTCGACCCCTAAGGGGGTGAAAAGGGGTAAAATGTGTTTTCACGAATTCCTCAATATCTCTTACATCCGATAAGATATCGATTTGGTGTTTACTTGCATAGATTACCAATGCAAATACCTAGAAACGTATTTCAGGATTTTGCCTTAATCAACCCCTAAAGGTGCAATTCTGGATTGGGGGTGAATTAAAGAACCCTTCGTATCTCCTATGTTTATTGAGTTAGAACATTCTTTTTTGGCGCATAGATTGATTTTGAAAATATTTAGAAAGGGGTGTAAGGTAATTTGAAAATGTTAACCCTAAAGGGGTAAAAGGAGGAAAAACTGAAAAGTGGTGGGGGTTAAATTTATTAATTTTTTTCGCTGTGAGTTCCATTTTATAATAAAATGGGTTAAAAGAGATTTTTTGAAATTCCTCCCCTACGGGGGTGAAAAGGGGTAAAATGTGTTTTTACGAGTTCCTCAATATCTGTTAGACCCGATGAGATAGCGACTTGGTGTCTACTTGTAAAGATTATCAATGCAAATACCTAAAAACGTATTTTAGAATTTTGTCCTGATCAACCCCTAAAAGTTCAAGTCTGGATTGGAGCTGAATTAAAGAACCCTAAATATCTCCTATGTTTATTGAGTTAAAACACTCTTTTTTGGCATGTAGATGTATTTTTAAAATATTTAGAAAGAGGTGTACGGGATTTTGAAAATTTTAACCCTAAAGAGGTAAAAGGAGGAAAAACTGAAAAAGGGTAGGGGGTGAATTAAAGACCCTTCGTACTCCTATGTTTCTTGAGTTAGAACATTCTTATTTGGCATATAGATGTATTCATAAAATATTTAAAAAGAGGTTTCAGTGATTTTGAAAAATGTACCCCTAAAGGGGTAAAAAGGGGTAAACTATGTTTTCACGAATTCCACAATATCTCTTAGGCCCGGTAAGATATCGACTTGGTGTTTGCATGAGTAGCTGTCCAATGCAAATGTCTAAAACCACATTTCATAGCCATAATCAACCCTTAAAAGGTGCGAATTTGAATTCGGGGTGAATTATAGAACCCTTTGTATCTCCTGTGTTTGTTGAGTTAGATCATTCTTTTTTGGGATATAGATGTATTTTTAAATCTTTAGAAAACGTTTTTAAGGGTTT
The DNA here is from genome assembly GCA_940337035.1 of Agriotes lineatus. Lineage (NCBI taxonomy): Eukaryota > Metazoa > Arthropoda > Insecta > Coleoptera > Elateridae > Agriotes > Agriotes lineatus. The sequence goes on from OW679194.1 coordinate 169,966,195, forward strand.
TTTAAATTTCACCCCTAAATCGGTAAAAAGGAAAAACTGAATAGAAGTAGGAAGTTAAAATTATTTTTCGCTGTGGGTTCATTTCAGTATAAAACGGGGTTATTTTTTTTAGAAATTGCACCCCTAAGAGGCGAAAAGTGGTAAACTGTTTAGCGTATTGAGTGATGGAGGAGGGGGACAATCTAGAATGCATTTGAGATTTAGAAGAAAAAACAAACATTTGTAGTCCGTAAGAAGAACGGGCATCTTGCTAGTGTGCTATATAGGAATTTGTAGCCGAATGCTGATGGTGACTTAGTATTTTATTTTGACTGTAAATTAATACAGTATGAGAATTTATTGCAGACCGTCGATGCTGACTTAGTTGATTTGTTAAAGATATTTTAGTAGATATATTTTGTCATATTTCCGAGTGCACCCAATCAGAATATCGAAAATAAGTTACTCAATCTTACATGATTTCCTGTGATATCATCGTTTTGGCTGACCCTCTATTTGTTACCCTAACCTGGGAGTATTTCTATTATATATTAAACCATTTGTCATAATGCGTTTAAAATAAATATAACAATTATTACTTCTTTTAGAATGAATCCAACAACACACCAGTGCAATCTCCGGTACCTTCCGCCGAAATTCTTGACACATCGCGATCAGTATCACCAGCTTCTAATACTACTTCATTATGTTCTTCGGTAACACCTGCTGGTACAAGAAAGCGCTCGAGGAACAAGACTGATGAAATTTTGGATAAGGTAAATGCAAGACTGGATATGAAAGAAGACAACTTTGACGTTATCGGAAAAAACATTGCCCACAAATTAAGAAATTTGTCTCCAGAAGCAGCATTAATGGCGGATAAATTTATTTCCGACATTCTCTTTGAAGCAGCACTGGGAAATGTTACAAGACGTACAAAAATGTCTTTAAGAAATGAAATAAGCCCACATGTACAGTCTGCACAAAATTCTCATAGCTCTGTATTAGCCTATGGTGATGTATCCAATCCAAATGCAGTACTAAGTCAACATCAACAATCTGCAAGAAATGCCCATACCCCATTAGCCTACGGAGATCTATCCAATCGAAACGACGTAGATTTTTGTCAACAAACAAATGCGACTTCATATTATTCAGAATTTTCAACAGATCTGCTTGATTTGAATTGAATAATTATGTTATCTTATACCCATTTATTTTTCACATAAGTATTTTGTTTTACATATTTTAAGAATACATCTTTAATTTTGTTAAGATTTAGATTTTTTAAATAATAAACTGACGGAGCTGCGTTGCTGGCGTAAAGTCGTATAAAATCTGAGCTCCGTATTTTATATAGTTTATCTAACTTTCAGTGCAGTGATTAAAGCAAAAAGTTTGTGAAATGGAAGAATGTAGTGTATGTTCCGAAAAATTGCCACCAGAATCGGATTTTGTATTCTGCGAAGGCTGTAAAAAAGGTCTGCATTATGTTTGTGCTGGAATAAGGGAAACGAGCTATAGAAAACTTAGTGTCGAAGCCAAGGTTGTTTGGCGATGCGGTACTTCCTTGGAAGTGATTTTCTGAACTTCGCCCTATTGACACACATTCTATTTTATTTCATTTATTTATTTTGTAAATTTTCTTGTATTTTTTTTGCTGTGTCAATAAAAGACATTATTATTATTATTATTATTATTATTTAATAAAAATATTGGTTCTTACCTTGAAATAATTTTGTTTCAAAACAGAATATATAGCACTGCATGTTTCTGGTATAAGTTGCCCAAGCGCTTGGGGCGATATAGCTACAGAAAATTTTAAGTCCTCATAGCTCCTTCCTGTTGCTAAAAATCTTAACGTGGCAGTAAGGCGCTCATGTGGTGAAATACTTTGTCTCATATGTGTGTCTTGCTTTTTAATTAACGGTGTTACTAAGGTTAGTAGCTCTAAATACGTTTCTTCATCCATCCGCAGGTAATTAAACCAGTCTCCTGGTTCTAGTCGTAATTCGTTTAAAAGATTTACGTGTGAAAATTGCCTTCGTTTAAGCAACCATTCTTTAGCCCATTTTGAACGTTTTCTTTTTGAAACTCGTATAGCCACTGCCGCCGGCGCCGCCACTGCCAACGTGGTCGTAGTATCCATCGCAGTTGATCACGCGGTGATATCAGAAAAACTGAACGAAACAATCCGTTCGTGTGTGGATGAAGTCGTTGTTCGTTTTTACCCGTACAGTTTTACCCGTGCCGTCAAAACTGCCAGAAAAGAACGATGTCTGTGGGGCCCTTATAATAATCTCAATCGGGACGAAGGCTCCCTTCCTTCTATGTGGAAAGTGCTAATTCCTAAGCCCCGCCCACCGCCACTGAACCGCGACGGCATTTGCTGAACCGCGACGGCGCTTGCCTATAAATTCTCGCCTTTCTCCTTGAAAGCCGTGTAAGCCACAATAATCAACTTGAATTCATCATGAAACTAATAAAACACTATACAGGGTGTCCGGAAAATACGTGTACAACGAAAGTACACAAGTTCCTTGGCCCAAAATATGATGATTTAACTCAACTTACCTATATACAAAATTGCTTAGTTTAGCCGCTAGAAGTCTTCAATCAGGTTTTTAATATTTTTTCAAGTAAGTCGAAAAATCTTTGATAGATTTTATTCTTTTTTTCGGCAATGCGTTTGTACCAGTAAACCAGGGGTTTAGAGTCGGAGTCGGGAGTTGGAGTCGAGGAGTCGGAACTTTTTGGGTGGAGTCGGAGTCGGAGCGGAGTCCATATAAATTACCCGACTCCGACTCCCACTTAATTTTTTTTTAATAAAAACACCAAAAGCTAACAAACTATTTGAACGACTGTAGTACTGACTATTTGAAGACAGACTCAGGATTAATAAAAATCGATTTTTCTTTATTTATATTAGTTTATGAAAATGTACGGAATATGTTAATTCGTAGATCCACGAGTGTGCAGAGTGTGTTCTAGAATCAGTGTGATCACCGTTTGTGAATTTAAATTCCTACCAAATTATTTAAAAAATGCCGACTTTCTCCTTTTACAGCGTAGTGTACGGTTTTTCTATATCTTACCAATAACTGTTTTATGTGATTAACAATAAAACAAGCATAGTACGTATTAATACTATTATTAGTATTACCTCTAATTTCTAACTTTCATAGTGCACCTTATTTTTATGTTTTAACTGTTTCAAGATGTATTTTAAAAGTTAAAACAGTTTCAGCATTTTGTTATATTGTTACTGTTCATGGTGGTTTTGTTTAATTGGCAATATTTGAAGGGCACTTTTTAGTGTATTTGTTTTGTTGATTTGGCAAAATATAAAAAAAATATTTAAATCAATTATTTTGACAATTAAATTACTCCATTAAATTCATTATTTTAATCAAATCATTTAAATCTGCTCAACCCTGCTCAGACCTCAGACTATTTGAATTTCCTATGACTCAGTAAACTTGTATTATGTAGGCAGGTAGTAAATGACCCCTTAAGAAAATAATCTACTACGGAATGTGGTTAGTACTGTTAGTTTAGTAGGCACGTAAGAAACTTTCTTGTTATAACAATGACATTTGCACGTTTATGAAATTTTGCCATGGAATGTATTCTTCTTAAAGTAAATTTTATCCTTTTCCTCATTTACGTTTGTTTACTTCTCTGTGTATTTGTACGTGAAATCAGTACGCTGCTGGAAACCGTGAATGCAATATTTGTATATATGACATTTATTATAATCAACCACATTCCGCAAAACTTGTGAAATTCGTCATGAGCCGGTAAACTTTATCAGGGAGATGAAAAGGAATGAGGGGGGAGGGGGTTATCAATATTCTAGTACTGTCGGAGTCGGGGTCGGGAATCGGAGTCGGATTCAAACTACTAAAATATCAGGAGTCGGAGTCGGAATTTTTGTTACCGACTCCACAGCCCTGCAGTAAACTACAGCTTAATGTGGAATAAACCCTTATTTCGAAAATTACAGGGTGTTTAAAAACACTGTCACAATAAATTATCTATCTATATTTTTTAACCCCTTGTATAATCACTACCTGTGTTTTCTTATGGATAGCTACTTTAATTTAGAAGCTATTTTCTGTCTTACAAAATTTTAGTTGGGTAAACGGTTTAGCCACAAAAAATATTTTCTAAATCTCTACAAGCCTGAATCAGTAATTGTAACTTAACACTACGCTTGTAGGGATTTAGAAAATATTTTTTGTGGCTAAACCGTTCACCCAACAAAAATTTTGTAAGACAGGAAATAGCTTCTAAATTAAAGTAACTATTCGGGAAAAAATGATAGTGATGATGCAGGTGCTTAAAAAGTTAATCATTTTTAAAGCCCTCTAGTGGCTAAACTAAGCAATTTTGTATATAGGTAAGTTGAGTTAAATCATCATATTTTGGGCCAAGGAACTTGTGATCTTCCGTTATACACATATTTTCCGGACACCCTGTATAATACGCTTAAAATTACCTACTTTTCATACGTTCCTACTACATTTATCTATACATTGTACATTGCTACAGGTTTACTAATAATCCAAATGTAAATTTTAGATTCTATAAACACCTTCTCAGTGTTCTTCCTGATGGTAAAGGAATTCGTTGTCGTTGGAGTTCTTCATATGCAATCGTAGCACATATACATTTTAATGTTAAGGCATTCTTCATTGTGTAGGGGCAAGAATTTGATGTGTTTCCAGATTTCAATGTCGACTACGTGAAAGGAAATAACGTTGGCATAACATTACTTTTAAGTTTTTTTTTTCGCCATCAATTCATTCTTCCACAGAGAGTCTTCAAAATGCTGTTCACATATTTGTGAATTGCCATTAGGATACAAATTTTCGCGATTACTCTGATTGGCCCACAAATTTAGTCTATTTTTATTTCTAGAAAAGCGTTTTATTTTAATGCCACGTTCAGTTCTATTTTTGCATCCAAATTGACAACAAAACTCAATACCTAAAACTTGAACTTCAGTTTTTAGGCTGGCTTATTGGCTTACTGATAAGGAAATGTATTGTATTGTTACGTTTTTACCGTTCGGACTATTTAAAAATTATACGAAGCTTCTTGTATTAAACATTTATTTACACGATTAATTACGACTATTTTCAAATACAAGAATTGTCAAGGCAGAACACAAATTACTTAAACTGCGAACTATTTCTAACAACGATACACTATTTATTTATATTGCACTTATCAGTAATGATTTATATGGTTATATTTATTTGTTATTTATTTCACTGGAGTTATATACACACGGTCTATTTATATTACGCGCTTCGAGCTTGATGAGAACTGGATGAGAACTCGATGAGAACTGATTTCTTATTCCTGCGGCACGTATTTATATATCCGAATAATTTCCGTCTAGAACATTCCAGATTTCGCTCGTACATTCCGGCATTCGCATGTGTTGACCTCGAGCGTGTTTCCGAAAGCGTGAGTCACCCGTTGCATCTGGTTGCAAGGTCGCTTCTCGAGTATTCCACCCGCGGTGACTCACATACAGTGTGTACATAAAGTATGGAATAAATTCATTATCTAGAAAAGGAAAAGCTTTTCGGAAAAATCCTCGGAGACGTCAACCCTTTGTTTTAAGAATCGCATCTTTTGACGTTCTAGTCGCATTGGTGACATCATTACTGTTCCGGATATGACGTCATCGGCATTTTTTCAAATGGCAACCTCTAGTTTTGACAGTGCCATTTGAAAGAGCATATTTTTCTGCACACAACACATTAAAATTTTTGTCATGTTACATGAGGAAATTTTCGATAAAATTAATGTTATAGTGATTTAAAATTAATTTATTTTATACAGTTAATTGAACAAACTAATTAATTAAGTGTTGAAACTGAAGTCCTCCTGAGCCTGGCAGTATCCAAGACGGTCAATAAATTCTCGTTGGACCTTACTGACAGTTTCTTGAGAAATATTGTTACATTCATTTCTAATCCTAGATTTTAATTCCTCGATATTGTCTGGTCTAGTTTTGTATACGACATTCTTTAGATGGCCCCACAGAAAAAAATCTAATGGATTACGGTCCGAAGATCTTGGGGGCCATTCAATAGAACCACGCCTACCTATCCATCTATTGGGAAAGACTTGGTCAAGATACCTTCTAACATCAGCTGCGTAATTGCGGCGGTGCACCATCCAGCTGGTACTATAAGTTTTCATTTGGTATAGCAGGATTATTTGCAATTAGAAATAAGATCACCAGATTCGGTACAACATAATCCTGTAGGAATTGGAGGTATCTTGGACCATTTAAGGTTTCTTCAAAATAGTAGGGTCCAATAATTCTATTTTCTGCAATCGCCGCCCAAACATTTATTTTCTGCGGATACTGGTGTGATGTTCTCTAATCCATTTTGGATTCTCCTTAGCCCAGTACCTGTAATTCTGCCGATTTACTGTTCCTGTCAGTGTAAAGGTAGCTTTATCAGAGAAAACAATATTTTTACTAGCAAGGGTGAGCATTGCACATATCCATTAACGTTTGGCAGAACTGCATCCGTCGGTCTAGATCGTCCTCAGAAAGTTCTTGGGTCAAAGCTATCTTATAGGGATGCCACTTTTCCAATTTTAAAATTTTATGTGAAGTTGTAACTGGGATATCTTGATTTTGGCTAATTCTTCTAAGGCTGTTGTGTGGATTTTCTTCCGCAGCTAACAAAACGTTCAATTTGGTTTCCTCATTGATTTTAGGACGCCCAACTTTAGAGCGATCATCAACAATACCAGTTTCTCGAAACTTCCTCTCAACTTTGCTTACTGCTGATTGAGTTATGGGCCTATCCGGATATTTATTATTAAACAGTCTAACTACTTCTTGTTGAGTTAGTACTTTGTCGCCCTATCCAATCATCATCAGAATTTCGATTCTCTGAGTAACAGAAAGACGCATTTTATTCTTTATTTTTTCGAAAATATAGGAATCAATAAAATGTAAACTTCAAAACTGTGACATACGTCAACATAACAGCTAACTCAGCAAGGTATCAAAAACAGTAAAATGTCTTGTTTGCTATAATAAAAAGAGTGTTTTTTAGGACTTAATAAATACGTTCTTACCAGTGGCCTGCTAAAAGAGATCTTTACAAAGCTAGGAAGGACTTCAGTTTCAACACTTAATTAATTAGTTTGTTCAATTAACTGAATAAAATAAATTTATTTTAAATCATTATAACATTAATTTTATCAAAAATTTCCTTATGTAACATGACAAAACTTTTGAAGTACTGTATGCAGAAAAATATGCTCTTTCAAATGGCACTGTTTAAAAATGGAGGTTATCATTTCAAAAAAAAATGCCGATGACGTCATATCCGGAACAGTAATGATGTCACGAATGCGACTAAAACGTCAAAAGATGCATATCTTAAAACAAAGCTTGACGTCTCCCAGGATTTTTCCGAAAAGCTTTTCCTTTTCTAGATAATGAATTTATTCCATACTTTATGTACACACTGATCCGCAGCGGGCCCAGCTGCTCCAAGAAGTTCTGGAACGCTCGGGGCTGAATCATATGTCCGGGGCAACGACCCGGCTGTAGAATCGTTACACTGCCCTCGCCTTAGGTCGTTCTGTCCCAGAACGAGTTGCGTCGGGTGCCTGTCCTCTCGCTCTTGTGGGGGTTCGATGACGGTATTTGCAGGCGGTGCCCTCCTTGCACATGGACTGGCTGAAGAAGCAGCAGCCCACCGTGGGCTCCATGCTTCGCAACGGCTGTAAGAGCAGACCTCGATCTGGATGCCGGTTGTCTCTTGTACTGCCGATCGATAGGCCATCGGGAACATGTGAATGCACTGGTCCCAGTCACGCTGATGCTCGAAAACCCCCCTTGGACAGATGGTTCCCCATGGTTCGGTCCATCCTTTCCACCATGCCGTCCGATTGAGGATAGAGGGCAGTGGTCCGGGGTCTTGCGTATCCCCAGTAGCTTACAGACGTTCTGGAACAGTCCAGACTCGAAATTCCGGCCCTGGTCGGAATGTAACTCTAGGGGGACTCCAAAACGGCTGAAGCAATCCATCACCAAAACATCAGCGACAGTACCGGCCTCTTAATTCGGAAGGGCGTACGTTTCGGGCCACTTGGTGAAATAGCCCATGCACACCAGGATGTATTTATTTCCCGCTTCGGCTTCGGGGCATGGTCCGGCGATGTCAATGGCTATCCCCTCGAACGGACCACCGACGTTGTACTGCCACCTCGGAGCTCTACGTCTTCCAATCGGTCCGTTTCCTGTAGCGCAGGCTTCGCACCTCCGGCACCAGTGTTGGACGTCATCTTCGCAGTTCGCCCCGTAGAACCTTTCTTGGACCTTCTGCAACGATTTCTTCACTCCAAGGTGTTCCCCAGAGGAGCTATCATGCAGGTGGCGCAGACCTCGGTCACTCTACTATTTTGGAACCATCGATTGTAATCTCGTTGCCCTACCATCCTCATCTTCCAAGATTCTGGTCAGGACGTTGTTGTCCAGCTGCAAGGAGTCCCATTGCGCCCAATAAGTCTTCACCGTTGCGTTGGCGGCAAAGACCTCCTGCCAGGTAAGTCGATGGCCATCTTGCTACCGCGCTTAAGTCGGGGTCGTTCTCCCTGGCTGCTCTGCAACTCGTCTGGCTCCCACGAGTCGTCGACTACAGTGGTACGATTAACGGGTACCGCACGACTCTCCTATTTCGAACAGTGGCCGCAGTCCGCAGGGCAAGGCCTCCTGGATAACGCATCGGCGTTGCGGTAGGCTGTGCCAGGCCGATGATTTATTTCAAAGGCGTACTCTTGTAGGCGCTCAATCCACATAGCCACCTCTCCTTCAGGGTTCTTGAACTGCAGTGGCCATCTTAGAACAGCATGGTCGGTCCTCAGCAAGACTCCTCTGTCAAACTCGAATTATTTATGTTTTACTACGTCAGTACGGCCGCTGGGATGATCTCCGCACTCAAAGATGTCTTGGTACCGGGCCACCAGATCTTCGATCTTCTTCCGTTCTTATTGGCTCATGCTGTTCGCTGCTGACGTTCATCATCCTTACTGAGATCCCAAGCCCAGTCTTTACCAACGTCTTCCCAACCAGGATACCATGAGTGAGCTCCTTGCCACCATCGGGCTCTACCACGCCCACCACGTTGCCCCGGAGATCGCCATCCAGGTATGCATCCATGACCCTCTCGGTTCGTCCCTGCAGAGTAACATCTTCCACCCATACCACTTGTACCGCGATCTCTCCTCTTGGGTGTCGGAAAGCTCCTCCCCACCCACGTGCAACTCGCCGCGTCCCATGTCCCGATGCTTGAGGGTTTGATTCCCAATCTTCAAATCAGTTTCCCCATGTTTGGTCACTGCGCCCCCCGTGGCAGTGCGAAGGCGTGTCCTGTTGTGCAGCAGCCGACCCTCGTCCCTTACTACTTCGGACCTGGCGATGGACTTCGTCGCTCCAGTATCCAACGGCAGAGACGGAACTCTTCCATTTATTTCCCCATCAAGTTTTTGGACTACTTTCTCTTGCGCGGCTTTCAGCTCTTCCTGCCCGACTTTCAGCTCTTTCTGTGCTTTCCGCTCGGCTTTCGGCTGTTCCCCACGCTCATTTTTAAGATCCTCTAGTCCTTTTAAGATCCTCTTTCGGCCGGCTCTCAATTCTTCCACAAGTTTTTCTTGCCCGGCTTGCAGCTTATCCTACACGGCTTGTTATCATAATTTAAACGCGTCAATTCGCTGGCTATATTTCTTAACTAAAACAAGCAAAAGCAGATACCTGGAGGGCACGTCTAGCTCAAGTCGAAGACGGCGTGCAGTAAATTAAATACATGGAAACCGGGAGGGCGCCAGCGAATCCAGAGAAACAATCAACCAGGTATCTCAAATGCTTTACCAGACGATTCGCAGACTGAGTTCTTATAATGGGCTAAGAACTATAGCTGCAAAGAACGTTATACAGCAACATTGAAAGAAACTACATATAGTTCTCAAGTATCACAGTTTAATTATAATCTTTGGCTCGGAGAAGTCGACAAATGACCCAATAGGGCCTACAGCAAGTAATACTTAAATTCTCATGGAAAATGCAGGATACAATCGGAGGAAAAGCCTCTCAATAATTTACAATTACACACTAAAAATACCTGAACGTACACACATTGGCATGGGCTTTTACTTTCGGCTAGTGCACAAGTTATCGCCTAGCTGGTACAGGTAGTTGAAATGTAGATCCGTGGCCTGGGGCAGTTTAATTCATAGGCTCAACATGGCCCGCAAAGGGAGCTTAGTGGATGTCCCTAGTATTAGGTGGGGCTCTCATGAGATTCACGGAGGCTCTGCTTTTGGCACCAGTGCTTAATAGCCCAGCATAACGATGGGGCCCTGATTAGTCAAAGGCGACCCTACACGAGGTTGCCGGAGGAAGAATCTCTCAGCTGCCAAATTCCGGATCGTGGACTGTAGCTCGGCACGTCAAGCCCGTATGGGCGTGCGAGAGGTGCTACCATCAAAAAGAATCCGCCAACAAGCGGGGCGCCTAGAATCGCCCAAAATAACGTCGTCTAGAGGAGAATCCGCCGAGGGCGTTTATTTTCCAAACATAACTAAATTAACCTCTTGAACGACTTCGAAGATGGTAGCTGCTACAAGCGGCACCAAATTTCCAACAGCTAAGGCCCAAGAATGCCCCTCGTAACCCGGAAACTCTCCATAGAAACCAAAAACTTATCGGGGAGCGGAACCATGTCCCTATCAGCGAACAAAAGTTCTTAACTCAAGAGCGCGCGGAATTTGAATCTGCCCACAGAGTTACAATTCGGAGAGCGCTTCCCATGAAGTTACAAAAAAAAGCAGAGTGAAGCGACAAATCTAACGAAAGCGCCATTTTAACGTAACAGGCTTTCAGCTCTTTCATAAGATCCTCTTGTGCTTTTTCTTGCGCCTTCTTCTGACCGACTTGCATCAGTTGCTTGAGATCCTCTTGTGCTTTTTCTGCCTTCTTCTGACCATCTTGCACCAGCTGAATGATTTGGTTTAATTGGACTTCCATTTTGCTGCTTCCAGATTTCGCTCGTACATTCCGGCATTCGCATGTGTTGACCTCGAGCGTATTCCCGAAAGCGTGAGTCACCCGTTGTATCTGGTTGCAAGGTCGCTTCTCGAGTATTCGACCACGGTGACTCACATATATCCGCAGCGGCCCAGCTGCTCCAAGAAGTTCTGGAACGCTCGGGGCTGAATCATATGTCCGGGGCAACGACCCGGCTGTAGAATCGTTACAGTATTTTCAGCGGTTTTCAAATATTATATTCAGTAGTAATACTATAAGTTCTTCGATATTATCGGGTTATATGTCGATAATTTGTTGCACAATGATAAAAGAGTGTTAGTTTTACAGGTTGAATTGTCCGACCGCGAAGCGGCAAGATTGTTCTGTAAAACTGACACGATTTGTTATCGTGCAGGAAGTTTGAGACGCATTATATTCGATTTTATTATTTCTTGAGTAAATACCAAAAACAGAAACCAATACATATATTATTGAGACTTCGATTTGTTTGTATTCACCCAACTGAATGTTGTCTCCTTGGAAACAACATATAAGATGACAAAAGGTGTTCATTGCGTTTCCTAGCGAAGTTACTCTAGTATAATCGATTTTGAACAAATCTCTGGTGCGGCCATGTATTCTCCTCTTTCACCTCTCTGTTATGATATAATTTCTAAGCCTCGCCCACCGGCACTCAACCGCGACGGCACTTGCCTATAAGTTCTCGCTTTTCTGCTTCCGATCGTTAGAAGAGTTCGCCTCTGGCGTGGTTTACATGTTGAGTTATCGTGCTCTTCTATCCCTTCCCTTGCAAAGGAGTTTCGCCTCTGGTGTGGTTTACACATTGAGTTACCATACTCTTTTGCTTTTCATCCTGATAAAGCTTCTTACGAAAGTGGGAAAAACATTGAGTTCTTCCACCTCAATAATGACACGGCCCAATCTCGGAAGTAGTTTGTTACTTAATGTAATTGTCAACTTGGTGTCTTTAAATTTAATTGTTAAGATGACATTAGGATACAAAATGGCACCAACCAATAGAAATCGTGACCAAGTATGGTCAAACTGTTGTATATAAAGCAACTGTACTTTTCATCAAGGCAATCGAAAAAACCCTTGCTTCCCAAAGTACCGCAATGGCAGCCATAGTGCTCCAGAAATGGCATCAGTCAGTGAATTATTTCTACCAGATTATAAATAATGCCATTTTGACAAGTTTAGTATTTGAGTTGCATTTGAAACAATAAAGAAGCCGACCTGCGATTAATTAATAAAATTAAGCGATGGTAGTAAAAATCGCAGATCAACCCCCCTACCGTTTATACACCACGGCAGCTCTGAAAATTCTTTCTTTACTCACCGCGATGGTCGAACTAGCTCAAATATCGGCGGCCTTAGATTGTAGTTTCAAATCATCAGCTATGTACCCTGGAAGGTCTTCAAAAAAGGAAAGGAAATGGAAATGGACGCCAGAAATCAAAAGATTTCAAATAATAAGAAAATAAACTACAAGTGACTAGCGTTTAATTAATAATCAATAGAAAGTTTTGAAATGTCAGTAGTAAATTATCAGAATAATTAAAATGCAAACAATTTTATAACAACATTGTGTACGTGAACTGAAGGTTGCAACACGTATAAAATTAAAAAACCCCTTTCGGGTTATTTTAATAACTTTAACAAAAAACATTCGTGGGATATGCATACCTCATTCATTTAATAAAACCCTTTTAGGTTATTGAAATCAAAAGCGTGAATGCTCCCCTAACAACGGGTCAATACACATCAAAATAGCAACTTTAAATATAGCATAATTAGATATAAGCATAAAAATTTAAATATTAAAATAGGAGTATGTATGAAATTGAATGTTACATTACATGTTAATAATTGCGGAACGTATGCATTTAAATTTTAAATATTTACGGTTTTAAAATGTATAAATGTAAAATACAGGTATTGAAGATACGATATGTCTCGGAATAGCACAAACTAACCTCGCTTCACCAACGTGCAAAAACGGCTAACAGGCGAACGCCGGCTGGGGGTTGCTACACCCTGTTGTTTAAAATAAGTTGGTCGTGATCTGCTACCATAATAGAATACAGCAAAAGCACCCTCGAACGGCAGCAACTAAGCAGAGCGCCAGCAGGTGTTGAAAGTGCGATAAGGCTTGGCCTCCGAGAAAAACTCGTGTATGAAACTGGTAATTAAGAGCTAAGGAAAATATAATTACTATGGAGATAATAAGACAGAAAAGCGTAATCGTACCTGATCATAATCAGCTCTTAGAAACACACTGCTCATTGAAATTGGTTGAGCGCACGTAATTTGACTTGAACAAAATCAAACCTCGGCCGCGCGAAATGCGCCGCCTGAGGCGAGAAGAATAAGTGCCTCGGACGAAAATTTCGTTTCTAAAGGGAGACTCGCACTCTGATAAGAGATAGCGCAGGTCGAGAGGGCATCGTGCAAACGATAGGAACTTGATCCAGGTATAAAATACGCTGCTTTGGAAAATATAAGAATTTGAAATGCAAAAGGATTTATAATTCAACTAAAAATATACAGGTTAAGCCTGAAATAATTGGATAAATGGCGAAACAATTAGGCTAAGCCAAAAAATTGTGGTTGCTTTATTAATTACTAAGTAAATTATTAAAACCCAACCTAAAATAATAGTTCGCTGCTGTGTTTCTAGTTGTTTTCGTATATACAGTGTGCAGGGCATTTTTTAAGGAATTGCTACTAGGTGTCCAACCTGTAATAGTATATTACATACCGAGGTGGGAAGTGTTTCATTACTGTCGAGAGATTAGGTAGTTTACCGAGACGCGTAGCGTCGAGGTTAACTTTATCTCGAGACAGGGATGAAACTTTCCACCGTGGTATGTATAGTATTTTATTTGCAATCATCTAATTTTAAAAATAACTACAATTGAATTCTGAATAATAGATATCTTGATGTAGCTAATATTTTTGTTACCATGAAAACAACCCACTCAATGTTTTGTTACCATGGAAGCACCCCACTCTTCAGGTATGTAATATTTTTCGGGGTATGTAATAATTTCCTGGCTAGTTTCAAGTAATCTAGTTCCCAGCTGTTGTCATGTCATGAAATTGACACATTACAATGTGATTGCGAATAAAAGTTTTTTTGTGAGCTACTAGCATTAAACGAACGGATTCTCATATTCATAACTATAACGTTATGAGCCCGGGCTACGTAGTACGTGTTCACGTCACGGGAGCCAAGAATTCACTTTTTATAGCTCGATTAGTACAGTGACTACAGTGTACTAAGTGCACAGTCTATATATTCAATGAAACGTGAAACTGTAATATTTTGAGTGAGTTGTAATATCATAAATTATTGTATTTAACATTACTAGATTGAAAATCGGCTATTTACTGGCGGACAGAAGGATATGACTCGCGAGTCAGTCACCTTCTGGAGCTAGTAAAACCCGTTACCGTGCGTGTATTGTTATAGATATTAACGATACAAGTTTGATTATGAGCATCTTAACGACACGAGTTTGATTGCCAAAAACGAGGCGGTGAGCCGAGTTTTGCGGCGGCAATCAAACGAGTCTCGTTAACTGCCATAAGCAAAACGTGTATTATTCAATATTTTATCTTCATCAATAAATTCTGGTTCAACGTATTTCTTTATACAGAAAGAGTGCGGTAATATCTATCCATTACCGCACTGAGTGCGGTAATGAAGCTCTTAACGATACTAAAATTAATTTGGTTGAGAGTCTATAACAACACTGATGAAAATAAAATATTTTATTTGTTCTTCACTTGTAAATAACTATAAATTTACCATTTATTGACAATGTCTGACAAGCAACTAAGGAAGACAACTCTGGCTTTGCAAGCTGTCATTTATATATGAGCACGGGTGTAAAATTTTACTGGCTAGCCAGTAAAATTGTACAGGCTAGCCAGTTAAGAGACATTTTCAAGGTGAACACAGTGACTTGATAAACTATTGTTTACAAGTGAGAAACAAATAAAAATAATTATTTGCTGTTGCTGTATAAAGCCTGTATGACACGACGCTAAATTTTATGCAAAATTTACTTGTAAATTTTCATATACAATACCGCGAGCGGTCGACGAATTGCCGAAAATTTTTGTCAAAGTGTATGAGTGTTTATTGCTTCGATATAAATTGGTCGAGTGCGACAGCACGAGACCAATTTTGAAGCAATAAACACGAATAAACACTTTGACAAAAATTCATGCAATTCGTCGGCTGCAAGCGGCATTTGAAGGACTATTCAACGAACAAAATTGATATTTCTTAGTAACTAATCAATTTTGTCACGTCCTCTTTGAAAATAAAAATCTGTTGACGTAAAATAAATTGTTTGTCAATTTTGACATTTCTAATATCATATTTGATTAATTTTACAGAAAGTTAAATAAATGTCACAGGAAGAGAAAAAAATTTTCATTAAAACTCCGCTAGCGGAATAGTTGCACAATTTTACGCTGATTGGTGGCAAATGATATAAATACTAAATTATGATTGGTGAATAATTAACTTGAAGGGGGTGAGTTGAATAGTCATAAAAATATTAAGCACCGTTGCATACAGAAAATTGGCTGCTAAATTTTGCGCTGAATTTTCATGTAAATTATTTAGAACTTGTTCTAAATTTCCTGGTAAATATGCGTGTAAAAATGCGCAGAAGTATCGTAATCAGACTAAACTGCAGCGCATGATGCGGAATGTAAACATAAACATAACCTGCATTTTATTAGCATTGCTTAACCACGTGTTTAATGTTGCCGCTTTTATATAAGTTACATTTAAGGGTCTCTAAGATAAATGCCTTAACCAAACCTCAGAAAATAGCTAACAAACGACAAATAACATGAAAACAAACACATACTTCAACCAATACCCTCTAGAGGGTACTATTTCCACTTAAAATATTTGCTACTACGCATGTGCGCATGCCAAATTTAACATCAAATTTAGCACACGTTGCAAACAGAAAATTGTGTTTTTGAAAAAAAATTATCAGTGAATTTACTTGAAAATTTACACTTAAATTTTGCACAAAATTTAGCGTCGTGTCATACAGGCTTAACATTCATGAAATGTTTAATGTAGTTCTTTAATCTCAGTTAGGGTACACCACATCATTCATCGTAAGACTCCAGCAAGTTGATCACATGATTGTTTGGTTGGGTGGTCTGTACATGCGCGACTTGGGGCATTTTCTATTTTCTGGCGTCCCTGCATTCGAGTCGTTTATTCTCGATCGCGAGGAGTCATTACAACAATCTGAAAAACAAATATTTTTTCAAAACTGTCAATTTGACATTCAAAATGAATCCTAAAACTATAAAAAGCAAACCGATAAATAAATGATAAAAGAGGTTGTCCTATAATGTTTATTTGAATTATATAGGACGAATTTATTGTAAAACATGGGCAGCTACAGTCCTAGTGTAAAATTGAGTTTGGGTTCAGAGCGCCATCTACTGCATTTTTATTTGAAATTTAGTATAGTGTACTAGTACTAGTTCGCTGCTAACGTCGTTAAACATCCAGGGCTATAAAAACTCATTATTCGAATTTTTGTTTATCTTTTTTAAACTGATATTTCTTAATATTTATGTTTAATATTTTATTTGTTCTTTGTTCAATGTTCTGAATGTAAATGTTCTTTATTTTCTAAATTATAAATTAATGTTTTGTGCATTTTAGTGTGTATTTTTTATTTTTACCTTGTCCAATTTAAGACTTACTGGGTGTCCAAATTTTACCATTGGGTGTCCATTTGGACACACAATTATATCTTAAAAAATGCCCTGACAGTGTGATCCATTAAGTGTGCAACAAATGGGACATTTTTTTATTAGTTGTACAATCGAAATTTAAATACCTCCAAAAGTTAGTACATGTTCGATAACCATATCAGATGCCTTTAGAATGGCTTCAAGTCAAACAATATACAGGGCAGGCAAAAAATATTAAATTCGTTCAAGAGTAAAGTTACCTTATTTCAAAAAATATAGCAAAATGTATTAAGAAAAGTTGTTTAGAATCAAAAGTTATGCTCAAATACAAAGTCACGGCATCCTATTCGAATTTTAATTCTTTTTTGGAAAATGTATTACCCCCGTATGATACATATTTTTATTATTCTGATTTTGTATGTATTTAAAGTAGCCACAACACATCCCCTTTAAATAACTTTTAGCAACTTGAAGCGTATTTATAAAATTTACTTGGATTTATATTTTTTTTAGGTAAGCGTCCACTTCATGTTTGTTGCAACGATATTTAACAGAACTTCAGAATTTCGCAAATATTCTTTTTAACAAGGCAAATGCTTTACTGATAATAATTTACATATGAAAAACTCTTAATAAAATCAGAATAATAAAAATATGTATCAGACGGGGATAATACAAAATTTTACAAAAAAGAATCAAAATTTGAATAGGAGGCCGTGACTTTGTATTTGAGCATAACTTTCGATTCTAAACAACTTTTCTCAATAAAATGTTGCAATATTTTTTTAAGTAAAGTAACTTTATTCTTGAACCAATTTCATATTTTTGCCCTGCCCTGTATATTGTTTGACTTGAAGCTATTCTAAGGGCATTTGATATGGTTATCGAACTTGTGGCCGTATTTAAATTTCGATTGTACAACTAATAAAAAAATGTCCCATTTGTTGCACACTTAATGGACCATACTGTACAACGGAAAAAGTTGCAGAAAAGTCGTATCTAGTGAATTTCCATATTCCGTCGAACGATGCAATTTCTGAAACAATATGACCCCCATTGCGGTACTTTGGAAACCAAGACTTTGACTGCTTTGTTGAAAACATCGGGTTGTCTCCACTCTTTCTTATCCCGCGATCAACCCCATCAATTCGCGCGATTATAAGGAGATTACGTACCTATATAGTAAGATTGGGTTGTAATTATACTTAAATGAGAGCATGCATATCACTTCTTTAAAAATGCAGGGTTGCAATTGTTTAAACATGCGCGTCAACAAACACCCCTTTTTGCACAGAATACGGCGGGACAAAAAACGATAATGTTTGCTTTTCCTTTTTCTGTTATACGTTGATTATTATGCTACTTAGAACAAAACTGACTTGACATTATTAGGACACTTTTTAAAGAAGAGTTCCCTGATTTTAGTTATTCATTTGTTTTCATAATTTTCGAAATGCTGATACTATCTTTCTTATTTGTAAATGCACATCAAGCATGGCTGTGGCACCATTAAGAAGAGTGTTTAATCGAAAAACAAATAAAATCTTTGTCTTGGTTATTTATGAAAGTGTAGCAAACCTTACATCAGTGCAAAGAGAACGCTCTTCGTAATGGTGCCATGGGCCCATAGCCATCCTTGATGTGCAATTAAAATAAGAGAGTTAGGATCAATACCTTGAAAATAATAAGAACCAATGAAGAAGATTAGAATTGAAATCTTTAGATCTTTAGATAGTGTTCTAATAATGTCTAATAATCAACGTGTAACACAAAACAAGATGAGAAGATGCAAAGGCCTTAACGATACTTGAACTGCCGCTCCTTGAGACACATTAATCGACCGAGCCAAGCGAGAGCTTTCTAAACAACTGGGTGAAATTTCATTTTCGTCTATGTACGTATATTCATAGCGGCGTAAAAAAGGTCGTATAGAAATATTTGCAAAAGATGTTCCGCAGCAATTTTTTTCTAACAAAATCATTCGTGCATGCCTACAAGAAAAAATACCGATTCCAAAAGACCACCACTGTACTCCTCCATTCATCTGGCATTTCTTCCATTTCCCATACTCTTTTAACTATTTCATAAATTCTAGCATGCAGTTCTTCCTATCCATATTTTGTAAGCTCTGCATGAATTCCGTTTGCACCTGGAGTCTTCTTGCTTTTTTGTTTCAAATTTTCTTCTATAACTTCTTCTCTTGCTGGTGTACTGATGCATTCTTCCTTTTCCCTATGCTAATCTATATTTCTTCATTCTGCATTTTCTTCCATACACTGATTTTTTTTATTTAGTTTCCTCGAAGTATTCTTTCCGCCTTCTTAAAAATTGGTTTACGTTCCCAATTGCATTTCCTGATTTATTTCTTTAGTGGTTTACCTGATGGACATAGCCTTTCTTTGCTTTCTTGATTTTTTGGTAAAAGTTTATGATTTCTTTGTTGATATACGTACTTTTGTTCTATTTCACTCATTTCTCGTTCTTTAAACTGTATCTCGGCATTTCTGCATACCTGTTTTACCTTCCTCCATTGGTCCCCGTATTCCGCGATATCTTCTTCATTGTCCGTTTCTAGCATCTTCAATCTGAGTTTTCCTATTTTTTCCCTTTCTGTTTTATATTCTTCATCAAACCACGTTGGTTTCTTTTTCTTTCTCCACATTTTCGGAAGTGTCTCTGCCACCGTTGCTGTTATGACTACTTTCATTTGGGTTCACTTTCTTCCACTTCATTTGTTTTATTAATCGTCCTGCATTTTCTATCTAAACTCTTTTTGAACGTAGTTTGTTTATATGTTTCTAGGAGCACTGGTACTTCATACTTTCTTTCTTTACGCGTGGTTTTCATTGTATAATTAAAAACTTTCATTCTCCTTTTTATTTTGACGAGGAAATGATTTGAATCCATGTCGGTTCCCTGTTGGCTTCTCACATTGGTTATTATATTAACATACTGCTCAGTAGAAAGAGGGCCGCTAGCCCCCACCAGTTTTAATTGATTCGCGGTTTTCGCGGTTTAATTCGCGGATTTCTCGGTTTTATTCGCGGATTGACCCAATTAATTTCGCGGTTTGCTCTAATTAATTTTTATATGTGCTACTGATTAAATTACTCATTAGCTTCTGATTAAATTACGCATTAGCTTCTGATTAAATTACGCGGCGGCCATTTTTAATTTTCTTCCGAAATTACGCGGCGGACATTTTCAATTTTCGCGCGAATATTCGAATTTGAAATTTTTCAGATTCAAAAAGTGTAAAACATTTGCAAAATTATGCTTAGAAATAGCTCTAAAACTGTTTTTACATCATTTTCGTTATTATAAAACCGTTTTGCCAAACAAATTGTGATAATTTTAAGTGAAATTATGTGGGATGGTGCGTTTATTGAATACAAATTTCGTTTTTTTGTATGATTTCAAGTGACATGATGTCAGTTTATGTAAAATTTTAAGTGAAATGATGGTGTCAGAACATTTTTTCAACGAAATTGCGTGTTTTTATTCAAATTTATGTTAATTTGTGGTCAACATACATATATTTCCATCAAAAGTACAAGAACTTCGTAATAAAAATGAACAACGAGCCTACGTAACTGAAATGTTGTTTATCGAAATTTTTCCATATAGGTAAGAAAGGGGGGTTGCGTTGCGTTCAGCTACCGTGTTTCGGCTACTTTTCAAGGTCGTCCATATTTTACAGATACAAATTGACGAAAATTCAAATAAATTGCAATTTTTTAAATTACATCACGCTATTATGAAATCGTAGTTTGATTTATTTGGATTTTCGTCACTTTGCATCTGTAAAATATGGACGACCTTGAAAAGTAGCCGAAACACGGTAGCTGAAAGCAACGCAACCCCCCTTTCTTACCTATATGAAACTGAGCTAGCAAGAGTTCTCAAAAAATTTTAAAAGGTGTACGTTAAAGGCCAAGAAAAAAAGGAGGTTCTAAGTTTTCTGAATGTCGTGAATCTGGAGAATCTCGAGTGCCCGTCTTTAAAAGTTTTGCGAAAAACTACTGCTGCCGTACGCTGCCTTAATCACAACATCGGTTCGCCGGTGTGTGCATTGGAAAGCATACTAATTTTATCCAATTGGTGGCGCAATGAATACAATGGAAGTGCAGAAAATATTGAAAACAATCCCGAGTCTGTTGAATGTGAAACGCTATGTTTTTGCTTCTCATCAACTTCCTACAAGAATTGTGAGACCGGTGGCTATCTTAGAAAATAAAAACACAAATAGTTTGTAATTAAGCAGATATATTGTCACACAATATTTAAATAAAAATGTATTATTTGTTTATTATACAAATTAAAACAAGCCGGTTACAAATGGTTTATAATATAAGCATATTATGAAAAAAGTTAATACATACAGATGGTAAAGCACAATCTCTAATTAAATACATGATAATAATACAGACCGAGAAATAATAATAGGGTCTGACATGCGTTTTACAAAATTCAAACGACTCCTACATAAACACGCCGATTTGCTTAATTAAAATCTTATCTGTACCCTAACGGCACATCATCGTAATACATCAAACGCTTTTTAAATTTTAATACTCGTTCTAGAAGGCATTTGTTTAAAACCGGACAAAGCAATGTTAGTCACAGCAACAGGTCGCAACCTATTTTAAATTGCAAACCTCCTTATACAACCGAAAATTCGTAATGCAGGGGAATACGCGTATTTTCAAACAAAATGTAATTTAAAATTTAAAATCGTCGCAGATAACAATATCACAACGATTTATTGTAAAGTTATTAGAAATTATCGTTAACTCGATTTGAATTGATTAATTTTACATTTTTTAAAAAGCGATAGGTAGAACAAAAATATCACAGACGGGAACAATAGCGTTAATAAACGGGGCGAATAATAACAATAAATAAAGCACTTACTAAGCCAGAACGAAATGAAACTAATATATTATAGTATAACGTATCAAGCAAGAGCACTTACGAAGACAGTTTTTAAAATTATTATAAAAGCTTTTAAATTTATCGACGATGCAAAGCCGCTGTTATAAATTAATTTTCAAGAAATACTTAATTTAAAATATGGAGACGTGACGACACAAATAAATTTGCGGCGTAGCCTCGTCGCAAGACGCTGTGAGCCGTAAGGCTCGGCAGCCGAGAAGTAGAAGCGCTGCATACCATTGTAAACGTCGTTGGTTCGAATCCGAACTAGGGCTGTCGCAAAAAGCTTTTTTAAATTAAATAAATGAGCGCAAGAGAGAACAGCTGCGAGGAGTGAGACGGAAGACTTCGCCCAAAACGGGCGCTAAATTAAAATTAAAAGGTCAGCCGCGAGAAGTGCGCACGTAGAAAACAAAGATGGCCTAGACCGGGAAGTTTAAATTCAAAAAATCTGAAAAATTTCAAATTCAAATATTAGCGCGAAAATTGAAAATGGCCGCCGCGTAATTCCGGAAGCAAATTAAAAATGGCCGCCGCGTAATTTAATCAGTAGCACATATCAAAATTAATTAGAGCAATCCGTAAAATTAATTAGGTCAAATCGCGAAATTAATTGGGTCAATCCGCGAATAAAACCGCGAAATCCGCAAATTAAACCGCGAATCAATTAAAAGTGGTGGGGGCTAGCGGCCCTCTTTCTACTCTGCTCTTCAATTGGACATTGTCTATCTGGTTAATAGCATTTCCCTTTGATGTTATCCAGGCTCCTTTATGGATGTTTTTTCGATTAAAATATGTGCTCATCACTCTTTTTAGATTTGTTTTTAATAACTTCCAGGTTTTTTTCAGACATTCCCAGTTAAGCAATAGTTATTTTTCTTTGGTCTTGTTTTCCTATTTGATAAGCATTTTAACTGCAACCTTCACTCCAATACTTTGTTGTATTCGCTCTTCTACTTCTACTTTATCTTCTCCTGGAGTTTTAATATTCCACACTTTAATCCATGACACGACTGGTCGCGCCAAGTCTCTTAGACCCAAAAACTAAGAACTATTTATATGACAATAAATTTTAATATGAGCTGTTTATTTACAATTACCAAGAATTTCAGTTTTATTTCAGTTGCTGCTGACATTAAAAAATATTATTCTAGTTATTGTTTTCTATTTTTTAAAGGTTTTTGTAAATCATGCTAATTTCATAATAGTAAACACAGCCTCTGATGAATTTCAAGATTTTAATTTGCTATATACATTTATGAACAGAACAATGTTTTTAATAGTAAGAGGTAGAACAAAACAATTCATTTTCGTCATTTTGGTTCAAGGATGCACAAGCAGTGCACAAAAACCCTGCATGCGAAAAACACATTTTTTTACATTTTTTTTGCTACTTTTTTTTAAAAAAAGCAACGTTTTTTAATTGTGGGATTATTAGGGTCATCTACTGGATGGTCTGTATGGGTTCCAGCTACTTCTTGTCTACTTAGGTGGATTTCCGGTAGATAACTGAGATAGTGATCGCCAATGTAATTGGTCATTTGTTGGAATCAAAGCTAATTTTTGTATATATTGACGTCTTGGTATACTAACGTCGATGCATATTGCAACACAAATTATTTGTGAGGTCATTGCAGCTACATTCAATGTAAAAATAATCAAGAAGACAAAAAAAAATCACAAACGTAAAGGGTGGCGCAAGTCTCACAGACTTTTTTTCAAATAACTCACGGACACTAACAACTGTGCTTATGCCGATTATCGGGAAGCAAGTAAGTTTAAAAATTTGAAGCTACCTAGACGCACAACCCTATTACACCACCTTTAACAAATTCCCACTCAATAATGTATGCATCGGGTCTGTGAGACTTGGTGCGACCACTGCAGGGTTAATAACGACATTATTCTTTTTTATCTTTCTGCTTTTTCAAATTCCTGGATCTCATTTCTTAACTCTGCTTTTTCTCTTTCCCATTCCGCTTCCTTTTTGATAAGTTTTCCTTTATTACTCTTATTTCTTCTCCGTACTTGTTTAGTTCGTCGTTGATTCCCTGGATTTCATTTCTTGTACGTTTTGCTTTTTTGTCTTTCATTTCGTTACACATTTCCTACTTCATTTTAAAAAGTGTATCCATGTTGTCTTTGTCCTTGGCTCTTGGCTCTTATCGATTCCATTGCGTGTTCTGCTACGCGGATCTTCTGTGCTGGTTTGCTATTCTCGGCAGTTTATCTTGTTCTAGTGCCTCATTCCGCTTTTCTCTTCATAGATGGGATCTCTATACGATTTTTTAACGTTTTTAGTTCCGCATCAGTGTCTGTAGCTTCTCTATTCCTCTCGAGGAATTCTTTCAGAGAACCTGCACTAAAACTCCGCTTTCAGGCCTTCTCTCCCCCGCTCATCTATTATCGCCCATTTTGGGTTTATTTCGAGTTGGTGACAACGTCGCTTTTTGATTAATTGTAACATCATACTGTTGACCTGCTTACTTACCTTATATTTATTTAACCTCAAATTTTCTTCTCAGCTAATGTTTGTCGCGTATATTTAAGCTTTAATAATCTTTAACGGTTCTCTTCAACACTATACACTTCTGCAACTCACCTTGATTCTGTAAATAACTCTAAATAATAGCACTGTGGGACGCGATCGCACACGATGTTCACGTCGTCACTCGCCTTATTTGCCTCTTTAATTATTAACGATTAATAGATATTGACCATGAAAGTTCGTTACAGACCAAACTATTCCTAGGGTACTTCAAACGCGTTTAGTTCACGAGCTTGGGGGACACGGCGACCTATGGGGGGCCACAGGGAATATTTAAAAAAAGAGGAGCAGCAGCTCTTAAGAGGGACACGGTGAGCTTCTCGTAATAAATGTTTCAATAATTATAGTTCTAAATATATGTTTTTTCCGAAACTTAGATTTTTGTGCTACTTATTACCTTGAAGCCCAATGCAATCCTGGTTTCATCCAAAATAAAATATCTCGTGTATTTGGGAGGGGACATAATAATGAGCTAGACTTTGAGGAGGCGACGCTAATATGGTAGACTCTCACGGGAGAGCCGCGAAAAAGAAAAAAAGGTTGAGCACCACTATCTGAGATGGCTAGAACTACTACCCTCCAATAAATGACGGTTTATGGCGTATATGGTAACTTTATTGAACCTGAACGGCTTTTCATTCCTTGTTCTTTAATATATTGTTATGATACATGATGCAGGAAATTAAAGCATATGAAAGAAATATTTAAAATGAACTAATAAAGTTTGACAGTTACAATAATTGAATCTTGATTTTATGGGTTTAAAGTTTTGAACATAAATAATGAAAGTAAAAGATACAAGGGTTCTTTTCATTGTGAATCATTTAATATTGTTATATTTATTGGAATGGATTAAACTTAATGGTTGTATTTAATATTTATAAAAATAAACCAAGGTAACATTGACAGATGTATTTGTTAAGAAAATTCTGTATATAGCATTATTTAGAAAAAAATAGGAAGTGTGCATTAAGAATTGTCTCTAATAGATATAAAAAGTTTGTTTAAAAACAGTTACATAAAACAACTCAAGAAAGTATGTATGTAATTTGGCTATAACAATTTTGGTATAATAAAAAATAGAATCTCTGCCTTAATTTGTCTAATTTTGGTGATAACAAATTAAATAAAGGCTGAAAACAAATCTACGAGGTAAAATAAAGTGAAATATTTAAAATGGAAAAGATATTGTGACATCAAGTGTTAGAGGAGAAGCTACAGATACATTTAATTGGATATAGAATACAGGACATTATACTAGTTGAGGGGATTTGGATTTATTCATACGTACAAGATATTAAAATAGGTATTTTACAATTTATTATTTGATTTGGATATTCTGTGGACGTTGCTTGAGACATCAGTTTATCTGCAAAAAGGGGAACAAAGTTACAATTGGAATTTATAAAAGGATAGAAACTTACCAGGACTTGGATCGTGTGACGGTGACATCTAGAAGGAGCCGTGGCATCTGGCAGGAACAGTGACATCCAGGAGTAATTGAAACCAAGGGAGTTGATTTGACCGGACGGAGCCAGAAGGAGGTTACCAGGAGGTAGATCGTGTGACGGTGACATCCAGGAGGAGCTAGGACTGGAATTAGGGATCTGAGCAGTTGGTTTGACAGATCAAGAGTAGTTGAAAGGAGTCATAGACCATCAAAGGGGTTGCTGTTGGTGAATTGGACATTGAGTGCTGCAGTCTATCGATGACATGATCCAGTAGTGATTGGTGTTTGCAGTGAAAGCATGAGCAGCTATTAAGGTTTGTTAAGATAAGTTTAAAAAGCATTTTGAATAACTGTCAATGTTGAAAGTGATAACATAAAGTTTAGTTAGTACTTACATAGGTGATTTGAATAGTAGTAAATGTCAATGTGAGATACAGTTGTCAGTTTACCTGGTTTGATTAATTTTGAAAGTCAAGTTTGACGTTAAGTATCATTGATAGCAAACTAGATTTTGATGAACCCACCCTGAAAATAAGAGCTCTCAATTTAAAAGCAGTTATCATTTGATACTTAAGACATTACATGAATTAAGGCATAGTTTACCTGGTGAGCTATGGCAATATGTTGTTTTAATGATTCAAATGTAAGACATGGATTTTTGTTTTACCATTTGCTATGTTCTGTAGTTTCATATAGTTAATATAAATGTTTTTATTTACTTAATCTTGTTAACTGTTAATATATTTAACTTACTATTTTACTAATTTCGTTTAAAACTTACCTATTTTATAGTTATTTATGTACCAATGATGTAAGAAGGTGTTTATGGTCCGCGGCATGAAAATTAATGTGATTATTACACACAACTACCACATGACTGGTATCATCCAATGAGAACCATGCATTTTTTAAAAATCGACGAATCCCGAACTGATTACCTGAATATAAACGCGGGCAACATACTTACATATAATTTTGCCCGTGCCAAGAATCATCGTGATGGTTGCCCTTAGAAAACTGCCCTCGGGACAGTTTTCATTGCAACCAGCACTCGACCCTTGGCGTGTTCAAAATTATCGGTAAGTATGTCTCGCCCTTGTTATATTACTATTGACTTCTTATGCACATACAGAATTCTATGTATTATTATGATTGTGATGGCTGGGCTATAGTGTCGTAATATTTATTTAATTATTGATATTTGTTGGCTACGATTTGCCCCGCTCTTGCTTGTGTTGTATTTTTTATAATTTTGGATGGTTGGGTTGTTACATTTTGCCAATTTATTATTTGGATATGTAAAATTAACTGGTACTGGATTTTTGAAATGATGGGAAAAATCTCTCAATGTCAAATTATAGTGACCTAACCGCACATTTAAAATTCAGAAACAAATCACTGTAGGCTTAATTTTAAACAATTACGTCTGCTATGACGTATCACTACGTTGCCTCGGTGATATAACGTAAACAACGCCACTAAAACCAAAACACACTCAAAAAACGCCACTGGAAAATTCACTGGTTTTTACAGGAAAACGTGCATCTAACATTGATTTTCTGTTCCTCAAACAAATGTTTAGGCCTTTATCGGGCCACCAGCAACTCCCTCTAAGAGTGGGTCCTCTTATTGGTTAGTCTGCCTTGCAAGCTACCTGATGACTCGCCAATGCGACGCCTGCAGTTTGATCGGTGCTCTCGGCCCCAATCCCAGCTTCTGTGCCACAGCTAGGACTCCGCTGCGATGCACGATAGTTGCTTTGCTTCTTATTTAGACCTCGAACAAATCACCACCACACCCCGAAACTAGATGCACAGCTGAACACTTTTTATCATCTGCAGAGGTGCTAGGAATCAATGCAAACCTCTACAACCTATCACTAATGTGAAAACACTTGGTCAAATTGGATAAATTGGTATTTATCTCTTTTTCTTGGGTTTTTATGAGAAGCCAAAATACACACATCAGCTTGGCTTCTGGTCCCCCAATTGTTCTTACCTGGTTTCTGACTTTGTTGTTATAAAGTCGAAGCTTGTTATGATTACAGTTTCAACTTTAAGTCAAGGCTAATGCTATTTAACTACAGTTTTTAAATTCAAATTATTTCAAGGCTAATGCTATTTTTAGTTAAATTAATATTTCCAATGCTTGAATTATTTTAAATTCCTATTATAACTGTACTAGCTTAAATTGTGTTCATAGTAGTATGTACAGATACGAATATTCACAATTATAACCCAATTTTTAATTTTTATAAATTTTGGCAACATGCGATGTCATAGCTTGTCAAACTAATATACAGAGTCGCTAGGAAAACCCCGGCCACTTTTCCAACTATTAACACCAGCTGTCGCTGCTTTTTACGATGTTTAGGTATTTAAATTTAAATTATCTAGGCTGCTTTCTACTGTCAATTTCAAAATTAAATTCTGCCGTCAAACTGACAGCAAACCAGTTATGAATACAAATCTCCAACAACGTATTGCTATTGTGAAATGGTTTTATCAAGTGCAAATAGGTCATTCTACCAGAATGGCGGTACAAATAGTGCAATATCGTTGGCGTCAAACTTATGCGAATCGACTAGCTTGTGCATAATTACAATTGTTGCTACATATGTTAATATATTAATTTAATTTTCTTTACAAAAGCGCCATCTCTTGACCGCCACAAGAAAAGTGGCCGGGGTTTTCCTAGCCGCTCTGTACAGCGGGTCGTAGAGTAACAGAGTACGTCCTCAAAGATAGAGTATACAGTAACTAATTCTGTCCGATCATACCTGCTATACCTGTTGCTTATCACGGGTTTGTTTTGATATTTTGAAATTTTACAGCAACACAACTGTCAACACCGTTAAGACCAGCATCAAACCTGTAGTTGTTAGATGAACTCCAGGCAGACTGTAAAGATATGTATGATGAACATCATACAATAAACTGTCTTTGCAATCAATACAATAAATATAGCAATTAAGAATTGAAACACAATAAAAGTAACTGTATATTACTATCTTATATATAATCAGGTACACTTTAAATTTAACATAGACCTTATAATAAATATAAGCAAAAATATATACAGAGCAGTCTACATTCAAAATATACAAATGATTTTCTAAGGTTTTGTAATACGAATAGCAAAGATCAGTTCCTCGTCAGATTTGATGGTTTCTGAAGTGAAGTCTTCTTCCTCTGCCGTTCTCTCTCTGGATAATTGCCTCCATAGTTTACCTTTACTCTTTTTTATTCTCTTCTGGTCCTCCCCATCTTTGAATTCCAATTCTTCAAAATTCTACACTGCATCTTTCCATCTGGCATTGGTTCATCCTCTACCTGTTCTTCGTATCACATTTAATCAAACACCATCCTGACTAGCTTGTGTTTGCCCGTCCTTGACAGGTGTCTGCATGATCACAGCTACTAAATTTAATTGTCTTAATTAGATTTGGTTCTTCACATATGTTATCTTTTTCGAAGTTTATTTGGGGTCTCCCTGCTCCTTGCGCAGCACAAACTGGATTATAGATTCGTCAAAGTACTTTCTTTTTAAATATTTCGAGTTTTCGAGGCTAAGGGTAAACCAAATTCACGTTCACCTAGCCCTCATTGTGTTACCTCCAAGTCAACGTGTATGTACATGTTTTGTTTGTAGTTTCGCTACTCTATCTGATACACCAGTTGTCAGAGGAAAGCGACGTTAATTATATCCTAATGTCACATGGTCATCCAGCTCAGTACCGATTTAGTGGACTACAGAAAAAGTTCTGTCTATTCACGGATTTTAACCGAGAACTTGCTTACTGCAAGCCTGGCATTATTTCCACTGTACCACCCAGTTAGTTCTAATATGTGTTTTACACAGTGGCAATTTTGATTTCTTAGTGGAATTTTAGTAGATTTTGTAACCCATAGTACATTTGTTGCCCACAATTTTTCTTCTCTTCTCTTCATACGAGGGTCGTTTGGTAGATTTCTATGAAATGGTGCCACAATTCATTTGGTGACATCACAGCTGGCACGTGCCACTCTTCAAACTAGGACAGGCCAAATTTCCGCCAGAAGCAACGTGCTGCTTACCTTCTGCAGATGTTTGAAGCGATCATTCCAGCAGTCACCACAAAAATGGAAAGAATGTCGCAATCGCAAAATTGCACCACTTTAGCTTTGAATTGATTCCTCATCCACCCTATTTTCTGGACTTCGCTTTATGCAACTTCTTCCTGTTCCCAAACTTGAAAATTTGGCTCGGTAGGTCGAAATTCTCATCAATACGTATTTTGAAGTCCTTGAGCTACTTTTGCAACGAGATGAAAAAATGGAAACTTGCTGAAACAATGGTATAGCCCTTAACGGAGCCTATGTGGAGAAATAAAATACATTTTTTCTAAAAAACCGTTTTTAACTTGTTTTTTTACCATACTTATCATATGTTATTATTGTTAACGTATATCCTATTTGTCCATTCTTGTCTTGCCACCATCATAACCTTAATTTTCTTCTCATTTATTTTCAACCCCATCTATTTTCATGCATTTTTTAGGACTGTGATTTGGTTAGCATTAATTTAGATCTTCACATCAATACAATGTTATCCGTTTAGGCTTGTGTTATGACGATCTTGTGAAAACTCTATGTTCATAATGTGTAATTTTCAACATTTTTCAGTAAAAGAGGCAGAGATCAATTCCTAGTATAAATTTGATGGTAACATAGTTTGACAATCTGGTATGATTCTATAGCTGTACATAATACTGAACTATAATCCATTCCAAGTTCCTGAAGAAGACTTACGAATAATGTCTTTATTTATGTAGCCTGTACAAGCCAATGCAGTTTTACTAAATGCACAGCCTTACTCAAAATACAGGCTGTTTCACTATCTTTTTTGTATACTCATTTAATTTGTAGATGCGTATGTTGTAGAAACTGAATTAACATAACTGGACGATGAGGTCGACTTGTTGCTAAATGACACCTGAAACAGGTCTCGTTACTTTTCTTTTGCCAGGTGAAAGCAAAGACTATAACTATAGAGCGCCAGATAATGTAGTAAACTTATCTTGGTTACCAATGAATGATCAGGATTTTTTGGTCATTGCATCAATATTAAGCAACTGTCAAAATTTGTACTACACGTTTTTCCTTCAAATATGAAAAGTGAACATAAATAAAGATAAATTTAGGAAAAAAACTTTTCCAAAAGAGTTTAATGAAGTTCTATCGATTCAACGTTAACTAGTTGCTAAAGAATGAATTGAAAATTAAATATATGCGTTGCCCCTTGGCATAATCATCTATTAGCTCTTGGAAATAGCTTGCTTATAGGAAGTGGTCTATAGCACTCTGTCTTTAGTGAAAGGAAACTCTACTACCTGCGCAGAACCACCTAAGTAATTCCGTTGGAAGGTGTAGTTTTTATTTCTGGAGGGCTCAGAATAGAGGCTAGTCAGTGGCATCCCTCCCTAAAAAAATAGTCATATGTTAAATGTCAATTAAATGAGGTAATCTTATTGTAGATCTTTTATTAATAATGTTTAATTAGAATTGCTGAGTTTTATGAACAATCAGCACCATCTTATTTATAACTGATTAAATCTTAATACTTCAAATGAATTTAGTCCTTTTTTGACGGACGCCTATGACTCATCGCGCACAAGCGCTTCAGATCTTCTTGAAAAAAGAAGCTGACCGCGATGCATCTTTACATTCTCGAAATATAACTTTTTTAAAAGGTTTCGCAAATCATAACCTCAATGTTTTCTATTCCCTAGAACATCCACAACAATCCCTTACTCTGTGCGTAAGTCTGTAGAATGGACTAAAGTCCGGCGAAGTTTTCAGTTGCTCTTACTAAAAAGCGTGCAATTATCGAACGCAACGTTGTAGAACTTATTAGCTTCTCGTTCCTTTTTTAAAAAAATATGATGCGCTTTCAAATGCAAGCTTTACAGTGGCGCCGGACTTACGGAAAGATCGATATAGGCAGAACACATTTTAATATTACCGTTCAACGTGTTTTATTCTTTATCGCTCTCCTGTTCAAAATAGAGACGTAACAGCTAATACATATTTTGTTTTACTAAACAAGAGCTTTCTAAAAAATGCATCGTCCTTGAGACGTAAAAGGCATAGTTTTCAAGAAATCCGCACCCGTCCATCTGGTAGGTTTCTCGTAAACAGTATCTCCATCTCGTGCTTCCTCATGAAGATGGGATAATTCGCCGTCCTCAATTGGCCGTTGCCGATTCGTAATCGTCAATTCGCCATCGTCAATTCGCCGTAGGTCTAATTTGGCCGTCTGAATTGGCCATTGCCGATTCGTCATCGTCAATTCGCCATCGTCGATTCGCCGTACGTCTAACTTGGTCGTCGTCAATTGGCCGTTGCCGATTAGTCATCGTCAATTCGTCATCGTCAATTCGCCATCGTCGATTCGCCGTAGGTCTAATTTGGTCGTCGTCAATTGGCCGTTGCCGATTCGCCGTAGGTCTAATTTGGTCGTCGTCAATTGGCCGTTGCCAATTCGTCGTCGCCAATTCGTCATCGCCAATTCGCCATCGTCGATTCGCTGTAGGTCTAATTTGGTCATCGTCAATTGGCCGTTGCCGATTAGTCATCGTCAATTCGCCATCCGATTCGCCGTACGTCTAATTTGGTCGTCGTCACTTGGCCGTTTGCGATTCGTCATCGCCAATTCGCCATCGTCGATTCGCCGTAGGTCTAATTTGGTCGTCGTCAATTGGCCGTTGCCGATTCGCCGTAGGTCTAATTTGGTCGTCGTCAATTGGCCGTTGCCAATTCGTCATCGCCAATTCGCCATCGTCGATTCGCCGTAGGTCTAATTTGGTCGTCGTCAATTGGCCGTTGCCGATTAGTCATCGTCAATTCGCCATCGTCGATTCGCCGTAGGTCTAATTTGGTCGTCGTCAATTGGCCGTTGCCGATTCGCCGTAGGTCTAATTTGGTCGTCGTCAATTAGCCGTTGCCAATTCGTCATCGCCAATTCGCCATCGTCGATTCGCTGTAGGTCTAATTTGATCATCGTCAATTGGCCGTTGCCGATTAGTCATCGTCAATTCGCCATCGTCGATTCGCCGTACGTCTAATTTGGTCGTCGTCACTTGGCCGTTTGCGATTCATCATCGCCAATTCGCCATCGTCGATTCGCCGTAGGTATAATTTGGTCGTCGTCAATTGGCCTTTTCATCCTTTTAAAACTCTTTCTAATTACTACTTAACCATACAATTTTTGTTCGAAGAATTTCTAGAACTGCTTGTAAATAATTTTATTTTCCTTTTTCAAACAAATGTAATTGCAGTTGGGCCATTGTAAAAGGACTAACCCTAGTGAGTGCATTAATGATAACATGTGAACATGTTTTAATTTTTTTTGTATTTACACTGAATTGGAAATATTTTTATTAATTTAAAACGTTATCCGTCAATGGCGAATGTTCTGGCGGCGAATTTTACGACCGCGAATTGTACCTACGGCGACGACAAATCGGCGACGGCGAATTGTCCTAGGCCTTTTCCTCATATAGAGACGTAGTTTGTTCTCATTGTCTCACTCAAGAGAAGTCGAAATCCCTTGAGAGTGCAAACGAAAACAAACGACATGTCGCACATGCACAGAATAAAGAATTGCCCTAGATGTTCTAAATAAATCATCAATTTATGGATTATTATTATATACAGGGTAATTCATGAAGAATGCCGCCCCTTAAAACAATTTAATGGGCAACCCAACATACACATACCCATGGTATACCCGGTACAACTTTAGTATAAGGTCCTGCCATCGCGCATCGGCCTTAGTTGAATTCACGCCAACATGAAAAAGCATCAGTTCCAAACAAAACACCAACAGTGCACTGTAGCACTGGGTGTTTTTGTTGCCCCGTAAGATGCTATGTGTCATTCTAGCTTGTTTAGGTTAGTTGCAGCCTTTGATAATTTTTTAAATTGTATGCCCATAAGATTGTTTTCGAACCGTAGATCAAATTCAGCAAAATTGGTTGCCTAATTAATAGCAACTAGGTGTGGCATTCTTCCACCCACTGCAACAGTACATACCTTATTAATCTCCGGAAATATTGCACTAAGATTGAAGCTGGTCAACGAAGGCCCAGCATTACCACCGGCCGCAGGGCCCTCGAAGTGTTGTGTGCCAGTCCGCGTTACAGGAACGGGCGGGAGAGGCAACAGCGACCCGGAATTCAAATCGGAAGACTGCTTCGAATACAACGGGTTTTTGCAAGGATACAGCTGGCTGGGCGTCGGTGGTGGCAGGAAATTGGAATGAGTATGGAAATCGTCGGGCAGGATGGGTGAGTTTATCGTGCTAGGCATGGACAGGAAACCAAAATCGACCAGCCCAGGCAAGTTGCTTTCGTTGGAGTGCTTGTGTTTCGACTTCTTGACGAAATTGTTAGTCGAATTGGCAGAGCAATCGGCGTTTAGCTGCTGAGGAGCTATGGGTCTATCTTCGGCCCTTTGTTTGTTGATGTCAGTTCGGTTGTTCGTGTGTTTGTTGTCAACTGCTTTGTCAGGCGCAACAGGTGGTTGGGCGACATTATCGGAGATTGGTGTTGCATAATCGTGGCTTCCAAATTCCGGAATTAAACCGGATGATTGTAAATAACTGGACGTTATGGTGGCGCCTGTGGATATGTAGGTTCCAGCTGGATACGTGTTGCTCTGAACCGACGTGGAAAAACTGTGCGCTAGCGTACTGCTTTGATAATTAGGATTGGTCTGTATGAAGTTATTGTCCTGCGGTATTTCCACGGGAGGAAAATACGGGACAATATTATCGGACAGAAACGTTGGTATCGGAAGTGCTTTATTATGTACAGGATAGTTCGCTTGTTGCTGCCTGAACCGCTGCTTAGGTACTGAGCTGTCTTGGTCCTGATGCCCTATAAGAGCTTCAGCTGAGTAACTGCTCTGTGAGTTTTTATGCCCGTGTCGGGACTTTGTACAATCGGACATCCAGTTGGAGTTCTCTGCGACCACCTGCATCCCATAATTCACGTTCGTCGTCTGATTCTGCTTCAGTAGGCTACTCTTGTCTATAATCAATCCCTGACCGGCCCCCTCCACAAGTTCCTTAGCTTCAGTAGTTTTGTGAGCATGCTTGCTGGCCTTTTGTGAGGCATTCTTCACATTTCGATTGCCGCTGTTTCTTCGATTTCCCCTGCCGGAGCCAGGATCAGTCTTGCTATCGACCAACTGACTGACGGACAAGAAATTGCTCTGATTATCATAATTAATCGAGTGTGCTTTCGATCGACGGCTACTCTCCTTGGGTTTAATCAGGTGATCTCTCGCCTGGTCGACTTTCTGTTCGACAAATGGCTGCTGCGTCGTCCCCAGCGCCAAGTCGCCGACCAAAGTCGGCAACGTGGATGAAACAAAGCTATGGGGGGTTTCTAGGAACTGCGGCAACTTGGTGGGTGACCACGAGAACTGGTTCTCCTCGTACTCATTCCTCTGGGTTGAATTCGTGGATATAATTGGGAGACTCGAGTCGAAAGTCTTCGAGTTCTGAAACTCTGGCGTGTACATCGTGGATGTTGCGTTGAAGTACGACGCATGCGTGGTGGATGCAAACGAGTTCGAGGAATAGAAGTTTGTGTTGTATTCGATGTCCTTGCCAAACGGGGGCACCAGATAATCCGCATTGGAAGGCTGCGGACGGAAGTCCGGTGTCGTCATCCAGTTTATCGGCGGCTTCGGCTGATTTACCTTACTGGCTTTAGGAAACTTGTCCTTAGCTGGCGCTTTGACTTGGTTGTAGTAGTTGACAGGATTATGGCGCTGATTCGACGATTCCCGTTTGCTTTTACAATCCACATTGTACGACGCCTCTGAATAATGTGCGCCACTGTAGGTTGCGACGGCTTTCGTCGATTTTGAAGGGTAATACATGCCTTGCTCAAAGTTGTTTTCGCCATGATGTGGATAATTATAGTGAGTACTGTTCGTGTATAATGGATCCCCGTAAGACTTTGATAACGTCGCGTAGGAATGCACAACGTTAGGCTTCGAGAAGTCCGAAAACGGATTGAAGGTGTTGCATTGAGCCACAGAGGCTGTGGTAGATGTGCTAGCATTGTACTGACTTGTCGACAGGGTCGGATCTAAGTTTTTCCTATTCGAGTAACTTACAACATCCTTGCAAGTGGATGTGGTGCTCGTGCATGTGCTTTTATCGTAATGTGAGCCGGAAACATAAGAACTGGAGACGGTATGTTTCGAATAAGATACAGAAGTGCTTTGGTGCATGAAGTTGTTCTGTACGATTGTACTTGATTTGGCATTCACTGGAGCTTCTGTATACAAAGCGGGCGCATTTGAGGTCGTCAGCACTTCACTGGTCTCCTTGACTTGTAAATTCTGCATTTTCTGCGGCTCACAAACCTTTAACTTCGATGCATTTACGCCACCTTCCTTACAGCTTGCATTCTTTGCACCATCTGGTATCGGGGCAGTAGTAGCCAATGAATAAGCCGTGCCAGCTGCGCACGTAACGTTCTCGAATGAGGAATAAAAATTACCGCACATGTCTTTCCCGGAAAAGAATGAGAAATTGTCAAGATTAAGCAAGTTCGGCGTTAAGCTGTCCGAGTGCACGCTCTGTGTGGTTTTTGTAGTATCCATTGTGCCAATTTGAAGTAGAGTCGGAGTCCCATGCCTGCTATCCGAATTTTCTTCCTCTATTACTTCAGTAACCTTCACTCCAGTCAACGAGGATACGAGGGGAAAAGCCAGCAAAAAAGCAGCTGTGGGGGAGGTGGATTCGGGGTTCTGTCCGCCTATGGGAACCTGCAGAGACGAGAATATGTCATTTGAGAGCTCCGAGTGGTTTAGATTCATTCCCAAGTCTAAATTTTTATCCTGGACTTCTACAGGTTGTGGAGCTAGCTTCGGAGGCGTGCTGCTCGACTCCGTTTTATCCTTAGTGACTACTTTGTCTTCCTTGAGCGATGTTGTAGCTTGAGGCTTGGTAGTTATGGTTAAATTAGAAGTTTCTGTCATTGATTTGGTTGTTTCTTGGGGCACCAATTCTGCTACGGCAACTTCTTTTATAATTTCTGGTTTAGTTGTCGAAGTACTGCATTGTGACAATTCAGTAACTTGCACTTCTAGAACAACACTCGTCTTTGACTCATCACTATCTGCATTTTTTGAACATTCCTTAGAAATGCTGCTATCAACTTTAGCAGCTTCTGAAGGCAACGGATTATTTTCATTTCCTTTCTCTTGATCGAGCGATTCTGGCACATTAACAGCTTTACTGATATCGACAATCCGATCCAAAGGCACGCTATTATATAACTGAGAATTCACTATTTCACTATTACTACTCACTTTATTAACCTCTTCTTTTTTTTCAGTTTCTACAACTTCTTCATTAACCTTCCGATTTTCATCGGTCTTAGCAGGCGGCTGCGAAACAGCAGTAGTATCAACTTTAACCTTCTTACCATCCGCCTTTGCACTGGCCACAGCCTTTCGTTTATTCTTTGCCACCTTCACATTTCTAGCATTAGCTCTTTTTACACTATCACTACTTGTACTAGCTTTTGTACTCGACAGAGGCAAGTCGCTATACCGTGAGGTCAGAGCAGGTATGGGCACTTTATTGACTTGAGGTTGTTCGTGGTCACTCCCGATCTTGGGTTTAATATTTGCAAAAACCTTCGTCGGACCGCTGGTTCCTGCCGTTGCCGATGTGCTGGCCTTGGGGCCCGAAGCAGAGGTCACACTCCCTTCCTTTTTGGGTGCACGACGATAAGGGTAGTGCTGCTGGGAGGCTTCAGCAGGAGGGGGGCGGAATTGGTCAAAATTGTAGGGGGCAAGACAGCGGTCGATTGGGGTAAAATAGGAACAATGTTACCGTTAGCTAATATTAAAGTCCCTGGGCCGAGAGAGCTCAGTGTCGCATTCACCTTTGGTATAATGCTGGAAGCTGATGGTTTAATTGCTGACGCCA
This sequence comes from Agriotes lineatus, assembly GCA_940337035.1. Taxonomy (NCBI): domain Eukaryota; kingdom Metazoa; phylum Arthropoda; class Insecta; order Coleoptera; family Elateridae; genus Agriotes; species Agriotes lineatus. The sequence goes on from OW679194.1 coordinate 170,003,950, forward strand.
TTTTTGGAGTTATCAATGAACTTGAATTAGTAACGACTGTAAATAAAATATTAATATGAGTTGTATAGTCCACTGATTTGAACCTTCTTTAGACATTTATAACAGCATCGAATCAGTTATTACTGATATAGTATATACAGGGTGTAAAAGAATACTATAACAAACAGTAACGGGTGTTTGTAGATTTGAAGAATTAACTATATCGAGTGAAAATTAATCGCGCACCAATGTGTTTGTGGATTCCGCACCAAAATTCACAGAATCTTTATTTTAATTTTTTTTATGATTTTTTTTTATTAAAAATATATTTTTTACAGCTGTATATAAGCATTTTTACGAAATAACAACCTATTTGAATTGACCCTTTCGATTTCTCAATTATGTGGTACTTTAATTAGTTGTTTTGTAGATAGTTGTGTAACTATTGAGAAATAAATGCATTATTATTATTATACGCGTATGCGCATGCCATTTGGTAGCGCAGGAAGCGGTCAGGATACTGAGTAATGAGACTAAGAAATTGAATAAGAAACGTTGCTGCGAAAGAAGAATTTGAAGTAGAAGCTATCATGCAAAAAGTGCCAACTAAAGCCAAGTAATAGCACGGGTGCTTTAAAGGTGTGCACGTGTGTCACAGGTAGTGCAAAGTGTTGTTGTTTTAGTAGGAGTAGAAGAGAATTAGTGAAGTGCGATATAGTGCAACCACCGAAAGAAACCGCAAGGAAGGAAATCTGACAAGTTTTAGGGTGATAATCGTAAAGACAAAGTAAAAATAAATACAATAGCTTAATCTTATAATTAAAGCAAATTAGAGAATACAAAATTCCAAAGGTTAAGTGACCAAGTAAAAGTACGGTGCAATGAAGCAAAGTCAAGCACGGCGAGCAAAGTCGGGTAAGCTAAACTACAGTACCCCGAGGTAAAGTCTAGCATTTTAAAATAATAATAAATAAAAGTAAATAATATAAATAAAGAAATATGGAAAAACTAGTAGAAGAGATCAATATTAATCTGAAAAACTAAATGATAAAAGCGAAAGAATGGAAAAAAGATGGACTTATATCAAAAAGAACTATTAAGCTTCAAACAGGAAAATATACAACTAGCAAATGAAAATCAACTTCTCAAAAAAAAAAGATAAAACATGATAAACAAATGGAAGAAATGGAAGGAGAATTAATAAAAAAAAGAATAATAATACACGGTGTAGATGAATCAAAAGGAAGAAAGTGACCTGCAACTGAAGAAAAAATGAGAATAATACTGAGAGAGATGAACGTAAAGATAGAAATAGAACAAGAGGTGAACGAGATCAGAAGAATTGGAAAAACAGCCAAGTTACAAAGGCAGACCAATCATGATGGAATTAAGAAATTGGACAAAGAAGATAGAGATATTAAAGCATTAAAGCTGTTTAAAGGGAAGAATATATACATTGAGGAGGACGTTTCAACCACCAAGCAAAAGGTAACCTCGTAAACGATCCGGTACAATAAATTAATAGTAAATGGAGAGTGGTATTCCCTCAAACAATTAAAGTCAGTAGTAATACAGGACCTACGTAAAGGAGAAGAAAAATTAGATTCTGTAAATGAAGCAAACAGTAATAGGAATATAGACTCAAAGGAAATTGAGAGTTTTTCCACAACTCACAAAAATCAACAAGAAGAAATGAGGCACATAAAAAAGGGCAGAACGCTAAGCCGAAGATCACCAGGAAATTGAGTGCAACAAAATTAATATTTTCCATTATTGTACTATTTTTTAGCATACATATTTTGTGGATAATGCAAGTAACGCAACTACTACTGAGCTAACTAACATGAGTGCGAAAGTAGACTTTCATACTGTGAATGCAGACATTGTAATATCTCTTCTTAATAGAATGCAGTCAAATCTGTTGAACCAGATGGCATTCGTCTAGAAATGATAAAATTCTGCTGTCCATTTGTAATACAGACAGATCATAAAAAAACCAATTAGGGCAGGCTGTGATATGTGTTATACGTTTGGCAGTACTGAAGTGTATTGTCAGTCTATGTCAAATTCGATATTTGTAAGTTAAGTTTTACGTCAGTCTGTGTCAAACAATAAATAAAACCTAAACTACTAATCTCGAATTTGACATAGACTGACAATACACTTCAGTACTGCCAAACGTATAACACATATCACAGCCTGCCCTAATTGGTTTTTTTATTGATCTGTCTGTATAATTTTAACTCACATAATCAATAGCTGCATACTTCAAAATAAATTATCAGATTGCTGGAAACAAGCTTCTGGTATCCATATCACCATAATTAAACAGCCTATTGATTTCAATCACTTCCGTCCTATTAGCATACTGCCTGTCTTAGCTAAAGTACTTGTAAATGTAATAAATAATTAGCTAAAACGTTACTTATCTAGTCACAATATAGTACATTCTCTCCAATCAATTCAGACCCCAGCACTGTTGCACTACCAAAAGTTAGAGATTACGATCAACAGATCAGGGTAACTAATTGACACAATCGACCATCGCCTACTATGGGCTATATTACATTTTATTGTGCTTAAACAAAATGCAATTGGTTGAATAGGTATCAGTGTGATAAATTACAGAAGAAAAAATCAAATTTTCCACCTTTATTATTTGGTGTTTCCCAAGGGTCTATTCTTGGACCTTTGTTATTTAGTATTTATACATTCGATTTTGGTAACTGCACTGAATTCTATAACTATCATTCATGTGCTGACGAACACAAATATAATAATAATAATAATAATAATAATAATTTTTATTTCCAAAGACAAAAATATTTATACACTATAATACATTATATACAGTAGCTTTACATTAGGAAATTCGAAGAGAGTCAGATGACCTCCATAAAGGGGTCGCTGCTCTTCCCTCCCTCCGAGAGAGGTTGAATAAATACTGATTGGTCACAGTCACAGAGTATTAATACAATAGTTTAAGCCAAATCACTCACGAAAGAACAGAAATTACACAGTAACAACATAAGATACAAAATAATAATAATAAAAATAGCAAAGTATTTTAAAAAAATTATGGAAATTAACAAAATGGATACTAAGTTACCTGATGCTAAAGGTGCTAAGAATTAAAAAGCCAATTTTTAACGCGGATCTTAAAATAACGTAATGATAATGATTTAAATACATTGGGTACTAAGTTATACAATTTAGAAACATTGTAGGAAAATGACCATTTGAATAATTCAGATCTATGAGGTTTACAGTCGAATATACCTCTATGCCTTAAATTTAGATTATGTATATCAGTACGAAACGTAATTTTATTATAAAGGTAAGGAGGAGTTTTAGTAATAATTATTTTGTGATAAAATACCAAACAATGCAACATACGACGTTTATCCATGCTGAGCCAATTGGATTCTATAACTTTGTGTGATATATGTTCATGGCGTTTGACACCGTGGATAAGTCTCAAACAGGAATTCTGTACTAATTGTATTCTTCTACTAGTTGCTTTGTCAATACAAGGCCCATAGACAATATCGCAATAGTTAAATTGTGACAACACGAGAGATTCGCATAGAATTGTTTTCATTTTCTTATTTAAAACTTGTCTGTTATTATAAATTAATTTAAGATTTCCGTAAGACCTACGTATACAGTTATTAACATGTTCACGAAATCTAAGCGTATAATCTAGAGTAAGGCCCAAATTTCGCGCATTGTCATCAATAGCGATGATTGTATCATTAATTTTAATTTGGATGAGAGGTAACACCGCAGACCTGCTATTTCAACCACCAAATAAAACGACCACGGATTTGGAAGAATTAATATTCAGAGAATGGGAAGCAGCAAACTCTATTAAGTTATTTAAGTCATCATTAATAAGGCTACAAGCAGTAATTGCGTCAGTAGGTTTAAACGAAAGATACAATTGGGTATCATCTGCATACTGATGATACACGCAGTGTTTTAAAACCTTACAAAGACCAGAAGAATAGATTATGTAGAGCAAAGGACCTAAAATAGAACCCTCCGGCACACCATGTTTAATTGTTAAGAAAGTCGACTGTTCATTTGGCAGAATTACACACTGTTGTCTGTTTTTTAAATAATTTTCAAAAAATTGTAAGGTTTTAGCATCAAATCCATAAGAATGTAAATTTTTTATCAGAATCTCATGATTTATTGTGTCAAAGGCCTTGGAAAAGTCCAGTAGAATCAATGCAGTTAAATTACCTTCATCAGAAGCTCGAATAATGTCATCAGTTACCTTTAGTAGTGCAGAAACACAGCTGTGATTAGAGCGAAAACCAGATTGTAAGTCTGAAAATAGCCGATGCATGTTGAAGTATGCTCTGATTTGAAAATCCACCACCTTTTCCAAGACCTTTGACAGAACAGGAAGAATGCTGATAGGTCTAAGGTCCTTTAATTCTGAACCGAATGCTGAACTAAAATCTTCTAGAATAGCATCACGGAATGAGCTACGGGCGCTTCCGTGATGAATTTATATAGCTTGCCCAGTTGCGTAAGTGGAGGGTTATTATGGCTTGCGGACTCTTCGTCTTCTAGAAAGCGCAATTTAGCCATTGTGCTACGTTTCTAAGCCAAAGCATCGGAATTTGGTGTATTGCTCTTCTGCTGCAACAGGATGTCTCCTTAGCGAAGTGTTATATCACTATTGTTTGGACTTCTTGCGCATTCCGAGTGCGCCGCTTTTACAAATGGCGTAATCTTGTTGAGGTCCCAGTATTCAACTGCCTGCTTTTTTGCACTGAAGTCGCGAATGTAATTTGTCATTCACAACGCTAATTGGTCAGTTTACGACACTTAGTTGAGGATAGCGTAACGTCTAAAATAAGCTGCACAGGTTTTTGAACTGAAGTTTATGATTTACTTTTACAAATATTATGGTTGGAGTGTGTTCACCATTAACTATTTAGTTGGAATCTCTGGGACATGTAGAAGATATTTTATAACATAGTAACAGGTTGTGTCAAGTCACTATTCAAAATATATAGACAAAATGTCCAGTACTAATTTATTAACTGAAATAATATTGTTAATTCCTTTGCAATATTTTTGAAAAATCAAAATTCAATTATTTACAATATTTTTGTGGAGTAGTGTAACTACTTTATTTATAAATAGCATTTCTGTGTTACGCCACTGCATCCTGTAATGGAATGAAGACATCGAGCGAAAAACTGCTCTAGTTGAAATATTCCACTTGACGGTTCGCCGCGGCTAATATTTCATTAAAAAATATTTACTGGCGAAAATATAATGTCACTGAAACCTATCCGTTGCCTAATTAATGGCTCTATTTAGAATTATTAATTAGCCATAGCTTTAATTAAGCGCAAATGCCAAATAAGGAAGCATATTTTAACCGGTGCTCTAAGAAAGGCATTTGCTTTTTGCGTTCAGGAATTCTGCTCGGTGCATGCAATCCTCACTGTGATTGATTTCTGCTACTAATTAATCAGTTCCTACTAATTATAAATGAATTATTGCTAGCAGGACGCTCAGTGTGACCAATTTAATAAACAATTACGGCCTAACGGGCGCTGTTACAGCTTCATGTGCCGCAGGTATCTGCAGGTGGATGTTAGTTACGCATTCGGGCAGGGCTTTCACCTTCAGGAAATTTTTATTAAACTGTTAACTGTTGCACAGCAATTAAAGGAAAATAATGCGTTTCTAACAAGGTTCAATAAGCTAATTGAAATAACTATTATGGAGTGAGTACTTATACTAGAAATAGAATTGTGTATGTTAAGTTCTTGACATTTGAATAGATTGAAATAACACCAAAGCCAAATAGAATTTTCTGTTTTTTAAACTTCTTTACATAGTATGGAAGAAGATAAATGAAAAAGGTACTAATATACCAGGTGCCCCAAAAAGGAGTGGCAACTTTTCCGAATTGTCTCAACAGGATTTAGTATGAAATTTCTACCTTAAGTTAACATTTCTGACAATACAATGTCACCTTCTTAAGTTTGTAAATTCTATGACATTCAGTACTAAGTACTCTAGATTTTCTGATTTAACTGAAAGTAAAAATGACAGCAGGTGCTCAATATTCACATCACAGTCTAATATGACAATAACCAGCCCACGAACGCAAGTCTGAGGGAAAGTTAGGGCGCCAGGTCAAAATTTATCTTGGCACTCCTCATAGAACCATTCGGGTTAGTGGAGACATGGCGAAATAAGCGCTCTAAAAAACAACAGCAGCTAGTTCCGAACATAAACAATGTAGTTATTGACGAGCTTTAATGTACCGCAAATATATTAATGAATGCCCTTATGAAGGTATGACTTAAGCATCACATCGACAAGTATGCGGATTAATAGTCACCTTAGTAATACAATAAAAATACTAGCCCAGCCTCAGTTTGATATAAAACTGTGGGGTGTAGGAGTATAGGTACAGTTAATATTGTTTATTTTATGTTTACAAGAATGAGTTTACACGTAGAAAAATATAGTCAACTTTAGTAGATTGGGAGCAATCAGTTCCATATTTTTATATAACGAAAAGTTATGCAATGTACGTTAGAAGCATTTACTTGAAAAATGTTAATTGATATAGTTCAACAAACTTCGGTTTACTTTACCGTTGTTGTCAACAAAGAATGGGGTTAGTTGTATAAGAAAAAGCGCTTTACTTCTGGGAAAAAATGTTGATATATAGAAAAATGACTATTCTACAGCTCATTTAGAATGCTTGGAGGAATGGAGAAGTAGAACTTTAAGTCTTAACCAGTAACAACACCAAACAGTGCAATTTTCAATACAATGAAATACCGGATAATCATAATAAAGTAGTACTCGACCTTTATTATGGTTTTCTAAATAGAAATCATTCGAATGAGAATTATAGGAATTTTAGAATTTTTAAACCTGGAATTAATGATAATATTATAATGGATGAAGATAATCTAAATATCTTTGATAACACTGATAATTGCGATGATTTTACTATTCAAGATTGTGCAAACAACAAACAGCAGCTAAATTAATTTTAGATAAATGTCCACAAAATATTTAGTTACAATTGTGATGCCAAAGAAAAAAGAGGTAGACAGACCCAAGGGCGCAGATATCACAGTATCGGGTTTAAAATTTTTTAATGCGACATGCTGAAAGAACATTATACTAATACTAGCAGTCCAGTGAGACAAATGGCTCATTTAAAAAAACAAAAAAGACCGTTTTTCAAATAGAACGCGTATTAAATAAAAACTGTACCCAGACCTGGAAGGTGTCAAAGTGGTTGACTAACCGATCGACGTTTTAAGGCGCAGAGGGTCGCAGCTCCATTTGGCTGCTGAAATATTTTTATTTAATACGCGTTCTATTTGAAAAACGGTCTTTTTTGTGATTTCTCGAAAACCGGAAGTGTCACGTGACTGAAATTCGGTTCCTGAGCTGACATGACCATTCCAAACATATAACTTTAATAACTTTTTTCTCTATCTCTTACGGTTTGGCTGCTGAAACAGCGTCCCGGACGGACGGACAGACAAGTCTATTAGATAAAGGATAATAAGGAACTGCAATTATTTTTTCTTTAAATAATATTGTTTTTGTTGAATAAAGGAACAGTTGTTCGTTTTTTTGAAAACTGTGACTTGTTCGTTTATTGGAGAATTCAAACGCTAACTACTATACATATAACGTAGCTCTAAGGATATTTATACAGTTACGAATTTGCATCTTTATGCAAGCACAAAAGGACAAAAGTGGTCGGCAGCGATTAGGCGAAGTATAGAGCCCTACTTGAATTGATCATAACTTCAGCTTCAAAGGCTATCGGCATTACCCGTAGTGGTAATCAATACAAAATGGTACAACTGATCGTACTCCCAAAAATAACTAAATCTAAAACAATCCGCCTCGCTTTACTTCCTAATATTGCGCACAACGCTTAAAGAAACCTGTATTCCTTTTAAATAATAATCAATGCAACATCAATTGGAAAATAAATGAGTTATAGTAGACGAGGAAGTAAACTCCATGAAAAGAAAAATTCAATAAGCTATACGGTTTCTGTTTAAATAAGATATGCAGGAGCGTAAGCTGGTGCTTTACACACGCACGAAGTATAGTAAAAATCTCTGACCTGTACACACTCGCTGCCCACAGTTGTCAAAGGGCTGGTGAACCCTTTGTTAACGTGTGTCCTTGCAAAGGGGGTTGCAGAATTGTCATAAATGTCAAAATAGATCCGGCGCGTCAAAGTGGCAGAGCTTTTCTCTAGCGTACACTGTGCAATCGAACAGACGAAGGGTACCAAGAATAAAGGGTTAAGTGTTAGAGCAGGCTCCGATTGATAACCTTATCAATTTGAGAACTGAACTTCGCCCTTTTTGATGGTTTTCTTTATTTTAAATTTTTGTATTGATGAATATTTACTTGTGATACTATCGATCAATAAGTGGCCATTATTATTATTATTATATCTCAATCGGTACGTCGATAAGTTTATGATGAATTGATGGTCGATCACAGATTAATTAAGGATTAATATTGCGGTTACTTGAATATTTCTTAAAGGTTACTTGTCCTGAAATAAATCTAATGAAATATCAAACAATGTGAAATTAGGACAATAGACGGTTCTGTGCCTGCAATCGCATACGGCTAAAAGGTAAGTTGCTTCTGAAATACCCGAAATCTTGGATTAATCAGACGAATTGCAGCGAATCACCAAGCCTTCACACAAATTCTGCTGATTCCCGATGTAATAAAAAAAACTCTATTTCGAATTCATAGCTTACTTTAGATTCCAAAAATTTCAAAAACTATTAGTGAAGTTCGATACAAAATCTCCAAGTTTAAAGGCGATATTTCTTAAATTAACTGTAAACTTCACTAATAATAATGAATTAGATAGTTCCAATAACTAAGCGACATAGAGGTAGCCATCATGACTCATGGCTTATAATTTTTTTAAAATTTAAATCCCCTTGAAATTAAATCAAGCGAAGCGTACGGCTTTGTTTGAAGATAGTAAGCGCAGAATAATGTTGTGATATTCAACTGTCCATTCTAAACAATTAAGTTGAAATCAGAGATAGTAGCTAGAGCTTCTGATATTATCTGTAAAGTTTTCTGGAAATCGCTGAAATTCTTAATGGGTTCAAAATTTGTCATTGGCGGAAAGTTTTTTAAAGCTTTTAACTTCCAATTTTGAACTTGGAGACTTTGAAAAAATCCTGAAAAGTACTCAATGTGGTAGTTTTCTAAAGTTGTGGTATAAAATGTGAATTTTAAAACCAGTCTTGTCTAATAAACCTTACAATGAGAAATACCAACGCTGAAAATACTATTCCAACTGGCATTAATGTCCTACTAGAACTCGACTGTGAACATTTTAATTTAATTTTTAATATTCACATCCCGAGTTTATGATCGCCAGTGCAGAATCCCGCACCATAAACTATGCAACAGCCGGACGGCCGAATTGTTAAAAAGCGTTTGCCAATAGTATAAACTATAATCCATTACACAGTGCAAGAACCAACGCGTCTGATTTATACCCCTGGCTTTCCCACGGGAGCATTTAAGGATCGTATAAATCCCAGATATGATTTAAGATTTGCACATTCCGAAGCAGTTTTATGTGCGCCAGTGCTGAGCGACCAGGAATGTAGATGTCGTAGATACAGATCGCATCATATTGCGTTCGATAAATGTTAATATTATTGAAATGGCCGCTTCACTGTTATTTTATTGCAAAGCCATGCGTGAAAATAACTCAGAGCTTTGGAACTGCATCTTCCGCATGGTCCATTTTCCGCGTGGTTAATGCCATATGTTGGAAATAACATCCTAGAAGAAGTGACGTCATTGTAGCATCTCATTAGTAAGATTCTAAATTACTAATTCGAACAAGAAATCTATATAATCAAGTACGTTTCAAGTTAAAAGCGTAAGGATAATCACTAAAGGACTTTATAGGGAAATTGCAATTTAAAACGGTACAATTAAATTGCAAATCATAATTCTTTATACACTTTCTTTTACAAATAATAACAAATCAAGGTCTAATATTAACCTCCACTCCATAACCGTTACCTGTAAGTAGATCAGAAAAATTTAATAACTAGTGACATCTGGATTTATGATTTATCGATCAATGTTAATTATGGAAACTAATTGACAACTTCGAATTAATTGAGCTGTCCTACGACGATATTCTCTTCGGCAAGGGTGCACTTTTCACTTTCTACTACTACCTTAAGACAAAAAAAAATGGACAGAAATTTTAGTTTCTTTATTGTTCTAGTGTATACAATTTAAAAGATGATTGTCACTTCCTTTTATACCATTATACGCAACATTGTTAGTTATTACATTTGCAACCTGTAGCATTTAAGAGAAGGGGGTGTGATGATGGTTGACAGTTATGAAATACGTAATATAAATGCAAATGCATTTAATTATTCCTGACATATAGAACATATTTCCTTGACGATTAAAGGACAAACGCTCTATGTATCTATTTCAGTCGGTTCTAGTTAGTAACTAACGGCAACTCATATTTTTTAAGCGAATAAACCTAAAAAACAGGCGGAAATTTTACGTTCTACCAAACTGTTGCAGCTGTAATGTAAATTGCTTGACTTCGTTACTTTCATGGACGATAGTCATTTATGATTCTATAGTGAATGCTAGTAAATGTAATTTAACCTGCTTTTGGCAGTTAAGAAGTTGTTCGAACCTAATCAAATATTATAAACTGTCGTCGAATATACTTTTTTATAAAATACGAACAAAATAGTTATAATTATACCAGGCCTTTTCACAGAAATCTCCAATTTTCGTATGCAGCCTTTCGCATTGTGCATACTGAGGAATTAAAATTTGACTAAAAAGTGTGTGACGTTTAATTTAAATAAGACATCTTGATATTTTAATAATTAATTGCCCTGTTTGTTTATCTTGCTAGGTCAGTACGCATGTAACTCTCAAATACCTTAGTCGTGGTTACGAATGAGCACTATTTGACAAAAAAAGGGAAACTGGTTTGCGCCTGTGGTGTTATCGGGCTGAATCTGGTTTCAAACATAAGGACAAGAAAATCCAAGTTGCTTACACCAATATATTGACTCTAAAACACATATAAAATCACAAAGAAAACGTAAGAAGATGGGATTAAACCTTAAAATGGTTGGCCATTGCTAACGCACACAGTGTTACTTAATAAAATCAAAACTACGGGCGATATAGCTTGGTTCTACACGCATTTAACGGTCAAATCAGCTAGTGTAATAATCCTACCTTTACCAGACCAACTTCTATACAGCATTAAAATTCTTTTATTCGTATTAAGGATACAACTGACACCAATCTAATAACTAGCAAGTAGCAATGCAAGTGCACGATGCAGATTGCAGAGTGTGTGATGTGGTTAATTCCAAACTTAACCAGCGGGGAACTGGTGGTAGCGCCAAGTAGCACTCAGATTGAATGGAACTGGAAACATAGTTTTGACTATTTGGCGTATTTCGTTGTCCCCTCTCACTATAAATTACTTTAGAGAGGGGACAATGATCTGTTCGTACCCTGTTATAGGACAAATACGTCAAATTGACATCAACGCACTCTAGTTTTGACTAAACGAATGCAAATAATACTCCACCTGGCGATAATCGGTTGCGAGAACCTGTTACAAAAATAACAGGCTTAATTCTTTAACTATTATTGTTACGGTAAATACCGGCCATCTCGAGTACTCACCCGTAACTTGAAGTGTTAACACTGGCTTGCTGCATACAAACAATTTAGGCAGAAATATTTACTGCCTTGTTCCCAAACCGGTTTATTTAACTCGAAGAATGGCGAAATTTAGTTCTAAATAGGCACATGCACTAGGAGAGATTCATCCACATGTAGCTCGGGGCTAGGCCCGCTGGCTATTGAAATGACTCCCGCAAAAGATGCCGTCTCGCGAATAGGCTTCGACGTTGAGTTATCGCTGCACCCGCAAAATCCGCTCATTGCACACGGTTGGACTCGCACTTTTTTATGCTAGCTTACAGCGTTTAAGGCTAATTAACAGTAAACAAGCATTACTTACAAACTGGCTAAATCTATAAATATCAAAGTAAAGTATTCGGACAAGGAAGCCAGATTTCCGTTTCAAGTTAGCTAAGAAGATGGATTATCAGCAACAGTATTTAATATAGCCATAACAAATTTTAAATGCATATAATATGAAATGCGAGGCAGGAAATGGACTAGAATAATGGAGAAAGCAAAAATAACAGTATTGAATATAGAACTAAGGGGCAATAAAAGAATGTAATATAAAATACAAGGCAGTAAGTCCTGGACGAGAATAGTGGAGAAAGAAAAAACCCAGCACAAGAAATGGGCCAAATTAACTCAAGAAATTGAGTGGCCACAATTCGAGCAGGAATGTATAACCTCGGGTATACCGGGTGCTGACTTGCGCGACGCACCATAGAAATTTGTATAGTAAATTCTTTATGTTCAATTATTTGCTCCCCTAATTATTGTAGAGTTAAAGTGTAAATACATTTTTTGTAGAGAAAAAAATACTGCATCCATTTATACTGTTGCTAACAATTTTTCATTTTCCAGAACCGAAGGAATGCAAAAATTAAACTAGCATTTTTACAAAAATCAGTGATGCCATGGAATTATTAAAACAAGCCAATGCCAACACAAGTGCGTGCGGGGCGATCATCCAGTCATTGCCGTCAAAAGAGTGAACGTATTGTCGTTTCTCTCGTTTTGGTGTAAGTTCTGAACCTCATGATTGCACCTACAATTATTTAATAACCTGCCTGTAGTCTTAAACTTAAAATGAATCAGTCTATTAATGGTTGTACTGTTTGGAATTTGCCGATACCGATATTTTACAATAAACAAGGAGCTTACTTAACGAACGTCCACCATACTCGTAAAACCATTTTTGTTATGGACAAGGTCTAGGTACCTTAGAGACCTTAAGCTTAACATAATTAATAATGAATTATTATAAAAGTCAAACATCAATAACAAACAAACAAACAGCACATATTGTCGCACGCATTTGCGTTGGCATTGGCTTGTTTCAAATATTCCATGGCATCACTGATTTTTGTGAAAATGCTAGTTTGTTTTTTGCATTCCTTCGGTTCCGGAAAATGAAAAATTGTTAGCAGCAGTATGAATGGATGCAGTATTTTTTTCTCTACAAAAAATGTATTTACACTTTAACTCTAAAATAATTAGGGGAGCAAATAATTGAACATAAAGAATTTACTATGCAAATTTCTATGGTGCGTCGCGCAAGTCAGCACCCGGTATATGAGTGATGAGCTAACATAATTGCTAATAATTACTTGTTTAGGCGAACGTAATTTAGTGATCGTTAGTTTGACGGAAACAGAACTAATCTGTTCAGTCGTTATAGTTACTAAGGGATGTTTTCAAACTTGAATGAGAATGTTTACAAATTCTTTAGAATATTGCAAATTAATTTTAAATACTGTTATGTTGAAATTGTTTATTTTAATAACCAAGGCGACAGTCGAAATATTACTACGGTCAATTATATAACAAAATCTATAAGATTTTAAAAAACTATCGTTCGTTTTAAATTTTTGATGTAATAAAGATACCTACTAGAAGGAATCTTGACAGCTCTTTATATGTCTGTCAAAATGGGCACATCGTCGCTAATAGATAGTAGTCGGCCACAGCCTACCGTACTGTAGTTCTTTTCTCACGGTTACACCAAAGTAAAGCCATTAAAAACTGTAAGCGTGAAGAAATATCTTGATTTTGATGTTAATAATCAAATATTTTAATTATATAAGAGAGTACACAAATACATTTAATTAAAATGGTTTTTAATGAAGTTTAAATAATATATAAAATCCGGAAAATGTAAATCGTCCAGGTTTCTAGAAATCAATTGCTCTTCAACCTTTGAATGCATTTTTAGGGTATGACGATTTTAAGTATTCCCTATTTCTGGAATCATCATCAATCATCGCTAACTTTTTTCAGTTGTAAGCTATTTCTAATGTTTCACACTCCTCACGATTTTATGCTTGCGGTATTTAATGTTCGAACTCCTTTATCCTGCCTCAAATGTCTGAAGGACTTCCTTTAAAGTCAAATTAACCAATTTAGGGAAGCACGGTGTCGTCTAATTATTTTTTAAATTTTATTTGAATTTATCTCTTCGAGCAGTTGTCGGTACATGTTCTAGGGTTTCTACTATTGATATTTTCTACAGTATTTTTTAATTTCAATCTTAGTCATGAAGCACATAGTCACCTTCTTTTATCATCGCTGATAAAGATAGATGGTGTTGATCTTGTTCCTAGTTTTGACTTTGTACCAAGATAGGAATACTTGATGTCTTGTTCTCTAGATATTCTTAATCTTTAACTTCATACTTTTACCGGTAGTTCAATTGGGCCAGTACTTGTTTAGAAAGATATAAGTAGGAAACCATTTAACTTCAGTAAAATTTCTATTTACCAGAACGGAAACAAGATTTTAACAGAATTTGTATTGGAAGTCACAAGAGAAAAAAGAGAATAATTTTTGTGATGGCTCTTTTAGTAACCAAATAATCTCTAAAGAGTTGGCATAGTAATAAAGTGCTGTTAGCAATGTAGTTTAAGTCTTACTGCGAAGGTCTCTTAGATGGCAATATAGGCAAATATGTCTTAAGTCACATTTTCTGACAGAAATAAAGGTACTCATAAGACCACACTAATCCATCTAAAATGCAAATTAAAAACTACCACTCTGATAAAAACAGTTGTAATTTACGTGCAACATTAAAGCTAATTTATGCCTATTTATTTATATAGAGAATAACTATTAAGTATAACAATATTAAATATACTAGAATTTCCACAATAGATCGTTAATTTAAAAAAACTATTAATATCTGTAAGATTAATTACATGCTAATCGACTAAGAATGAATAAACATTAGAGAAGTGATCTAATCAGCGACGCTATTGGTTTAGTATAAAGTAAAAATTTTTCGATCTAGTCTTGTTTCACAAAAGGTTTGCACTAAAAAGTCGCTGTTCTGTTCTGGATGTAGGGTGAGATAAGACTAAGAAATGTTTCCCCTAATTGTATGTTTACTATTCTAAAAACACAACTTTACCGTGATGTTTTAAAATCTTTGCGTGTAACTTTGTTGAAAAGATAAATAACTTGTCTCAAGGAAAAATATTGTATAACTGAGAGCATCATGTCATTTCTTCTATGAAAGACGGCGAAGGTTAGGATTCTACTAACTAAGAATAGCTAATAGTAATTTATTTATTTATTTATTTATTTAATAGACTGACAAAAACGGGACCAGCCCAGTTACATTTGTCAGCATTCCAACATACAATATAAAATAAAATAATGGCATTTACAGTAGTACATATTATACATAAAAAAATGAAATCAAAATGAAATAACGTGTAGGCAACTGTAGCATTTGCAAAAGACAACCAAATCCCAAGTAAAAGCGCATCAAGACATTGATAGGGATCAGAATTAAGTTAGCGTAAATATCTGTTAGCGTACAATTTTGTAATTTGTTTTTTAAAGGACGTGTAGGGTGCGTCAAATATATTAATATCTTGATCTGAAAGTACACTATTGATACCAGTGAGCATTCTTACAACAGGCGAATTTTGTCTTAAGTTGGTACGAAAAGGCGGAACATACAGCGCGCCACGCGGCCTTGTTCTGTATGCTGGGACGTATAAACCCACAAGGGGAAGCAAGTTGGGACAATCAAGTCTATTATTGATAAGTTTATAAACAAATAAGATATCAGTTATTTCACGGCGGTGGTGTAATTTAAATAATTGGAATTCATTTCGAATATGCTGAAATGAGTTGTTTTCTGGATAAGAGTGGTGCTTTTTAAAGTATAAAAATTTCATAAACTTATTTTGTACAGTTTCTATTTTATTTTGATATTTTTTCACTTGAGAGTTCCAAACAACTGACCCGTATTCAAGTTTAGGACGCACAAGAGAATTGTAAAGTACCAGAATAGGCTTAGTATTTCTAAAATTAAATGTGCATCTCATTAAGAAACCTAAATTTCTCAACGATGCATTTACTGCTGAATCAATATGTAAATCCCAACTAAGTGTTGGAACAAAGATGACTCCTAAATCTTTGATTTGGAACTCTCTAGTCAAATTAACCTTATTCATATTATACCCAGAATGAATTACAGATTTGTTCAGTGTGTATATCATGTACTTACATTTGGTGTTATTAAAGTATAATTTATTTTTGTTGCTCCAGTCGGTCAGGCAATCAATATCTTTTTGAAACATATCAGTGTCAACAGAAGTGGAGATTTCTTTGAAAATTTTAAAGTCGTCTGCAAATAGCAATCCGTGAGAATATTTTAAGCAAGCATGTAAGTCATTTATAAAAACTAGAAAAAGCAGTGGTCCCAAATTACTTCCCTGTGGGACTCCCGATGTGGTTAAATAAAGATCTGAATTAAAACCCAAAAAGTTAACAAATTGATACCGACCTTCTAAATAAGATTTAAACAAATAGAGTAAATTATTAGAAATTCCAAAATCAAATATTTTTTTAAGTAGGATATCATGATTGACTTTGTCAAAAGCCTTGGCAAAGTCGGTATACAGTGTATCTACCTGTCCCCCTGCATCCAAAACTCTAGTTACAAAATCTGTAAACAAAACTAAATTAGTATTAACCGATCTATTTTCAAAAAAGCCGTGCTGTTGGGGTATAATTTTATTCTTAACATGATAAAAAACTTTATTATATAGCAGTTTTTCAAATACCTTAGCTGGGACAGATAAAATTGATATAGGTCTATAATTTTCTACATGTGCTTTATTTCCAGTTTTATGTATAGGAGTTACTTTAGTTATACACAGCAGAGAGGTTCAACTCGATGCGAACTGTAAGAGTGATTGAGTCGAGGGTGATGGAGTTAGCAACGGTGGAGACGCTCAAGCCTACAAAGTTGAAGTTGTGTAGATGAATGTTGCATACTTGAATAAATAGATATTAAACGAAACGCTCACAACCAACACCAACAACTACACCACAACTAATATCAATCTATACCAACCAACAACAATAACTACTACCACAACCAACACCGACAACTACCTCCACAACCAACAATCCAACCAACAACGATAACTACTACCACAACCAACAAACCAGCAAACTACTTCCACAACTAACACCAATAAACCCAATCTGTACCAACAACTACTTCTACAACCAACCAACACCAACAACTACTATTACAACTACACCAACACCAGTATAAACTTCGATAATTCAATAAAACACAGAATACATACATACAACATTTTATTTTATTTATCTATCTTACACTTCAAAAGTCTTAAACATCTATATAACATATGTTCAAAAAGTATTTGAACTAGATGAGGCTATACACAGTAAGATGAACGACCGATCGACCAACCCCATCAACCAGCCGACCAACTGATTGACTTAGTATACAAATATAAAATAGCTTCAAATTTCTTAATAGTTTAGTGTAGATTATACTGCAGACTAATTCAATAAAGCATAGAATACATATAACATTTTATTATATCTATCTACTATAAATATCAAAGTTTAAACAAATTTCTGTTAACTACGATGTTGCTATCCGATTGATGAATGGTGAATTTTTTAACACGTTGCCGGAATTTTATAATGACCCCAAGCTAGAGTCATATGCGTTCCAGGAATGATGTACCTTTTATCATCTTCTGGAGAAAGGGCAACTTTGTTTTTAATTTCCGTGTATAACTGATGGTTATACGATCTAAACTGCCTCATCGTTTTATATATAGTTTTGTTATGTAACACAACACCCTCATAATCATCCATTTCAAGCTCATTTTTAATAATCGCGGTTTGAACTCCTTTAGCCTTTTTTGTGAATTCACCCTCCACATCAACTATGTAGGCTTTAGCACCTGTTCCATAGAACTTCCAAATAATCTTACCCCCATACTCATCTTTCATTCTGCCTATTACAGATTTTGTTATAGGCATATCAAAACGATTATTTGGTAAATAGTTAGATGTATCAAAATACTCTAAGTTCTTTTTCATATCATCATAAAAATTTTCTGTAAATAGTTCTAGAATTAACGAATCAGTGTCGGTGTAGGCTAAAAGAGCCTTATCCTCATACTTTTCTTTAATAAAATTATAATAGAAGTTATACATAATAAATTTAGACAAGTCCAGAACACAGAAACCTATGTAGATGGGTTTGTTGTAGACCACTTTAAGTCGCTCCATTTGTATAGCTACAAAGTCTTCACTTATAATGGTTAAGTTTTTAAAATTCGGTTTGGAAATTAACGATTCTGCCCCCAACCTTTTACCTATATTTTCCCAATGTGTAATAAGCCGTATATCTACTCTTTTATCAACATTTTCCATTGTTTTTCCAAATACCGCGTTATTCATTAATTTGTAAAACGTTTTCTCGAACTCGTTGACAGCCTGATTCCTCCTCACGGTATTTAAATCAACATACTTTTTTAACCAAGGAGATTGTGAGAATGATAAGATGCGGTGGACTTTCCGTAATTTTAACCCAGCATTTAAACATTGCTGTAGATTTTGGTAGTGTATAATGTATTTCTCTTTCGGATTTAAATTCGCGATTAGCTTAGTGTATTTAGAGTTTGGTGGCGATATATTTTCAGGACAAAATGGAAGTTCGTTATGAAGATCGTGTAATGATTCAGGATAATCTAAATCAACTTCCAAAACATATCCACGATTAGAAGTGTTTAGAATTTCATTAATGTTAAAATTTTGAATTTCAAAATCGAATAACCATTGAAATCCGCCTGTTGGTAGATCCATAGATAAGGAAGCCCCATAAAGATTTGTTGCATCGACGTATGACAGATAAGACGTTTGTTTGTTAGGATTAAAGGTCGACATGAATGGATTATTAGCCTTAACTGCTCTTTTGCTACACTGACAGAGTCCGCCACGAATGCCTTTTTGAAAAAAATGCACCATATCTATATCAGTTAGTAATTCTAGTTCTATTTCAGTATATTTTAGCATCGCATTCCAGCTTAAACCAGGTGTAGTATAAAAATGACATGGATCTAGTTTATAAGTTTCCATACAAACATATCGAAAGTTTTCAAAAATGTCTGCTAGCAACAACACATCAGATTTCAAGTATATATCCGAATAATCACCTAATGTTTTACACTTGAAAATCCCCCACACCATCTTTGCACGTTCATAAGCCGATTCTGATATTTCACTGTTAGTTAAGCCGTTATAAAATTGTTCACGTGTGGGTAGTTGCGGATCATCTAACCGTTCCATGCTGTCAACGTAAGAATAGGGAAATACACCCTTCTGTCTAATTAAGCTAAACTTTTCCCCTTCTCCAAAATATTTCTTAATTTCTGTACATTGTTCTACCTCCAAATTTTTAGCTAACTTTTCCAAGCTCATAGGCATAAATCTAAATGAATCTAAAAATCTCAATTTCATAAAAACGTTTTTTTCTTTGCCATTCTTATCAACAATTGTTTCTACGGGTATATGTTTCGTAAAAGAGATATACTTTACTTTGTTTGTAGATATCACATCAATTTTGCTTTCATCTAATCCCAAAGCTTTTATAAATAAATGGGCATCATAATTTGACAAATTGTGAAAGAATATTGGAATAAAATTCGAAAGTTTAAAATTTAGATTGCATATACTATGAGCAGGTCCACGGTATTTACCAGTTAAGTGACAATGATCTTTCACCCTCTCATCACTATCCAGAAACGGCTTTTCACATATATGACAGCTTGCTGCTATTTTGTGAACTAGTTTTTCATTTTCGGTTAGATTATTTATTGGAACTATATGTTTCAGGTGATTCACATAAATTTCCTTTATGCCAGCGGCTATTCGCTCACAAAAAACTTGAGCACAATCAAAACCTCCGTAAGATTCAAACTTTGAAAGGGAGTCGTCGTAAGAGCATTTTATATAATATGCGAAACTATAGGGTGTGTGCATATGAGTTTTTTGAGAAAATGGTTTATTAGTAGCTTCAGCGTACTTATGCGAACGCTTTGTCCGTCCGTCCGTCCGTCCGTCCGTCCGTCTGTCTGGATCGCCTGTAACTTTCGAACGGCTACAGATATCGAAATTGTGAAAGAGGGCAAAGTTGTTGCTAAAGTCCCGAGCACCTTCATGCGCTATTTGGTTTTGGCGAAAGGTGGCGATTTTCCACTTTGCAAACAAAATTTCCAAGCATTTTAGCACGGTGGCGGCTCGTTCACTTGGCGCCATCTACAGAACGTCGGTGGTCACGTTTTGAACTACACATTCTGGGTGCGCTATAATTCCACTTGGCGCCATCTACAGAACTGCGGTGGTCACGTTCTGAAGCTACTCCTTAGATCTGTAATTGAGCAGTTTATTACTGTCTTGCTGACAGTATTGAAGTGGTACAAGCATCGACTCGAAATCTACATATACAACGAATGGAAGTTTTAATTTTTGTTCAAACGATTCAAATTTTAAAATATTTTGTGGCAACGTGTTCCCAAATTTATTCAATCGCGGTTCAGTAGTTGGCAATATAACTCGAACATTTTTACAATCGTGTTGTTGATGTAATGCCAAACGTTCTGAAGTAGTAAAATTCATCAGGCAACCATCACAGAAACTTTTCTTATGCCCATCAGTTGATAACTGATGATTGACAAGCCTTGATAAATTGTTAATGAGACAGTAGTGTAATCCACCTTCATTATCATCAATTAATAACAGATTTACATGAACATCTCGTTTTCTTTTCGTGAAGTGTAATGGCCCACTAATTTCATATTTGATTTTTCCATTTTCATATATAGAATCTAAACTATATACATTAATGGAAATATCATTTTGCAATTCAAATTTTGATATATCGCGCAACTTCACAGGAAACTCAATTCCTGCAAAATTTAATTCATTCTGATATTTTATATATTCAGTTATACGACAAGCATCCTTATCAACAGGATGTAAAGCGGCCAACACACTCCACATAAAACAACGATTATCAGCATTTTGAATGTTAATTACAGCCCTCCTATTTTTAATTGTTTGCGGTAGTGGAATATATGATGAAGCCCTTAGAGGACTATATTTGTTAATATTCAACTCGATAAACAACAACCTTTCCAGAGCCCATCCACTCTCTCTTTCTTGAAACTCGCTAACTTTATTGTCGATGATATCGATGAAATAATTATAAAGTTCGTTTAGGTTTGTTGATGAAGTGCAAACTTTGAATTTGGTGTTAAATGATTTTACTTCTTTTAGATCTTTCGATTGTAATGTGAAAAGTCCAAACAATTCAATATTAATCTTCACAGCACCATGCTTACCCAAACTTGCCACAATGGAGTCAACACATTTTTGCTTCAAAATCTTCAAATATTGTTTCACATCCACATAAATTTTTGTATCGGCTGTAGTAATACGGTATGTTGCTATTCGGTGCTTAAAGGATTGGTTTATTACTGTAACACCATCCCCTTCGCCCACGCACGTCTTGTTTTTATGTTGTAGGCTTCTACAATGCTGCATTATGTATTTTCTCAAGACAGATACATCACATACTTCACATCTTGTTGTATCGCCTTGAATTTGAATGCTACCATCAACACAAGTTTGTTTAGGCTTAGGTGTCAGTTTAACACCATCTTCTAACTTCCTTTTCGGTAAACCATGTTTTTCAACCTGATGTTTTCGAAAATGCCCCAAACTTGAAAATGTAACCCCACATACTTCACATAACTGGGATAGTGGTATACAATAACCTTCTTGATGTCTGCGTAGGCTATCTTTCCGAGTGAACTGCTTGTTACACACATCACAAGTAAATTGCTTCATCTTCACTCTACGAGATAGTGCTAAAAACAGAATGAAGTGAGAGCTCTCCATTAACCCTCGAAGACTATATTATTACCTGCTATAGTTGAATATAACCGAACACTTCTGATATTATATGAAGATGCTGTATCCTCAACTGGTATTCCCAATACAATTATTAGTGAAGCTATCGATACAAATCGGAACTGAAACTGGTGAATACGTCTTTAAATCGGGAAACAACAGCTGCAACAATGAATACGATATTAGTATTAAGCTTTAACGCTGAGCGGATAAATAGATACAATAAAATTTTCCCCAAGTCCGAGCTGATTGCGATTGTCTGATTTCAAGGTCAACCAGACATTAAACGCATCTTACTATCACATGTGAAACGCTTGAACACCCGATCCACCCTTCAATTTTCAACCCGACGACATCTTACCACAATTTAATAAACCGCAGAGCACCCGAGAGCACCTATGACCACCACCGAACGGCTGAAGCACAACTGAGAAATATTTCAAGGATGGCACGTCTTTTATATACCCAGCTACACTGCAACAGCAAGAAAGGACATTTCTAAAACCACCTCCCACCACTCATCATCAAAATTAAAAATCAAAGTCGGCAGAAACTTCAGTGCTCTAACGTTCTCAGCAGTTACTACAGCACAAATTAATCTAAGTAAAACAAGCATTAAACTCATCTTACTATCACATGCGAAACGCTTGAACACTCGACCCACCCCTCAATTTTCAACCCAACGACTGCTTACCACAATTTAATAAACCGCAGAGCACTCGAGAGCATATGCGACCACCACCGAACGACTGAAGCACAACTGAGAAATATTTGAAGGATGGCACGTCTTTTATATATACCCAGCTACACTGCACCAACAAGCAAGGGCAGTTCTTAAACCACCTCCAACCACTCATCATCAAAATTAAAATCAAGGTCAACACAAACTCCAGTGCTCTAACGTTTGTAACAGCTACTACAGCGCAAATTAATCTAAGTCAAAACAATAATAAATGGTTTTACAAATATTAGTGAACTCGAGCGAATTACTAGAACATTTACGAAAAATCCGCTCGAAACCCCTCGGTAGTCGATTTACCTCCCTTATCATAATTCATAATACAGAAATATCAACCCCAAAATCAAACTTCTTCAACCACTCCTTTATGAGAAGCAGTAAGTACAATGAAAATTTTTCCAAGTTCAGGTTTAAAACAAAAAAATCAGATAATTCTACTTGTTCCATATCCCATCCATGTGATACCAGTTATATCGATACTTTAATATCTTCATAAATGCAGTACTTAATATTATTATTATTATTATTATTATTAATAGTACTACATTTCATTGCTAAAACTAAAAGCAGCAGTTAATAATTAAGTTCTACGATTATTATTTTCATACAACTTTGTTCACCTTTTACAACTATTTACTGACAGTTAAACAAATAATGCTGAATATATCAATCCTGTATTACATAATAAACTAATATCGCATGTATTCATGTGTAGAATAGCTCTGTTATATTTTAATATATTTCATCAATCAACCGATCAGTGACGTCAGAGACATCAAACCCTTCAAGTCTGACAAATATGAAAAGATCTAGTTTCAAAAGTGAGATTTAGGGAGACTGACAATCTACATGAAAAGGAGTGGTGGCGGTACTACCACACGGTTCTTAAGCACCATCATATTGGGTTTTACTAAAATACTCGCTCGAATAAAAAATATAAAACTATAAACTACACCATCCATACATGTAAATACTAAACACAATCCTCAATTCTTTAGGTTTATACTTATTCCACATAATACGCGCCTCTTCATATAATAATTGCAGCTAACATCAATACAGAGAAATGACGTAAATTGTATGAGAAATAATACATATAGTGTTTCTATATCTACACTACCAATACACACCACATTCTATCAGTACATCATGATAAATTAAAGGTGATCTTATTGGCTGATCAGCAGCATCACGTATAAATTACTTTTAATATACAACTGCAAGGTGTTGCAGCCTTGGTTAACAAATGGTATAGGTAACATGCTATCACAACGCTATAGATCAAAGCATAATCGCCGCATACAAAGACAACACAAGCAGTTGATTACTGATAAAACGTTTTACGTGTATAATTATTCTATATAATACGTACCTCTTCTTGCAACAAATACAGCTAAACGAAATCTCGATGTTGACTGCAAAATCAGCTAAGCTCACCCAGCAAATCTTCAAGTCAATATACCTCTTGCTATCAATGTTAGGTACTTATACCTAGAACATAATAATTGCAAAAACAATTCAAATAACTTATAAAAATTAACGAAAATACAGTGGAGAATATATGTCTTAATACCAGCAAAACAAGTTCAAAACTATAAACCAGCAAACCGGAGGCAAACCCTCTTCTAAATTTAAAACACACCTACTACTATCAATGTTAAAACACTACCCTTAAAAATTTAAGCATTCCTATTTGACATCACACCTACCTAGTATAAGAGTCTCTCTATTCCAAAACCACCAAAAAATCGAATGGACGGGCGCGTGTTCCCTCGTTCTAACAGCTGTTTGAAAAAGATAGTTCTCCAAATCGCTCAAGCTCATAAACCCGCGGATAACCTTTGTCTTGAATACACAAAGCTAAGCGGTGAGACTAGATTCCCACAATTGCAACACGCGTCAAATGTTAGAATTGTTTTCAACTCCAGAACCTACAAAAAGAAAAAAACCAGATAGAACACAGTAAATCGAACAGATTAATAAAGCTTCTAAATCATATTTTAGCATATAAAAACAATACCCACAGACGTTAAATTTAATGTGTGAAATATTCTAAGACAACCTTTAAAACCAGAAAAAATAAGGGAAATACCCCCTAAAACAGTTGGTAATTTAACAAAAATAATTTGAAAATAAGAATCGGATAGACACTGCGGATATTATATTTGCATAGTATATTATTATGAATACAAAATCTGTAAAACAACGTTTAACAGATTCATTGTTTACCAAACTCTGTAAAGTTGAATATTTCTACGTGAGCGTATGGTGAATGCAAACAGCGATACCTAAATCGAAGATGTTAATTTGCATAACAATTTATACACTCTTATCTAACCTACCTAGCGGAATGTAAGAGGAGCGCGTCCTGACCCTTCCAGCAACTGTTTGAAAAAAGATAGTTCTCCAGATCACTCAAGTTCGTAAACACGCGGCTAACCTCGGTCTCGAATGCAAAGCTATGCAGCGAAAAGTGGCTCCAGAGTTTTTACGCACGCCAAATACCGGAAATTCTAGCAACTCCAAATCTGCAAACAAGAAAAAACAGATAGAACACAGTAATTCGATTAGAGAAGTAAAAAACTTCTAAATTATATTTTTTTATATAACTACGAAAATAGTTCACTATAGCAATGTTTTTTTGCACATTACTAAAATATCTCGTAAACACATGTTATGATCAAGAACAAATTTTAAAAAATGCATCCTATTACCTTACTAATGCACTTTCAGCTACGCCCCAAGATTGTTTATACAATATGGCTGCGCTTACAAGCTGCAATAGCTTTCGTCAACACATCGATGTGCATTCCAACGCAACTAAAGAGCAACTGAGATAGGGCTACTGAAAATTAGGGCTTATATAACTTCCGCGCACCTCTGCCTTGACCTCACACATATGAGAGTATAATATCGGCTTAACTTAGGCACACCTCTAAAACTGTGCAATATTTTATTTTGTTATCCATTTGTAAAGTAAATTAAAAATTATAACCAAATTCTGTCAGTTACAACTTTTGTGCAAAAAAATTGTCCTAAATGATATCTCATAAGCCTTTGAAAGCGTCACTGTAGAAAAGCGCATCTTTTATGTACTTAATTGTTTTTGCTGAAATAAACGTGTTAGAATCTATCATACAAACATTTGCAAAGTTCAAACTACCTTCAGTTACCCCATTTCAAGGACGTCAGATACAGTAAACCCACGTGAAATATTCGAACCACCCCTACATTTCAACCCGATACATATAATATCGAATGCACTACTCACCCCCAATTTAATGAAACACAAAGAACTCGCAAACGTCTTGATTACAACCGGACGGTTAAAACCCATTTCTCATTTAAAAATTATTATGACAACTACATCCGCAACCAATCAAATGAAAGTTACTTCTAGTTCCTAGGAATTAATAGTGTTACGTAACAACATACGCTTTTGTGTCAGTAAGAGAAACACCAGCTTTAATGACAGATTTTGATTTTTAAGACTGTTGCGGAAAAAAGCACCTCTATTTTATCAAATCAACAAATAAAGGAAAAACATGGCGTCTGAAATCGCACTCGACGCCGGACGTATTACTAAATTTAAAAAATAAGTTTATACTTACAAAAAAGAAATGACCATCCGTTTTACAAAAAATACTGCATATCCGGGAAACCTCGTTAAAATAACCAAACACTCAGCGCCAATTTGATGGTTTAAAAGCCGCTAATTTCCACTTTGAAACCCAATTTTAATCCAAAACAATTCAGCAGCACAAATAACATTGAAACACTGGCTTTTACGAACGGCGAGGCCAGACGACGAGGCGTGCAGGAATGCAGTTTTAGCGAACCGAGGGACCGGTTTTGGATTAAAATTGGGTTTCAAAGTGGAAATTAGCGGCTTTTAAACCATCAAATTGGCGCTGAGTGTTTGGTTATTTTAACGAGGTTTCCCGGATATGCAGTATTTTTTGTAAAACGGATGGTCATTTCTTTTTTGTAAGTATAAACTTATTTTTTAAATTTAGTAATACGTCCGGCGTCGAGTGCGATTTCAGACGCCATGTTTTTCCTTTATTTGTTGATTTGATAAAATAGAGGTGCTTTTTTCCGCAACAGTCTTAAAAATCAAAATCTGTCATTAAAGCTGGTGTTTCTCTTACTGACACAAAAGCGTATGTTGTTACGTAACACTATTAATTCCTAGGAACTAGAAGTAACTTTCATTTGATTGGTTGCGGATGTAGTTGTCATAATAATTTTTAAATGAGAAATGGGTTTTAACCGTCCGGTTGTAATCAAGACGTTTGCGAGTTCTTTGTGTTTCATTAAATTGGGGGTGAGTAGTGCATTCGATATTATATGTATCGGGTTGAAATGTAGGGGTGGTTCGAATATTTCACGTAGGTTTACTGTATCTGACGTCCTTGAAATGGGGTAACTGAAGGTAGTTTGAACTTTGCAAATGTTTGTATGATAGATTCTAACACGTTTATTTCAGCAAAAACAATTAAGTACATAAAAGATGCGCTTTTCTACAGTGACGCTTTCAAAGGCTTATGAGATATCATTTAGGACAATTTTTTTGCACAAAAGTTGTAACTGACAGAATTTGGTTATAATTTTTAATTTACTTTACAAATAGATAACAAAATAAAATATTGCACAGTTTTAGAGGTGTGCCTAAGTTAAGCCGATATTATACTCTCATATGTGTGAGGTCAAGGCAGAGGTGCGCGGAAGTTATATAAGCCCTAATTTTCAGTAGCCCTATCTCAGTTGCTCTTTAGTTGCGTTGGAATGCACATCGATGTGTTGACGAAAGCTATTGCAGCTTGTGAGCGCAGCCATATTGTATAAACAATCTTGGGGCGTAGCTGAAAGTGCATTAGTAAGGTAATAGGATGCATTTTTTAAAATTTGTTCTTGATCATAACATGTGTTTACGAGATATTTTAGTAATGTGCAAAAAAACATTGCTATAGTGAACTATTTTCGTAGTTATATAAAAAAATATAATTTAGAAGTTTTTTACTTCTCTAATCGAATTACTGTGTTCTATCTGTTTTTTCTTGTTTGCAGATTTGGAGTTGTTAGAATTTCCGGTATTTGGCGTGCGTAAAAACTCTGGAGCCACTTTTCGCTGCATAGCTTTGCATTCGAGACCGAGGTTAGTCGCGTGTTTACGAACTTGAGTGATCTGGAGAACTATCTTTTTTCAAACAGTTGCTGCAAGGGTCAGGACGCGCTCCTCTTACATTCCGCTAGGTAGGTTAGATAAGAGTGTATAAATTGTTATGCAAATTAACATCTTCGATTTAGGTATCGCTGTTTGCATTCACCATACGCTCACGTAGAAATATTCAACTTTACAGAGTTTGGTAAACAATGAATCTGTTAAACGTTGTTTTACAGATTTTGTATTCATAATAATATACTATGCAAATATAATATCCGCAGTGTCTATCCGATTCTTATTTTCAAATTATTTTTGTTAAATTACCAACTGTTTTAGGGGGTATTTCCCTTATTTTTTCTGGTTTTAAAGGTTGTCTTAGAATATTTCACACATTAAATTTAACGTCTGTGGGTATTGTTTTTATATGCTAAAATATGATTTAGAAGCTTTATTAATCTGTTCGATTTACTGTGTTCTATCTGGTTTTTTCTTTTTGTAGGTTCTGGAGTTGAAAACAATTCTAACATTTGACGCGTGTTGCAATTGTGGGAATCTAGTCTCACCGCTTAGCTTTGTGTATTCAAGACAAAGGTTATCCGCGGGTTTATGAGCTTGAGCGATTTGGAGAACTATCTTTTTCAAACAGCTGTTAGAACGAGGGAACACGCGCCCGTCCATTCGATTTTTTGGTGGTTTTGGAATAGAGAGACTCTTATACTAGGTAGGTGTGATGTCAAATAGGAATGCTTAAATTTTTAAGGGTAGTGTTTTAACATTGATAGTAGTAGGTGTGTTTTAAATTTAGAAGAGGGTTTGCCTCCGGTTTGCTGGTTTATAGTTTTGAACTTGTTTTGCTGGTATTAAGACATATATTCTCCACTGTATTTTCGTTAATTTTTATAAGTTATTTGAATTGTTTTTGCAATTATTATGTTCTAGGTATAAGTACCTAACATCGATAGCAAGAGGTATATTGACTTGAAGATTTGCTGGGTGAGCTTAGCTGATTTTGCAGTCAACATCGAGATTTCGTTTAGCTGTATTTGTTGCAAGAAGAGGTACGTATTATATAGAATAATTATACACGTAAAACGTTTTATCAGTAATCAACTGCTTGTGTTGTCTTTGTATGCGGCGATTATGCTTTGATCTATAGCGTTGTGATAGCATGTTACCTATACCATTTGTTAACCAAGGCTGCAACACCTTGCAGTTGTATATTAAAAGTAATTTATACGTGATGCTGCTGATCAGCCAATAAGATCACCTTTAATTTATCATGATGTACTGATAGAATGTGGTGTGTATTGGTAGTGTAGATATAGAAACACTATATGTATTATTTCTCATACAATTTACGTCATTTCTCTGTATTGATGTTAGCTGCAATTATTATATGAAGAGGCGCGTATTATGTGGAATAAGTATAAACCTAAAGCATTGAGGATTGTGTTTAGTAGTTACATGTATGGATGGTGTAGTTTATAGTTTTATATTTTTTATTCGAGCGAGTATTTTAGTAAAACCCAATATGATGGTGCTTAAGAACCGTGTGGTAGTACCGCCACCACTCCTTTTCATGTAGATTGTCAGTCTCCCTAAATCTCACTTTTGAAACTAGATCTTTTCATATTTGTCAGACTTGAAGGGTTTGATGTCTCTGACGTCACTGATGATTGATGAAATATATTAAAATATAACAGAGCTATTCTACACATAAATACATGCGATATTAGTTTATTATGTAATACAGGATTGATCTCGTATTTAGCATTATTTGTTTAACTGTCAGTGAATAGTTGTAAAAAGTGAACAAAGTTGTATGAAAATAATAATCGTAGAACTTAATTATTAACTGCTGCTTTTAGTTTTAGCAATGAAATGTAGTACTATTAATAATAATAATAATAATATTTAGTACTGCATTTATAAAGATATTAAAGTATCGATATAACTGGTATCACATGGATGGGATATGGAACAAGTAGAATTATCTGATTTTTTTTTGTTTTAAACCTGAACTTGGAAAAATTTTCATTGTACTTACTGCTTCTCATAAAGGAGTGGTTGAAGAAGTTTGATTTTGGGGTTGATATTTCTGTATTATGAATTATGATAAGGGAGGTAAATCGACTACCGAGGGGTTTCGAGCGGATTTTTCGTAAATGTTCTCGTAATTCGCTCGAGTTCACTAATATTTGTAAAACCAGTTATTATTGTTTTGACTTAGATTAATTTGCGCTGTAGTAGCTGTTACGAACGTTAGAGCACTGGAGTTTGTGTTGACCTTGATTTTAATTTTGATGATGAGTGGTTGGAGGTGGTTTAAGAACTGCCCTTGCTTGTTGGTGCAGTGTAGCTGGGTATATATAAAAGACGTGCCATCCTTCAAATATTTCTCAGTTGTGCTTCAGTCGTTCGGTGGTGGTCGCATATGCTCTCGAGTGCTCTGCGGTTTATTAAATTGTGGTAAGCAGTCGTTGGGTTGAAAATTGAGGGGTGGGTCGAGTGTTCAAGCGTTTCCCATGTGATAGTAAGATGAGTTTAATGCTTGTTTTACTTAGATTAATTTGTGCTGTAGTAACTGCTGAGAACGTTAGAGCACTGAAGTTTCTGCCGACTTTGATTTTTAATTTTGATGATGAGTGGTGGGAGGTGGTTTTAGAAATGTCCTTTCTTGCTGCTGCAGTGTAGTTGGGTATATAAAAGACGTGCCATCCTTGAAATATTTCTCAGTTGTGCTTCAGCCGTTCGGTGGTGGTCATAGGTGCTCTCGGGTGCTCTGCGGTTTATTAAATTGTGGTAAGATGTCGTCGGGTTGAAAATTAAAGGGTGGATCGGGTGTTCAAGCGTTTCACATGTGATAGTAAGATGGGTTTAATGTCTGGTTGACCTTGAAATCAGACAATCGCAATCAGCTCGGACTTGGGGAAAATTTTATTGTATCTATTTATCCGCTCAGCGTTAAAGCTTAATACTAATATCGTATTCATTGTTGCAGCTGTTGTTTCCCGATTTAAAGACGTATTCACCAGTTTCAGTTCCGATTTGTATCGATAGCTTCACTAATAATTGTATTGGGAATACCAGTTGAGGATACAGCATCTTCATATAATATCAGAAGTGTTCGGTTATATTCAACTATAGCAGGTAATAATATAGTCTTCGAGGGTTAATGGAGAGCTCTCACTTCATTCTGTTTTTAGCACTATCTCGTAGAGTGAAGATGAAGCAATTTACTTGTGATGTGTGTAACAAGCAGTTCACTCGGAAAGATAGCCTACGCAGACATCAAGAAGGTTATTGTATACCACTATCCCAGTTATGTGAAGTATGTGGGGTTACATTTTCAAGTTTGGGGCATTTTCGAAAACATCAGGTTGAAAAACATGGTTTACCGAAAAGGAAGTTAGAAGATGGTGTTAAACTGACACCTAAGCCTAAACAAACTTGTGTTGATGGTAGCATTGAAATTCAAGGCGATACAACAAGATGTGAAGTATGTGATGTATCTGTCTTGAGAAAATACATAATGCAGCATTGTAGAAGCCTACAACATAAAAACAAGACGTGCGTGGGCGAAGGGGATGGTGTTACAGTAATAAACCAATCCTTTAAGCACCGAATAGCAACATACCGTATTACTACAGCCGATACAAAAATTTATGTGGATGTGAAACAATATCTGAAGATTTTGAAGCAAAAATGTGTTGACTCCATTGTGGCAAGTTTGGGTAAGCATGGTGCTGTGAAGATTAATATTGAATTGTTTGGACTTTTCACATTACAATCGAAAGATCTAAAAGAAGTAAAATCATTTAACACCAAATTCAAAGTTTGCACTTCATCAACAAACCTAAACGAACTTTATAATTATTTCATCGATATCATCGACAATAAAGTTAGCGAGTTTCAAGAAAGAGAGAGTGGATGGGCTCTGGAAAGGTTGTTGTTTATCGAGTTGAATATTAACAAATATAGTCCTCTAAGGGCTTCATCATATATTCCACTACCGCAAACAATTAAAAATAGGAGGGCTGTAATTAACATTCAAAATGCTGATAATCGTTGTTTTATGTGGAGTGTGTTGGCCGCTTTACATCCTGTTGATAAGGATGCTTGTCGTATAACTGAATATATAAAATATCAGAATGAATTAAATTTTGCAGGAATTGAGTTTCCTGTGAAGTTGCGCGATATATCAAAATTTGAATTGCAAAATGATATTTCCATTAATGTATATAGTTTAGATTCTATATATGAAAATGGAAAAATCAAATATGAAATAATACACTACTGTCTCATTAAAAATTTATCAAGGCTTGTCAATCATCAGTTATCAACTGATGGGCATAAGAAAAGTTTCTGTGATGGTTGCCTGATGAATTTTACTACTTCAGAACGTTTGGCATTACATCAACAACACGATTGTAAAAATGTTCGAATTATATTGCCAACTACTGAACCGCGATTGAATAAATTTGGAAACACGTTGCCACAAAATATTTTAAAATTTGAATCGTTTGAACAAAAATTAAAACTTCCATTCGTTGTACATGTAGATTTCGAGTCGATGCTTGTACCACTTCAATACTGTCAGCAAGACAGTAATAAAACATTTTCTCAAAAAACTCATATGCACACACCCTAGTTTCGCATATTATATAAAATGCTCTTACGACGACTCCCTTTCAAAGTTTGAATCTTACGGAGGTTTTGATTGTGCTCAAGTTTTTTGTGAGCGAATAGCCGCTGGCATAAAGGAAATTTATGTGAATCACCTGAAACATATAGTTCCAATAAATAATCTAACCGAAAATGAAAAGCTAGTTCACAAAATAGCAGCAAGCTGTCATATATGTGAAAAGCCGTTTCTGGATAGTGATGAGAGGGTGAAAGATCATTGTCACTTAACTGGTAAATACCGTGGACCTGCTCATAGTATATGCAATCTAAATTTTAAACTTTCGAATTTTATTCCAATATTCTTTCACAATTTGTCAAATTATGATGCCCATTTATTTATAAAAGCTTTGGGATTAGATGAAAGCAAAATTGATGTGATAGCTACAAACAAAGAAAAGTATATCTCTTTTACGAAACATATACCCGTAGAAACGATTGTTGATAAGAATGGCAAAGAAAAAACCTTTTTATGAAATTGAGATTTTTAGATTCATTTAGATTTATGCCTATGAGCTTGGAAAAGTTAGCTAAAAATTTGGAGGTAGAACAATGTACAGAAATTAAGAAATATTTTGGAGAAGGGGAAAAGTTTAGCTTAATTAGACAGAAGGGTGTATTTCCCTATTCTTACGTTGACAGCATGGAACGGTTAGATGATCCGCAACTACCCACACGTGAACAATTTTATAACGGCTTAACTAACAGTGAAATATCAGAATCGGCTTATGAACGTGCAAAGATGGTGTGGGGAATTTGCAAGTGTAAAACATTAGGTGATTATTCGGATATATACTTGAAATCTGATGTGTTGTTGCTAGCAGACATTTTTGAAAACTTTCGATATGTTTGCATGGAAACTTATAAACTAGATCCATGTTATTTTTATACTACACCTGGTTTAAGCTGGAATGCGATGCTAAAATATACTGAAATAGAACTAGAATTACTAACTGATATAGATATGGTGCATTTTTTTCAAAAAGGCATTCGTGGCGGACTCTGTCAGTGTAGCAAAAGAGCAGTTAAGGCTAATAATCCATTCATGTCGACCTTTAATCCTAACAAACAAACGTCTTATCTGTCATACGTCGATGCAACAAATCTTTATGGGGCTTCCTTATCTGTGGATCTACCAACAGGCGGATTTCAATGGTTATCCGATTTTGAAATTCAAAATTTTAACATTAATGAAATTCTAAACACTTCTAATCGTGGATATGTTTTGGAAGTTGATTTAGATTATCCTGAATCATTACACGATCTTCATAACGAACTTCCATTTTGTCCTGAAAATATATCGCCACCAAACTCTAAATACACTAAGCTAATCGCGAATTTAAATCCGAAAGAGAAATACATTATACACTACCAAAATCTACAGCAATGTTTAAATGCTGGGTTAAAATTACGGAAAGTCCACCGCATCTTATCATTCTCACAATCTCCTTGGTTAAAAAAGTATGTTGATTTAAATACCGTGAGGAGGAATCAGGCTGTCAACGAGTTCGAGAAAACGTTTTACAAATTAATGAATAACGCGGTATTTGGAAAAACAATGGAAAATGTTGATAAAAGAGTAGATATACGGCTTATTACACATTGGGAAAATATAGGTAAAAGGTTGGGGGCAGAATCGTTAATTTCCAAACCGAATTTTAAAAACTTAACCATTATAAGTGAAGACTTTGTAGCTATACAAATGGAGCGACTTAAAGTGGTCTACAACAAACCCATCTACATAGGTTTCTGTGTTCTGGACTTGTCTAAATTTATTATGTATAACTTCTATTATAATTTTATTAAAGAAAAGTATGAGGATAAGGCTCTTTTAGCCTACACCGACACTGATTCGTTAATTCTAGAACTATTTACAGAAAATTTTTATGATGATATGAAAAAGAACTTAGAGTATTTTGATACATCTAACTATTTACCAAATAATCGTTTTGATATGCCTATAACAAAATCTGTAATAGGCAGAATGAAAGATGAGTATGGGGGTAAGATTATTTGGAAGTTCTATGGAACAGGTGCTAAAGCCTACACAGTTGATGTGGAGGGTGAATTCACAAAAAAGGCTAAAGGAGTTCAAACCGCGATTATTAAAAATGAGCTTGATATGGATGATTATGAGGGTGTTGTGTTACATAACAAAACTATATATAAAACGATGAGGCAGTTTAGATCGTATAACCATCAGTTATACACGGAAATTAAAAACAAAGTTGCCCTTTCTCCAGAAGATGATAAAAGGTACATCATTCCTGGAACGCATATGACTCTAGCTTGGGGTCATTATAAAATTCCGGCAACGTGTTAAAAAATTCACCATTCATCAATCGGAGAGCAACATCGTAGTTAACAGAAATTTGTTTAAACTTTGATATTTATAGTAGATAGATATAATAAAATGTTATATGTATTCTATGCTTTATTGAATTAGTCTGCAGTATAATCTACACTAAACTATTAAGAAATTTGAAGCTATTTTATATTTGTATAGTAAGTCAATCAGTTGGTCGGCTGGTTGATGGGGTTGGTCGATCGGTCGTTCATCTTACTGTGTATAGCCTCATCTAGTTCAAATACTTTTTGAACATATGTTATATAGATGTTTAAGACTTTTGAAGTGTAAGATAGATAAATAAAATAAAATGTTGTATGTATGTATTCTGTGTTTTATTGAATTATCGAAGTTTATACTGGTGTTGGTGTAGTTGTAATAGTAGTTGTTGGTGTTGGTTGGTTGTAGAAGTAGTTGTTGGTACAGATTGGGTTTATTGGTGTTAGTTGTGGAAGTAGTTTGCTGGTTTGTTGGTTGTGGTAGTAGTTATCGTTGTTGGTTGGATTGTTGGTTGTGGAGGTAGTTGTCGGTGTTGGTTGTGGTAGTAGTTATTGTTGTTGGTTGGTATAGATTGATATTAGTTGTGGTGTAGTTGTTGGTGG
The DNA here is from genome assembly GCA_940337035.1 of Agriotes lineatus. Taxonomy (NCBI): domain Eukaryota; kingdom Metazoa; phylum Arthropoda; class Insecta; order Coleoptera; family Elateridae; genus Agriotes; species Agriotes lineatus. The sequence continues at coordinate 170,039,496 of OW679194.1, forward strand.
TTGCCGGAGAGACAAAAATGCCTATATTCAAGCCATATGTAAAGAACTAGAATCCCATGCGAACAACAACAATACCAGAGACTTGTTTAAAAAAATCAAACTAATAACTCGTAAATTCAAACCAAAAACTTGGTCAATCAAAGATGCTGAAGGAAGGATGGTTACGGATTTAGATGAAGTCATGAAAGTATGGCAAAAATACTGTGAACATCTATATGCACACAATCAAAATCAAGAACTAAATGTTTCTTGCCATGACTATGAACGTGAACCAGATATTCTTATGGTTGAAGTGGAGGCAGCTATACGAAAGCTGAAATGTAATAAAGCTACGGGTATAGACTCAGTTCCTGCCGAAGCTTTTAAAGAAATGGGATTCGGTGGTTTGAAAATGCTACACAACCTCTGTCAGAGAATCTGGGAAACCGGTATATGGCCAGATGAGTGGAAAACTTCGATTTTTGTACCTTCTCATAAAAAAGGTCCTACAAACAACTGCGACAATTATCGTCTTCTTGCATTGATTTCTCACGCGAGTAAGGTTTTATTATATATTATTCAGGCCCGACTGGAACACTACCTCGCCTGGCAGATATCTCCAGAACAGGCTGGATTCGTTAAGGGACGCGGTACACGAGAGCACATCTTAAATCTTAGGCAGGTTATTGAGAAGGCTAGAGAATACTACATTCCAGCATACATATGTTTCGTCGATTACAGCAAGGCGTTCGATAATCTGAAATGGGAAAAACTCTGGGATGTATTACTTACTATGGGAGTGCCTAAACATCTAGTGTATCTTATAAAAGAATTGTATAACAATAACTCTGCTCGTGTGAGAGTCGATAAATATCTATCTGGAGAATGCACTATAGGCAAAGGTGTCAGACAAGGTTGCGTTCTTTCCCCATTGCTCTTCAATGTCTATAGCGAAGTAATAATGAGACAAGTGCTGGAAGAGTGGAATGGTGGTATAACTATTGGCGGTACGAAAATATCAAACCTTAGGTTTGCAGACGATACCACGCTGCTTGCTGCAAATGAAAATGAAATCTCCACACTCTTAAACAAACTTGAAGAGATTAGTGTTCTCTACGGTCTCAAGATTAATTATGATAAAACGAAAATCATGATAATTGACCGTGAAAACAACAATTGGCCTCACATTCAAAGCATCGGCCAATGCCAGGTTGTAAATAGTCTGACATACCTGGGAGCTTTAATAGACAACAGCGGCAACTGTGAATACGAAATTCGACGCAGGATACAGTTGGGCAGGACGGCGATGACTCAACTTAACAAAATATGGAAAGATACAAATATCACGAAACACACGAAAATCCGACTCGTTAACTCGCTGGTATTTTCCATATTTCTTTATGCCGCCGAGACATGGGTTGTCAAAGAAGCAGACCGCCGTCGAATTGACGCGTTTGAAATGTGGATCTGGAGACGTATGTTGCGAATTTCATGGACAGCTCACCGTACAAACGTCTCCGTTCTCGAAGAAATTCGACCACGACAAAGACTCTCGTGTACCGTTTATAGTCGCATTCTGTCCTTCTTTGGACATATCCAACGCAGCGAACACAATATTGAAAGGCTGGTAGTTCTAGGTAAACCAGATGGAAAAAGAAGACGTGGACGATCACCAAAACGTTGGATAGACTTAACAAGAGATCTTCTCCACACTAGTTTGAGTGAAGCCGCCCATATGGCTTCCAGTAGACAAAGATGGCGAAACACGGTAAAAAGAGCCATCAGTAATATCCAAAATTAATAATGGGTCACAACACATCTGTCAAGATGTTATGAACAAGAAGAAGAAGAAGTTGTTGGTGTTGGTTGTGAGCGTTTCGATTAATATCTATTTATTCAAGTATGCAACATTCATCTACACAACTTCAACTTTGTAGGCTTGAGCGTCTCCACCGTTGCTAACTCCATCACCCTCGACTCAATCACTCTTACAGTTCGCATCGAGTTGAACCTCTCTGCTGTGTATAACATGAGGGGAGATCGTTCTACTAGAGGGTTACATGGAATATTGATGTTTCAGCTCCTCGAACAGTTTTAAGGATTTGCGTTGCTACATACAGGTGAGTGTTTTAACTAAAATTATGATTGTGTGGAATTATTTATCAGTTATTCTAGTGATAGTGTACTATTTAGCATGCAACCAATCTTAATCCTCAGATGCTGTTTAACCTGTATTATGTAAAATTAATATACCTACTCTGACTTTAACTAGCTTGAGGTTGAGACACCTTTACGAAGGTGTTGAGGTTACCTAGACGCATCGGTAAGCCGAGCCTGCAAAACTCGCAGTTGTGTTGTTATTGGCAACTTTAGTTCTCGACTTCGTTGGTTCATCGGTTGTATTAGTACGGGTTGATGTACATATATCTGAGTAACTCGTTAGACAACAACAGAGACTACTAAATTTAAATTTAATGCTTAAATCTAGTCGCCTATTTTAAATCTAGAGACTTCAATAGTTACATGCACTTTCTTATAGAACACTCTGTAAGTTGGTAACACTGCTTTGTAGGTGGAGCTGGGCATATACTTTTACACGTGTTAAATTTAAATTTGCCACCCAAATCTAGTAACTAATCTAAGGACTTCATATAGTTACATAAACTTTTTAAGGAACACCCTGTATGTTGGTAACACTGCTCTGTAGACACAGATAGACACATACCTTTACACGTGCTAAATTTAGATTTACCGCCCAAATCTAGTAACTAATCTAGGGACTTCATCTAGTTACATAAACTTTTTAAGGAACACCCTGTATGTTGGTAACACTGCTCTGTAGAAACAGATAGACATATACCTTTACACGTGTCGGAGAGAGACAGACCTGCAACAAGCCTTTGTAGTAGAGGTGTGGAGGTGCGGCGCTAGAACTGGTACAAACCCTATACTCATTTAGTAAGAGCAGTTTCGATTTCTGTGGACCATTAGTTGCGTTTAATTATATTTTATCTGTATTTATGGCGGCCTTCAACAACAATGTGGATGCTTTACAATAGGTAGCTAACTATATAGTACGCGGAGGTCTCGGTGAAGCTTATATTTATCAAAATAAACGCTTGCAAATGGCCACATCTATTTAGAAAATTATAACGTCACTCCATATGGAGTGTTTTACGAATTACAGTAAACTAATAGGAGCGCATTTCCACACTCCCTAGCAACTAAATCCTGCATATGTATTAATATAACATTTAGTAAGAGCAGTTTCGATTTCTGTGGACCATTAGTTGCGTTTAATTATATTTATCTGTATTTATGGCGGCCTTCAACAACAATGTGGATGCTTTACAATAGGTAGCTACCTATATAGTACGCGGAGGTCTTGGTGAAGCTTATATTTATCAAAATAAACGCTTGCAAATGGCCACATCTATTTAGAAAATTCTAACGTCAATCCATATGGAGTGTTTTACGAATTACAGTAAACTAATAGGAGCGCATTTCCACACTCCCTAGCAACTAAATCCTGCATATGTATTAATATAGCATTTAGTAAGAGCAGTTTCGATTTCTGTGGACCATTAGTTGCGTTTAATTATATTTTATCTGTATTTATAGCTGCCTTCAACAACAATGTGGATGCTTTACAATAGGTAGCTACCTATATAGCCACATCTATTTAGAAAATTCTAACGTCACTCCATATGGAGTGTTTTACGAATTACAGTAAACTAATAGGAGCGCATTTCCACACTCCCTAGCAACTAAATCCTGCATATGTATTAATATAGCATTTAGTAAGAGCAGTTTCGATTTCTGTGGACCATTAGTTGCGTTTAATTATATTTTATCTGTATTTATGGCGGCCTTCAACAACAATGTGGATGCTTTACAATAGGTAGCTACCTATATAGTACGCGGAGGTCTCGGTGAAGCTTATATTTATCAAAATAAACGCTTGCAAATGGCCACATCTATTTAGAAAATTCTAACGTCACTCCATATGGAGTGTTTTACGAATTACAGTAAACTAATAGGAGCGCATTTCCACACTCCCTAGCAACTAAATCCTGCATATGTATTAATATAGCATTTAGTAAGAGCAGTTTCGATTTCTGTGGACCATTAGTTGCGTTTAATTATATTTTATCTGTATTTATGGCGGCCTTCAACAACAATGTGGATGCTTTACAATAGGTAGCTACCTATATAGTACGCGGAGGTCTCGGTGAAGCTTATATTTATCAAAATAAACGCTTGCAAATGGCCACATCTATTTAGAAAATTCTAACGTCACTCCATATGGAGTGTTTTACGAATTACAGTAAACTAATAGGAGCGCATTTCCACACTCCCTAGCAACTAAATCCTGCATATAATTATATTAAACTATAGACACGGCCTAATCACTAATGAATAACATCTTATCAATAATAAACAGTAAATATTATTCAAATTGTAAACGACTTTAGACTCGTAAACACTTATGAGTAATATTGTTCTGCAAGATAGTTTAAACTCCAAACCTTAGTTCATAGTAGTTTAAACTTTAAACATTAGATAAGATTATAACCATATTATTTATAAGCACAATTGTAATAGCAGCAGTCAGTATTCGTCTTGGCTTCTGCTAGCGATTTACCCAGAAGTTCGTGTTAAGTAATAAAATTATTTTTAAAACTTAAACCAAAGTTCTTCTTATTTAATTGGCGCTGCGAACAGGATTGTCAAACGGAATTCAAACCGGTATATTTTAATATTTTATTGGCAATCTAAGAAGAAACCGTCTGGAGACTCCTGCACATTTTCCTGGACCAAGCCTGAAAGACTTCCATCTGCCGAAGGACTTCACTTGAGCGAAAATCGAGGATCAACCGCTGCAGTACGTTTCCACTGGACAACCCGCCCCAAAGAAACCTTCACCTACAGAAGCTTCTACAAGGCAATCCGCTAGGCATCTCGTAGAATGTTATTGGCACCCGTAGTTTTGTAAGTGTTTTTTTTCCATACTTCCTATTGTTATACAATATTGCAAGTTATTGTTTATAAAAGTCATCTTATGAACAAGTCAAGAGATCGATCCAGATCACCAATACAAAAAGTGCAAAATAAAAATACAAATAGTGATTCAAATTTAAATTCAGGCAATAAAATGGCTGTAAACTTTTCCGAAATAAATTTAGCTAGAGAAATTGTTCCTACCTACGAAGGAGGTTCAATAAATCTATCGTATTATATTCAACAATGCGAAAAATTCATAGATACTTATAAGATTAGTACAGAAGGTCAAGAGCATTGCTCTACCAATAAATTAATATTTGAACTATGTTGCTCAAAATTAGTTGGTTCTGCCCGTGAGACTATAATTGTTTCAAATTGCGTAACTTGGAAACAAGTTAAAAGCGCACTTCTAAATCGTTTTGGAGACCAAAGAAATGAAACGCTTTTGGAAAATGATTTAATTACTTGTTATCAATTTCAAAATGAAAATTACGAACAATATTATGAAAGAGTAAAATCTAAACTACAACAGATTTTAGAACACATTAGTATTAGGGAAGAAAACGCTAGTTTAAAAGTTTTTAAAACCGAAATGTACGAAACAAGAGCCCAAAATACATTTTGTGCTGGTCTTTTCGAACCATACCGATCGTTTATCTCAAATAAAACAGTGACCTCTTTAGAAGATGCACTCTCCCAATTACGAAAATATGATAACCACCAACAGCAAGTAAACTTTTTAAATTTCATTCGAAGCAAGCAAGCTACAAAACCTCCCAGACAAATACAACAAACCCACAATGTACATAGACATGTGCCAAATAGGCAATTCTCATCCTTTGCAAACCCACAAACAGCTCAATTTTCTCGTTTTAATTACCCACAACCTACTCATGGTTCACATTTTCAACAAAATTCAAATCAGTTCCCTCGTGGCCCTATTAACATTCAAACTAGAAATGTTCCTCAAAAATTTTACACAAACTCTCAAGTTTTTGGTAAAAAACCAGATTATAAACCTACTCCTATGTCAGTAAATACCCGTAATACTGTACAAACTAATAAAAATCAAACTTTCCAAACACAGTCTAATTATTTCCGAAGGACAGGTCCTCCAAATTTTATTGCTGAAGAACTGCATAATATAGAACAACCAGAAAACTGTGAATATAACCCTGACTCTTATGAAAATTGTTACGATTCCTCTGAACACGATTTCGAGATTAATTATGAAGAAACTATGTCCAATGCATTAGATAATAATCAAGAATATCAATGTGAAAATTTTCCCATACAAGCCTCGACAGAACAAACATTGACTTAAATGCAATCTTAAGTAAACCACAGTTACCATTCATTACTATACCCGAATTCAATATTAGGATCTTAATCGACTCAGGCGCTTCTAATTCTATAATGAACCCTGAAATTGCTAACGCTTATTTTAAAAATCATTCTTTCAGAAAACCTTTTCAAGTAAAAAGTTTAGATCAAGTTGTTAATAATGACTGGAATATAGATTACCCCCTATTGGAAAATTATAACATAAACGAAAACATCAAATTTCATGTGTTTAAATGGCACGATAGATTCGACGCACTTTTAGGTAGTGAAGATTTTAGGAAGCTAGGTGCAAAGATCGATTATGATCATCAAAATTTAGAAATTAAAGGTATCAAAATTCCCTTTTTCTTTGAACTAAATCCCCAAAATTTTAAACCTGTTAAACAGAACACCAGAAGCTATATTAAAATACCCGTAGACATAGATGAAGGACAAATAGTTATTCCAAAAATCAAAATTAATAACGTCACTTTGCCAGAATCAATTTCTTACGCAAAAAATGGTATTTGTACAATTCCCTTGCAAGAAGTTCAAAACGTAGACATAAATTTTCACCAACAAATTAAGGTTCAACCTTTATATAATTTTGAATTAGGTAAACCAACATCAAACGCTCAAGAATTAGATATTACAGAAATTATTAGAAAAGATCATCTAAATCCGGAAGAAAAAGTCGAAATTAGTGCTCTTTGTAAAAAGTTTAGAGATATATTTTACAACGAAAAATGTGATTTGTCATTTACTAATGCTGTAAAACATACGATTAGGACCAAAGATGAAGAACCAGTCTTTTCAAAATCCTATCGATACCCATACCATTTAAAAACCGAAATTCAATCTCAAATAAAAAAACTCTTAGACAACAAAATTATAAGACCAAGTATCTCACCATATAGCTCTCCGATTTGGATAGTACCTAAGAAATTAGACGCAAGCGGTAAGAAAAAATGGCGTTTAGTTATAGATTACCGAAAGCTTAATGAAAAAACAGTAGAAGATAAATATCCTCTGCCCCGCATTGACGAAATTTTAGATAATTTAGGTAGATGTAGTTATTTTTCAACACTTGACTTAGCACAAGGATTTCACCAACTAGAAATGGACCCCAAATCCATTGAAAAAACCGCCTTTAGCGTAGATAATGGACATTATGAGTATCTTAGAATGCCCTTTGGACTCCGTAATGCCCCAAGTACCTTCCAACGTGTTATGGATAATATTCTAAAAGAACACATCTATAAAAATTGTTTTGTATACATGGACGATGTTGTTGTTTTTTCAAAATCTTTGCAAGAACACATAAATCATCTGAAATTAATTTTTCAAAAGTTTAGAGATTATAATTTGAAAGTACAGCTCGATAAATCTGAATTTCTAAGAAAAGAAGTAGCATTTTTAGGACATGTAATAACTCCTGAAGGTATCAAACCAAATCCTTCCAAAATAAAAGCAGTTCAAGAATATCCTTTACCAAAATCTATTAAAGAAATAAGAGCTTTTCTTGGTTTAGTAGGATATTACAGACGATTTATACAGGACTTTGCAAAAGTTGTATCCCCTTTTACAAAATGTCTTAAAAAAGGAACTAAAATTGAGTCTAACGAACCAAGTTACTTAGAAGCTTTTGATAAATGCAAACAACTATTAACAAATGCCCCTATTCTTTCATATCCTGATTTTCATAAAACATTCACTTTAACTACAGATGCTTCCAACACAGCAATAGGTAGTGTACTTTCCCAGAACTCAAAACCAATTGCCTTTTATTCTCGTACCTTAAATACAGCAGAAAAAAACTATTCTACGATTGAGCGAGAATTACTTGCTATTGTAGATGCTGTAAAACACTTTAGACCCTATGTTTTTGGAAACCAGTTTATTATAGAAACCGACCATAAACCTCTAGTTTGGCTGTTTTCCCTAAAAGACGCAAATTCTAGACTAGTAAAATGGCGTTTACGACTTGAGGAATATGATTATAAAATACAATATAAGAAAGGCAAAGAAAACCTAGTAGCTGATGCCCTGTCAAGAATTGAAATTAACACTCATGACAATGAAAATAATTTAGATTCAATATCCATTGTTAATAACGTTGACCCAAAGGACCAACATCATCCAGAAGATCTTGATGAAATTCTCAAATCTTGCGAAAAAGTTAATGACACTCCTTCTGACAATAATACACAACATACTGCGATTTCTAACCCTATTTTTACCATGACAATTTCAGAGAAACCTTTGAATCTTTTTAATAATAGAATCATTTTAAAATTAGGTGATGAAAACAAACTAATCAGTTCAAAACCCTTCAATAAAAATACGTATGAAATAACTATACGTAGAGGAAATGAGTTAGAAAGTTTGACAAACTATCTAAAACAAATTATAGACCCAAAATATCTTTACGGAATCTATTTTATAGACGAAGAAATAGAAAATAAGTTTAGAACAATTTGCCAACATTTATTCAATAATAACGTCAAAATTATTAAGAGTAACATTTTAGCAAAAGATATTGAAAATTCAGAAGCTCAATGTAATGTCATTAGAGAATATCACGAAACTAATCATAACGGTATAAATGAAACTTTTAGTAATTTGAAATTAAAATATTATTGGCCAGACATGCAAACCAAAATAAACAAAATTATCAATGAATGTGAAACTTGTCTCATAAGCAAATACGAAAGACGCCCATATAAAACCCAATTTTTAGGTCCATTGTTAGCCAAAAGACCTTTTGATGTGATTCACATGGACACTTTCAGTTTTGATAATAGCAAATTTTTAACTATAATAGATCTGTTTTCGCGTTATACTCAAGCTTATTTCATTAAGGATGCTACAGGCATAACAATTCTCAACAAACTTAGACACTATTTCTCTCATCACGGCTATCCACGAAAAATAGTTTGTGACGAAGGAAAAGAGTTCAAAAATAAGGTATTCCAAGAATACTGCTCACTGTTCAAAATAGAAATTCATTTCACTACAAATTACAATCCAAATTCAAATTCCCCTGTTGAGAGAGTTCATTCGACATTATTAGAAAAATTAAGAATATTAAAATCAAAGAATAAAAATGAACTTCCAAAAGAGTTAATGACAACTGCAGTAGTTACATACAATCAATCTGTTCATTCTAGTACTGGATTTACCCCATTTACGCTTTTATATGGCCCGTTTGAAAATTTAAACGCACACGAAATAGATTTAGATAAATCCATTTACGAATCATATAATCAGAAAAGAAAAGAAGAAATATTACCATTTTTTGAACAACTTTATCAAAAACAGACTAATAAAGCCAACAAAAATCTAGAAAAAATTAATCAAGATAAAGAAGTTGTTAATTTCAATGAACCAGTTGCTTATTTCACACGTCAGAGAATACGAAAAACAGACCCCTATTATGATAAAGTAAATGTAACATCTATAGAGAAAAATAAGATTACAGGAATCAGAGAAAAAACAAATAGAGAAACTAATATTCATAATAGAAAAGTTAAAAGGACTAAAAGAAAAATTTGTTCACAGACTCAGCCTCCTAGGTTGGAGTCAAGGCCTTCAAGTTCAAACCCTGAAAACTAATGGATTCTTTTCAGAAAATCTAGGTACAGTTAAGCTATTAAGTCACTATCATAAATTTTATTTTTACTTCAATATTACTGATTTAAGATTAGGATATCAAAAGTTATTAGAAAATGTAGTAACCCTAGAAACAAAAATTCAAAATTCCACTATGTTTGAATTACTCAACCTAACAAAAGACAATTGTAAACTAATAAAAAACGAACTATCAAAATTTAATTTTAGAAGAAAACGTGCCCTAATAGATGGTTTAGGAACCATAATAAAATACGTTACTGGCAATCCAGATAATAACGATTTAATAGAAATAAATAAAAATATAGAATCTCTAATCACTACACAAGGTAGAGTCATTAAACAAGTAAATAAATTCACTTCATTTGCGAACCATATTACTGATCGTTACATTCAGGATATTAATTCAATTCAAACTAATTTAAATTCCTCAGCTCACGCTATCAACAAATTAAGTAGCATAGTCAATACTCAATTATCTCTCCAATATAATCAATACATAAGTCTCAAATTACTTAACATTCTTCGTAGTATTGAAAGAACCATTTCTTTTGCTACTATCGGAATAATTAATTTGGAAATTATTACTAATGATGAATTAATTGAAATTATTGATCACTTGAAAAATATCTATAAGCCAGCAGAATTACCTGAATTAGACTTGAATCATATGATAACAATAATAGAATTTTCTAAATTTCAAGTTATCTCAATTAATGAATCGATAACTTGCATAATGTATTTTCCTATCCTAAATGAGTCCTTACAACAATATTCTCGAATTTATCCCATTCCAAATTCAGAAGATAAAATTTTAATTCCTCCCTACAAATATCATCTGCAAGGTGCACAAGGTGAACTATGGACTGACGAGAAATGCAAAAGTGTAATTAACGAAACAATTTGTTTACAAAGTCCAAAAATAAATAAATGTTTATTACTGTCAAAACTTAAAAATTGTACACATGCTCTAGTTAATAATAACTATAAATTATATACTCAGTTAGATAATGGTTTAATTTTACTTTCTTCTAAATCACCGATTATTGTAACTGAAGAATGCAATAATAAAGTATATCCCACTAGTGTTAAGGAAAATGTTTTGTTAAATTCAGTAATAAATTGTAAAATTATATTAGACGGTAAGACTTTTGAAGGTGTATCTACAAAATTAATACATCACAATAATTTTAAACTATATAATTATAAAACTAATGTGGTTGTACATTTAAAACCAAAACATTTACATGATTTCGTTAGTTTAAAAGAAGAAACTAAATCACTTAAAAAAATTACTAATGTTAATCCTGTATTTCATATAACACACTTTTCAATTACTATTGTACTTCTAATTTCATTTTGTACTGTATTAGTTATAATATTTGTACTTAGAAATAAGATAAAGGTGTTCTTCAAACCCAAACAACAAGATGAAGCCATATCGATGTCAACAATACCACCAAACACAAAGAACGAGGACGTTCTTCTTTAAAGGATGGACGAATTATATTAAACTATAGACACGGCCTAATCACTAATGAATAACATCTTATCAATAATAAACAGTAAATATTATTCAAATTGTAAACGACTTTAGACTCGTAAACACTTATGAGTAATATTGTTCTGCAAGATAGTTTAAACTCCAAACCTTAGTTCATAGTAGTTTAAACTTTAAACATTAGATAAGATTATAACCATATTATTTATAAGCACAATTGTAATAGCAGCAGTCAGTATTCGTCTTGGCTTCTGCTAGCGATTTACCCAGAAGTTCGTGTTAAGTAATAAAATTATTTTTAAAACTTAAACCAAAGTTCTTCTTATTTAATTATATTTACTTGCATCAGTTGTCAACTCAAAGGGTTTTTCAAAGTCTGGATATGTCAAAATAGGGTCATTTATTAGAATAGTTTTTAAATGGTTAAAATTTTGGATAAAGTCTTCATCGTGACAGATTTTACCATCCTTTTTCAGACAGACTGTTAGAAATTTCGTAATTTTGGCAAAGTCTTTAATGAATTTTCGGTAATAACCAAACATTCCTAAAAATGATTTTATTTCTGTGCGAGTGGAAGGTATAGGAAATTTTGCAATTGCTTCTATTTTATCCGGATTAGGTTTTACGCCGTCTTTAGTGATAATATGTCCTAAATAAGCTATTGACTTTTTTAGGAACTCTGATTTATCCAACTGAATTTTGAGGTTTGACTTTCGACATCTATCAAAAACGTTGCGTAATTTGATTATGTGTTCTGGTAATGATTTTGAATAAATTATAATGTCATCAAGATAAACCATGCATTGTGTGGGTGTAAGTCCAAGCAATGCCTGATTTATTAGCCTTTGGAACGAACTTGGACTGTTTTTTAATCCAAATGGGAGGCGATTAAAGTGGAAGTGCCCCTCTTCTGTCGAAAAAGCTGTCTTTTCTTTGTCTTTATCGTTTAAGGCAATCTGGTGGAATCCAGACGCAAGGTCAAGGGTAGAGAAATATTCTGATTTTCCTAAATTGTCTAATACTTGTTCGATTAGTGGCAAGGGGTACTTGTCTTCTATTGTATTTTCATTTAATTTGCGGTAATCTATTACAATTCGCCATTTTTGTTTACCGGAATTATCAAATTTTTTTGGAACTATCCAAATTGGGGCGTTGTAGGGAGATTCCGAATGTTCAATGATTCCATCGCTCAGCATTTTAGACATTTGCTGTTTAACTTCCTCACGATGTACGTGGGGATACCTATAATTTTTAGTGTAAACAGGAATATCGTTTTTCGTTCGTATGTAATGCTTGGTCAAATTGGTAAAAGTTAAAGGTATTTCTGGTGTATAAAAAATATCTTTGTATTCGTAACATAGTGTTTTTAAAGCGCTTGTCTCTTCATCGCGTAAATGGTCTATATTAATGTTTTTCAAGTTATCGTTTAAAATTTTATTTATTGATCGACCATCAGTTTCAACGTTATTGACTTCTATGTTTTCAGTATTCGTGAAGGGTTCCACAATTAGGGGTTTGTAAAGGAGAAATTCCTGTTTCTGATCAGATGTATTGATTACAGTTGTATAGAAGTAATTATTATGTACTTTTACAATGGCATTGGGCGTTTTGCAATGTTTATTAAAAATTATTCTATTGCACATATGAGGACCGTTTTTATTAACTGTGGGCAATTTAATTTGGATTTCAGAACGTGGTGGTACCACTATAGTTTTAATAGGTTCTACGTGACTTTGTATTTTAGTGAAATTACATTCATTCCGTTTTTGCGTTTCTTGTTTTAATTGAGACGGGTTATAGAAAAAAGGAATTACAGTGCGTTCTGTCTGAACGTGCATCCATTTAAAGTCAATTCTAGCGTTGGTTTGTGCTAGTAAATCTGATCCTATTAAGCCTGCATAATTAGGGTTAAAGTCAAACATATAGCAAACATGAGTTCCGGGTTCAGAAAGCAAGGAATTTATAGGGATGTCTGCTACTTGATTATGGACGGTAGTGCCATGCGAAGTCGTAATCTGAAATTGTTGGTTATGAATTGATTCAGGAAAATACTTTTGAACGAATAAAGGTGATATTATAGTTTTGCTGCTACCAGTGTCCAGCAATATTTTATCTTTAGTTCCAGGTATTAATAAATATGGTAGGTTTGACTTGATGGTTTTAAGACTAAAGGTTTCAATGTTTTCCGAGGCTAGTTTGGAAAATTTACGGGTTCGTTATCTTCCAGTGCTAACTGATGTTCGTCATTATTTACCTCGTTATCGTGATTCGTGGTATTATTGTCGTCGTAGAGATATTTATGGAAATTCTCCATTTCTTCGTAATTGTCATAATGAGTTTCGTTATCATGATAAAACAGTTCTTCTGAATGGAAGTTTCTGGGTTGATTAGATTGGCGTATAAACTGACTAGGCTGGAAATTGAATCGTTTGGTATGATTGGGGTTAAAGTTTTGAGAGTTAGGGCGTTTGTTTATCGTTCCTAATTCCATTGGTTGTCCAGGTGTGTTGTTACGATAACCACTTTGTGGTGCAAAGACATTTTGATTTCTTACTCTGTTTGAATATTGAGCAGGGAATCGTGATGTAAATACATTGGGATTTTGTGGTGCAAATACGTTAGGATTTGGTCTTTGCATGGAATTTTCAGCGGTATTATATTGTGGAAAGTTTTGAAATGAATTTTGAAATCTCGGATTTGTGTTTGAAAAATTTGGAAATTGATTAAAATTATGTCGCGATGTATGTGGTATTGGTGGGAAATTGTTATTTTGTTTAGGATTTTGATGCATGTGTGTGATGTGATTTTTTTGTGAATATTGTATATCTATTTCATCCCTAACTATTGAAATTGCAGTTTCTAAATTGTTCGGATTTCTACTTCGTAACAGAGAACCGAAAGGCTCATTTAGTCCACTTAGATAAGCTCTAAGGGCTAAACCTTTTGCTGTTGCGAGTTTATAAGCTTTTATTTCTGCATTTTCTGCTCCTAATGAAATTTTAGAATTTAATATTGCTACCATACTTCTAACGCGATTAAAAAATTCAATGGGTGTTTCTTTTGATTGTTGACGCATTTTTGCTAAATCTATTGTGAGGTTTAGTTCAGAACGTTGGTCTGCAAAATTATTAATTAAAACTGTTTTTAATGTGATCCAATTATTAAAATCATAACCTGTAGTTACTTCCAAAGCTGGTCCTTGTAATTTATTACGTATTGAAGATATTAATAATTTATTAATATATGCATCTGGTTGTGCTTGAATAAAAAATTGGTTTACTATTATTTCTACTGCTCTTATAAATTCCGCCAAAGTGCTTGTGTTACCATTATATGTAGGTATTTCTGTTAACATTGACATGTTAAAGCCAGGTGGAAAAATGTTAGCCATATTGATCTGTTCTAGCACTTGATTATTAACAATTAAGACAGGTGGTCTTAAGTTACAATTCATATAAATATGTTTTCACTATTATTTTTAATGGAAATGCTTGTTTTATGGTTAGTAAACACTTTATAACTAATAATTCCTACGCATACAGTATTAGTATTCTCAATTGGTGTAATAAACAATAATTTGCTTATATTGAGAGGTCGCTTACAATACTGTACCCAATTTAACTTTAACTTATTCTACGTTAGTAAAAATTTTTAATCGTTTAAATTTTATCACTTGTTACCTTAATATATATATAGCCTTACTTCATTTCATTGAATGAGTCACAGGTTGGTTGGTTAGGTTGATCCCGATGATCAGGTAGTAGATTAGTGTCCCCTATGGACTGGGTTTTGGATCCAAGTTGTGGTTGACTTCGTCGATGTTTGTACTTAGTCTTCCTTCCTTGGGTTCCGTTTGTTTGGATTTCCTCCGGGTTTGGCTTCGGCGATGTTTGTCCTCTACCACGCCTTTGGATTTCCAGGGAGTAGTTATCGGATGCCGTTTAAGAGTTGAAACTCACGAGAACTAAGAATTTTAATTTTTGAAAATTCACTAGTGCCCTTTTGGCATCCTACCGACTGCGACGGTTTCGTCTCGTGGCCGAAACAAATTTAAAAAAAACTTTTATTTTACTATGAAGTATTTTTATTTAACATAGGAGAATTAGATGGTAATTACAGCAGCAACACGAAATCTAAGACTAACTACTTCTTAGTGCAGGACGCATATATACAATAGCCTTATCTCTAAGATACACAATGGTTAAAGTACATTATTACAATAACAGGATACAAACTACAATAGCGCGTCATGCTTGATAAAGATATTATCAACAAGACAGCAAATACATTCAATACAATAATAAATGTATGACACATATATAACTCGCTCGGGCAAACTATTATACAGGGTGTTTCATTAATAATTGGAAATATTTTAACTGTAGAATTCTGGGCTTAAAATATTAATATTTAACCCAAATCACTTAGATAAAATGTGGCTTGTTACTGAGATATAGGGTGTTTTATTTAAAAATTTAAAAATGATTTTTCCCCATTACTTTAAAACTATTTGACGTATCCGTATCATATTTGGCAGGAAGTTTAGACACTGTAAACCATGCTAAATTATGTTAAATAAACGTTTCTGGCTACTACCAGAGGCGTACCACAGGGGCAAGTGGGTGGTTGACCCTTCCCAAATTCTACGCCACTGGCGGAATTGCCATTTTAACACAATTTTTCGATTCTCCAATACTTTCTATGTAAATAACATACTCTTCCTTCGTCACGATAACGTCATTATTTTTCGAGATATTTAAAGTTAAACATAAAGCTGAACAGTTATTTTGATTTTAATGTGTATTAATTATGTCGGTGTTTTTTTGTCATAAGATTGCATTTATTACGCAAATGAAACTTTAATCCGTATTAACAAAAAAACATAATGTTATTTATTGAAATTTCTTGAAACTAATACATAGATGCATTCAACATAAAAAAAATGTATCCATGTATTCGTTTCAATAAATTTCAATAAATAACATTATATTTTTTTGTTAATACGGATTAAAGTTTCATTTGCGTAATAAATGCAATCTTATGACATAAAACACCAACATAATTAATACACATTAAAATCAAAATAACTGTTCCGCTTTGTTTAAATTTAAATATCTCGAAAAATAATGACGTTATCGTGACGAAGAAAGAGTATGTTATTTACATAGAAAGTATTGGAGAGTCGAAAAATTGTGCTAAAATGGCAATTCCGCCAGTGGCGTAGAATTTGGGAAGGGTCAACCACTCACTTGCCCCTGTGGTACGCCTCTGGTAGTAGTCAGAAACGTTTATTTAACACAATTTAGCATGGTTTACAGTGTCTAAACTTCCTGCCAAATATGATACGGATACGTCAAATAGTTTTAAAGTAATGGGGAAAAATCATTTTTAAATTTTTAAATGGAACACCCTATATCTCAGTAACGAGCCACATTTTATCTAAGTGATTTGGGTTAAATATTAATATTTTGAGCCCAGGATTCTACAGTTAAAATATTTCCAATTATTAATGAAACACCCTGTATATGCAGAAACGGCAACATTTATTCTAATTATTGGTGCCGCGGAAATTGAACTATCCAGTGTTGCGTATCAAAAATGGCGCAAAACTACAAGGAAGACGAAGGACTGCGACACTACCCAAAATCTAGCGAATTAACGGCACGCGGAGGGAAATTCATCCCATTCACGTAGGGTTTGGATTCAAAAATTAAATGAACACAAACTCATAATTCATCTCAATCACGTCGTGTTTAGGTTCAAAATTCAAATGGATTTTTGAGCAATATAATGCGTCCAAATTCAACCCCCTAATTAGACGCGCCAGGAAATCAGCTTTACGCATTTCACAAACGCATAATTCATCTCAATCATGTCGGTTTAGGTTCAAAATTCAAATGGATTTTTGAGCAATAGAATACAGCCGCCTCCAGTCCAAATTCAACCCGCTAATTAGACGCGCCAGGAAATCAGCTTTACGCATTTCACAAACGCACAATTCATCTCAATCACGTCGTGTTTCGATTCCAAATTCAAGTGGATTTTCGAGCAATATAATGCGGCCAAATTCAACCCGCTAATTAGACCCGCCAGGAAATGAGCATCACGCATTGCACACTCGCGTAATTCGTTCCAATCACGTCGTGTCGGGATTCAAAATTCAAGTGGATTCACGAGCAATATGATGTGGATAAAATCAAGCCGCTAATCGCGCGTTAATTAAAACGAGCGGCCGCACCATAATCTGAGCATAGTAAAATCTCGAATCGAGCAATACAGTACGATTAAAAGACTGCTCGAGCGCGCTAATTAAATTGCCGCGCTGGAATCGGAGCACCGTGAATTCTTAATAAAACCAGGCCGTGTCTAGTATCAAAATTTAAGTTTTTTGTTCAGCAAGACAATGCAGCTAAAACCAAACCGCTAATTAAACGCGCCAGAAAATTAGCATTACGCCTTGCACAATCGCCTAAATGAATGCCCCCAGCAATCTGTCTTCGGGCCACGGGCCAATAAGCATCACGAAAGCGGAGCACAAAGGAGCTGGCCCCTTTAAATAGAGAGACCGTGGCCTTAAGAAATCACTCTGCCTCGGTGGGTCGAACAAGCAGCCATCCCAGGATCAACAACCACCTCCAGGAGTTCTACCCAACCTCGAAGAAAGTCACCTAGCCTGGACTCCAGCCATTTGAGGGAATCGGCCCTTCTGGACTCTGTCGTTCGCCGAGCTGCGGCTTTGTTGGACCTGGAGCCTATCACCTCCGTTGGACTTAGCACAGCCGCCTCCGCTGGACTCAGCCGCCTGCCGTCTTCGGGAAACTTGGACGTCGAGCCACTTCAGCCGCCGCCCCCGAGAGGACGATCATCGGCCGCACCTGCCTCCTACGCGTTCCCAGGACGTCGAGCCACTT
The DNA here is from genome assembly GCA_940337035.1 of Agriotes lineatus. NCBI lineage: Eukaryota > Metazoa > Arthropoda > Insecta > Coleoptera > Elateridae > Agriotes > Agriotes lineatus. Next base: position 170,057,844 of record OW679194.1, read on the forward strand.
TAACCGCCGCCCCCCGAGAGGACGATCAACGCTCGCACCTGCCGCCTACGCCGTCCCCGGACGTCGAGCCACTTTAGTCGCCGCCCCCGAGAGGAAGATCATCGCCCGCACCTGCCGCCTACGCGTTCCCAGGACATCGAGCCACTTCAGTTGCCACCCCCAGAGAGGACGATCAACGCCCGCGCCTGCCGCCTACGCGTTCCCAGGACGTCAAGCTGCTTCAGCCGCAGCCCCCGAGAGGAAGATCAACGCCCCCACCTGCCACCTACGCCGTCCCCGGACGTCGAGCCACTTCAGTCGCCGCCCCCGAGAGGAAGATCATCGCCCGCACCTGCCGCCTACGCGTTCCCAGGACATCGAACTCCTTCAGCCGCCGCCTCCGAGAGGAAGATCATCACCCGCACCTGCCGCCTACGCGTTCCCCGGACGTCGAGCTCCTTCAGCCGCCGCCCCCGAGAGGAAGATCAACGCCCGCACCTGCCGCCTACGCCTTTCCCGGACGTCGAGCCCCTTTAGCCGCCGCCCGCAAGAGGACGACAAGCGCCCGCTCCTGCAGCCCCAGCCGCTTCTAGGACGCTGCGCCCTTCAGCCGCCGCCTCCGGAGGAACCCACCAGCATCCGACCACGGACACCAATCCGCCATCTTCTTTTCTGGGTTATATGTATATATTCTCTAGTTTTAAGTTAATCTGTACAAAATAGTAACAATATTAAAGTGTTCTCCAATTAATCAACTGTTTAGCAGAGGGTAACGCCTCCTTTCCTCTTTCGACTGCCGCCATTTTTACCACCGCCACCGTTGAACTAGTTGGAGGTGTGTTAGGTTAATAGTCTATAACAACACCGATGAAGATAAATATATTAATCACATCTGATCCAACGGCTTTGCTTTTAAGATTTCTAATAATTTTGAAAATAACTTGTTCCTCAAGGCGTTCAAAAGTAAGTTGTAATTTCGAATTTCTAATCTCTAATGTTGTAATTATAAAATAAGTTCGTTGTCTTCATTATTAATTTTGATATTGAATTAATGAAATACTTTATTGTTAATTTCATTAGAATCTGATAAATAATCGGGTAATTCAAGGGATTTAGATTTTTAATATTCAATTTATTTATTATGCATCCGACGAAAGAAGAGCCCTGGTCATCAACGCTGTCTGTGTGGTATAAGATTAAAAAAGTCTAGTCAAATCCATGGTGTAAAGAATACAAGGTGAAACGCTCCCGGGATGGGCAATCGTTCAGAAAGTAGAGGGGAGATGTCAACCAATCCCCGATGGTCCTGCTCAGGAAATCCATCACGGTCGCGATCATGGTGTAACCATGGTTGCGATCGTATATTGTTGCTGGCACTGTCAGTCGATGTCAAATTCGAGGTGCTGTGCTAGAAGAGTAAAAACTGAATAGCTCAGATGGTATGCTTCTGGTCCAGCTGCTTTTCGAAGTTTTAATTGATTAATTTCCTTTTTCCTTTCTTAGACACTGAGTTCATTTGTAGAAATCCTTAGATGTTGGTGTGCAGCGTAGGTGGTCAGGTTGTTTGGCTGTTGTTTGTGGTGGTATGCTGAAAGTGCTCGTCTTTGAGAAATTTAAATCCAACGTCATGTAGAACAATGTTTACACTGCTTCTGCCTATATTATAATATGTTGCCCCTATAGTCCAGTCTGTAGAGAAAAAAAAGGCCTTTGCCTTACAAAAAATGGAGTATAAACGGTTTTTATATATGTTGTTCAGGTCGGGATCCTGATGAAAAATCCAAGTTTTCGACCTTGGAGGGACGCCGCGCGAGCAGCCATCTTGGATTAAAGGTGCTAAAAACTGGTGTTATCCAAATAGCTCCGCAGCGGTTGATCAAACGTCAAAAAAGTCCAATATAAAGTTAAAGGAGACAGGATTGTTGACATTTTTTGAATATTCATTTTTGTTGTAAGTGTAATATGTAACGAGTTACAGCAGCTGAAAGTTGAACATTTCACCAAAATATCTTAAACTTAATTTTTGTTGATACATTTTGTAAGAACAACTTACACTATATTGTTTGTAATATTTTTCTACATCAGAATAACGTTCTATAGAGAAATACAAAGTATGATCAAAAATTATTTTCATCTAGTATGGCTATGGAATAATTCTTAATATGTAAACGCAACTATAAGTCACTTATATTCTCGCACATACAGTCGTTGTTTTTGATGGATATCCGTTTGATGGCGACAAAAAAATACCAAGACTGCAGAAAGGCTTCTCCTACAAAAAGCAGATATCTGCGGATGTTATTTTGGATGAAATAACGCCGGTTCTAGTTTCCCAAGAACGAAAGATCTAGCAAACGAAAACAATAAAGTCCGTCTGCTTTCGATGCTGTAAAAACATACGAACATTACTGTATTACAGTTAAGCAGGCTGAAGAAGATGGTGATGTGTTGATTGTCAACACGACGATTTCTTTGTGCTCAAAATTTGATGCAGTTTTTGCCATTGGAGAAGACGTCGATCTTCTAGTTCTGCTGACGGTATTAGCAACATCTACCTTCGCAAACCTATGAGAGGCAAACTTGTCGAAAGAGTGTATGCTGCAAATAGTTTCAAATATGAAAAAGCAGCTGAGAACATTTTGTTTCTCCATGCGTTTAGTGGCTGCGACACAACGTCGTCCGTCTACAACCAGAGGAAAAAGTTTGTTTTCGCTTGTCCAGAAAAGCACAAGACTCAATGACATTATAGGCATATTCAAACATCACGATGCCAAACCAGATGATATCGCAGATGCTGAAGCAAGCGTTCTCGTTGCTTTGGTGGCTACATGGAAGAAAATACCTTGGAAGAAGTCCGTTACCAACAAGATCAAGTGCAAGAAACACATTTAATTTTGCTTCTTTGCCACCAACGAAGGACGCTGCACAGTATCAAGCATTTAGGACCAGGTCCAACAGTGGTATGGAATTGAAAAAAATGCACAGGACTGGGGCTGGAAAGTTGGCACGAATGGGCTCACTCCAGTAACAATGACAGAGAATCCATCACCCGAGACTTTATTAAAATTAATTTCATGCCATTGTAAAAAAGGATGCGGCGAAGCATGTGACTGCAGGAAAAGTGGGATGAAGTGCTCTATTCTGTGTAGATTCTGTAATGGCCAATCATGCGAAAATGCACCAGAAGTTCACACCGAGAGTGGGGACGAAGATGAGGACATTTCATCAATGGAAGTCCCAAGTCTCAGGAGCAATGACTTCGAAGATAACATTGAGAATAAAGAATCTTATGGAGACGTCAACATCTACCGACCGGGGCCTACAAAAATAAAAATAAACTAAATAATATAATCGCGAACATGAAACATCACTAAACTGGAGCATCTGTGGATTAGGCCTACTGGGGATACCACAATAAAAAAAGCGCCATTAACTCTACCTCATGGTGGTGTGGAAATGAGTTTACTATACGTTTATCAAATTATTATAACTACATAACGAATAGCCAGAAATAATACAAGAGAAATTTAAAAAAATGAGAAATTACACTATTTTTTTAGAGAAATGTTTCCACTGCGGTAACTCCTTTCATATTAGACTTACAAAAAATAGTCATATACAAACAATGTCCAGAATCTTGTCTTCTTTAACTTTGAATTAAACTTTTTTGGCGTAGGATTAACCGTTGCGGAGTCATCTGGAAAAATCCAGTTTTTAGCACCTTTAATCCAAGATGGCTGTTCGCGCGGCGCCTCTCCAAGGTCGAAAACTTGGATTTTTCATCAGGATCCCGACCTGAACAACATATATAAAAACCGTTCATACTCCATTTTTTGTAAGGCAAAAACCCCTACTGACTGGACTACTAAGGCTCATAATTTAAATAATTGAGAGTAATATGTTTTTCTTTCTGAAATAAATATAAAATAGAGTTTGTAAAATCAAATAAAAATTATACACCATACCTTCCCTATGCATCTTATACATATTGTTATGATACATGATGTGGTACAATAAATCATAAAACAGAAATATTAAAAAACTAATAAATTTGGAAGGTTACAATAATTAGATCTTGATGGGTGTAAAATTTCGAATATGAATAATGAAATTAATTGATACAATGAAAGGAGCCATTTGATAGTGCGATATTGATTGAAATAAATAACTTAATGGTTGTATAAAATGTTAATAAAGAACAAACCAAGGTAACATTAGACAAATGTATTTGTTAATAATAATCAGAATGAATATCCTATAATAGTATTATTTTAAAATATAGGAAGTGTGCACTAAGAATTGTATCTAATAGGGATAAAAATGTGTTTAGTTAGTTACTGTAAAACAACTCATAAAAATGTACATGTAATTTTGATATAAAGAATTTTGTGAAATAAAAAATAGAAATTCTGCCTTAATTTGTTTAGTTTTGGTAATAACAAATTAAAAAAGGGCTTTAAACAAATCTACGAGGTTAAACAGGTGAAATATAAAAATAGAATTTATTGATACATCAATTGAATGAAGAGAATATACAGATACAGCTAATTGGAAATATAGAATACAGAATGTTATATTAGTTGAAGAGATTTGGATTTATTCATACATACAAGATATTAGTAGAGGTTGTTACAAGTTATTATTTGATTTGGATATTTTGTGAGTATAACAAGAGACATCGGACTATCTGCAAAAAAGGAACAAAGTTAGATTTGGAACATCATAATATAGCAACTTAACAGGAGTTAGTTCGTGTGACAGTGACATTCAGGAGGAACAAGGACTGGATTTTGGGAGCAGAGGAGTTGATTTGACGAGACGAATGCAGTTGAAAGGATTCACAGACCATCATAGGTGTTGCTGTTTATGAAGTGGGTAGTAGGTGTTGCGGTCTGTCGACGTCAGGATCCGGTATTGGTTGGATGTTGCTGCAGTGAAAGCAAAAGCAGTTATTAAGGTTTGTGTAGATAAGTTGAGAAAGCATTTTGAATAACTGTCAATAAAAAAAGTGATAATATAAAGTTGATATAGTACTTACATAGGTGAATTGAATAATAAATGTGTTTATGTAAGATACAATTGTCAATTACCTGGTTTGATAAATTTTAAAAGTAAAGTTTGACGTTATATGTCATTCATAGTCAAATAATTTTGAAAATACAATTTTAAAACTTCAAGTAATAGAGAACTAGATTTTAGCGAACCCACCCTCAAGATAAGAGCTCTCGATTTAAAAGCAATTATTGTTTGACATTTAAGACATGCATTAAGTAAGGCATAGTTCAACTGGTGAGCTATAGCACAATTTTTGGTTAGCATAACGTGGAGCTGATATAGTCATTACAATATACAGGGTGTATACGAATTCGACCGACAAACTTCGAGGGTGTGTTTACTGCCTAAAGATGTACCTAAATTGTTCGTATACTTATAACCAATCTCCTTTCATTTCAAAGTTAGAACCTCTTTTATGACTTTTCTTTTAATCTAACATTGAAATCGTCGAATGAAATTTTACTCAAATATCGAACTATACTAATTAATTAATGACATTAGGTACATATGAAACATGACATTTAGTTAATCAGACTACCACTGGAAATAAAATATTCAAGTTTGGAGATTTGAATGCGTGTAATGTGTAGGAACACTAATTTTTAATGGTTTTTGCAAGTCCAGAATTCTTTAAAGAAGATAGCAAGGCCATAGCTGATAATAAATTTTATTCTTAATATTCAAGCTAATGGATTTCTTCTAATTTTTATTTTATTTAATAAAATAAATCTTGAAAAATTCATAGTGTTTTTTCGAAGTGTTTTGACCTGCGCAGAGTTTATCTTGCAGATAAGGATCAAGGTTGTCTAATCTTTTAGGCTGTATTTAGTGAGAGAAATATGCACCCAAAGTTTGTCGGTCGAATTCGTATACACCCTGTATAGTTTCTCTGATGACCAGTTTAGAATAATCTGCTAGGTCTGCAGTTTTCCATTTCTTGCGGGATCACTTTGTAGGTACCAGGACTAGATAAAACTAGTTGGTTACTTCTACGAGTCTTCACCCTTTTAACAGTAGACATACTAATTCCTAAAGTCTCAGCCGCTCGCCGCAATAGACAAACAATTGTACAAAAGATCATAAACGATAAATAAACTTGTCATACCTCCTGCACGATACATAACCAATATATTGGGTTTTCTATGTCCTGCACTCAAGATAAAGGAAGTAAATGCCCACCATTTTTTCCTTCTCGAAATAGTTCATTAAATTCAGCAACAACTATTGCCGAAACTGCGCAATTATATTTTTTCTTAACCCTGGAAAGAACAGCTGCTTATTGTTAGCAAATTACTACAAAACTGTCAAAAATCATTTATATGACAAATAACCTCAAAAAATGTAAAGAACAGATTAGATGTTCATCATACGTTTATGGACACATACAATGTTGCCTATAATTCCGGTTTTTATTACAAAAATCGGTGAAAGATTATAAATAATCGTGAAAACTGACCTAATTTATGTATAATTTCTGTATTAATAGCACCCAATTTTTTCCAAATAGTTTTGCTGATATATGTAGTTATTTTTACTGTTTACTGATAATATCTTCATTTGATCTAGGGATTTATAATTAAGGTCAGCAACACTGTAATTAACAGACACATACCGCGCTAGTCAAATCCATTTCCAAACACCAAGTGACGTGCTAATGTAATTCTATTATTTTCGCACTCATAAATAACGAGAGTGAAGCATAGAGAAAACGATTTCTGTTCTAACTTCGTGTAACAATGACGTATAGCTTATCTTTGGCTGGATACATAGTAGTTCCATTCAAAGCTTTTATGTGTTTGTATTTCTTAATTTGTATTCCCCAAATGCTTTTTTCTCTCTTTTAATCGCTGCGTTCACTAAATTTCGCTACTGATTATAATACTGCCAGTGCCTGTCATTTTTGCTACTTTTAAAGCGTTTTAAGACGTTATTTCTAATCTTGATCGTGTTTTTTATATTATCGGTTAACCATGGTGCATAATTGCTTTAGTTATTCTATGTGTAACAAAAGGTGCATGATTGTCAAGCAGTAATGTAATATTTTCGTTTAAAAAATTTACCTTACTGCCAACATCAGTTAATTCATAAACTATATGCCATGGTATTAATTGCAAATCATATTTAAAATTATCATAATTGAAATGTTTAAAGTCTGTAACAGTTTTAATACACATTCAAGTTTTTACGGACATGTAATTAATTTGACAATAACTGAATTCATGATCACTTACTTCCGGAACAGACGTTACACCTAGATTAGTAATCAGATTAGTTTTTGATGTTACTATGTAATCAATAGATGATGTGGTTCTCGTAATTCTAGTAGGCTCATTTATAATTTGTTTTAACCCCATACTATCAAAAACATTAGCTATACAGGGTGTTAATTAAGTACGTAGACAAACTTTAAGGAGTGATTCCTTGATCAATTTTAAGATAGAAAGTTCATACAAACATGGGACCTAAACGGCTTCGTTTTCAAGATACAGGGTGTTGAAGTTTAAACAAAAAAAAAACATTTTTTTTCAAAAATCTGGAAAACGCCTAGAGGTATTCTAATAAAACTTGGTGTGTTATAGTATTTCATAACGTGGCATTGTTGGGTCAAAGTAAATTTAATTTATTTCCACCAGTGGCGTGCAACGGGGGTCACCTCATTTTAGTAAAATCTGGTAAGCCACTGTTTTTTAGTCAATACGACAAGTTTTTTAGTTTGATCCATTGAAACTACACAAAAGATGTAGGTATCTTTTATTTTTTTGATAGAATAGACCTTTTTTGAGAAAAGCGGAAAAATCTGTAACAGCAATTTCATTCATTGGACGTTAATGGGACCTAAACGGCTTCGTTTTCAAAATACAGCTAAAAAAAGTACTAAAAAATATTATTTAATAATAAATAATCTTACAATAGCTACAAAACTTTTGGCTAAAAAACAGTGGCGTACCAGATTTTTCTAAAATAAGATAACTGAGGTTGCCACGATGCACGTCATTGGTGGAAATACATTAAATTTATTTTGACTGAACAATGCCACTTTATGAAATACTAACCTACGCCAAGTTTCATTAGAATACCTCCAGCCGTTTTCGAAATTTTGAAAAAAAGCTTTTTGTTTAAACTTTAACACCCTGTATGTTGAAAATGAAGCCGTTTAAGCCTCATGTTTGTATGGACTTTTTATCTTAGAATTGATCAAGGAACACCCCTTAAAGTTTGTTTACGTACTTAATTAACGCCCATATTTAGCTTCTATTGCATTCCATTCAAGCAGATCAATATTAAAATCACCTACACACAAAACTGTATCAAATTCTGCAAATTCAAAAAAGATGCTTTCAAGTGCATTTACGAAAGATTTATACAATGACTTTGATGGGTTGCATACTACAGAAAATACAATATTTTCATTGTGCATGCGTACCTTTACACAAAGTTGTTCAATTACGTCCACTGTACTTACGATTGTGTAACTAATTGTAGATTTCAAGTAAATTCCTACACCACCACCTGCAGTCGGTCTATCACGACGAATAAAGGTGTACAATGGCGGACAATAAATTTAGGCCGGCCTGTCATTCGCTTGGCACTGTTTATCTTGGTGGCACTGTACGTCTATGTCAAATTCGAGGTTACCAGGTTAGGTTTTGCGTCAGTTTGTGTCAAAACTGACGCAAAACTTAACCGAAATGGAGAGATAAGGAAAATCGGCCGCCGGCGACACATTCTGTATCTCGTATACCGATTTACCATTGGAGCATATAGAGGATATGAGTCCACGTGTACCACGGCCTGGACTCGCCTACTTTTGCCAGCCAGAACATATGATATCATGTCATAGGCGTAGCAGATTTTCTTCAACTTCTATTTAAATCGAATAAGCAAGGCGTTCCTTACTATACAACGATCATAGAATGTACATTATTTAACAATGAAAAATTTATTAGCTTAGTAGAGCCCAATCCCTGACTTTAAATACAGCACTTCTAGACTAATTCGACAGAAACAAAGAACAGCAATGCTAGGTCCATAACAGCACGGCACTGCAAGTGACTGAAGGCCCGCGTCTGAGATTCAGTCGCCGTGTCTGAACAGACTCAGATTCTGTATCCCGCATACCGAATCTGGGATACGGAATCCCGTGTGTTCAGGGCCTAAGTATTCATACAAAGAAAGCTTCCTAATACTCCCCTCCCCCTCGGCCAGTGGAGTACATGGCTACAGGCTACAAGCCGCCCTGTTTTAATCGAAAAAAGAAATTAAACAAATAATTTTAGAATTTTCCGATGAATCTCATTCAATTACGTAAGCAAAAGGTATTCTAAATAAAATAGACTTACCGCAACAATTAGCATTTATAAGCGCCAATGACTACTTTGTGTCAGAAACAATTTTAAAATTAGAGGCCAAAGGCCTTCCGCTTACAGACTCTGTTGAATTAATAAATAAGTTTAGTAGATCGTGTAGTAAAGTTCGTGGTCAAATAGGTAAAGCAATTGAAAAAAAAAAAACGAAGGGTACCAAGTTCTTGTAAATGTATCTAAAATTATTTCTGGAGAATTAGTAGAATTGGAAATCGATCTAAGCATTGTATCTCTGTTGAAAAACGCTCCAATTACATCTGATGATGTCGAACGGAGCTTTTCAACTTATAAATATATTTTTTCTTCAAAAGGCAGTAAAATATGGCATTATACTGCTGGATTGATGATGCTAAACTGTCACTTTATTGCCAAGCGGCAGATAATATTATCTGCCGCTGACGAGATCAAGTAATTTTCTTCGAATTTTGTTCACAACGTTGTAAATAATTTGTTATAAAAACGTTTGAAGAAAAAATACTATATGTTATTCGGAGCAAAAGTATCTTTATGTGGCTCGGCTGTACTTATCTGCCTCGCAAGCTCGGCAGATAACCCGTCCAGCCTCGCCACATAAAATATAACTTTTGCTCCTAATAACATAATATACTATTATCTGATAGACGACAAAAATGTAATATAAACAATTTGGAGAAACACCTTATTGTAAGTTGTTATAGGCAGAAGAGCGGTGAATCAGAATGAAATGTATTGTATTTAATTTACCAATTGATCGTAAAATTATTTGTAGTTAATACTAAACTAATACTTTATTACTTATTTTTTTTAAAATTTCATTAGGAATCTTTTTCACATAATAAAAGTTTTTGTTTAATTCAGATTGTTTTATTATTTTTTGGTATGCATACTTTGCATATAATGTTGCATATTTTAAGAAACTGACTGCATATCTTTAAATTTTCAGTGCATATATGTATATGCGCATATATTTGACTTTTTTGTGCATATTAATCCGCCCTTTACTTATCTTAATAGCATGAAATCCATGGAGAAATTGTTCAATTTTTAACCCAAACTACATTAAATTTATTTGCACACGATTGTACTATGCAAGACAAAAAAACTGGGACAGTAAGTATGGTCTGTTGTGAATGTGACTGCCTTAATATGTATAGTTGCTAGGTATTTCTAACTTAACCGTCAAATTGTTTAGAGGTCGCTATGAATATAATAAATGTAATTGTTTAAAGCCTTGTTTTAGCTAATCAAATTATGTTAAAATGTCTATCAAGAGTTGTCCCAGTTTTTTTGTCTTGCATAGTACATATATCTATTTTATATAAAATAAATATTTCATAATAATAATTTGTTTTTTATTCCTACTGAAAAAATAAGTCTCGTCTATTTTGCGTGACTATTGCATAAATTCACGGCATTACCTATAAAAGCATCTAATACTTTATTACTTATTTTCTTTTAATTTTCACAAGGAATCTTTTTCACATAATAAAAGTTTTTGTTTAATTCAGATTGTTTTATTATTTCTTGATATGCATGCTTTGCATATAATGTTGCATATTTTAAGAAACTGACTGCATATCTTTAAATGTTTAGTGCATATATTATATGCGCATATATTTGACTTTTTTTGTGCATATTAATCCGCCCTTTACTTATCCTAATAGCATGAAATCCATGGAGAAATTGTTCAATTTTTAACCCAAACTACATTAGATTTATTTGCACACGACTGTACATATATTTTACATAAACTCAATATCTCATAATAATTTTTGTTTTTATTCCTACTGAATCGGAGGTTGAAAAAATAACCCTCGTATATTTTGCGTGACTATTGCATAAATTCATGGCATTACCTATAAAAGCATCGACTGAAACCACTCTGGCAAGTGATACAGCAGTTCCTACTAAATTATCACAATTGTGTATTTAATTTTAATAAATAAGAATTTGTAACATAAAAAATATGTTGCCTTTGGCTAATTGCATACTCTGTACTTGTCATTGTCACTTAATCGTTCTCAGATTGCTTTCAAATTTGAAATATGAGTTTTATGATTGGTGCTATATCGTAATTTGGCAAGTATATGCAATAGTCTTAATTGTCTTATTAACTCCAAAAATGATTGAGCCCCCTAGATGCTAAGTCTACGTACGCCATTGGGCCCAGGCCGCTAGAAATCCTGTTGGAGCCTGCAAAAGCATAGTACGCAAGCGCAGCATCCTCATTTTTATTGTTTTATTATATGGCTTGTGGCTGGATCACAAACACGAATGCTCATACATTCTGGTCTGGTCTAAAATGTTGAATTTTACAAGGCGCACGCACAGTAATCCGTCCATCATTTGACATTGCAACAAGTTTTAACTTGATATTTCACAATATTTATTTAAAAGACAATTTAAAAATAATTGCATCATTATATTGTGAACGTGCCTTTGATTTTTGCTGCCATCTGCGCAGTTGCCGGCCAACCCGAAGAACCGTTACGAGGCGGTTAGTAGATTTGAATCGGCATTGACATGTGAGGAAAGAAGCGGTGTGGTGTTAAAATGAAACTTAGTGCATGACTGTGTAACGTGAGAGTGTTGACCGTATTTAATGTTTAATGTTTTAAGTTTGTGGCGATCAGGATCGGATACAAAGTAAAAACTGCGTGTTAAAGTGTTGTCGTTCTCTCTCAACAACAACAACGGAGGAGGAGGAAAAGAGAGAGATTCTCTCTTTTCCTCCTCCTCCGTTGTTGTTGTTGAGAGAGATATGTGAATATAGGCGGTCAAAAGAGCTAGAATACAGTTGATGGATTTTGTATGTGTTAATATAGAAATAGACTTACATGCGATTAACATCTAGCATCTGCAGAATGAAGGTGTTTTGTTAAAAAAAAACACTGAGGGCCGGTTGCAGAAAGCAACGTTGAAGTCTAGTGTTAGCTAACGCGACGTCAAAGTGAACAAAAACGAATCAAATCTCAAATGTTTATGGTAACTAATACATTAGTAAACAAAATTTGATGTGATTTTGTTCACTTTGACGTGACGTTAGCTAACACCAGACCCCAAAGCAACAAGCAACCAGACTTAACATTGCTTTCTGCAACCGGCCCTCAATCCTAGGATACTACCTATATTTTAAATCATATTGTCAGTGAAGTAACAATACCTCTTATCTGACAAATTTTTCAAAATTACGATTTATAGAGCAATCGATTCCTAACTTTACTGCGCATAATTTCAATAACTGCTACTATGTGCAGATAATTTGAAAATGCAAAACAGGAAAAAAACAATACCTCATATCTTGAAATTTTAACTTCAATAACTCATCTGTATAGCATGTGTGTCAAACGACACATTGTGTCCTGTAAAATTTAGGTAAAGAGATGTGAGATTTTGTTACTTCACTAACGATATACCTATGTCTATTTCTGTCTTAACGCATCCAAAGCCCATAAACTGTATTCTAACCATTTGACTACCTATGTTCACATTATCCACCATCAATCTGTATACAGTTAGAACTGCAGCCGATGTTAAATTATATAGTGGTTTAATAGTTGTTTACCTTTTTAGGCAAAATGCCTCCAATTTGCCCTTCCCAATCTACATATGCCGGGAACGATGACTTCTCTGATAGCTCGACAGAAGATAGCTTTCTGCTATATAAAAATATGCAAAGGATACCTAATGTGAGTATATTTTCAATTTTATCTTTATACTGAAGCGATATTCTTTGGTTACGTACATTTTCTAGTTATTAAGTTTTGAAAGTAGGCTTGCTGTAGGTAGTGATGTAAATTACCTAGGTATTTGTTTTTAGGGGTAAATACCCGGGGTATTTACCCGGGTAAATATCCAAAATGGGTATTTATAGTCTCATTACAAATATTATAGCGCTAATCTAACCAGTATAATTGATAGGTCAGTGAAGGTGCTCTATTCGAATTTTATAAAAATGTAGAATAAAAAAAATAGCTAAACTGAGAACATTTACTGCCCAAAATACCGATGGGGCCATAACTAAACAGGTTGTCTAAAATTGTACGGAACATGGCAATTCCATGAATTGAAAAAAGTTCAAATACTATTTGCCATAAGAGTAGAAATAGAAAATGCAAAAATTACTTTGGTAGCTAGAAAACAAGTAGCTATTGCAGCTACTTGTTGCCTAGCTACCAAAGTAATTATTGTATTTTCTATTTTGGTTACTCTTATGGCAAATAGTACCATGAGATAAAAAAAATGAATCTGAGCAGGCCGTGATATGTGTTATACGTTCGGCAGTACTAAAGTGTATTGTCAGTCTATGTCGAATTCAGGATTTGAAGGTTAAGTTTTACGTCAGTCTGTGTCAAACAACAAACAAAACCTAATCTTTTAATCTCGAATTTGACATAAACTGACAATACACTTCAGTACTGCCAAACGTATAGGTAACACATATCAAGGCCTGCTCAGAATCATTTTTTTTTATCTCATGGTATTTGAACCTTTTCCAACATTGCCATGTTCCGTACAATTTTAGGCAATCAGTATATAACAGCAATAATGTGGTAGGAATAAAAACAGAATATATACAATATGTACTTGAATAAGAAAGAGATGAACATAGACACAAATTTTTGAGTATACTTGACGCTCATTTTGCATATGTTGTTTTGTATTTAGCTTTTAAAAATATTAGTTTAGTTTATTTCATTAGTAATTCTTAATACAAGTAAATAGCTGTACATAAATTTAGTGTAGTTTGTAATTCTACCTAGCGGTAGGTTTACCCACTATTGGTGGAACGTCGAGTTATGGGGCTTACTGTCCCCTCTCCTGCCACTCCTAAATGTTGGGTCCATGGCCCACATTGCAACGAGATGAACCTAAGACGAGTTGGTGAACGGTCGGTCAACTGATCCCGTTTTTTGTTGTTTTGTGTAATCGCTCGTTTATCGTTTGGTGCTCCTGAAGTCACGGATCAATCGACGTGTCACCCCACATGTGAGCAATCCCTTATATCCATCAAGGTAAGTCCCTATACAAACTTCTACTTTGCGTGGGTATTATCGAGTCTTATGCTCTCTGTTTAGGTAGAATTAATTTAGATATTAATTGCCCTGGAGACAGATACATATGTCAACTAAATTTACCTACTAAAATAATTTTTTTTGTACGGTTACCTCTTTCTTACCCAAGTATTAGGCTCTGGGCACACGTCGATTCCGTATGTGAGATGTATGTGGGTTTTCCGTCAGTTTTGACACAAACTGACGCAAACCTAACTGCTAACCTCGAATTTGACATAGTCGTACAGTGCCACCAACATATTATTCATAACGAAACTCCGGCAAGCCGCTGGCGAACGACTATACATGCGAGCCAGAACACATATCATGTCATAGGCGTAACAGATTTTCTTCAACTTCTATTTAAATCGAATAAGCAGTGGGTTCGTTACTATACAACGATCATAGAGCGTATATTATTTGACGCTGAAAAATTTGTTAGCTCAGTAAAGCCCAATCCCTATCTTTGAATATAGCACATCCAGACTAATTCGAGAGCCAAAAGAACAGCAATGCTAGGTCTATAACAGCACGGAAGTGGACTGTTCTCGCAAGTGACTGAAGGCTCGCGTTAACATCCTGCGATTCTGTATCCCGCATACGGAATCCCCATGTGTCCAGGGGCTTATGTGCTTTTGTTCAAACTATCTCATTGCTGTTATACATAATTATGGTAGCATCGGTATACAACGTTGATATAATTTTGTGATTTTCTTTGCCTTATTAACGCTGTTTCTTAATATGTATATAAGCATGTATTATTAATGTTAATAAAAATACGGATTATTTCTTCAAGTTAATGTTAACTTCCTTTTTCAAAAATGGAATCAACTCAGAAAATAATGTACAAACAATATAAATCATCCTAATGTGCGGAGATAATTAAGGGAAAAGGACCTTTTTTCACCTGGCTGCCAGGAGGTTGCGGCAGACTGAGAGGTAGAAACCTATTCTTTCAAGTTCTTTAGATCACTCCCTTTCAGATGGCACTTGATTTACTTCAGAACTAAAAGAACTAATTTGTTAAAAAAAAAAATATTAAAAAAGTAAGTACTCCAACCAAAAATTGGAAAGCTATTTAAATACAATCAATAAATAATTGTCTAATGTCAAGCAGCTGTCAAGTAATGACAGTTCATCTGTAAATTGTACATGTAACTGTTTTTGTTAAGGCATTGTAACATTTTGCCTAATTTAAGTAGGTACTACCGGGTGATTATATAGTATTTAACATTACTAGCTTGGCAAGAGGGTTTTTACTGGCGAATAGAAGGATATGACTGGCGAGCCTGCGGCCTTCTTGAGCCAGTAAAACCTGTTACCTTGCGTGTATTGTTGAATATTTTATTTGTTCCTCACAATTTTTTTTGTAAATTCTACCATGCGCATTATATTGCGTCTAACTGTTTATTTCCATAATCTTCGGCAGCCAATGTATTTTCCTGATAAACGATTAATTTACGTGGGTGAATGCTTATTCAGTGTTACATTTAAATTGTTATTTTACATAAAATATCCAGTTGCATTTAGTCATTCATTCATTATCTATAGCCTCTTACCTTTCGGTGTCGAGGACCATTCCAAACCTTGCGGGAAGAGCAACAGAGGTAGTGAGCCGCACGCGACTTACACTACGCTCCCCCGCATCCAAACATACCACCACATTTGACCATCCTAAACCTAAATTAAAGCGAACTGAACTGACTTCAAATCTAGTGATGTGAGTGGCGAATATTTCACGGCGAAAATTCGCCTAAATTGCAAATATTTCCGAAATATTCGTTTACAAATTGGGAATATTCGGAAAAAAGGGCGAATTTTCGCGAATATTTCAGCGAATTTCCGGATTTTTACTTCTCGCGCATTCAAAAATTACTATCGGAAAACAACGTGCCGCGATCGTTACACTCCCCCCCCCCCCTTCCGGATTAGCGACGCCAAGCGCGGGGATTCCCCACGCTTGTGGCGTAAATATCAGTAACTCAGGAAGTGCACATGTGTTATGCTGTTATGTTATCATATGTGACGCAATCGGTTATTTCTTGCCTTCTAAGTTATTTTCTCCGTTATATCACTGTAAAACATGGGTAAACATAAGCTTATTTAGGTTATATTTGTTTATATACAAATGTACTTTATACTTTATGTTATTCTACTATTTTTACTTGTTCTTATAGTGGTTGAAGTTTTTTAGAAATTGTGTGTAACGTGTAACCAAATTTTGCTGAATAAAATATGAGAAACCAGAGTTTGTTTAAAATTAAAAGCGAAGCAAAAAAACATTATGAAATCCAAGTACGAAAATTCCATTTTTAAAGAAAAATTCAATGTTCCCATAAATTTCAATAAATATCAAATATTTCCGTAATATTCGCGAATATTTGCAACAATTAATGAGTTTCCGAAATTTAACATGACTATTCAAATCCATCCGCTCCGAGAAGATTTTCGGCTATGGCCAGATTTGAATCCATGTCCACCTGGTTGCTAAGCAGATTGCTAATCCACTCAACCACCAAGTGGCCCAGTGCATTTATGTGTCGTTTATTTATTAAGATAACATTATGTGAGTAACAGGTAGCTTTGCTTGGTTGACAGAAAATCTTATGTAGAACTTGATGGTATCAAATCTGGCATCTTTGTGGCTAGCTCAGGGGTCCCTCAAGGGTCCAACTTAGGACCTTTGCTCTTTATATTGTTTGTATCTGACATAGGTAACAAACTGTCATCTCGGTACCTGCTTTTTGCAGATGACATGAAGCTGTTCAAACAAATAGATACACTGTCGGACTGTCTTGAGTTACAGAAAGACCTGGAAGTGTTGCAAGTAGTGATGGGCATAATCGGATGATTTCAATAATCGGAATGTTTATAAAATCGGAATATCATCCGATTATTTTACATTCCGTAAATGCAAGCAAGAGAAAACGAGCGAAAGAACAACGAGCGGAAGGGAAGATGAAGTGCGTGCAAATTTGCGTCGCGCCGTAAGCCTTTATCTGCGTTGGCATCTATTGTTTGGGTTTTGCAGGACCGCCAGTACTATAATTTATGAGTTTGAGTCGCACAGTGGCATATAAGAGGAAATAAAATATGTTTTCAAATTATTACAGAAGTTACCTTAATAGACTTTCGGAAAATGGTAGTGATATTTTAAAGTTTAATGGCAGATAAAGTACATAATAGGTAGTATAAAACAATACATGAATTTGAAGTCTGTAAGTTGTACTATCTAATAATTAATCTATGAAATACCACTGCCATTAGTGCCATTCACCCAGCATATAGCAGTCAAGTGAGTTCGTATTCTGTTCAGTTCAAATTGGCATTTCGTTTTCTCATTTGTGTTCCGAATAGTAAAATAATCGTATTCCGAAAGTTCCGAATTTTGTGCACCGAACAGTAAAATAAAGTTCCGAAACGTTCCGATATAATCGGAACCTTCCGATTTTTTTGAACAATCGGAAACTTTCCGATTATTCATTCCGGATAGGCCCATCACTAGTTGCAAGATTGGTGTTACTCTAACAAACTGAACTTGAATATTCAAAAATGTAAAACAATGAGTTATTATAGAAAAAAAAAAATAGAATAGGCTTTGATTACTCTTTGGATAATACAACATTAACACGAGTATATGAAACCAAAGATCTAGGTGTCACATTCGATGAAAAGCTTACTTTCTCCAAACATATTGAAACAATTTCTAAGCAATCTTTGAAAATGCTGGGGCTTTCTGAAAAGGAATACAAATGAATTCTCCTCGATAGATGCGCTATGCTCTCTATATTTCACTCTAGTTTGTAGCAGATTGGAATACTGCAGTTCAGAATGGAATTCTTTTAATAAAAGTACATCGATATGTTGGACAGCATTCAAAGGAATTTCCTTAAATACCTATACTTTAAGAAATATGCTCTATACCCTGTTAGAGATATTAGTTATGACAGTTTGCTGCAGGAGTTTGACTTTACTTCCCTCCGTAAGTGTAGAGAAGTCTTGGATGTATGTTTCTTGTACAAAACTGTTAATAATGTTATAGATTCACCAACCCTACTAAATTATATCAATTTTTATACTCCACGTCAGGTCACTAGAAATAATTTGACATTTTATTTCTCAGTGTCGAATACTGTGCATGATTTTCACAATCCAATAACGACTATATGTTGTAGTGCAAACTGCTTACCCTCAGTTGATTTGTTTAATATGAATTATACTACTTTGAAGGGGGAGGTTTTGAAGTTGCTGCCAAATTAGAGAAGGGGTTGGTAGTTTACCCCAAGTTCTTTTCTTTTTTTTTTATATTATATACAGTGAAATCTCCCTTACCGGACACCTCTAATAAGCGGACACCTCTCTTACACGGACATTTTGTTGGGAACCAACTTACTTGCATTAACTTTACTAATAAAATTTTCTCTAATAAACGGACACTCTTAAACGGACACGGACACCATTTTTCGACAATTTTTAGACTGTGAATCTCTCTTGTACGGACACTTCAAAATGCAGGCCCAGCTAATGGCGTCAAAACAATCCATAAATCCAACATTTAATGATAATGTTGTTAATTTATCGAATTCTTTTGCAATACGGGCGGTATTAAGTCAACTCAAATCAGCGTTATGACCGCAGGAAATTCGACACTTTCATTACCCTATGCACGATATTACAAAACAGTCCATGTCGCCCAATTTTAGAGGCCTGCAATAATTCAAAACTACTTTTCCTTTTGCTTGGGCAGCCCATTCTGATAAAAATAAAAATTGGAAAAATGTTTCCTGCTTGCTTTTATGGAAGGCCAGAACAAGAAAATAAGGCCCAGGGGCCGTCCCGCGACCGCGGAGCCTGCGGGCATCAAGTTACGTCACTGTAATCAATTTGAACCAGACGACGATTTACCCTTATCAGTAATGGTTGAACTGTATAGGAATATTCCAGAAATCGAAGACGTCGACCCTGACGAATTTATAAACACTGACAATAAAAAAAAAATCCTGGATGATGTAACCGAAGGTGAATCAGCTACCGTTGATATGCAGTTGGCAGAATTAGAAAACGATGGCGACTTAGAAATTTGTGAGAATGTAATCAATACCTACACGGAAGCATTAACAGTGAATAATTTTAAATGCTTTGCTAAAGTAACGACTTTAAAGTATTCAAACTGTCAAAATATTTAGAGATACATGCGGAAAGTATAATAAGCAGTCAGGAAAAACCATTACGTCAAACGAGTATTTTAGATTTTGTAGCAACTACTACATAACTTTTTTTCAATTATTTTATTATTCTTTTTAATTGTTAGCGCGTATACCTTTGCATAATACGACTTTTTTAGACATAAAAAATGGCTTTTTTTCCTTAAGCGGACGCTTCTAATAACCGGACAAAAACTTTGGCACCGTGCGTGTCCGCTTATGGGAGATTTCACTGTATTAACAGATGTTAACTAAGTATACCTCACCCTACAATGTAATTTAATCCAGTAATTGGATGTATGTACCTATGTATGTAAATAAATAAATAAATAAATAAATTCAGCATTTGAGAAGCGTATGTACCGGGTGGCCAATTAAGAAGGGCACTCGGCCCTATCTCGAAAAGTAATTGTCGTAAAGACTTGGGGTAAAAAAATTTATGAATAAAGCGGCAAAGAGAAAATGCTGGAAATTATTTTTAAGTTTCTAGAATGGCCGCCAGGAGGCGTAATCGCATTCTTGAATTTTAAATCCCGTTTTTTGAGAAATATTCTTATATTACAGTTAGCTAAAATGGACACCGTTTTAAAGCTGAGATAAATTCGATTCTTTTTTGTTAAATGCTTTTTGCTCTATCTCTTAAGGGAAAGTGGTGGGGGGTGTCCGAACATTTTCGGAAAGAAATGTCAATAACTTCAAAATGGCTGAACGGATTTTGTCAAACTTGGAGTCGTTGAAAAGGGCATTTCTTAGGCTATCAATGCTGCCTTGAGCGGATTGATTTAGATTGCTTGTGTCGCCGCTAGAGGGCGTTTTGCGACAACACTACAAATGAAATGGATTTTCTCAAAAAAATTAAATGCAACGATATCACTTTTATTGGAACAAAAGATAGCCAAATAAGGGCCTAACACGCTAGTGAAAACCGCATTTCGATATTTGTTTCCCTAACCTAAAATATCAGTAAAGGAAATTACAAATCGAAATAATGTCGCATCTTTGGGAATATTATCAGTATACCTGCCATTATTAAATCCTAATTATCCTTCTTTTAGCAAAATATATATAAATTTACTGTTAAAATACCAACATTATATTTAAAATGTCAATAATAATTAATCCTTTATCTAATAGAGTTGTCCGTCCGGGACGCTGTTTTGTCTGTCCGGGACGCTGTTTCAGCAGCCAAACCGTAAGAGATAGATAAAAAAGTTATGAAAGTTATATGTTTGGAATGGTCATGTCAGGTCAGGAACCGAATTTCAGTCACGTGACACTTCCGGTTTTCGAGAAATCACGTGATTTCTCGAAAACCGGAAGTGTCACGTGACTGAAATTCGGTTCCTGACCTGACATGACCATTCCAAACATAACTTTCATAAATTTTTCTCTATCTCTTACGGTTTGGCTGCTGAAACAGCGTCCCGGACAGACAAAACAGCGTCCCGGACAGACAACTCTATTAGATAAAGGATTAATTATTATTGACATTTTAAATATAATGTTGGTATTTTAACAGTAAATTTATATATATTTTGCTAAAAGAAGGATAATTAGGATTTAATAATGGCAGGTATACTGATAATATTCCCAAAGATGCGACATTATTTCGATTTTTAATTTCCTTTACTGATATTTTAGGTTAGGAAACAAATATCGAAATGCGGTTTTCACTAGCGTGTTAGGCCCTTATTTAGCTATCTTTTGTTCCAATAAAAGTGATATCGTTGCATTTAATTTTTTTGAGAAAATCCATTTCATTTGTAGTGTTGTCGCAAAACGCCCTCTAGCGACGACACAAGCAATCTAAATCAATCCGCTGAAGGCAGCATTGATAGCCTAAGAAAAGCCCTTTTCAACGACTCCAAGTTTGACAAAATCCGTTCAGCCATTTTGAAGTTATTGACATTTCTTTCCGAAAATGTTCGGACACCCCCCACCACTTTCCCTTAAGAGATAGAGCAAAAAGCATTTAACAAAAAAGAATCGAATTTATCTCAGCTTTAAAACGGTGTCCATTTTAGCTATCTGTAATATAAGAATATTTCTCAAAAAATCGGGATTTAAAATTCAAGAATGCGATTACGCCTCCTGGCGGCCATTCTAGAAACTTAAAAATAATTTCCAGCATTTTCTCTTGGCCGCTTTAGTCATAAATTTTTTTACCCCAAGTCTTTACGACAATTACTTTTCGAGATAGGGCCGAGTGCCCTTCTTAATTGGCCACCCGGTACAGTAATAGTCTTGAGCTTTGTAGTACTTCAATTTTCAATATTTAATGACGTACTCAGTTGAAAGAAATGTAAGTCGTTGATTAGGTACTTCCAGTAGTTACTTCGTAATATCAAAGAAAGCTGTCAAATTGTAACAATAATGTTTAGATTTGCGTTTTCTTTCCATGGCTTATCGTTTATGAGTTTTTTTTTTAATTCTCTTGATACAATCCATCGCAATTATATCAACAATTTAAAAGGAATGAGCACAATAAAAAAAATCGTGATGCACAAGGGATGCATTTAAGAGTATATTTATTTAACGCATATATAAAATAATATAAAAAGCGTTATATGAACATTGTTGTTTATAGAATTCTTGATGTTTTAAATTTTTCGCTTTTATTATACCACTAGTTGTAAAAAACTCAACCTTGGGTTGGTGACTGGGTTTTGCACTTGCTGCTGTGTGTCAAATGTTAGGGTTGCTGGATTTATGGCTACGGACATGTTGCATGGTTAATAAACTTGCACAACAAATGTTAAGTTACAGCCGAGTCTTTTATTTCTAAAACCTTAACAGGTTATGGACTCAGATTGCGCTTAGTTCGGAAATTCCAGTTTCGTTTATAGTTGGCGGTTTGATTTGGTGTAGACGAGGACTTTGTATTTGTGCAGTTGTGGGACTGCCAAGTTTATTATGGATATGGAAAAAGTGCCTGTAGAGAAGCTCCGTGACCAAAGTAATTGGCCACAGTGGCAATTTGTAATTCGTACATTGCTGGACTGTAATAGTGCGCTAGAAGTGTGTGGAAACCGGCGGTGCTGCTGCCACACAACTGGAGAAATGGCAGAAAGCAAATAGGTTTGCTAGAAAATTGTTCGTAATAACGGCTGGTGGCAATAGAGGAAACACTTAAAATTATACCTACGATTCAAAAATAATGGGATTTTAGCTAAAAATGAAAGATGAGATCACTTTTTGAAAAAAACTATATAGGACAAAATGGACGTATTTAGAAAAGGCATACGGTTACTCATTGGCCATTGTACCGACAAATGCGAAGTCTGAAAGTGCATTTTCTGCTGGCGGTCAAATCTGTAAAAGAAATTGGTTCTCCTTTAATGACAAACCCATCGATTGTTTGTGTTTTTTTGATAGCACATTTTAATAAAGAAAATTACTATTTTACGAACGAATTTAATTTATCTATTAATTGGTTTATTAGTTACACATACAAACATAATGTTATATTTATATAATTTATTATTTGTTATATTTTTAATCCACTTTATTTATTTATCTACTTATAAAGAAAAAAAAAGTTATTTAATACAATTAATTTTGTAGTCAACGTTAATTTTACAAATAAATTTTTATTCGTTTTTTGTATATTATTATAGTTATTAAGGTACCAAGGGCATTATGAGTAAAATAAGAGCCCAAGATTGTTAGTGTACTAACCGAGGGCCTTTGGCCCGAGGTGTGTACAACAATCGCGATCTCTTAGCTCATAATGCCTATGGTGCCTTCAAGGTTTTATGTCCTACCAATTTTCTTACCAAATTCATATTCATATTCAATTCATATAATTACTATGATATAGTATTTAAGATTGATCTAGTTAGCTGATCTAAGTTAGATTTGTGACATTAGCTGAGCTGTCATTAATTTTCATTGTGACAGTGGTGCATAATTTTTGAAATAAAAGTTGTATCCATGGAAACAAATACTGTTAATTTTTCATAATAACCCTAGTGTTCTTATGAAGAAAATAATTGCTCTGGAGCGTTATTTTGTATCTAAGATGCCTTAAAATAGAGTCATTAATTTCAATTAATGTACTGGTAGGACATAAAGTAAATTTTCTAATAGTAATACAGGTGTTAATACCGGTATCTCGGTATTAAAAATTGAGTATATCAAATACTGGTATTAAAATTTTGACCAGGTATTGTAAGCACTACCTGGAGTCATGAATGATGTACTATACATTCCGGGTTTGATGTGCAACCTGTTCTCAGTTAAAGCAGTTGCGAAAAAGGGAATAAACTGTTTAATAAAGAACCGAGAGCGCGAATGTGTATGTGAAAAGGATCGTAAAGTGTTTGTGACGGGATAAGAATTCGGAAATGTATACAGGTTGTCCGAAATTCATTTTGAACATAGGAAATTAATGAGTGCGACAAGGAAAACATAAACAAAATGAGTAGCAGGACAAAGACAGAACGTAATCATGGCTAGCTAAATTTTTAGACTAAAATTAAGTCAATGAAACAAACAAACACAAATATTTTAGCTGTTGTTAAAAGTATAAAGGGGGGTTTAAATATACTATTGTTTACTATTCACATAATTATTTTAATTATTTAAACCTCACTTTATACTCTTAATGATAGATAAAATATTTGACAGGAGTGTTTGTTTGTTTCATTGACTTAATTTTAGTTTAAAAATTTAGCTAGCCATGATCACGTTCCATCTTTGTCCTGAGACTCATTTTGTTTATGACTTCTTTGTCGCACTCATTAATTTCCTATGTTCAAAACTAATTTCGGATAATCTGTATAAAATAAACTTAAGGGTGATTGTACCAGAAATCGCGTGATTAGCTAATAAAAGTGATCAGCTACGGCTATGGCATAAGACACTAGCACATCAGAATAAGAGACATGTGAAAAGTGTTCTTAAAGACATGCAAATAAGTGTCAAAGTGGACAAGTTTTGTGAAGGCTGTGCATATAGAAAAATGCATTGTCAAAGGGTTGACTATTATCCGGGTCTACGCATGTATAAGCCGTTCACAACCTTTTTAGGGACAGAGTTGGCTATGATTTTTTCTTTTCATGTTGGACTAACTGATTCGATGATGTAGCAGATGCAATTTTTTTTCTGTCAGTGTCTGTTCGACATTTTCTTGCCACCACATTGCCAGATTTATTATTTTAATATTTGTGAGAAAATAAATGATTTATCAAATGTGTAACAATAATTTTAATTTCCGAGGAAAAGTCAAAATGCCCAAAATAATTTTGTTACAACAAAAAATTTCCATTAAACGATGCTACTTCCAATTTAAAAAGAACGCGAGTTGATGTGGAGGCTAGGAATATCCAGCAACAATGTACCTATTCAGAAAATATAACCTTCAACTGAAAACAACCTAACCTAACACAAAAAGTGTCAATTTCCATGAGGGAGTTTAGTTGCAACAGAGGTTCTGCCAACAAAATTACTAGATGGTCATAGCCTCACCTGACCCAAAAAGATCGTGAACGGCTTATACCCGCTGACATCCCTAGTTTGTATGATAGTAGTTACCTGCTATACAAAGCTAGTCAAGTAGTCGTAGTATTATTGATTGATGTTCTCAGATAATTATACCGAGTACCTTCTTCAAATTGTGTGCTCTGATAATACACTGCCTCCTACACTTACTAGCCATGCAGTTAGACTTGGCAACATTGCATCTCTGGTAGTTGGTAGTCCTAAATTACAATACTCCAATTTGAAATAATTTTGTTTTAAAGAGCACAGCTTTACTCTATCATATGTTATTCTGTAATTAACTAAAGATAGCTTCTGTAATTGTGACATCTATTTACATACTTAAGTAATACAAACATGTAACAGCATATTTATAAAAATAAAACAACTTAACGTATGTAGCCCATGGATAAATGAACATTTCTGTAAATATTTTAAAGTTTTTAACTTTTTATACACCACTGCTGATTGAGAGTACAACATATGTGCAAAAACTATTGTGCTACTGCTGTAAATAATCTTATTTGAACATAATAAACTTATCTACTTGGTGACATCTAAATTTGTGTGACGTAAATTGTTCCATAAATTTCGAACAACTGCTGATGTCATCATTTAAAAACACTTCCCTGTTTGTGCATGTCTTTCCAATGTTTGTCTTCTTCTACATTCAGGATTTGTCCTTTCTTGAGGCGCTTTCGACGACAAATATGTATGTTGGTAAATTTGGAAATACGCTTGGGACAGCATTGTCAGGTAATCGAGGGTAATACAGCAACAGTTTTGCAGTTCCCCACCCTCATTTCTAACGTTTTCAAATGTCTTTTCCATTAAAATGTATTTTACACACGACAGCACTTTTTGTTGGGGTCCAACGTTCTCATGCTGCTGCATGAAGTCATGCTTTCTTTCGGCTCTTGTCCATTGGAAAAGAAAATGTTTTTATAGTTTACATACGATTTTCTTTTAAGGTACTGTTGTGGTTGGTACAGAAGCGTCTTCGTGGCATTCTAAATATAAAATTAAAAGTTTCAAGAATGCCCTAAAAATGAGTTTAGATTGTTACTTACCTCAGTGAAATACTTAATAAAAACCCATAAATTCTGCGAGCAATTTTACTTTCACTTATCACGAACAGTACAGTAATATAATAGTTATTTACTATACAAGTGGGATAAGAACATCATTAATATACGTGTGTATAAGTTAAAAACGAGTGCGTAGCACGAGTTTTGTAAGCACAGAAGTATATTAATGACTAGCATTCTGCACCCTAATTGGGCGCGAAATAATAATTTGTACAAGACTGATCCATTTTGTCGAGTTAATTTTGAGGTTAGAAAATCCACATTAAAAAAGTCACTTATAAAAATTTGAAAACCCTACTACTGGCTTACTTGCGTCGCCCTGAGTCGATTGACATCAAAATCAGCCAACTTGGCCCACGGGTTTGTTCTCAAAGTGGCGTCAAGCGAAGCAAATTATTATGTCGGATGCATTATCACACATGTAGTGTATAAAATTTTATCTACAACTGCCTAAAATTGAGAAAAGTGCATACAGAGAAATGTCATGTCATTCATTTGACACTATTTCAGTTAGATAATGAAGCCATTACACCACTCAGTTAGGTAATGAAGCCATTAAGTAACTGAGTGGTGTAATGAGCTTCATCACTTAACGGAAATCGTGTCAAATGAGTAACTTATCCTACTGGAGTAGATAAATAAATGTATTTCTTTAAACTTAGAGCAGTTCAACGTGTTAATATTTAATCACACGCCACACTTGAACAGACATTTTTATAAACAGGACAAAAATTGGTCTACGAGCAGCGTTGCCAAATCTCCAACAGCATGGTTTGTAAGTGTAGGAGGCAGTGATACATATGAATGCGAGGAGAATAATAATATATTATAGAACTAGACGATCGAAAATCAGTGATTATACAAGAATTTTCGATTGTCGAGTTGTATACAGGTAGACTATAACATTAATAAAGAAATTAAAGTAAAAAAGTAAACATGAAATTCATAAATTTAATAATTGTATTTTTATTTGTTGTTATTCATTTATGGAGTTGAATATTGTTTTAGTATATAGTCTGACCATCCAAATCTGGATTTTTATTTTTAAGGTTATATGTCAAATTTGTTTATTTCTATGCACTCTTTGTGTAAATATATATAATGCATCAAACAATCCTACGTTAATTACCAGGTCTGTATTAGTAAAAAGAATGCGAAAGTTACATGTTAACCTGTTTCTTGTAAAGCTTTGCAAACACAAAATTAAAACTAAATAGAAACTAGAAGTAATTGAACAAGAGAAAGGCATTTAAGTGGTACATATTTTTGCTTCTCCTGTAAAATTAAAAATCTGCATTTGGGCCGTTCTTCTAACCTGTTCAATTGTAACTAATAAGATTGCCCCTTATCTAAAAAACGAAACATAATGCAAAATGAGCAACTATTGTGGTATAATCAATGAATATCTACTAACAATAAAAAATTATTTATGAATAAACAAGAATAAATTCAATTAGTATCGTCAGTGGCATAGAAACTGCCACTGTCATCACTGCTATCTCCTAAGGATATTATTATTTTCGTAGGGTTTTTAATTAAGTAACTATTGTTTTCTTCATCAATCACATATGTTTTATACAGTTTTTCCATTAATCTTTCCCTATGAAAGTAACTTGTTGCCTGATTAGCTCAATAACTTTAGCACTAAGAGAAGGATTTGTGTTTTTTTTTTGTATGTTTCGTTTTAATTGGCTCCAAATAAGTTCAATTGGGTTGAATATACAAAAATAGGGCGGCCACCGTAGAACTCTATGTCCGTGTTTTGCAGCTATATCCTCAACTGCATAATTTTTTTGAAATGTTTTTGATTTTAGTATATCTAAAAGGGCTTTCTTTGTACTTTTTTCAGGGATAGTAAGATTGTACAGTTTAAAAAAGATATTATATCTTCGTTTTTCGTGGAACTCGTTGGGATTTTGGTTAGCTGGCGTGAGTGCTAACTTGCGTTATCCATAACAATAACGGAGTTCTTTTCCAAATTAGGAATTAGTTGCTCAGAAAACCATTTTTCGAATAATTCCGAGGGCATATCTTGGTGATAATCCGCCGAAATTTTTGAATTTGTTTGGCAGATAAAAGAAGCATATTATTAACCCATCCATTATCACCACCAGCATGAACAATTATAATCCTCTTGCCTCTGGCAACAGGAACATTCAAGAAGCATTTTTTTGATTCATCTGCCCATCCTCTATTGATGGTGTCGTGAGTGTCATACCATGTTTCGTCCAAATAGATTATATTTCTCTTTTCAGCTCTAAATGCTCTAATTTTTTCAATATATTGTACTTTGTGTATTTGAATGCGTTCACTTTCTAGTATCGCTTGTCTCCTGTCTAACTTTTTATATGTAAAACCATTACTAATTAAAAACCTTCTTAATGTTTCTTTACAAAAATGCAAATGTTCTAGCTCACTCATTATTTTACCTTTTAATAAGTCCAGTGTTACTACTTCATTTTTGCTGTACATTTCGTATATGATTCTTTTAATTACTTCCATATCATAATCTCCAAATTTAGGCGATATCTTCTTTCCAATTCTGGTATCAGACACATTAGCGCTTTGTGCAAGTATTATATTTTTTCGGACGGTTGAATATGGCTTTTTTGTTAACTGCGCTGTTTCCTTTAAAGCAAATTGAACACCATCTTCTGTTAACGTATTATACACGTTCACAATTATTTGTTTAGCAGTATGACTTAATCGCACAACGGGTCTCTTACTTAGATCTGGTTCCTCATTTTCTAAAACTTCTTCCATACGAAAGTCATTATCAGTTTCTAGAACGGATTGTGAAGGCTGCCACATTTTCAAATTAAATGTGAATTCTGAATAAAATTTAAATTACTATTGTTAATATTAATTATTATTAACCATGTTTCTCTAGTAACCATAACAAAAATTATAAGGGAAGCAAGTAAAAGGAGGGAAGTATGCCCCGAATTCTGCAGTTTAGCCCATTTTTTAACCAATACGGACCTGATAATTAACGTACGGTTACTTGATGCTTTATATACATTTCCACAAAGAATGCATAGAAATAAACAAATTTGACATATAACCTTAAAAATAAAAAACCAGATTTGGATGGTCAGACTATACCTGCACATTTTTTAGTTGAGGCTATTTTAATAACTGCAATTATATAAAGGTTGGTATCAGGGGCGTGCTGGCAGAACAAATGCAGGCCGGACCCAAACCAATTATTGCGTACGTGTGTCCCACCTAAGAGTTCGAGCTCTGTAACGCTTTTTATTGAAAATATATGAAAAAATTCTTGTAATTATAAAAGTTTCATATAAGCAACTTCTGCGTCACTTAAAATTATTTCTAATCACATAAGGTGTCCCATTTAATTCTGGGTGGCACCTAACTTTATTTTTTCAAATAGAGGATCTTGTTTATACCTATATTTTTTTGGTTACCTGAAGAAAATAAAGGCCATTTTCTTTATGATTCTAATCGATACCTTTTTAGCAAAAAATATATTTTGCGAAAATTCAGACAGAAACGAGAATTTCAGCTTAGACCGCGTAGTATTTGTATATGAACACCCATCATTTTCTGGATTAATGTGCCTTGCACCTTGTGAAGTCGAGCAAAAACCCGCCCGATGGTCATGCTCTTTGGTGGCTCGTGTTGCTTGAGTATCTTGAGAACGAGGATACTTAGGAAGATTTGGCCGTTTTGCTGTTTGCTGACACAAAAGCCTAAAAAAGAATAATCCCCACCTCTGGAAGACTTAGCATTTCTACCTTACGTTAAAGGCTCGAATAATAAGATAGGACGTGTTCTGCAACGATGCAACATCAAAACTGTGTTCACGAGCAAGGAAACTTTGGGTAACGGCTTCAGATCGGTAAAAGAGAAGATTCAAAGTTTAAAAACCGCTGGCGTATATCGCATTCCTTGTTCTTGCGGCTCGAGTTACATTGGAGAGACTGGTCGTTCAGTTGATCTAAGACTTCAAGAACATAAAGGCGATTGTAAACACAAACGCATCACAAAATCAGCCGTAGCTGAGCATACGTTTACAAATGGGCACACTTTAGAATTTGAGCACGCTAGAGTACTGGGCAGAATACCTCATTACTTCCCGCAATTGATACGTGAAGCCATAGAAATAGAAAAACATCGAAATAATATCAACAGGGTAGATGATTTCAAGCTTTGTAAAATGTGGACCCCTGTGATACACGATCTAAAGCATTACAACCACCGTGCGTCATACGGCCACGACCCACGGATTACGTTGCACTCGGACGACCAACCAGCGTTACACCACTCCGCGCGCATGGCACAGAGGACTATAAATAGCTCCACACCGACCTTCGGTTCTTAGTGCGACTTTCAGTCTGATAATGCAAGCTGCAAGGTCTTGCGAAACGTTAGTGAATATGGATGCACAAACAGCAAAACGGCCAAATCTGCCTTAAGTATCCCCGTTCTCAAGATACTCAAACAACACGAGCCACCAAAGAGCATGACCATCGAACGGGTTTTTGCTCGACTTCACAAGTTGCAAGGCACATTAAGCCAGAAAATGCTGGGTGTTCATATACAAATAATACGCGGTCTAAGCCGAAGTTCTATGTTAAGAAGAATAAAGTTAATGAGTTCAGACCGTAGGTTTTCTTTAGTTACACTGTTATCGAAATGAGATAATGTTTCAGCCAACTTACTGAAGGCGTTTGATGGAATAAAGGTATCTTTGAATTCTTTAAAATTAGAGGGCGACAGAATATAAAAGATCTAAGTAAAGTTCTCTGTTTTTCTGGAATCTGGAATCCATGCTTTCAATGACACGATCCAAAATAAAATTGTGGACTTCAACAGTGAATTTTGAAAAATCATTTCAATCGGATTATCACGAGAAAATTCACCAGGCATTGTTTTTACTCTCTTGGAGCGTTTTGCAGGAAAATTATGTTCCAATAGCACATCTGCACCTCTAGAATCAAATTCGTTTTCGGCCCAGTCAATAAAGTTATCTGCTTCTAGCTTAATGCTTGTCATATCCCTTTGAATGGATCTAAGTTGAGCTAGAGTGGCGGAAACCAATTGTTGACCTTTTAAGAGATCTAATCCGCTAGTTTGTAAATATTAAGACGCGGGTTGAGTAATACTGAATACTCTGTGATAAATCTGTGCAATCAAAATTGTTTCATATTTTAATAATTGTTCCTTTAAATTTCTGGATTTCGCTCTAACATCGGGAGTTATATCTTGAGTTTCTTCAATTTTGATTAGTGTTATTATTATTTCTACGTTCAACGCTGATGTTTGAACCTTATATTTTTCGAAAACCCAAATTAAAGCTTTGTTTTTTGACCACCATCTCGTTTCCCCAATTGCAATCTCTTGTTGGTTTGATTTGTTTACCGATCACGCCACATGTCCATTCTCTTATGGGATTCTTTAAAGAAAACTGCTAAACTGTTCAATAGAATGAAAAATTTAAGGTCGCAGGCCATCAGATCACTGGCGGGTGCAGGCCACCGGGCATTCGCCCGGTGTCCCGGCGGCCCAGCACGCCCCTGGTTGGTATAAACGGTTATACAAAAAGTTTGTGTATTCGATATCGTCATAGTTAACTGAAATAACTGTTGTAATACAAGGCAACTAAAGAAAATCGCATAACCTTACGAATGATACAGTCTTCTTAATTTCCATAATCTGTGCTGATTTTACCAACCCTGTATACAGAAATTTTTTTATATACATCATTTTTAGTAATGTCGAGCCCTAAAATGGATAATTTATTCAAAAATCTATATTTTAAAATTTTGTACGATTACAATATGTACTACTAAAATGAGGAGTAATAATCGTGTTATAATAACTGGTGTTAATATCGATTTGTTCTTTTTCAGATACCTATGCCAGTGTTTAAAAAACCGTCAACGAGGGTCTTCTCAAAAATTTCTCCCAGTGTGGCTAGAGTTAGGAAATCGATGATTTCCCACTTAATGCGTCCAAAAAAAAAATCATTAATATCCAGTACTCCTAGAAATCCACCATGTAAAACTACAGTATATCAAGATGCATCATTCCAGGTTTCTCCAATCAAAGCACGTGGCAACAGTATCTTAGCTGGAAATCTTGAAAGTATTCAACAGACTCAGAAAATCTTGAATGACTTGCACCCTAAATTAAGTTTCAGTTCAAATACTGAATTAGAATTGAGACTGTCAAAAAGTTATGATGCGCAACCAGTTAAAAAAGTGAAGCAAATTAATACATCAGTAAGAAATGTAGTCGAACATTTGAATCGTGAAATGTTAAAAAAGAAGAGAAAGTCTATAGGAAAACTAGTTCAAACGAATTCAAATGGTCTGCTTAAAGAAAATACTACATTGATGAATCAAATATCTCGACAATCTGGTTCTTTCTCTGGAGATAGTAGGACAGTATCGGATACCACAAAAAAGAAACCATCTGCAACACCTAAATCAGAAAAACCTAAACCACTGCCTTTAGCAAAAATGCTCTTAATGGAAAGAGAAACTCAAACTACCGATTCTTTGAATAAAGGACTACCAAAACAGTCCGTCGGAAGTGAAAATCAAAATGGTAATAAGAAATCTGTGACATTAAAAAATTCCTCCAAAAATGAAACCATAGAAGAATTTTTGGAACAGTTTGATGCTGATGTGGCTGTATATATGCCCAGTATAATTACTATCTCATCTGCATCGGAAGCCATGTCACCTGATAGAACTTCAAACAATTCGCAGGGACCACCTGAGCCTACAAACCAGAATTCATATAATAATAGTACCATTTTTGATACAGAACCGAAAATAAGAAATGTAACTTTGACACAGAACAACAATTTGGAACTATCTTCAAAGAAAGAAAAACGTAATGTGAAAAATTCTTCTCAGTTAAATGTATCTCATAATACAAGAAGCTTTAAAATGAATTCTATGAGTAAGGCAAATGAAGAGCCAGCTACAAAAGCCGAGAAAAGAACAAGAACTAAGAATAATTCCAATTGTAATCAAGAACAGCTTGAAAATGTAAATTCTGCATCTGAAAACATGGCACCTGTTATATCTTCAAGTACTTCAAAGCAGCCACCTGAACGTCAGAATCTGAACAATTCTTCCCAATTAAATGTATCTCATAACACAAGAAGTTTTAAAATCAATTCTGTGGCTAAAGCAAATGATGACGCAGCTGCAAAAGAGGAGAAACGAACACCAAATAAGGCGAATTCAAATCGCAACTTGGAACAACTTGAAAATGCTAATTCTCTGAATAATGTAAGTCCAAATAATAGAAGTACAAGAAGCAGGAGTCGATCTCGGAGTATAAATAAAAGCCTGAACAAAACAGTTTCCGAATTAAATGTATCTCATAACACAAGAAGTTTCAAAATTAATTCTATGATTAAAGCAAATGATGACATAGCTGCAAAAGAAGAGAAAATTGTAGGAACGAAGACTAATGCAACTCGCAACCTGAAACCACTTGAAAATGCAAATTCTCGGAATAGTATTAGTCCAAATAAAAGAAATACAAGAAGCAGGAGCCAGAGTATAGTAAAAAGCCTGAACGAAACAGCAAGTACATCCACCCAAAGATCTAAAAATGAAGAAAAATCCACCCAAAGATCTAAAAATGAAGAAAAATCAACCCAAAGATCTAAAAATGAAGAAAAATCCACCCAAAGATCTAAAAATGAAGAAAAATCCACTCAAAGATCTAAAAATAACGAAAAACCATCAAATTCTACAGCTGCAGGGAAGAAACCTACTTCAAGACAAAGCAATATGGAAAACAAAGAAAAGTCAACTAATACTTCAGAAATGAGTAAAACTAAGAGAAAAACTTCAAGAAAAACTGTAGATCCAAAGAATAAGACCAGTGAATTAGATGATTCATCTATAGCTATTAAGAAATCCAGGCAGAGAAAAACAACATGTAAAACTTCAAAAGGCAAGAGCCAATCAAATCGAAATTCTGCTGCTACTAAGGAAGACAAAAAATATAAAGATTCGAAACGTGCATCAACAGCAGTTGCAAGGAAATCTAAAGCTTCAACTAGCAGAATAACCAATTTCCAGCCTTATTTCTATAATAGACTTTCAGGTAAGCAGAGAATTTATTTTATGATGAAATTATTTAATGAGAATAGTACATTGTGTACCTAGGACGAAAAGCGTAACATTCCCAGACAACTGTGAATATTGTTGGGCGAGGCGTACGCCTCGCCCAACAACACAGGAGTCTGGGAATGTTGCTGTTTGTCCAAGATACACATACTATTTTTCCGCCAATCGATACTAGTAATTAAAAAAATTAGGAAATAGTATAGTTTGACCATCCAGATCTTTTTTTATTTTTAAGGTGATAATGTCAAATTAGTTTATTTCTAATCACTCTTCGTGGAAATGTATATAAAGCATCGCACAACCCTACGATAATTATCAGGTTAATCTGGTTAATAAATGCAATAAGTGACGTTGAAAGAACATCGACATTATTAACCATTGCAATACCCTTCTGCTAAAGCGTTCTTGTAATGTGTGTATTTCTGTTTCCTGTTTGTGTTTTGCGTTTATGTTTTTCGTTTTCAATTTAATTGAGAACTGAATATTTTGGTGTTTAATATGAAAATGTGATTAAAATGTAACTTTTGCATTTTTTAACTAATACGTACCTGATAAGTGATAATTAATGTAGTGTTGTGTGATGCTTTATATACATTTCCACGAAGAGTGCATAGAAATAAACAAATTTCACATTCTAACCTTAAAAATATAAAACGAGATGAGGATGGTCAAACTATACCTGCCTAAGCTGGGAATATTATTCCTGTACAGTTTTATTGTAAATTACCTAGCAACGAACGGCTAATATAATGGAATGTTCGACTTTGCTCAACAAAATTTTGTCAATAATGTGTCAGTTCTAGTACGGTTCGCGGAACGCAATATTTTGTGCTAATGAAAGTCAAAAGTTATCATTTTTCTGAACAGTATTTTAAGACTGAAAATATTTTTCATTTATGTTAACTATAACTATGGTAAAACATTGTGCAAATTTAAAGGATACTAAAATTTAAATATATCAGGAGCAGTATAATTGAAACCAACGAGGAAATAAAAGGTTTCTAAAAAATATAACAATTTTCGAATACAGTGTTCGATCAGTGAACATCTTTCTGGAGCAAACACTTTTATACCTCAGATAATTTCTAAAGTTGTAATCACTTTAATAAACACAATATATTATTGTGTTTATGTAACGGATACTGTGAATAATGGACACTAATCTTTTAACATTTCTTTGGACACAGCAAGTAGCTGCAGAATTGTTGGATTTAGTTGAATAGGTTTTTTGGTGTATAAGTCACTGACATATGCAAGTATTTGGTATTAGTATATTTTACAAGAGATGAAAGTGAGTTTTTTTTTGTGAGATGAGAGTTTGCTCACAAGCATAGAGAGTTAGCAACCCCAGCAAACCAAAAAAACCGCACTTTAATCTGGAGTAGTAAATGCAATTTTTTCTACTGATATGTGAAAATAGCAATTTTTTTTCTATGATATTGTAATTTATAAAATATTATATTAGATCATTTGTTTTTGCCATAAACATGGAAAATACAACTATTATAATAATTATTATTGACAGGATTGTTATTTAGAGTGCTGACCTTTGTGGTGCTTGTTGAGAGTAAGTTTTTAGTTCCAGAAGTTGTTGCTACAGGCAGATTTGATGGTCTGTTGTCAAAGTCAAATGTTTGGTCATCCAAGCCAATTGTAGTTTCAAGTATATTTGCAGCTTCCGACGTATTTTTAGTAGATTGGAATATTTTCTGTCCTCGTTTTATTTTATTATTTATTGTGTCTTCAATATATTGTTCTGCCACTGTGCTGGACTTCCAACCTCCATGTTGTTTTACTTCTGTCAGATTGGCTCTAGTGTCTGCAAGAACAGTGGCAGAAGACCTTCGTAGTGAATGCCCTGTATACAATTGAGGATCCCGCAAATTAAGAAATGTGGCAATTTGCTTGGAACATTTCCAAATTTATTGATTCCTATTTACTTGCCTTGTGCATCTGCCATTTTGATAATTGAGAAAGCATCTGAGTGTTGTATTGTTTACTCCTGATGGGCGTAGATTAGTATACATACTTCTTACAAATATTGTAGTATTTAAGTACAAACAATTATGAAGGAACGTGGGGTGTGGGTTTCTGTGTTAGGGATAGTCACAAGTAAGATTTTTTCCAAATCCTGAACATTATTAACTTCTAAATCTCGTAATTCATGGGAATGACAATGCCAAAAATTAGTTCTACCTATAACGAATAAAATGTATTTCCACATAGGGAACATTAAATATAATACCTAATTACCTTCATAAACAAGAATTTATCGTCAGTTGCATCACGGATAAATGCTTGAATTTGTTGTAATGTTAACACGTTAGCTTTTTTGCTTCTGAACTCTTGTCGAGTTTTGCTTTAAATATTCTTTGAGCTTAGCTTGATGTTAATGGTATTGTATAGCATGGAATACGTACTCCAAACGGTAGATGGCTTTACATCGTAATATTTTTCCAATATAAGCCAGAAGTACGTTTTTCGAAACTGAGTTTATCTGGTTGCCATTTCTCCAATCCATGAACTTTTTATATACAAATTCATATCTTGCTCTGGATTGTTCGGGTAAGATATTATTAGAAGCAGACTTTGCCGCTTCAGTAATCTCCGGCGGTGTGCCTGGTATACTTATGTCGGTTTCAGAATCCATATTATTCGATTTGCAACGACTTTAAATTCAATTCGAAGCGAACTGTCAATACAAATTTAATTGTAAGTTTAGTTGTTCAGGGTGGAGATTATAGTGGACTGTATGATTTTAATTTGGACAATTTACAGAATACGTCTTAGGGGTGCAGGAATTAAAAAGGGTTGTGAACCAACGGTCTCGTGCAGTCTCACACGAGATGAATATAATAAGACTTAATTTCCGTTGGGCAGAGGTGTGGCGAATACAGACAGATGTTAAAACTGTACTGTTTATTGACTAGAATATTTTTTATTTATATACATTAACTATGACGTAAATTACGAGGTTCATGTTATTTTGCCCCAGTTCCAGCTCGCATATGCACTTGCGTATTCAATTTCATAACAAATAGATAGCAAGTTTGCAGAATTGCAGTTTGTCGACCGGTCATTAGACAAGTGCTCATAATAAACGCTGATGCTTTGTAATTTCCGCATGCAACAGTTTGCTTATGAAATGTATGCATATTTAATTTTAAAAGTTAAAATTATGTTTCGGTTCCTAAACATTAGTTGTTTCCATAGTAACGTATTGTTGCGTTTTTACTTTTCATGTAAAATGGGTCATTATGTAATCATTCTATTTTAGTTTTTAAACAGTTTCAGGCTCACTTTAGGTTTGTACATAAAATATTCTATTGAAATTTAATTAATTGATGAGACATTTCACGTAAATTTAGCTGGTTTAGTGTTTTAATCACGAAAATAAAATATTTTAAATTCTCATTTTCATCTCTAGAGGTGAAAATATTTTCATCTCTAGAACGAAAAAATGTCACTTTAATATAGAGCAAGCCGTGGAAAACTAGCAATTTTCACATATATCAGTAGAAAATAGCTATTTATGCAACGAGTGCTAAAAGTAGACGTTTATGCACGCGTTGCATACAATATTTTATCTACAACCTTAATTTTACTGTTATTAATCCATAAATATCGATAACAAAGGTTTGCATCTACGATACATCTAATTTATTTCATAATAAACAGTAGGCCACGCCGCGCGGGCGAATGTTTGCGAATGACAATAGTCTAGGTCAGTTGCGAAATGTCATTATTGATACTCCACATCTGACTGTATTCATTACATAATGCTTTAATTAACACTTTACCTGTATCGCAAGAAGCAACTAGAATAACTTTACAACTTCACTCCCAGTTCGAAATTGTAATTTTATAACCTCACTTCACTTTTAGCACATGGGCTAAAAGTAAACAGCTGATTTCTTTAACCACGGTAAACTATAAAACGTCACTTTTAGTGAAACAAGCTAGCGTTGTTAAAAGGCCTACTTTTAGTAGTGGTCGTAGATAAACATTGTTAAATACACTGCTATTTCTTTTAATTATAACTTCATTTAATCATCTTTATCATGATATTGAATAATGTTGTCAATAGGAAATGTTGTCGGACTATTAAAAAATTTCCCGTTTACTTTCCATGCACTTTTACTAGGGTTGTAGTTTTTTATAAAATAATTCCTTTTATTCTAGTCTGTACGTTTTCCAGATATTGCAAATTTTGTTCATCGATTTTTATCGTCTTAAGCTAATGAAACTGTGTAATATCTTTATAACTTTCCCCAAATACCACACAAAAATTTTGATTTGCAAAAATAAAGGTGATTTCGAAAAAAATCGCAAATTGTCTTGAAAACTGCTCATTTTTGGTATTGAACTTAATAAAAGTGGGGATTGAAGTCGTGACGCTTCGATCAGTAGCCAGAATGCTTAACCATTAAGCTACGAACCCGACAGGAGAGTTTACAAAGCAGTTGACTGCTGTTCCAGCGTACATAAATCAAACAAGTAGAGACACTCACTGTCGGTTCCTTTGATGTCAAAATTCTGATTTGGATGACCTTGAACGGCTCCTGGGGGGTACTTTCCGATAGTACTAACAGATGGCACCACTACTTTGTCACATATGATTGGTAGCAGAGCTAGTAAATGGGCGCGTTCAGATGACCGCAGCAGCTGAGTTGCTGACTTAGCGGTGTTTATTGAACAGTTCCGCTGTTTATGCACTGACTTCCAGCAATGCTCATTATTCCCAGTGGAAATTATTTGTGCTGACTTGCCCAGCGGTTCGGACGGTAGTGGTGGTGGCAACGTATTTTGGATATTTATAACCTAAAATCTATCACGTTCAATATTTTTGGAATTCTTGATTTTCGTGTCAGTAGTGCTATCTAAAAGTGAGGTTAAGCAGGACCTTCCACAAAAGTAGATTTTACTCAGTTTTATGTGGTTTTACGATACATCACAGCGGTTTGTTCAGAAAATCGGTAACCGCTTACTTTCAGTGTAGTCAGCGTTTATTACTGCTGTTTTACAGCAGCTGTGTTGTCTGAACGCGCCCATTAGCACTGATTGGTAGAATTTTGTGCTGCCATCTGATAGTCAAGCTTAAAAATACCCCCCGAGTTATGTCCCAGGCACCCTAGACAGGTTTCAACATTTGGAATGAGTGTCTACTTGTTTGATGTATGTACCCTGGCTGTTCCATTTGAAAAAATGAGTTATGGCTCATTACAATCCTTAAATATCAAACAATTCTAAAATTCACCCAGTCTACTATAATTGAATTTTCCTCGCGTCAGCACAAATTAGAGACTTTGGCTAATAGGGAACAGCTTTTTTTTTAATAGAGCTGCTATGAGTGTTAAGAACTTTTAACGCACTCGTCCTAATCGAACCTAAGCGCAATGGACATTCGTGATACCACACCAAAAATATTCGACATAACTTTGACTACTCATGGTATTATGAGTGACTATTCAATTCACCTGTCATCTGTCAAAAAGTGACCAATGAAAATCCACACTTTGACATTTCTTGACCAATCAAAAAATATCAGCAGATATATCTTCCTAGAAGGTATTCAAGTGACAATGTAACTGGTGTCATTGTCAACCAATGGCATTCTTCAATTTAAAAGTAAACTACCAATCGAACGATTATTTCAGTGACAATAATTCGAGGCGCTTTATTTCAAAACACGTTTAAACAACCTGCTGAAATACAACATCTTCATTAAATCTTTTTCTAACCGATTGAAAGATCACATTCAAGAGTACAACATATTTTTGCCCATTCAGGCATCCATCTACGAGCCCAAATTCTTATGTATTCGTACTGCGCATAATGTTATACCTACTGAAGTGGTCGTTATCCAAACATATTAAAATTCCCTTTGATTGTCAAAAAAATTATAGTCTACTTGTAATACGTTGTACTTATGCCAAGAAAGCGTATACTGTTTGTTATACTGAACTTCTTAACACTATGGTGAAATGAATTCAAGCTGCAAGCTGTTATTATTGCTAAAGCGGACGTAACACAGTTTTAAACTACAATTTCGAGACTGGTTTATAAAATTACAGTACGAATTTATATCTGTTATATAAATATTTACGTTATTAAAACATACTACTAGTTTCTGATACTATAATGATCCTGT
Source organism: Agriotes lineatus (assembly GCA_940337035.1). NCBI lineage: Eukaryota > Metazoa > Arthropoda > Insecta > Coleoptera > Elateridae > Agriotes > Agriotes lineatus. The sequence continues at coordinate 170,098,322 of OW679194.1, forward strand.
ATGTAATGGTTTATGTTTTACACCGATATATGGCATTGTTGGTCGATTGAAATATCTCGGTGAAGTCGGTGTCAGTAAAGACTAGTGTCTCCCAAACATCTTGATCGTTATTTATGAACGTATTGTTGAACTCTGTTCTCAGCTGCCGAGTTCCGCAAACCTGCCTCTTTTAAACTTTCTTGCAGTGTGGATTTCACCAAGGAAGTTGGTTTTCACCAAGGAAGTTGGTTCCTTGTTCGGATTCATGGGCGTGGTAAAGAGATGTCTCTCACATAAGTACGAGTAACTAAAACTTCGTCTTGATCCTCGGTTGTCTGCTGTATACGATCTGCACTATGAGCATGGGCCAAGAAATGCGTTTCCTCCCATTTCCACTTGAGGTTCAGTATAGTCGATTTTCTTAAACCTAGATAATCTGCCACCACTCGTTGCAAAGACCATCCCTCCTGCAGCTTGGTAATGCTCTTTATGCAAATTTCATATGTAATTCGTTCATTCGTAATCATAACTTTTTACCCTTTTGAGTATCGAGGTGCGAAATTGTACAAGCCACTGGTTAAAGTCATATTTAAATGGGAAAAAAACTGCCATACCAATTATTTATCCTGCAACGATTCATTTTTGGTAGTAAAGGCGTAACAGTGTCTCCAGAATGTTGTGGCGCTTAATAACACCTAAACTTTTAGTATTATGAATTTGGTAGTTCATTTTGAAGAGCATCATGTATTGTTAAATTTATGTATCAGTAGAAAATGCCGTACTGCATTATCATTGTGAAAATCTAAATTGAAATAAATTCTTCGGTTAGGTAGAATATATTCCAAATTCAGATTATTATATTCAATGACAATTGGCAAACATTAAATAGTATATTATATCATGAGGGACTAAAGTGCATCATTAAATCCCGCGAGTGAATATTACTCAAGGGATTTAGGCACTTTAGTCCCGTGTGATATATGCTATTTTTTGCACTTTTGGGAAAATTATAATCAAGCATTTGAAAAATTTGGAAACTGACAATTACAATTTCACAATTTTACAGCAGGCCCTGGATAGCCCGAATCAGTTGGCAGTACTGAAGTGTATTGTCAATCTGTCAAATTCGAGATTTGCAGGTTAAGTTTTGCGTCAGTGTGTGTCAAATGACAAACAAAACCTAACCTACTAACCTCGTGTGTACATACATTTACCATAGTTACGGTAACATTTTTACTTTAGCCCCTAGGGCTAAAGTAATTACTTCTGTCTCTAGGGATTAAATGAACTACTTTAGTCCCTGAAATTAGTAACTAAAGTGCTAACTTTAGGGCCGGTTGCAGAAAGCTATGTTAAGTCTGGTGTTAGCTAACATCGCGTCAAAGTGAACAAGAACGAATCAAATTTCAAATGCTTATGGTAACTAATACATTAGTAAACAAAATTTGATGCGATTTTGTTCACTTTGACGCGACGTTAGCTAACACCAGACTTAACATTGCTTTCTGCAACCGGCCCTTAGTCCTGCAAGTGCAAAAATATATATTTTACTCTTTAAAATTGTATGTAGGATAACATGACTAAAGCTTTTTTTTTTTATAGGATTTGTTAAAATAGAACATAATCATCCAACCCTGAATTTCATTAATCAAACTGCTGAAGGTAAGCACATACAATTCATTCCCTTTTAGAAAGTACCTGGTGACTATGTATGATTGTGATTTTTTTTCTTGGGTTGGCACCGTTTATGTTGGTGGCACTGTAAGTCTATGTCAAATTCAATTTTTGCAGGTTCGGTTTTGGGTCATTCTGTCATATATTTAATAACTACTATATTGCTAGCGGCTATGAGTGGGGAGGTCACGAAGTAAGTGAGACAGACAACCAACTCTTCTTTGTATATGGTGAGCTGTGTGCATGCGCACGAAACGCATGATACTCGGAGTGAGACTATGTCGGCGCCGTAATGTTTTCGGCCGTTCCCAGGCCCTACTAGCAATATAGTAAGTAATACATATATGCAGTCTGTCAAAACTGACGCAAAACCGAACCTGCTAACCTCGAATTTGACATAGACTTACAGTGCCACCAACATAAACAGTGCCAACCTAAGAAAAAAAATCACAATCATTTATAGTCTCCCGGTATAAACTTTGCTACATTCTAAGGTGTTCAGTTAAGTATTTGTCAATAGCGTAGTATTAAACAGGTATGAATATGTGCAATAGCAAATCATTTTTTAGGTGAGCGCCGATCCGAACGGCAACGTAAGGCACCGGCACGATATATCCAAGCGACAGTCGTTGCTCCAATTCGCAGAAGTGAGTATCTACTTTTATATAATAGTAGAATATTGTCAACGGCCCAATTAGCAAATTTAGAATATGTAGTTGGATAGAAATATGAAGTGGATACATTTGCTTATTGACATTTTGTACTATATAAAAAATTTAAGGTGAGGGGAAATGACTATGTGTTATTTGAATATGTTTCTATTTTTAATGGGTGTTTCAATTTTGAAATTATCTCAAAATGTTTTCTCAATAATCTTAAAAAATGAACAATGCACTCTACTGTTTATAATATTTTTTACTTCTTTATTTTGAAAAAAAAAATACAAACTATACATACAGGGTGGGTGTTTACTGTGTGGACGGAGGATTGCTCCTTAACTATTAGAGACATCAAAACCAATTTTTATATGGTAATACACGATCATTGGACCTACATTCCAAATATATTTAGGTACATACAGGGTGATTGACAAAAATATGCCAACCTAAACCTGTGTTTTTTTAAATAGAAAACCTGGTATATTTTTGAATTTTTGGATTCCCTGTCACATTTATCTGTATCTGTATCACTAACCGTTCTGAAGATATTGTCACTTTAGTACCAAAATAGAGTCAACTTTGGAGCCCTCGTGCAAGCACTTGTCGTTATTTTCGTCGCCCCAGAAACTCTTATCTGAATTGCAAAAATTATTGTCGGCAATATTTTGACCTCTCGTCCTATTATTACTGAAAATCGTACGACACTCATTAATGACCAATAGAAAAATTAGTTCACGGGCCGTAACCAAGACAACAACAAAATTCCTTTGATATTTTTTGTAGGTAGACTAACCTAACTGTGATTAATAAGTAGAAATTTTTTGACATTGACATTTTGACACAGAATGACGCAAAACCTAACCTGCTAACCTCAAATTTGACATAGACTTACAGTGCCACTAACATATTAACAACTTACTATGGATACATTTTTAATATCACTTGATATTTTATTTTCGAGTAAAATTTAAATTTTACTTTTTATGGCCGTGCCGCTACGATTTTCTTGCCAAATCTACATTCTAGCATTAATTTATGTCCGGTAATTTTCTTATCGTGCACAGAACAACGTAATCGGCCCTCGCGTACCGATTAATACATTGTTTCTGTGCACTCTAAAAAATTACCGGAAAGAATTAATACTCTTACGAGATTATAAGTGACAATAGAACTTAACAAAACAAATAATCAGGTAGGCTCACCACTAGCTCAGTGCATTTGTATCGATAATTCGATATATCGAATAACGATATTAAAATAAAAGTTATTCGAATTATCGGAAAAATAATTATTCGAATAAATTTATTGGAATTATTGAATAAATAATTATTCGTATAAAAATTTATTCGAATAAAAATTTGTAAGCTGCAATTTGAGAAATATGAAAAACTTGAACTGCTAATCGCTGAAAGTCTTTTGCAATGGTGGAAACTGCAAACATCCACTTTTCCTCGATTAGCCTATTTGACTAGCCGCTATGTATGTGTGCGAGGTACAAGTGTTCCCTCCGAAAGGGTTGTTAGTCGCGGTGGATCTATAGTTGTCGACTCCCGAGCATCGCTAAAGAGCCATTTACACGAACAAGAATTTCTGGTACAGTGACGTTACAAGTTTTCTCTGTCTAACATTCACGCGTATTAAAAAGAGACAAACAATGTCTTACAAGTCCGTTCCTACAAGAAAACTTTTACCGGCAAACTGGAACATGTGCCACTAGTTTTTGTTAAAAGTTCCGCCTTGGCGCAAGCGCATTTTTCGCAAATCCGTAATACCAACCTGTGCCAATTTGTAAACATAACCTCTTCGTTGTGTTAGTAAACAACTTTGTTACATGATTCTAAGTTTTGTTCTGGTCTCAAAGACATATTTATGTTAAAAATGCGGCAGTGGAAAAGAGAAGAAATTCAATTACTGATACAATTTTATGAAAACTACGAAAAGAAATTATGCTAGCCCACAGGATAGACCTATTTTTTGAGGTTATGTAATAATAATAATAATAATAATAATTTTTATTGAGCATTTTTACAGTGGATCATACAAGCAATTCCACTGCACTCAACACACAGAAGACTGCATAAGTGCAATAAGCACTTGTCCGCAATCTGGAGATTGTACATTATAAGTGACTAGTCTAGGTTAAGTGCTGGCACTGCATGGATTGACCGACGTTACTAGCTTATCAGGAGAGCCAACAGTTCCCTCGGGATGTTTTTCACCGCCTCCTGAATTTTCTTTTTGCACGAATAGGACGCTGGGCCCGCCAGTAGTGATTGTCGTAGTTCGGGCGTTAAGGAATTTGCAACTTTTGCGGCGCAATACGTGAAGCACCTGCGACCAATACTCTTTGAACATCCAGGAACTAGGAATTTTTTGTTGGTGTCGCTCCTCATTATTCTTTCGTCCTCGGCACGATCCGCGATTGAGAGAAGATCTTTGTTAGCGCAATGCTGTAGTGCTGTCACGCAAAATTTTTGCCGTAGGTTTAGAACATCGCTTTCGTCATATAAGAGGTTGGTTGGGTACAGCCTGCCTTTCCATAGCATAACTTTTATTATTCTATTTTGGGTGGTTTGCAGAGCGTTCATTACATTGTCGCGGGCACCACCCCAGCCTATGATCCCGTAAAACAGTACAGATTCCACTAGTGCATAATATACTGTGCGTAGTTGATCTTTGCTTAGTATGGGCCGGAGTTTGTAGAATATGCAGGACATATATCGCATCTTGCGTAGTATGTATTCGACATGATGGTCCCAGCGGAGGTGGCTATCGATTACAATTCCAAGGTATTTGACAAAACCTGCTAGTTTGATTTTTGGGCAGCCGCAGTCTGTTTGGTTGTCGCAGTCCTCCTCGTGGATTTCTATTTCGCGTAACTGTGGTAGACTATCTCGGTAGCAGCCGAAGGTTAGCGCCTGCGTTTTTTCCATGTTTAAGGTTAGGAAGTTAGCTCGGAACCAGTCTCTGATTATCGGGAATTCTCTCTTCGCTGTTTGTACTACGTTTTCCCAAGTTTGTCCAGCGAATAAGATTGCTGTGTCATCGGCATAGCTTATAATCTGACTTTGAGCACTAATGTTGAAGATGTCATTAATATAAATTATGAACAGGATTGGTCCCAGTACAGAGCCCTGAGGAACGCCGCAGCTTACCGACGCAGGACTGCTAAGGTGGTTCTGTACTCTTACTACTTGAGTTCTATCTGTTAAGTAGTTTTTCAGCAGGCAGTGTACGTTTCCGCGAAAACCGTATTTTTCGAGTTTATCCAAGAGGGTTTCGTGATTTAGCGTATCAAAGGCTTTCGCTAGATCGACGAAAACCGCAAGCGCAGGTGTGCCGTTATCAAGTGCTTCGTAGATGTGTGCAGTCAGTTTGGCAATAGCCGAATCGGTAGATATACCTTTTTGAAAGCCGAACTGCGCTTGATGTAACACTTTCACGCGCTGTAGATAACTCATGATTCTTGCCGCTAGGCATTTTTCAAAGATTTTTGAGATGCTTGGCAGCAGAGAAATTGGTCTATAGTTTTGTAGTGTGGTGACGTTTCCTGATTTGTGTATTGGGACTACTACTGCCTTTTTAAAGTGACTAGGGCAGATCCCTGCATTGAACGATAAGTTTATGATATGGCTGATTGGCTTTGCAATGTGTTCCCCACAGGTTTTTAGAATTTTTGTGGTGATCCCGTCGATGCCAGGGGCCTTGTTGATTTGTAGTTGATGGATGCAGTTAAGGGTTTCAAGTTCATCGACATTTGTCAGATACATGGAGTTAACAATTTGTCTCACGTTAGCAGGATTTTGAGGAGTCGCAATTATCTGGGACGCAAGGGTGGCACCAATGTTAGCAAAGTATTCATTGAATGCGGTTGCGATTTCTTGCTTATCTGTTATGATTTTCCCATCCTTGCTTATTTTATCCACATCTTTCCGTTTTGGTCCTGGATTTATAATTTCACTCACCGCGCTCCACTTTTTCTTCGGGTCGCCTTTTGAGTTTGGGATTTTCGACGCATGGTATGCAGTTTTGGCTTTTTTTACGAGATTTGTTATCATGTTCCGGTAGGTTTTAAACTTATTGTTTAGGTATTCATTTAGTGGGTTTTTTGATGCTCGATGGTGTAAGATATCCCGAATTTTTATGGATCGAATTATGCCGGGGGTGATCCATGGTTTTTTTGATGCCGGGATTCTAATGGTCTTCTTGGTGGTGGCATTTCCTATGTGCTCACTTAGCCTTGCAACAAAGTTTGTGGTTGCCTCTTCTGCATCCGTGGAATCAAGGACATTAGCCCACTTTTCCACTGAAATGGTATTAACCAATAGCTCGAAGTCCGTCCTGATTTTGTCCATCATTGTCGTAGATTTTGCGGGTAGCATTGTGTTCGGCAGTTGCACGATGATTGGGTAGTGGTCCGTGATGCTTGTTTTCAGGATTCCAGCGGTTATGTTCTGCGGAAGTTCTTTTGACTTAATGAAGCAGTGATCAATACATGTTCGCGCGTCACCCTGGACGCGAGTGTATGAGTTTATTGCTGAGGCGAATCCTAGTTCGCTGAGATTGTTAGTATATTCCACCGCGACGGAGTCGGTATCTAAGATGTTGATGTTGCAGTCACCGATGAACACCATCTCGTCTGCAGCTATGGAGTCCAGGTAGATGTATATGTTCTCAACGAAGTCCTTGGGGTCGACGGTGTGCGGTCGGTATACTGCTACCATTGTTACGTGTCCATTACTTGGTCCAGATGTCATGATAATACGTAGGGCATTTATCTGACCTACCGCGTCAATTGCATGCGACATCAGCACAGAGCTACGGATGAAGACTATCACCCCATCGTTCTGGTTGACCCTTCCATTGTTGTATAGTGTGGTGTATCCCTCTATTTGATAGAGCTTGGTGTCTATCACATTCCAGGTTTCGGAGCAGACAACGACGTCAAACCTGTGCTGATACATTTCTAGAAATACAATTAATTCTTCAAAGTGTTTATTTATGCTTCTGATGTTGAAATGGACAACAGTTATCCTCTTATTAGCTGAGATAACATCCGCACAGTCCTCGTGGTTGTGAAAGCGCAAGGTGTTTATGTTATACCCCTCAAAGTCCGTGGTGTATTTAACCATTGTAGCTATCCGGAGATTAGGTTCCCGGATGGGTAATTTACTTTTGAGATGAGATACTCCTTGCGTGATTTGAAGGTTCCACATTCGTTCTCTGCGCTCGCAGCGTGGTTTACATCTCTGTTAAACTTGAACTGTTTGTTCGCTCTATCGCAGTTGATGCACTTATGCTCCCGTCTCGTGTCCCTTTTATCGCAGTTTTTTGCTTCATGGTTACCAGAGCAATAATGGCAGGCTACCTCCGTCGTACACTTCTTGATTCCATGGCCGTATCCACAGCACCGCAAACATCTTTTCAGGTTTAGATTATCATAGACTGCGCAGCTTTGCCAGCCAACGAACACTCTCCTGGTCACGCATAGTTTGGCATAGACGCGAGCGTCAACCTCAACAAAAGCGGTGTGTGTGCCTTTGCTGTCAATGCGGATTATATTTTTGACATGCATCACCGGAGATTCAAATTCTCTGCAGTTCTTCCGTAGCAGGATTTCCTCCAGTTCTTCTGGCTTGTACTCTTCGTTTATGCCGACAATTTTGATACAAGGGTTTGATAGCTGTTCCGTCTCTACAGCGTAATTGCCACCAAGCTGTCGTTGAAGTTCCTCAGTCATGATGTGTAGATCTTTGTCGCTGTCGCATTTGATCTTGAGTCCACCATTGTTTAGCTCTTTCACATTGATGATATTAGCATTTACGTTTCTGCTGTCAACGGATGCTTTCATGTCCTTCAGGGTCTTCATAGATTTCTGTGTCTCTTTCGGCTTTACGATGATCGATGGTATCCTTCGCTTCTCTATTCGGGGAGTGGCTGCTTCATTGCCCTGCCGGCTTACGGCGCTTGCAAAGGTCATTTGGTTACTGCTTACGGTCTCACTCAATCTTGCATTTTTTTCAGCTAGAAGTGTGTTTTTGTCCTTTATCTCTTTGATTAGATCCTTGAGTAGAACATTTTCGTTCTTGTACTTGTCGCAAACTTCGCACGCAATCTCTAGGTCACAGCTGCTGGCAGCCCTGCTCGGTGCGTTACTTGAAGAGGTTTGGAGTTCATCCTCTTTCTGGATCGCCTCGCGTTCCTGTGGTTTTTCTTTCCGGGCTTTAAGGTCCGCTATTTCGCGTTTTAGGGATGCGACTACCTTTTTCATCGCCGGGATATTCGTGCTTTCTCCATCCTCGTCCGCTGTTGAGATTATGTTCGGCACGCAGCACACAACGAACAAGTTGTCCACTACCTTCACGTTTTTTACCCGTTTCGAGCAGCTGGTGTGGTAGAGTGCATTGCATATAATGCAGACACGTATTCGGGCTCGTTTTTGTCCTTGACAGCATTTAAATTTCGTTTCTCCCTCGTTGCTCTCTTCTCCAGTCACCATAACGTCGCCCGCCATGTTTACAAATTTCCACAGGTTATTTGCTTGTAGTACTTCCTGGATTGTGTATGCCACCAATTATACTATGATTGGTATAATGTGTTGCCTATATTATTTTACGTGAAGGCCGCACCTGTTCCAGCTCATTAAAGGTTACAGCTGTTTTATCTCTTATCAATAATGTGAGGTTACAATGTATTTCCTTAATTGCTAAGTTAACCTGGCTATCTGCAGTTTATTATTATATCACACTACTTCAGTTGTTGGCTTCCCCATTGGCTTCTCAAAATTGGCATAATAATTCACTCGAAAAAGCTCAAAACTTGGGTTTGTTTTCGGAGTAAATATTTACCTTGACAATAAACCAACACCTATAGGCAATTACAGTTTGCAATATTTATTGACTGTGTAACAAATGACTTCTGGGCATGGACCGTGTCATTATTAAGGATGAAGAACTCAACGTATCGCCCACTTTCGTAAGCAACTTCATCAGGAGGAAAAGCAAAAGAGCAAGGCAACTGAACGTGTAAACCACGCCAGAGGTGAAATTCTTCTAACAATCGGAAGGAGAGAGGCGAGAATTTATAGGCAATTGCCGTTGCAGTTCAGTGGCGGTGGGCGAGACTTTCCACAAAGAAGGAAGGGGAAAGCTTTCGTCCCGATTGAGATTGTTAGGATGTTTATAAATCTCAATGGCTTTGCGAATCTTTCTGCTAAAGAAGAATGGGGATTTGTAGATAATGGAAGTTTCATCAAAAAGGATGTTATGGCCGATATCGCGTTGGTGTTTGGTGTTGGCTGATGATGAAACGAGACACGACTTAAGACAGCGCTGGTGTTCAGAGATGCGAGTATTCACTGAACGTTCTGTTTCACCAATGTATACAGCATTACAAGATCAAGAGACTCTATAAACACATTTAGATGACATAGTGTTTAATTTATCTTTATGAGAAGAACTTATGAGATTCTGCTCGGAGGTTCGAATGCTGTTTTAATATTTTGTTTTCGAAGATACTTTCCTATGTGATCGCCGACTTGGTGGATATAGGGAATGACAATGGCCGTGAAAGCCTCCGAAATCATCTTATTGACTGTGGTTACTAAGGAAATCTACGACAAATATCTGTAGATTTATACAGTGGTACAATGCTTGTTTGTTATTGTGATGTTTCAATATTTAGGTAAAATTAAGAAGTAACGAAGGTGCTTAAAAAATGGTGTACGTAACTCATCCGGAAATGCCCTTTACAGGACTTTTAGGCTTTCAATTTTTCTACGTGTCCTATAAAGATGCTCTATTCGGACTTGTTACGTAAACTACTATTACAATTACAACCTATAAATTCAAGCTAACTTGAACACGATTATATTTCTCGGCTTCATGTTGAACTGTGATTTTTGATACTTTTTAATAGCTACTGGAAGTGTATATTTCTGTTCGAAATAATAAATTTCACAAAAGTGTATGAAAATGAAGAGATAACGCCATACTGCAAATGGTAATCGAAGAGCAGCATCACTACATAAAATTCTAACTTCAAGAACCATGACAAAGAAAATTAAAGTGTTATATGGAGTATGGATGCTTACAAAGGAATATAGGAAGAGTGAAAATCTGAATAAGGAAAATATTGCTATGAAATTGTGGAGGAATAAAGAGAAGTTTTTGCATGGAGATATGGAACTAATGCAGACATACACGAGTATTACATATACAAAGGCATTATGTCCATGGTGTGGCACTCGCCTGTAGGGTTTATTACAGAGCGATCAAAAACAAACTTGAGTGCGAGAACCCATTAATTATATGACCACTGTCTATACTGTACTTTATAACACTAAATTTGAACTACAATTAACTGTATAGTTCGTGTAACGTTGAATCCAGGAGGGAAAATTCCTCCCCTTCCTCCTGGGCAGTACAGTATTCCTTCGTGGGAACATTATCACATAATATTAAGTTGTTTTTAATATGTAAAAGAATAGGTGGATTGTGCAGAAATAAGTATATCCATTTAATTCTGCTTTGTGTCTGTAAATTAAGTAATTTCTATGTACCTAACTGTGTATATTAATTTAATAAAATCTTCAGAAGTTTAAGGTTTAAATTTGACAGGTGAGAATTGGTTACGATCCAGAGCTTGGAAAATAAGTTCGTAACAGGCGGCGGTCTCAGAGAGCATGAGTTCGCCTTCCAGCTAGCTGGAGGCACTCATGCCGGCTGAAGTTCTGTCCATCAGCCTCGTAGCTTGGAATTTAAGTCCGTTTTAGTGGCGAAACTGCTTGTATTTATACTCAACGTTATCTTGCAGGTTGATGTTGAAGAGGGAATGGAATTCATGGGATAAGAAGCCCTGGATGGCATGCATACCAGCATTATTATACAAGAATGCTGACCTTAAGATTATCTGATGGTTTATATTACTGGAATGTTCTCGAGAAAGTGACGTTCCTAAACACCAAATGTGACAGGAAATTAGCTAGGTGCAAATTTTAAATGGATTAATTGCGTTTCTTAATTAGATTTGCATCAGGATAACATCACAGAACAAATGTGCACTTATTTACCTATGCCTAAAATGTCTCTTCATAGATTTTAAAACTTCAGTGTCTGTTTCATTTTTTTCTGTTCCGTCTTTACCGGTGTCCGTTAATATCCTGCTCTTGATCTTTTTACGTGCACTAGATCCATTCTTTCTAGGTAGTGCTATTAGAAATGGGCGGACATCTTGTGCACTTAAAAACGGCTCCCTGCCTTGATGTCGGGGGTGTGCTAGGTTCGTCTTTAGCTGAAGAGGGACGCAAGGTCCCTATAGCACCCCCTCAGTTGGGGGATTGAAATTATCTTGAATCTTTACTTTTTACCTGGATGAGCTAGTAACCATTCATCACAAGTTGTGTTGCAGTCGGTCTTGAAAGGACTGAAAACCAAACGGTTCAAATGCTGCAACAAGGTAAATCGAAACAAGAAAGTGTTGTAATTACGCGCTAACGTCTACGTCTACATACGCGTATTGTGACAATTTGATTAGATGCAAGTGCGACCAACCAGGACCGTATTAAGACATTTTGACATTTACATTTTTTTAAGAACAATTATTTTATTGTTAATACTGATGATGTTTTACGTTGTCCATGCATGTTTGCAAGGCGCGGTGAGCAGCCGCAAGCTATATCGCACGTAGATTGCTTGAGGATTTAATCCTTTTTTTTTTCTTTTTTTTTGTGTTTTCATATGTTTTTATTTGTGGTGTGCAGTCAACCGATTGATGTAAACAAATTGGCTGATTTTGTGCATTGTTTAAAGTTTAGTTTCAGCTGACAACATACTGTTTTGGCAGATAGTGATCTATCATAAGCCACAAACTGAGATACTAAGCGAGTTCCGTGTTCACTGACTAACCGTATAAAAAAACAAATAATTATTTAAATATTACGTCTTGTTCAAATGTAATGTATCTACGAAGAGGTAAACAAACGCCGCATTTCAAACTTGCTCAGCCAGCTTTTGTGTAGAATATTTGTCGATATGTTTGGAAGGAAATGGAAACTCGAGAGATGAAAGCATTCAAAGTCCTACGATTCGTCGTGATTTACAAGTTTGAATTCTGTGACATGACAACTTAGCCTCTCGTCACATTGAAAACTTTTATTCTAAATTTGTCAGCTGAATTTTGTGATGCTTTGTCTTCGCAGCTGTCCTCGTGATATCTCTTTTTATTTTGTATTTTCTCAGCACACATCTCTTTCTAAACGACAACGTCTAGCGTGATTTCATTTTCAAGCTCATTTACCTTATTTATAAACTGTTCAATATCTTCAGCAATTTTATAAAACTATCGGAAAATTTCTTCAGGAATTGTAAAGTGTCCTCGACCATGCAGTATTCGTACAAGAAATCTATACCCGATGTTTGTAGCATATCGCCAATATTCACGGTTTATGAGATTCTTTTGTGATCAATCTTCCGACCACAGCGTTCAACATGTTCATACGTGGTTGTGATTAACCAGCAGACCACTGGCCCTGACGACCACCAGTTCATCAGGCTAGCGCCCGATCGCCCGGCCCGCCCCAGTCCAGCTCTCGCGCCCTGTAACATAAACAACTTAAAATTTACCCTTGTGAATATAAAGATGAGGCAATGCTATTCCCAACTGCACTGATGCACGTGACAAGTGTTACATTGGTTTCTCTCTCTCCGGATGTGGCATATCCGACCTGTTTTTGTCCTTTTTCTGCGACAACTTTTAAAGTACTATGCAGCGTGCTAATGCCACCTTTTTTCTTACAATGACTTCTGTCAATTTTGAAAAAATAACCCAACATTGTGTCTGTTGAAACTTATAGCTCTTGATGAACTGGTAGCTTCGGGATTTCTTAAACACAGATTAGGATTGCTTGTTATAAATTCTTTAAACCATACTTTTCCAAGAATGAGACAGCTTCTTTTCGTTAACCTCTGCAAATTGATATACTAGTACCTTAGCTGGTTTCTATGCAATCCATAATATATTTTTGATGCATTCTTCTTCGTCCTTGGTAACTATTGGTTTTACAGCACAATTTTCAAAAGACTTGTAACTATCGGGATCTGTCGGGTGGATTTTGATACATTTTACTCCCTACAGGCTTTCCTTTGGCGTAGACGGCGATAATTTCAGGCACTCGCCGCTTTTCTCAAAGAATCAAGGGAAGGGATTTCCCTCGTTACGTTCGCTCTAAAAAATAAACAAACAAAATGCATAATAATAGAGAGAAACAGTATTTAATTATTGTTATGGGCCACTTATAAAAGATGAGAACCATCGTTCGCTTGCTACGGTATTAGTAAACAAACAAAAAAGACGAAAAAAAAAAAGGCCAAGTATTAATTTAAATTCATAAGCTTGTATCTGACCTATTTTTATATAGGTACGTGCTCCTAACTTACAAAATGGTTTTCAACTTTTTTCTCTCTACGGCATTAATTAGCCAACATATCAAGTGTTACAGCACGTAACTAAATAGCAGTATTTTAAAGCCTTTAAAAAATTAGCTTGATGTTAAATCGCATTCTACTTGTATGTCCTTAAAACAACACTGCAACGCAGCCGTGTTTATTTTTTAACGTGGAACTAGGAAACTATGAGATGTTAACCTACATAAACAAAGTATGCAATAGTGATGGCACTATCTAAGCTGGGTAGTCTACCAGAAATACAGCCCTGGCTCGAGGTAAAAGGTGGCCCAATGTATAAGCATTTCCCCTACTTATAGAAAGTAAACATCTATATAAAGAATGTGAGGAGTTATCGCGGTGCAGATGCTGACACTGTTGAGGGCAAAATTAAAATACAGAAAACACCAACAGGACAAAAGGAAAAAAACAATATAAGGTAAGTATGATACGAATAAACTTAACAATGAAAATGTTAGAGTGGAATTCCAGAATAGAATCAGCAAAAGTATAAGAACAAATAACAGTAATGATGAAGAAAAGTATGGTATTACGACTAATGTAAAGATGCCATATTTAAAACAGAACAAGCAGGGATGAACATGTTAAGATGGAATACAATAGCAGAAAATATCAAGCACATGAACAGAGTAGAAATGAAGTAAAGAAAGTACGCAGTACAAAGAAAAGAGAACAGATAGAAAAGAAAGGAAAAGATGGAACATAACTACGCTACAATTAAAGCAAAAGAGTTTTATCGAAGTGTAAAGAAAAATAATTTTAAAAGAAAACCTATATTGTGTAAAACATGCAAGGGCATCTAGTAAGTGGAATCTGAGAAAGTTTAAACAGATGGACAGAATACGTCACAGATTTTTTAAAGTGGAAGACAGAGGTGAGGGCAAAGTCGTAAATGAAAAATGTGATTCACCAAGAATAGAGAAAACGAAGGATATTATTAACTTATTTAAAAATAGTAAGGTTCCAGAGAAAAGTGAGATAACTGCAGAGGTGCTAAAAATAAAGAGGGATATACTGGGAGAAAATATACTTACATAAAATAGCAGAACAGGTACCTATGCAAAGAAGAAATTGCGGAAATTGTAGAGGCATAGCCCTCATGGATATTATGTATAAAATTTGCAGTTGCAATAAAAAGCAAAATAAATGAGGTAGCTGAGAAGGTCGGTCAATATGAGTGTAGATTTCGGGTGATTCGGACAACAATGGACCAAGTCCTTTTATACTTAAGTAACAGGAGCGTCGATTTAAGGAAAGTTGCCGCTAGAAGCAGGGCAATTTTCTGCCGCCCTAAGTAGATGCATTTTGTATTCTTTATAGAATGAAATAAAACAAACATTTTAATATTTATCTTTTTATTGAAAAACAGACATTGGAGCATACATAAAATATATAATTATTTAAAAAACAAACTTAAGAGTATAAATGAAACATAAAAAAACGTAATAAATAGATAAATAAAAAATTACTTAGTAAAGAAACTGTAGTTGCTGCCAAATTATTAATATCTAAAGAACTTCAAATTCGTGGTGGTCGTTCACATAACATGTGTTCCAGCAACTGTTATCAGCTGCAGTCGGTGGTAAATTCAGGTGATGGTAGTTTACGTCGGCGGTTGTTTCAGTTGGATGTAAATCCACATCGGTGGTATTTTAGTTCAGTGGCATTTCATATAATTGTCACAAAATGTTTTTAAGGTCGACAGTAAACCAGGCCGGCGGTAGTTCTAGTGAAATGTAAGAAGAACCTTTTATTTTGTGATTTCCCCAGACAATTTTTTTACGAGTCTCCAATTTTTCCATATCATGTATTTACGTCGCTACAGTGTTACCAACCCTTACCAAAATATCCAGTTCTGAAAATTTTAAGTCAAAAATTTGAAAAAAAACTTACCCTTGATAATTGTTAATAACTTTATTTTCCACTAATCTATTATTTGCAGTTTATATTTGTGATACGAAGTATATAAAGCAGTCCTGCTCGGGCGTAATAATTACGCCCGCTCTTTACACCCTACAGTGTTATGGACTGCTTTCAAGTTTTTCAATTTATTTACGTATTCAAAGTGGAAAATAAAACGTATGAACCATGGGAAGAAAGTACTTAATGTGTATAGCCTCTTCTTCCTCTTATTATAGGCTAGTGGTCTGTTTTAATCACAAAGTGGTTCTATGAACCCTCTTTGCTCTTAGGCCGGGTAGGTGGCTAGCCTGGCACGTCGAAAATGAGGAAGAGTTTCCTTGTTAGGGGTTAACGAGTACCACAGGTGTTACCGTGGCAGCAAGGGAACGTGCGATTTTTAAACTCTAGAGTCGCCGAGATTCCAACCAGGGCCGGCCGCCTGAAAGGCGATCATTTGCTCGCTGGGCCATCCGCTCACTCTTAATGTGTATAGCCCTCGGGCATAAACATCTTCGGAGTGCCCTTGGTACATACAAAAATTATTATCAACCTGTTTGACAGAAACTATTGTGCATTCTCTGAATCAAACGTTGAGCGATCATTTATTGATTTTTGTAATTTCTGCGAATTTTATCAAAATTCTCTACAATATGGAAAAATTCTCTTAGCTCTTGTATGGCTTTAATTGTCACTAGAAAAGGACATTTGGTAATCCACATCGATGGTAGTTCGCTCTCACCGTCCATGGAATTTTCGAACTATCCATAGCATAATGTTTCTATGACAATAAATTGTCATTTTTTATCAAAACTTTGCCGTCCCTAAAAAAGTTGGGCCCAAAGTGATCGCTTCTTCTGCTTCATTATTAATACGGCTCTGAGTAACAATATCAATCAAAGATGACCGCTGCACATGATTTTAATTTATTTTAAACAGGTGAAAGCCCTACACAGCCTTGAAAGAAATGAGTATATTGAAAAATATTGTCAGGTGAGTTAAAATGACGTTGATAAAAGACCATATGTCAGAAAAATTTAGTCACTGGGGAGTTAAGACAAGGAGACCCTTTATCAACAACCTTGCTCAATATCGTTTTGGATAAAGCAATTAAAGAAAGTGAAATAAAAACAAATTGTACTATATTGCTGTGTTTATGGTTTTATTGTGCATTGAAATGTTAAACAGTGTTTAACATGATCGCGTCCTCGAATGTTAAGATACATTTAACATACATCCACTCATTTAACATGCACGCACTCGCGTCCTCGAATGTTAAGATACATTTAACATGCATCCACTCATTTAACATGCATTCACTATAGCAACATCACACATATTCATGGTAGTCCGATTTCGATTTAGCAGTTTTTAGTTATTATTATTGTTTCAAAATTATTGCCTCAATGAACAATAAACTAATGAACGCATTTCAAGGGGAAACCGTCTTAACATTTCTCACATAAATTACCACTCTTGCTTCGCTGCGCTCGCTCGAGTGGTAAAAATATGCTCGAATGTTAAGACTGGGTTACCCCTCTTAATACGTTAATTACTATTACTGGAATATCAACTACGCTTACGCCGCGCCGTAGGTCCCTTACTGCCATGATCTCGCTAAAATATAATAGTTTGTTACATAATAAAAACTTAATCTTCGGGTTCTTTTACAATTATTTAATGAATCTATAACTTATCTTAACATTCTTTTCAACATGTGTTAGAATTAACTGCGTTAATTCGACTCTTATCTCGGGTTACTGTCATAATTTAAAGTTAATGCAATACAAGTTACATGCATACACTCAAATAAGCCAACCACAAGCAGGGGAAAAACATTAATAGAAAATATCAGTAGCCACATCGACATACTTGAAATTCATTAATAATCTGGTCGCTATGTTGATTCTTATTTTTAATCAACAAATCAAATTACTTTAGTTTTAACTTTTAGTAAAACATAATACTATAAACAACTCCTTAGAAATTAGCTGTTACCCTTAGTTACTGACGCTCACAAATCAACAAAACAATTGTTATAGTACGTTTTTTTCCTATAAAAATTTTCAAGGTCAAGATAAAATTGGCAAAACTGCTTTTTTTAAATTATTAGAAAATTTATTTTCGTCAGGTTTTTCTGTAAACGACTTTTGTCACTTTGACATTTAAAATTAAATTGTCAGTTTTTCTTTTTTGAAACTGAATACACGTAAAAACGGAATCTTTTAAAATTAAATGTAGTGAAGTGTGCAGAGAAACTGTTGGATCTGCATCTTAACACACCAGAAGAAGACGTTTACGAAAGATTAGCGAGAGCTTTTGATGTACCTACATAGAACTTTAATGCCAGATTTTAAATTTCCCACCAATTTTTAGTTCTATAAAGTTACTAAAACACATTTTGCCAACATATATTTTTTAAAGGAATCCAAGTTGTGCCAACATAAACCCTAAATTC
Organism: Agriotes lineatus; assembly: GCA_940337035.1. Taxonomy (NCBI): domain Eukaryota; kingdom Metazoa; phylum Arthropoda; class Insecta; order Coleoptera; family Elateridae; genus Agriotes; species Agriotes lineatus. The sequence continues at coordinate 170,116,453 of OW679194.1, forward strand.
TTTGACCTTGAAAATTTTTATAGGAAAAAAACGTACTTTACCTACATGGAACACTTTATAGGAATTATACGTATTTTATCAATAAAAATGCATTTTTTAAAACTAAATATGTCTGAAATCTACCTTTCAACGTCGTTTCTCACCATTAATTAACTTTATTGTTCATTGAAATGTTAAACAGTGTTTAACATGATCGCGTCCTCGAATGTTAAGATGCATTTAACATGCATCCACTCATTTAACATGCATCCCCTCGCGTCCTCGAATGTTAAGATACATTTAACATGCATCTACTCATTTAACATGCATTCACTATAGCAACATCACACATATTCGTGGTAGTCCGATTTCGATTTAGCATCCACTTATTTAACATGCATGCACATTTATGTCAATAAAAAAACAAGTCAACGAAATGTGTTTAATTCTAATTATAATTATTATTAAAATGAAAAGTACAATTATTAAAGTAAGCTCCAGAAACTGGTAATTTATCAACAACTGACTGTAAGGATTGATCAACAACTGACTGTAATGGTTCTTCGATGGTACTTTCTGCTGGGGCATCCTTAATCTTCCCCATACCGATTTTCTTTGCAATGTCGATTTTATTTTCGATGGAATCAGCTATATAACCCTCCGCCACTGATGTGGAGCGCCACGCTCCATGTCTCTTCATTGTGGTCATATTAGCACCTGCATTCGCTAGAGACGTTGCTGACGAACGTCGGAAACAATGTCCAGTATATAAGTGTTGATTTTCCAGTCCCAGATATCCAGCAATTTTCATGGGCATTTTTGAAAAACTATTCAAACCCACTGGTTGAGCTCTGCATTTTCCTGATTGGTAAAAAATAAATAGTTTCTCAATGCTCGTGTGTTTTGGTCTTAGAGCGATATAACTTCGGTATAAATTCAAATAAGAAATCTCATTTTCTACATCTACCACAGTGAAAATACGTGGGATTGTTTTCGTCTCCGGCAATTTGACAATAAGTATGGAATCTTTGTCCTCCACATCAGTAAACTTCATCTTATAAAGTTCATCGCGACGACACCCTCCAAAGAAGCCCATAATAGTAACAACCTAAAATACACACTCTAAAACCTAAAATAAAATCCCTCCAATACGGACCTTTATCATTAAGAACGTCGAATCTGGTGCTTCTCGAAGAAATCTCTTAATATCGTCTACATTTAATATCAAAGATTTCTTGCCTATGTAATTCTTGGATTTTTTCTTCAAAAATTCGTTAACTAGTCCAAATTTTGCAAGATCTATGTTTTCCTTTGTTTGTAACATTTTTTTTAACATAGAAACGTACGTCCACAGTGATGATGGCGCCGACTTCCCAGACTAAAAAATTAATTAATGTAAGATAATTTAATTAGGGGGAATAGTATAGAAACTTTTACCTTCTCTTTGACATATGCCAAAATAACTTCCTCATTTACTCCTTTAACGCCCTTTTGGTTTCTCCAAGCGTTGAACGCGGAGTATTCTCTTTCGTATCTTGCTTTGGATGTCGAAGGGACAATTTCCTCCGTGGCGGAGGCGGCAATCCTTTTAATTTCATCCGGAATCACAAACTCGTTTTGCGTTTCCATTTGAAAATTTTTTATTTTGTTTACGACAGTCACTATAGCAACATCACACATATTCATGATAGTCCGATTTCGATTTAGCAGTTTTTAGTAATTATTATTGATTCAAAATTATTGCTTCAATGAACAATAAACTAATGAACGCATTTCGAGGGGTAACCGTCTTAACATTTCTCACATAAATTACCACTCTCGCTTCGCTGCGCTCGCTCGAGTGGTAAAAATATGCTCGAATGTTAAGACTGGGTTACCCCTCTAAATACGTTAATTACTATTAACGCACTCACTATTCGATGCGGGTCTGCTGTGTTGCGGCTGCTCTCGGCAATTTTACGCTTTCTAGCGTAACGCCAATTCTTCTGTACTGCTGGCAGTTGGATTGGTGGGCTGAACTTCGTCTTGCTGTCCTGCTGTAGATCTTGGCTGCTCGGTAAACTGCTTTTAAATTGCTCTTGTACGCAATCAGTTTGACGACTCGTTCAAACACTTGACACGACTCGCTGACGGCCTCGTGTGTGTAAGGGCGTGGCGACGGTCAAGAATGAAGCTTTACTTCGATCACCCGCTTAGCTCATCGGTTGAGGGCGTAGACTAAGAGCAGCCGTAGAGACACAGAGATAAGCGGGAGGATATGATATTTTATTGGTTGGTATATGTAGACGTTAATTAGGATTGCTATATATAAAACAAAAGAACTAGATGACATTTATAAAAAAGAGGTAGAACGCAGTGATCGTAGAAAATATACAGCAGGGCTAGGAACCCCGGGGTACGGCGTCTCCGGCGGGAGGCGTTCAGGCAGCCTGCAGTGGACATGGCAAATGGTGGCGGCGACTACGTCTGCTACCGGGGATCTCGTTAGGCGCCTGACGTAATGGAGGCGAAGGGCGATCGCAAAAACGGGCGCTAAGCTTGGGAACCCAACGCACGTCGCGGGTGGTGATCCTGACAGTGCGACAGGCGGCAGCACGATCTTGCACAGGGGGTGGCGGACTACGGGCTCGGGAGAAGGATGAGCTTCTTCCAACAGCTTCTGGAACTCTTCTTCCTCCGCGGGCCTCAGGTTGAACTCGAGCTCAAGCTTCCGGGGACGACAAGTGAGCTGGGCCTGCTGGGGGCGCAGCGACGGACTGCCTTTGGGGGTGCAGGCGTTGAGAGCTTGTAGGCCAATGGAAGTGTTCTCTAGATCGGCGTGCAGGGGCAGCGCCAGGAGTGGCTTCCTGAGCATGGGTGACTAAGATAGTGGGCAGCACCTGGAGGAGTAGGGTTTGCTGGCTGTAGCGCGTCTCTTTTTTTAAGGGCGACTCGGGGGTGCTCGGAGGCGAGGACCCGAATAGCCGCTCCAATAATTCCTGTTTCCGATGAAGAAAAAATAAAGATTGAATACTACGCGGCTTTGTAGTGGGCAGCTGAAAACCTGCGGGACCGGCGTAGAGTGGTTAAGGGCAGCTTACGCCGAGGACATCGTGGCCGTGGATGGACGCGGGGTCGTCCGTGACTTCCAGCAAAGTGAATGGCGATCTGGCTTCGGTAATCTCCAGGGATAGCTGTTCCCTTCCGGTGCAAAGCAAGGCTGTGCCGGGGCTTCAACTCGCGGACTGGAGGTGAGCAAGGATCTCTGTTGGAACGTAGAAGAAGTGCCTGCACAGAGCCGTCTTACTATATGGCCGTGGAGTCCTCGATATGCTGCCGGTGTTTAGTTAAAGAACCCCAGCTGTACGTACAAAAATGCATATGCGGATCAGCTTTAACTATTGGAGCTTGCAAGAAACTCTAGCGCCTGCACAGAGCTGTTGCTTAAGCTGGTGTTGAAGGCTTCTTCTAGGCCGAACGCATATGCTAAGTTCGAGATCTAGTTGGATGGATTCGAAATAGAATGAATTTTCTGAATTTGCACTGAGCTTATAACGAAAAGCAGTCGTTGCTCCCCGTCGATCCCTTGATCTAGGGAGGTGAGAGATTTTTAGGGCTTTTTTCTGTCAGATTTGTTGATTCGGCTGTGCCTTTTTAAATAATAACGCCAGAGACGTGTCGTGTATCCTATCATCGAGCTGATGAAATCCTGCTTATTTTGATACCACATTTGATATGTTTTGTGTTGAATCCGCGGTGTTTGTATTAATGTAAGTGAATTGTTTATATTCCGGTAACGCTTTCCCTTTTGTTCTGACTGCCGTGACCGTTAAGCCTTGTTTCTACCTGCTTGATATTGAGTGCCGATTATCGACACCTTGTAAGCCATTATTTTCTTTTATAATAGGTGTGTATTTAACGCCCAATAACCATTCAAACAATTAAATTCGAAGGAGCTAAGACTATAAACAACCAACCAAGTCTTGCTGAAAATGTTTCGTCTTTTTTTGTATCAACATTCATCAATCGTCATTATCGCCATAGTGTTCAATTGCTTGTAAGTAACAGCTCTCTTTGATCCAATTAACAAAAACTGCTATCAATGTAACGTTTCAAATCTGCTATTTTTAGGTTATGACTGACTTTTCTAATAAAACACATTTTTCGAAATTCCACGTTATGCCAGATTGCTATCTGCCATCCTAACTTAAGTAAGTGGAACTATTTCAATACATTATTTGCTGTATTTCACTGATATGATGCTTTTTCAGATTGTAACTGTCACTGCTCGGACAACAAATTGGGATGTCGGCAGAATATTTTCAATGAATCCTGATTCTTAGTGTAATTCAACACCTGGCATTGCATTATTAGGATACAACACATCTTATTAAACAAATCTATTTACTTTAATAGCTCAATAAGGCTTGATCGTTTAACTTTATGTTAAATTCAAAACGGCAGCTCAACTTTGCGTACGTAAATTCTTTTGTTTGTTTGTTTATTAATGGACAAGGTCTAGGTATGCAGAGTACCAGGTACCTTAGACACCAACTCCTGTGGTCATATGGTCCTACTTAGGGGACACTAATAAGGAGTTCTTACCCTAACAAGGGACCTTTTAGATGCTACACACAGTAGTAACAGGGGCCCCAAGACTTTACATCTTTCGAATCATGGCATTCTGTAGAGGCTTTCATCCGCATTTATTTACTTCTTAAAAACCTCTCCGCGACCAGAGATTGAACTCGCGACCTTAGATCAGTAGTCAGAATGCTTAACCACTGAGCTACCGACCCCGGCTAGGTAAATTCTTTTAAATAAAAGTTTTTGACACATGACTTAAATCTATTTCAGATTCTCTTTTCTAATAAGAGACCAATACATCATTATTACAAATTCAGCAAGGGGTAAGTTGTTTTGCTTTAGTTAGCCCATTTATAATTAAATTAATGCATAAGCTGTTGGTTTTAAATCTTTATTTATGTTTATATGAAATCGTAACATAGCAATATAGGTACCGACTAATTCAGATTATGGCATATGTGTACTATATAATCATCCTGGTGAGAACTAAGAAAAACTTAATTAATCCTATAAAAAGAGTTGAAAATAAAGCAGAAAACTGGGTCTGAAAATCAATAAAGGAAAAACAAAATATATGTTGCTCGTGGAAAAGGAAGATAGGATCCAAAATAAAACAAATAGTGATGGGGGCAGGGGAAGGGACACTATGTAAAGGACAAAATATGTGATGACTGGAACATGTCGCAAGAATGTTACAAGAGAGAACAACCTAACGAGCACTAACAGAAGTGATCATCGGAAGAAGAAAGAGAGGGAGGCCCAGAAAAAATTGATGAAGGCAGTTGAAAAGGATATGGACGAAATGGGCGTTAGAGACTGGAAGCAACTAACAAAAAATAAAAAGAGTGAAGCAAAATTTGTAACGAAGCCTTGGGCCAGCTTGGCTTGACTTACAAACGATAGGGTTGGTATCTCGACGTCCCAGGAGGGGTGTTCCTATAATTTCACGGCATAAACAAGCAGGTGAACGGATTCACTGGGAACCAGAGTGGCACTTTATACATATTACAGATGAATCGCGATTTGATTTTCACCGCGAATCTAGAATCTACGCATGTGGAGGTCCTAAGAAATCTCACGACAATGCAGCTATGTCCAAGAGGTACATCAATTTGATATTACTTTGGATCTATGGACGCCACTGTATATTTGTGAAAATACCAAGACTAACACGTTATATGAATAATATTTTCGAAAATATTGTGGTTCCTTTGGCTCAACGTTTGTATTTTTAGATTACAACGCACCTCCCCATAGAATTATCATGGTGTCAACACCCTCGCAGCTTATGGTATTCAGCATTTGGAAATATCAGCGCGTTCACTTGACCTAACTTTGGAAGAACATGCATGGGATTTGCTACAGCTATGAGATAATTTGTCTCAAGCCGACATCGACAATTTATGCGCCAAAATATTTTTCCGTGGTTGCTATCAATGGGAACTATATCCATTATTAACGTAGATATTGAACACAGTGTGTATTGTGGCTAACAAACAGACATTTTTGCAGATGGCCAAGAACTAGTTTATTTGTTAAGTTGGGCTCCTTTCCTCCTGAAAAATAAATGATCATATACAATTGTTCCATTTATTGAGGCAATGTAGCAATATTCCCTAATTTTTGCCATATTATGTAATAAGGTCATTTGTTACAGCCCAAACAGGGCGTTACGATACGTTAAAGAAAAGATTACAAAGCTCACACCTAAATTACCCTGTAACAGGCTAATTTGTCCGGTTCAGACATCAGGGAGAAGGGCGGTTTGCTACAAATGATACCAATTAGGGCGAGATGATGATCACTAAAGATGTTAAATGCCAGACGCCACCACTTTTAGATCGGTAAAAATTTCCTCACTCAAAAGTGGAAAGAGCGAACGGAGCTTAAAAGGTTTGCAGTGTTCGATTCCAGCCAGCGTGCAGCATCGGTGAACTTACCTTACATGTATTACTTCAGCTTCCCCAAAAACTTTTTACAAAAGAAAAACACCACACCAACTACTAACTTCGCATGCAACATGATATGTATGCAATAAGAACGCAAGACTAATTTAGAAAAAAATGTATTAGTTGAAAAGAAACCAAGACAAAATCGTTTTACAAACATCAAATTAAATGCAAAGGGGTTGGTTAACATTTAGTAAACAATTATCAAAGCAGTCGGGCATTAACAAAGTCCACATATGACATTAAAAACGCTAACCATTGAACATAAAACCAAAGTTACATAAATAGCCTTAATATCGTTCCGTTGAGAAATATAAAAAAATCTATCAATGCGACGTTACCAACTGAAAATACGCCACACAGACAATTTAAATTTAGCACAGCTGACATACTGCATCACACAAATCGAGAATGGCGCAGTACTGAACAGATTGAAATTTACTGTAAAATCTAATAACAGCACCTGGCTTAGAGATCTCGGGAGCTATTGCTTGATTGTCCAACGAAGGCGCGGGCCAGCGAAACAGCAACTGCTTGATCTATTCAACGGGATGCAGGGACATGGCTTCAATGAACCAAGACGCTGCCCGAACCAGCAAGAGGAGCAGATAGGATTAATCCTCCACGTACGGGAGCAATGGAAGGCTTCATTAACGATGATCAGTTTTACGACCGGCTAAGCCTTCTTTGACATGGGCGAGCGTTACGTGCGACCCCAGAAGTGAATCCGGTCCCAAGGCGTGAATTTGCGGTCTGCAAACTGCTGATATGGGTAATACCGCTGCCATATTTTCTTATAGTCTCTCAGATGGTTTCTCAGCGACACGACTCCAACAAAGCAACCACAACACAACATCAAAAGACAGCACTTAATCTAATATCGAAGCTAGTCAAAAGAAGCATTCTAACACAAACGCATTTCGACGGGGCGCGAAACGCCGAGGCCCGCGCTTAGCAAAAAAAACACTTGTCTCTCTTAGAGCGGGACGATGAATGACAGACTCGGACTACATAAGCGGGGAAGAGCCGGAAGACAGGCTTGCGCTCTCTCTCTCTAACTTGCATGAAAGTATAAAAATTACACCATATGAAGCAACCACATCCGCGTCCAGAACAGGGGAGCCCCGGTCCGTACGAACGGCCGAAACTTTGGAGGCAAAGAGTAATTAAAATATGATAAGCTGACTTACGTCAGCATGCGGCAAACAAACACATGAATTTTAATTGACGATCATAAAATACGCCAATGAACGAAACAAAGGAGGAAAACTGCTAAATACAAAAATTTTACTTCCTACCCCGATTGCGAAGTGGGTTACCACAACAGCGTATGGGAAGTAGTCATTTCCCAACCGCTGTCAGGACAACGAATTTTCGCTCTATTGTATATTAGTTGAACGTCAGTTTTGAAGAACTGTCAAATCCATTTTTCCAATTCTTGTTTAGAATAAAGTTGTTGTGAATAAAATAGTATACATATCAAGGTGAAAAGTTTCATTTCTGTCACGAATAAACTTAATCTCGATGCGTCGCGTTTCGAAGTTTACCACTTACTTAATCTCTCGATAGTAATGAAACACTTTCCACCTCGGTATGTAATATACTATTCTTTCAGGATGTCTATCATGTACTCAACCATAAAGTGGATTTTATAAAGTTAAATAAAAACATCATGCCTTTCCGTTTAGCGGATTAAGGGCCGGTTCTACAATGCAAGTACTCTGTGTTCAAAAAGAAATTACATAAATTGGTCATAGAAACTAAAAGTAATGTAAACAGCAAGCTTTAGAATTCATTAACTGTCATTGTTGTTGTTGCTATAAGTTTATATTATAATCTGCTATGGAAATTCTAAAGTTTGCTGTCTCTAAAGCTTGCTGTTGGCAATAGTTTTGCTTTCCATGGCCAACCCTTATGTAATTTCTTATTGACCACATGGTATACAGGGTCGTTCGCTAGCCTCTTTACAAAGTTTGCCAACGGTAATTAGATTTAATTTCATTAAATTTTTTATATAAATATAGGTCCGGAAATGCGTCATAAGGAAGCTATAGCCCTGAGAAAGGTAATAAAAAACACGGAGTTTTTTAATTAAAGTAGTATAGATAAAACAAATTTGGTGTAATTTGGTATATCTACTCAATTTTTATATAGGTGACCGGGGAACAGTTGGTATGATTCAAAAGGGGTAAGTAGTTTATGCAAGGCAGGGGAATGTTTTCTGTCATAATCTTTTACACTCAGTCTCACACGTCTAACCAAACCGTTAAGACGTGCTAATCGAAGCCCCAGTTCACAAATGTTTAAGCGATAACGTGCTATAAAATCATAAGTTTAAGTAAATGCGGCATAACCGTACAGCGGTGGCCTTGCAGATAGCGCTGCACAACTTATACCTAAATGTGTAAGTAAAATACACCTAATAACCTTATTAAAAGTTTAATATTTTTAAATAAATTTCCAAACTCTGCTTCGGCGAAATATGCAATATAACGATCCGAATATGTACTTATCACAACCACAATCTCAAATCCCATATATCATGCAACAACCGGTGTTTGGGAATCAACAAACAACTCAAAATCTTGGGATTCTACATTTCGCACCAAACAATTCCTGTGCACCACCAGTTCAATATCAAAATTGCATGTCAGCATTTCCAGCCCTCACTAATACACCTTCTTTCGTACCAGTAAATAATCACTTATAATACCATGAGTAGTCAAAGTTATGTCGACTATTTTTGCAGTGGTGTCACGAATGTCCATTGCGCTTTGGTACGATTAGGACGAGTGCGCTAGCACGAGTCCTAATCCCAAGCGCAATGGACATGAGTAGTGATACCACTGCAAAAATAATCTACTTAACTTTGACTAAGAATGGTATTCGAGGGACTATTTAATGAACCAAACTACCTTTTCAAATTAGTTTTCAGTGAATCTAGCAACAAACTACGCAATTTCTATAGTAACAGAACACTAATATTGACATTTTCTAATAAAAATCGCATTTGTTAAAAATAGTCACTTGAATACCTTCTAGGAAGATATATCCACTGATATTTTTTTGATTGGTCAAGAAACGTCAGAATTCTGGATTTTCATTGGTCACTTTTTGACACACGACAGGTGAATTGAATAGTCAAGGGTAATACCACAAGCAGTGGATATATTTTTGACAAATATTTTGTCGTTTCCATGTAAATGATTGCGTTTAAATTTCACGATACAAAATCACATCAAAAATGTCACGAGCCGAAGGCGAGTGACATTTAAATGTGATTTTGTTGAGTGAAATTTGCAATAATTTCTATGGAAATGGCAAAATATTTAAAAAATATATATCCACTTCGAGTGGTATTTGGGACGACTATTTAACAATATTAATACATAACGATTAACTTTATTGAAAAATAATCCAACAATTAATATAATTATTCATTCTCAATTAAATTCAGCGGAATACTTCCAAAACACAGCATTTTAAAACTTTTAAAACAAGCCACACAGTTTGTTGGGGTTTAGTGTTACGTAACCTAGGGATATCACTAAGGACAGAACATCGTTGCTAAGCGATACTTCGCAACAAGGCTATTTATTTTTTGAGTACGTACATTGTTTTGTGGATATTTTGCATGGTGCCCAATATTCAGTGATATACTGCTGTTATTGGTTGAAAAAAGCAAATGTCTGCAATGTGATTGGCTTATATGTTATTGTGTTGAATAGTCAAGCTTATAAGTTATAACCCTTGAGTATCTGTCAACACACAATCAAACCCTGCAGAAGAATCCGACGAGGACATAACAGATAACCAACACGACTGGCAACATGTTAAAAAACGCAAACTATTTACACAAAAATCTGCGACAAATCAAGTAATGGATAATCCGACTGCACACCAAAACAGATTCAATTAATTAGCCAACATTAGTACCAACGATGCAACGCAAGCGCCAGCAATAAGCGTGGACAAGAACCCCCCCCCCCCCCCCCCCCCCAATATTTATATATGGTGTAACAAATTACGCAAAAATGCTTGAAAACCTAACAAAAGTAATAGAAAGAGAGCAATCTTTTACAAAGGCTCAATCAAACAATACCATTAAAATCAATGCAAACACTCCTGAGGCATACAGAAAATTAATTACACATCTCCGAGACGAGGGAATTGTACATCACACCTATCAGATAAAAGAAGAAAGAGCCTACATAGTGGTACTTAGAAATATCCATCATACTGAATTAAACAAGCAGGGCCACAAGGTGCGTAACTTCATGAATGTCCGCCACAGTGTAACAAAGACGCCCCTACCTATGTTCTTTGTGGACCTTGAATCTGCTGACAACAACAAAAAGGTATACGAAATAAAACACATTAACCACCAAATGATAATGGTTGAACCGTTGAACCGCCTCGTAAAAAAATTCAATCATACAGTGCACCAGATGCCAATCCTATGGTCACAGTCAAAGATACTGCACAAACCCTACTTGTGCGTCAAGTGTGGTGAAGAGCACAGCACTACCACCTGCAAAAAACAGAGATAATCTCCAGCCAAGTGTGCGCTGTGTCAAGGACCACACCCGGCAAGCTATAAGGGATGCCAGGTATACTAACAACTACTGCTAAATAGAGGAAAGCCAGCTACCTTATTAGAAACACAAGGTATAAGAAAGCCTAATATACCGATTACTGCTCAACGTGTATATTCCGCAAACGTAAATGGTCCAACCTACTCACAAATCCTGACCAGCCATCAAAATAACAATTCAACCTAAAATACCAACAGCAACGACATCTCACTTTCACAATTCCTATCCAAGTTTGAAACAATGTTCAATCAGCTAATGAACCAAAACAGCATGATGTTAAAGCTGCTTACTACGTTAGTTACCAAAAACCAATAATGGACTCTCTCCGAGTAGCATTCTGGAATGCAAATGAGTTAATACAGCATCGTTTACTAGTCGAACTATTCTTAAACGAAAAAATTGATATCTTATTGATCTCCGAAACTCACTTTAAGGAAAGGATATCCACAACTACACATACCACACCAACCACCCCGACGGAACAGCTCATGCTGGCTCGGCAATTATTATAAATAACAAAATAACTCACTATGTCATGGAAGGGTTCGTAACCTACTATATACAAGGCACTATAATCAACGTCCAAAGTTCTAGTGGTTCACTAATAGTTGCTTCGATATACAGTCCGCCTAGGCACTCTATAAAACAAAATCATTATGAAGCATTCTTCAAAAAACTAGGCAGCAGATTCATCTCCGGCGGTGACTATAACGTCAAAAATCCAATCTGGGGCTCCAGGCTAACAACCACCAAACGGCGCAAATTACACAAGGCTGCACTGGCAAACAACTACAACTACCTATACACCGGGGAACCCACATACTGGCCGACTGACTTTAAAGTACCTGATGCTGTAGTCTTCTTTGTTACCAAAGGACTATCCCCAATATACTGTAAAGTAGAAACGTCAATTGACCTTCTATCAGATCATTCAGCTATAGTAGTAACCATTAGCACTTCTATTATTACAAAGCAAAAACTTCCATCCCTCCACAACATGCACACAAACTGGGACCTGTTCGGGGAGTATTTAACGGACAACAATTAAAGTCTCAATTAAAAAGGCCTTTTTAATAAATGTACGTGGAGAAGACTACTGCGTTTTATTGCTTCTAATTAAGACACCTCCACTATCAGCATAATGGATCACCTCCCTGTTAATTAAAGTTTCATTAAAAACAGAAGATGAAATCGACAATGCAGTAGATCAACTAACAAAAAACATACAACGCCGTCGAGCCACAAACAATAAGAAGTTATTGAAAACTATCCACTATACATTAAAACCAGAATTGCAGACAAAAGAAGAGCCAGGCGAATCTGGCAGCTAACAAGGAACCCCATGGACAAAAATAACCTAAATAGACTAACCAGAGAGTTAAAAATAGCTTTAAGGGAATGGACAAATGAAACATTCAATGAATATGTTAGCTCTCTATCTCCTTCTGCAAATAACAATTACACGCTTTGGAAGGCGACAAAGAAATTAAAAAAATGTCCGTACTTCTATTCCACCAATTAGAAAGGTCGACGGCTCCTGGGCAAGATCAGAAGTTGAGAAAGCAATACTTTTTGCGGAACACCTATCAACAATATTCAAACCGCATCCCGCAGCTACTACCGCTGAAGAGAAACAAGAGATTGCAGACTACCTACAAGCTCCTTTACAACTAAGCCCACCAATAAAATCCTTCACCCCTGAAGAAATTAAAACTGAAATCACACATTTAAACAACAAAAAAGCACCCGGGTATGACCTAATCACTGCCAAACCACTGAAGAAACTGCCCCACATAGCTATAATGTGTATGTTACAAATCTTCAATGCAGTCTTAAGACTGCAGTACTTTGCAATGCTATGGAAATTCGGCCAAATAATACTAATATTGAAACCGGGCAAACCTGAACATGAAGTTACTTCTTATAGGCCAATAACGATACTACCAATACTGTCAAAAGTATTAGAGAGATTAATACTAAAGAGAATGGCACCCATAATTGAACAAGAAGCCCTTATCCCACAGCATCAATTTGGGTTTCGTCAAGAACATTCAACCTTAGAACAAATACACAGAGTTGTAGATGTAATAGAGAAGGACTTCGAAGAACGAAGATATTGTGTTGCGGTATTCCTTGATGTGTGCCAAGCGTTCGACCATGTCTGGCATTCTGGCCTACTATACAAAATCAAACAGTTCCTGCCGCACCAGTACTACCTTGTATTTAACTTATATCTCAATGAGAGGTATTATCAGGTTAAGTACGGCGGAAGTCAGTCTGGTCTATACCCAATAAAGGCAGGAGTTCTTCAGGGCAGTGTTCTGGGAGCAACTCTATACCAGATATTTAAAGCTGACCTACCACACAATGATAATGCAATGACGGCCACCTTCGCGGACGATACCGCGATATTAGTTTCTCACCCAGATCCAACACAAGCATCGGCAATACTACAAAGTAGTTTGGACAACATACAAAAATGGCTACATAGGTGGCGAATACAAATCAATGAAAATAAATCCACAGCTATCACGTTTACGACGAGACACAACTCTGCTCCTCCGGTTACACTATTTGGTACACAAATTCCCATCAAAGATGAAGTAAAATATCTCGGCATGAACCTTGCCAGGCGTTTAACATGGAGAACCCATATTACAAAAATCTGGTGTGATACACTCACACAACTTCCTTTTACAGTGATCTTATAAATAGTCAAAAATTTCATTTTTAATTTTAAAAAATTTGTAAAAAAATTTCAAAAATTACAATTTCTACAAAAACTGTACAAAATAGAGCGTTAGTTGAAGAGACAAATTTTTTCTAGAATTTTAAGGTGAATTCGAAAATGTAATAATATACCGGGTGTTTTATTTAAAATAGGAGTTAATAAAAAAATAGAAAAAAAAACAAAAGAAACCCACTTTAGAAGTATTCAACTGGAAAATCACCTATCTCACATCAATACACATTAAAAATGTAAGAAAAATGTAAAGTTTAAAAAAAATCGTTAGAGCCGTTTTTGAAAAAATCGAAAAAAACTGAAAAATCACAAGAGTAAACACCTACTTCCGGTTATGCGTTTTTCTTCAAAAGCTTGCTGTCTCATCTACATAGTACACAAAACTTATATATGAAGTTTCAACGCCATACCTCTTTTCGTTTTTGAGATATTCTGTTCACAGACAGACAGACACACAGACACACAGACAGACACACAGACAGACACACAGACCAATAAAAAAAAATACGTTTTTTGGGATCAGGGGACTCTAAAACGTGAAGATCCGTTGAAAACTGAATTTCGAATTTTTGGGGTGAATCCAATACTTCCTTTATAGTAAAAGGAAGTAAAAAGGAGAAAGCAACTGGACGCAATGATGAAAAAGATGTAGTACTGGCTCCTAGTGAGAAACTCCAAGTTATAGCTAGAAAATAAAGTGCTAGTGTACAAGACAATTTTGGTTCCAGTGTGGGCGTCCTAGCCTTAGGGCTAGTTGTAATTTAAGCATATTATTAAATAATTTTTTTTTTTAAACTTTTTACACTCAACATTTTAGTCAATTGTAGTTAGATAATAGAAAAGATTAAACTTTTTTTAGATACAAAAGGTACTCTTGTTTGGAATCGCTGAGAGGAGCAGTTTTCGAGAAAACTGAACCTAAAGATTGAAATTCCCTACTAAAATTTGCTACCACCTTTTTTCATGTAACTGATGGTTATTGGCTTTTGTCATGTTAAATCATGGCTACTACGTTTTTTGAATATAATAGTAGATTATCTGTAACGGTATAAGGGGTTACAGATTATGTATGTGTTTTCGTTTCAAACTTCGATAGCTCAGTTCAATTGACAAAAGCGTTTTTTTTTTTTCGACCGCTTGCCACTATTGCCTTTCACACCTGGCGCAGGCTTTTAGCAATCGAAAAGGCACAAACAGGCAACCTTCAAATTCTATTAGCACACTACTAACAGATAACCATAAACAACCTCTTTGTGTTTTCCACAGCTTTAATTCGTCACAGAATTCGATTCATATACAGCTCAACAAATTCAATTTTACTATTACAATTTTTATTTTGTTCTGACACTTCTCTTCTACCCACACTAGATTATTCTAAAACTATTAATTTAAAATAAAATCATGACCACAATCATTGTTCTCTTAGGCCACATTGACATTCTCCCTCCCTGGGACGTCAGTCACACTATTAACACTGAGGCCAAGTGGTATAACTTTCACTGTTAGTCGGCGGTACAAGGTGTAGGTGACTTTTTCTAATTTTCTCGGGTCTACTACTGCTACTTTAACGTCCACGATACGAACCTGTCCATTCTTGGACGGATAGGTAGCAACAATAATACCTTTCTTCCAAACGCTTCGTTTGATTTGATCATCAATGACCAGGACTATATCTTTTTCTTTAAGTCGTGTAGTTGGTGTGTGCCACTTTTCTCGTTTGATGAGTGACGGCAAATACTCCACAGTCCATTTCTTCCAAAATCCATCAGCCAGATACTGAATGTAGCGCCATCCTTTTCGGTAAGTGTCATGTACATCGTATTCTCCCGGTAAGGCAGGGCCGTCTAAACACATCATTTTCAGGAAGTGGTTGGGAGTAAGGCATTCTGGATCATCAGGATGAGGTGACACGTAGGTCAGAGGTCGGCTGTTCATGATTTCTGCTACTTCACAAAAAAGCGTCCTCATATAGCTTTCCCGTGGGGTCTTAGTCTTCAAGAAACCCTCCAGAATCCTTTTTGTACTTCCAATCAAGCTCTCCCAGCTCCCTCCCATGTGAGGAGCTACCGGAGGATTAAAGTGCCAATCGATTCCCTTACAACTCATGGCTGTAGCCACCTTTTCCGCGTCCAATTCTCGAAGAGACTTTCGAAGCTCCTTGTTCGCACGGACGTAGTTGCTTCCGTTGTCACTCCATATCTCGGATGGTTTCGCACGAACGGCGATAAAACGGGATAAGGCATTAATCATTTCATCAGCATCCATACTGTCCATAAGTTCCAAATGTACGGCTCTTACTGTGAGGCACGTGAAGATTATGCTCCAGCGCTTCTGCGTCTTCCGATTAACCAAAACTTCGAAAGGGCCAAAACAGTCAGTTCCAGTGTGGTAGAAAACTTGGTGCTTTCCTCCGAGCCGTGCAGCAGGCAGTTGACCCATTTGCGGTTGGACAGGTTGAACCTTCCGTTTCTGACAGTCAAAGCATTTGGCCCAACAACGACGAACAGCAGCTCTGCAATCAAGAATCCAAACACGCTGACGAAGCTCGTTTATCAACCTCTCTTGTCCGTGATGTCCGCTCGCTTTGTGAAACCATTCAATCATTAATTTGGTGTAGTGATGCGTGGGATCTAAGATTGGGGGTCGCCGCACAGTCAGACTCACGTGATCGGCATTATCGATTCTTCCAGCGAGTACAATAATGCCATCTTCATTCAATTGTGGTGAAAGTAAAGTCAGTTTACTTCTTTTTGGAAGTAGCTTTCTTTCCTCGGGTAGAAGACTCTTGTTAGTACGAAGTACTTCTAGTTCCTCCGGAAAGCACTCGAATTGAGCTTGTCGAATCAATGCTTTATCTGCCTTTTCTATGTCAGCCACCGTGATCCAAGTAGAGCCTTCTGGCGAAACTTTTAAACGGATGAACTTGATCATGGTTGCTACTGCTCGAATCAATCGTATCCAGGATGAAGAACGTTCAAATGATACTAGGTTGAAAATTATTTCTTTCTTCGTAGCGACAGCTATAGCATGACGTGCTTCCAGGTGTTCCTGGTTTACTTTGCCTTCTGTCTTCTTTCTATCTTCAATTGGCCACGAGTCTACGGGCTCGAGTAAGAATTCTGGTCCACTCAACCATCGTGCCGAGGATGTGAAGGGAATCATCTTGGCTCTTGTAGCATCGTCCGCAGGATTCAAAACTGACGGAACCCATCTCCACTTAGCATTTGGTAAATGCTTTGTTGACTCGGAAATTTCTCCTACTCGGTTTCCAACAAATGTAGTAAAACGTATGGATTCGGACCTCAGCCAACATAATAGAGTGACGCTATCAGTCCAGAATATACACCGCTTGATGTTCATCGCATCTTGCAGAGCTTCGTACACACTCACGGCAAGTCTGGCTCCTGTCATTCCCTCTTGGAGTTCCATTCTTGGCACGGTGAGACCTTTTAAGGGGGCCACGCGACATTTACCATCAATGAATGCCAGATGAGTGCTCCCTCCCGTATCGAAACGTAAATAGACCACGGCTGAAAATGCGGTTTCACTTCCGTCACAGAACACATGCATCTCAACGTCAGCATGTTCCAAATCACTGAAGTAGCTACGGGGTACTCGTATATCGGCAAGGGATAGTAGCATCTTCAACCACTCGTCCCATTTCTCAGCAATTGATCCTGGAATTTCTTCATCCCATTCCACTCCTGAGCGCCATGTCTCTTGAAGGATCACCATTGCTGTTATCTTGAAAGGTTGCAAGAAACCAAGAGGGTCAAAAATCGACATAATCAAACTTGCCATTTCCCTCTTGGTGGGTCGCCTTGATCCAGTTACAACATCTTTCGGAACTCGATTGAAGTTCAGTGCAAATTTGAACTCATCATTTGCAGCATCCCAGAGGAGCCCAAGAGTTCTTTCCATTGGCCACTCCTCTTTATTCTGGAAGCTAACATCTCCATGAGCTCTTAAACTAGGCGGTATAGACGCCAAAACCTTTGGGGAGCTGCTATTCCACTTTACGACCGGAAATCCTCCATGTGCGTTGATATCTGTTACCTGTTGTCGTAACATTACAGCGTCGTTTTCTGTCTGTAAACCTCCAAGGAAATCGTCCATGTACGTAGACTTCTTGATGGCAGCAACAGCTTCTGGGAAAATAGCAGCGTACTCGTCAGCGTTGCGATCTTTCGCGTAGATCCCGGAGCAAGGTGAAGATTTCGAACCAAAGAAAAGTACTGTCATTTCATACTCAACTGGAACGACGTCTCTTCTGGTGCCACGGTACAGAATCGTTTGTGCTGGTCTGTCTTCTTCACGAAGTACAACCTGGTGGAACATCTCTTTGATGTCTCCAACAACTGCAATGCGATGTTGACGCCACCTGATCAAGACATGGTCCAACCGCTTCAGAAGTCCAGGTCCTTTAGACAAGAAATCATTTAAACATTTTCCGTGTGACTTCGCCGCCTCATCAAAAACTAGTCGAGGTTTTTTGTTGGGGTGGCAGACAAAGAACCAGGGAAGAAACCACAGCTTCGTGCTATCATTGCCTATGTAACGTGGCTTCAGGTACCCTTTGGCTATGTAGTCATCAAACTTTTCGATACACAACTTAGAAAATTCACGATCGACATCCATCTTTCTTTCCATGGAGTACAAACGCTTTAAAGCCATTGTTCTGCTTTCCGAAAGTTGTGGGTTGTCAGAAAGCCACAGTAGTCCAGTTTCCCAGCGGTCGCTTTTCTTCACTGTCGTATTTTCTAATATTTGCAACGCTCGCTTTCCCTCCTTAGAAAATTGACTATTAGATGGAGCCATTACCCCAAGAGATTCTGTGGAGAAAAATGAGATCATCAGTTGATCAAGTTTCTCTCCTTTTCGGCATTGGCTCATTAGTTGAAAGCTCCTTTCGAGACAGGCTTCATCCATAATAACATACCACCCGAGCAAGCTTCGAATGGCTGCTGGCGTCTGTCCAGGTGCTGCTTCCAGAATTTCCCTCGCAGCAAACAACGTGGCTGCATTTATACCAATTACCATCTTCGGATAGGCATTGATCATTTTGGCTGCCTTCATTTTTCTGAGAAATGAGTATTTTCGCTTCAGTTCCTCTGGATCGAACGTCCTAGCTGGAAGCCCTAACTTGTCCACTGTGTGGGCAGTAATCTTAAAATTTTTCGCATTCTTATATGCGCCACTAATTTCCAGTTCTACCTTCCTGGAATTTATTTCTAATCGTGTATCTCCAAATACGGTAAACTTTAAAGGCTCTACTAACCCATCTGCTCCGATGTCATCAATTACATCGTTTTCTAGGGCGCAGAATGTGCAAGCCAGATCCAAGAGTGCGTAGATTTTCTTCGACGAGGTCGGTCCAATAATCACCACAGGAATTATGGCCAGTAGATCTCCAGCAGATGCTGCTGCCATATTTCCACCAGGTGTGATTACTGCAGTCACTTCGGTTGATTGGGTTAATGGAGCAGGTGGATTGACAACAGCTTCAATTTTCACTTCTTTTTCCGAACGAGGTGCTGCTAATTTCGATGTTCCTGATTTTGCAGTCCTATGTAGCAATGGGTGATGGTTCCTAGAGCAACCATCAATATTGCAGGTTCGACTGTCAGGGCATTTTATACTTGCATGACCGGGTTGCCAACAGCTGAAGCAAACACGCTTGTCTTTCGCTAACTTCCAGCGTTGTTCCACACTAAGCTTTTTCAACACGCTGCACTGCGCTGTGCGATGATTGACAAATCCACAAAGAAGACAGACATCATTCTTCTCGGTAGCGGTGTGGAAGGCACTAGGTGTCCTATTTCTTGACTTCCCTCTGTCTTCTGAGGTGATCTTTATATACGGTGTTGATATTAGGGCAACAGCTTCTCCTTCCTCTTCCAACCACTGTGAAAACAGGAGCAAATCTTTGATCTTGTCTTTATTATGACAAACGTATCGGGCCCACTCTTTTCTCATTATAGGTGGCAACTTTTCAACGAGGTCATCAAGTAGTCCAACGTGGTTGAAGTACTCTGGCTGCTTAAGAGTTGTAATGTTAGTCACCAATGCTGACACCGCATCGTAAAATTTGTAAATAGACTCCGGCTTGTTTACATCAGGTGATTTTGTCAGCCTAGCTTCAGTAATCAATGACTTTATTACGTACTCTGGACGTCCAAACCGCATTTCCAAAGTCCTCAGAATCGTTTTAACATTTGCTGGATTAGGAAGAAGATGTTTAACTGCTTCCCGCGCAGATCCGTACAAACATGTTCTAAGCCTAATCGCATTTTGCGAGTCGTCATAGTGCCCCTTGGCAGTCGTCCGATCGAACTCGCTCTTGAACAGGGCCCACTTCGTTGGATGACCATCGAATCCAGGAAGCTCCTTGTCCACGTTTTGCTTTGAAATAATTGTTGTAGTTGGCTCAGCAGGACTCCGTTGTTGGTTCTGCATCAAGTTTAATTGTTGTTGTTGCATCATGTTGATCTGTTGTTGCATAACTGCCAACTGTGCAATTAGTTGCTCCATATGGATGGTGTCACTTCCGGTTACAACTTCCGGTCGACGCCAGTTATGAAACGGCTGAGCTCCTACAGCAGCAGAATTATTCCCATTGTTGCTGGTTATGGGGCCATAGTTGTCGTGCTGAAACTCACCACCACCAGAACCATCTTGCCCATTACCCTCTACATCCTGATACTGACAGTGACGATCGATCCATTCTTCAGTTTTCTTGCAAGAGATGTTGTCATCAAGTGTCAGCATTTCTTCGAATCTAATCTTTTCTTTCTCGAGTTCGCACTCTGCCCGGATGATATCCTCTTCATCCTTCAGGTTGGCTTCCACGAGTTTGAGCTCGGCTTCTAACTTCTTAAGATTAATTCCCTTTTGAAAGCAAGCAGTCACTTCCTGCTCTTTCTTGGTTTTTTCTGCTTCAGAAAGCTCGTTCTTTTCTTCTTTGTCCTGAAGCATCTTACAATTGAAGTGGTGAACTTCGATGTCGGTTTGGAAAAGGTTCATCTCCAGAAGCTTTTCAGACACTTTCCGCCGAAGTTCTTGAATCTTCTGCTTTGCCTGGAGTTCCACTTCCTTTTCGCGAATGCTGGATGTCGTCACCGATGACTTTACAGACGGTGCTACGTTGGACCCAGGCTTCTTTGGTTGTGGCTCCGTTCCAGGTGTTTTCTTTGAAGATGACGGAATAACGTTGACAGGGTTCCCACGCTCGTTGTAGGTTAAACGAATGGGTTGTGTCTTTATACGCTGTTCTCTTTCTTTCGTTGGATTCATTTTTCCAAATTAATACAAAGCATCAACTTTATATCGCAAAATTAAATAAGCACTGTTTACCAAAGAACCGATCCGGTGGAAGAAGGACCAAATGTTTTCGTTTCAAACTTCGATAGCTCAGTTCAATTGACAAAAGCGTTTTTTTTTTTTCGACCGCTTGTCACTATTGCCTTTCACACCTGGCGCAGGCTTTTAGCAATCGAAAAGGCACAAACAGGCAACCTTCAAATTCTATTAGCACACTACTAACAGATAACCATAAACAACCTCTTTGTGTTTTCCACAGCTTTAATTCGTCACAGAATTCGATTCATATACAGCTCAACAAATTCAATTTTACTATTACAATTTTTATTTTGTTCTGACACTTCTCTTCTACCCACACTAGATTATTCTAAAACTATTAATTTAAAATAAAATCATGACCACAATCATTGTTCTCTTAGGCCACATTGACAGTATGTATGTATTATATTATATTAAAAGTGAGAGTAAAGCCTTTTATAATACAAGCAGACGCATGTTGCACAAGTTGCATAAAATCTTGCATCACAGTACTTTTGCGTTTACATGTTGGTGGCCATGATGCAACCAAAACATAACCCTACAACGTCAAACAGTTCACTCGTTGTGGGTTATATTATCTATGGTCGCTGTTCTAGCTTCTAACCTTATGTTTGAGTTGCCAACTATGTTCGTTTTCCTGTGTCTTTTTGCTTTTTATGCGTTGCCTCTCATATTCTTTATTAAAAAATCAGTCTATTTCAAGACTAAGGAATACTTTCTTTTGGATATAAGGTAAGAATAAAACATTGTTCATTTTTGAATGAACTATTTACGGTCCTTTCTGTTTTTCAAATCTCAAAATCTTCGAGCATGACCGGTTGTTCAGCCTCGAATTAGTACTATTAAACGTATAGACATTGACATATTTTCATTTGCTGAAAAGTAACTAATTTTTTGAATTTGCCGCTTTTGTGATGTGATTCAATATGGCTGACAAGCATGCTCGTATTATAGAGGTGCTTTAAGTGAGAGAAATGAATCATTATTTGCGAGTGAGAATTCTGAATCGCGAGTGCCCCAGCACGAGCGATACAATTTCTCACGAGCTTATAATGGCATTTCGCTCACGTGTGATATACGACGCTTTATCTTATAGTAGCAATTCTTGTGCCTAAATAGTTTTTAGACGACCACGTATGAAAGTAACATTATCGCGATAGCAGCCTACTACAGAAAGTTGACAATTTCATACACTAGCATGATATTATACGTATCGTGCTAGTCATATCGTAACGGCACAAAGTTATTCACATCACGGCCTGCTTAATTGTGTGACAAACGTCACTTTGACGTTTGTCACACAATTAAGCAGGCCGTGATTCAAATATTCCAAACGCTTTTGCTTTATTCGTTGCTCTGCTTCCAACAAGCTCTAATTTTTTATAATTGTACCAATAATAATATAACGATCAATTTTGCAAACGAAATAAAAACAATTCTTAAAAATAGAATTTACTTTGAGTGGTCGTCTAAAAAATAGTGTTCATAACTCGCCCGAAAGTGCAAATATCTGTGCTCGTGTTTTAGATCCACTCGGGCTTCGCTTCGCTACGCCCTCGTTTGTCTAATCAACACTCGCACGATATTTGCTACTTTCGACGCTTGTCATGAAAATAACTATTGCGCAGTCAGAATATGTCGCACAATAAATTTATAATTAGTCGCCTATGATTTGTGATATACGTTTGACAGTACTGAAGTGTATTGTCAGTCTATGTCAAATTCGAGGTTCGTAGGTTAGGTTGTGTTCGTTATTTGACACAGATTACGCAAAACTTAACCTGAAAATTACGAATTTGACATAGCTTGACAGTGCTACCAACAATGCAATAGTATAAATAATGAAAACTCACTTGTGAATAAAACTTCATTTTAGTCACTGAAAACAGTTGTATAATGTATGATAATAGACGCTACTGTAAGATATAGTAGTTTGTATACCAAGGCACTGAAGTACTTATAACTTTTTATTACGAATGTGGATTTAGTTGCCGAGGCCAAGGCAAATACACCTCATGAGGGATAAAAAGGAACTTCGGTGCCGAGGTGTACAGGGTGGGCCAAAGTAGACGCTTTCTTATGGAAACTCATGTTCCTGTCAAAGATAGAAAAATTTTGACCAACATCTCCCGAGCTCAAATTTTATGAAAAAGTTACTGGTGCAAACAGAATTTTGCTATCGTAAACCGTTAGGCCGCTAGGGGGCGTTTACCCTTCTAGCTTTTTTGTTTTTAGTAATCATTGATTTCTGTAAAAACTTTCTCATAGCAGTTTTTGGTGTAGAATACGCTGGTGCATTTTGTTTTAATACAGGGTGATTCGTAAATTTGCTGCAACAAAAATTTTCTTATTTCTTATGGGACACCCGGTCTATTTATACATTTTTTTGTAGTCCTTAAAATTCTCTATTCAAAAATATATAATACTATATGTCCAAATTTAGCATGTTACGGTGTATTTGGCTTTAAGTTAGATAAACTAAAAATATCAAGTAGCCATTGTGTCATAGCGCCGCATGACCATTGTTTTAAACCCACACTAGCAATATTTATGAGGAAAACAAAGTTGGCCGCTGTCAAATTAGTCAAATAGCTTTTGAATTTGAACATAATCTGGTTTTTTGTCCGTGTCTATTTAAATTTCCACTTTCCAACAAGATGGTGCACCGCCTCATAATTGAAGAGTTACAACTAATTACTTAAAAGTGCAGTTTGGTGAAGAGTGGATAGGGAACCAAGGACCAATCGCTTGGCCAGTGAAGTCCCCCATATGACACCCCTAGACTGCTATTTTTGGGGGAAAATTAAAGATTTGACATATAGACAACCGATTACATCAAGAGAATTGCAAGAGGAAGCAGTGCAAAATGCATTTGCTACAATTTCTAACATTGAGCTAAGAAATGCTGCAAATGCTGTCAAACAACGGTGCCGCTTGTGTATTAATCAGAACGGTGCCCAGTTTGAACATATGTTATAAAAGGACATACCGTTGGGTGGTAATATGTTTTATTAATTTTGTTATTTGTTCTAAATGTTTGTAACCCTATCTACTTTTTGTTTTTTCTTATTTAGTTAGCGCCAACTTTGTTTTACTCATAAATATTGCTAATGTTGGTTTAAAACAATGGTCATGCGGCGCTATGACACACTGGCTACTTGATATTTTTAGTGTATTTAACTTAAAGCCAAATATACCGTAAAATGCTAACTTTAGACATATAGTATTCTATATTTTTGAAAAGAGAATTTTAAGGACTACAAAAAATGTATAAATATACCGGGTGTTCCATAAGAAATAAGAAAATTTTTGTTGCAGCAAATTTACGAATCACCCTGTATTAAAAAAATTCACCAGCCTATTCTACACCAAAAACTGCAATGAGAAAGTTTTTACAGAAATCAATTATTACTAAAAACAAAAAAGCTAGAAGGGTTTAAAGAAATCGACGAATTTTGAAAAACGCCCCCTAGCGGCCTAACGGTTTACGATAGCAAAATTCTGTTTGCACCAGCAACTTTTTCATAAAATTTGAGCTCGGGAGACGTTGGTCAAAATTTTTCTATCTCTGACAGGAACATGAGTTTCCATAAGAAAGCGTCTACTTTGGCCCACCCTGTACACTATGTTTTATTTGAAATCGAGAAATCCTGAAATTTTAACCAACTTTTGTAGGTTATGTTTGGTCGATTGAAGCCAGGCGAAAGTTTGTAAAGAGGCTAGTGAATCACCTTGTATATATACCTAGAATAAGCTATACGAGGTATAATTGTCATATTTGTTACAGTAATCGTTTCTAGGGTATTATTTTATTCCTCGAATAATTGTATCCTTGGTTTACAGAACGGGCCCCTAAGAGTGAGAGGACACACAACATAACTTACTAACGAGGGAAATTGCAATATATAGGAACTAGGAACGCTGGCCTTGAATGGAAAACAAAAGTAATCTTACAATTGACCAGGAGCTACATTTATAGTTTACATAACACCTGGTATTTATACCACGCGTTGCGTGGAAACCAGGCTTATAAAAATTGATAGTATTTTACGTAGAAGATGCTATGAAAAATTTCAGTTGTTATTTATATTTAGCTCCTCTTATTATTTAGTATACGGGCGATAAAGTAAGAGCCATCTACTGCCTATTTATGGTAACATATACTTGAATTCGCTACCGTGTTGTGTCGCCACAAGTACTACTATTCAAGGTTGGTAAAACTGAAAGCGTGTTTAGGAGGTTGCCTCGTTCCCATTTAAACCCATAGTTTGATTATTTTCCCCCGCAAAAAGTAACTCATGACGTCATACGAACCGCGCGAAATTTAAGATCGTAATGTCAAATAACTGTTGATAAACTTTACAATGCCTGTGACTTGTGCAGTGTCTGGTTGTTTCATTAATTTATCAACGCAGCAAAAAAGGATAGGAAAATACAAAATATGCAAGAAAAAATAAATTTATTAAGAACAATGAGCTGTAAAAAGAAAATTAATGTCGCAGAGTTGCAAATGTGCTAGTATCTTTCCAAAAATATTTACGCCTTCTCAATTACGAAAAATAAAAGGTTCTAGAAATATAAAATGGACAACACAGGATATTACTCAAGCTTTTACTTTGAGATATTTGAGCAAGGTGAGTTACATATATCTAAGAGAATCCATTACCAGGTTAATTGATGATCCATTATGTTATAACATATCAATAAAATGATAAAATACCATACCTAATTACCTAATAGTTTTTTATTAATACAGGAATTTCAACATTGCAACGTTGGGCTTCTAAAATGGACATGCAGCAGGGTTAACTGAAAACTGTTTTCCAGTTCCTAAAAATTGCAGAAATAACTGTCAGAAATAGAAAAGTTAGTAGTTCTTCAATATGATGAGATGAAGGTTGCTGAATCGTACGAATATGTCAAAAATGACCGGGTAGTTGAACCTCATTCAAAACTGCAAATTGTAAATGCTCAAGGTTTAATTGGAAAACGGAAAACTCCTGTTTTTGCCGACTTTGATCAAAGGATGACTCCAGAAATTTAACATAATGTTATAAATGCGCTGTACCACATAGGTTTTAAAGTTGTTGCGTGTGTAAGTGATTGCAGATCAACAAATATTTCACTGTGGCGTGATTTAAATGTTACATATGAAAACCCATTTATTACACATCAATTGACTGGTTCGAATATTTACTTCTTTGCGGATGCCCCACATTTTCTCAAGTTAATTAGGAATTGGTATGTAGATTCAGAATTTGTACATAATAATGTGTTATTATGTACAAATTCTGAAACAACCAGCTTGAGCATGAAATGAAATACAGACTAAGTGGTAGGTGTTCAAATAACCAGGCCGAACAATTGGCAATACTGAAAGGACTACAAAAATTAGAAGAAATATGCACCTCAGAAAACAATCAACCAAAAGTAGTACTATACACCGACAGTAGAGTCGCAATTGATTCATTGAAAGGGAGAGATAAACATGGCAATTTAATAATACAAATACAGAAAGTGATGATTAAACTAGAAGGAAAATGTGAATTGTTTGTCACCTGGGTAAAAGCACATGAAGGTAACGTAGGGAACGAGAGGGCCGAGCAAAATGTGGAGCAGAGTGCGATACTGTGGAAATCTACAACAAGATACCGAAAAGTGAAATAATTAGTGATGCTAAACGGGAAAGTGTAGAGAAGTGGGAAAGTGAGTGGAACAATACAGAAAAAGGGAAAGTGACAAAAGAGTTCTATCCAACAGTATCCGCAAGATTAAAATACCCGTCTAAACTGAACCCTAATTTTACT
Source organism: Agriotes lineatus (assembly GCA_940337035.1). Lineage (NCBI taxonomy): Eukaryota > Metazoa > Arthropoda > Insecta > Coleoptera > Elateridae > Agriotes > Agriotes lineatus. The sequence goes on from OW679194.1 coordinate 170,143,451, forward strand.
GTGCTAGTGACCGGCCATGGACAACTGCGAAGCTATTTGTACCGTTTTAAAATTTTAGACAGTGCTCGATGTCCGTGTGATACTGATGATCAGACTGTAGATCATCTGATTTATAACTGTAAAATTTTAAAAGTGCAGCGACGAATTTTACGACATAGTATTCTAATCAAGGGCGGCGACTGGCCCGTAAATAAAAAATTACTTGTAAATACTTACCTAAGAGAATTTAATTTTTTTGTCAAAAATATAGACTGGGAAAAATTATAAAATAGTAAATAGATACATATATAGCTTTAGTTGTAGGTAACAATCAGTTAAACATACTTTCCTAAAAGAATTTCATATAATTGTTAAAAATAGAATTTGTAAGTTATAAGTAGTTAAGTTACCAGGAATTAGGCATAGTTTTTATATAATCAGAGAAGTAAATTAGAGCAGATAGTTTTAGTATAGTTTTAAAACATTTATAATGTATGATTAAAAAACGAATGTTGCATATAGGCATATAGTATTACATATATGTAATGGAATATGCAGAATAAATGAAATATTAAAAAAAAAAAAATAAAAAAAAAATGTGTTATTAATAAGCATACATTACATGAGTTAATATTATCAAACAAACAAGAAATCAGTAGCTGCTTTAAACTAACAATAAATCATTTAACTGTCGAAAGCCCTAAAAGACAGAATGTTCGTATGGCAGCAGAATTACTGAGTCATACACAAGCAATAGCGTTAAGACATTACTATACCGATAATAATGCAGCAATTGAAGTTTCCAATTTTATAGAGCTTGTTAACTCATGGTATGACATCATGAACTCGTATACACCCGATCACGACCTAATTATTAAATCTGCATATGGTAAAAATATTGATGCTTAAAATTACATTTTATATCAAATGTATAATTTGGATAGCACAGTCATTTTCAAGAGAAAAAGGGTCATTCAAACATTTCAAAAAGAAATCTTGTTATCTATCAATTCGTTAAAACATTTATATAAAGATTTACATGAACTATATGGTATAGCTTACATATTAACGCACAGATTAAACCAAGATTCGCTAGAAAATTTATTTGGCCAATTGAGAAGACAAGGTGGTTTAAACGATCAACCTACACCCACGCATGCTCTACAACGGCTGCGATTAATTATATTGGGAAAATCTACCAACCTACAAATTAATTCAAATACCAATTGTTGTTCTGATATTTATATTGTTGGTGAAGCTATAAGAGAGTCTGGCGCTGAGATTCCTGCTGAAGGTTCATCAACTTCAAGCTTATCAGATACGTTTGAAAACATGGAAGTCAAGAAATCCCATGACGTCGGTCTAAGCGATTATTTCGAAAAAGACTGTCTTCAATATTTAGCAGGATGGATAGCCGAAAAACTTCAAACTAGTCTCCCTCATCTGGGCAATCACACTTATAGTTTAGAAGAAAAACAAGTAGATAATTTGGTAGTACCTTCATGGGTAGTACATTTGTCCTATGGTGGATTAATTCAACCTTCTGATGAGTTTTTTGCCCTGATTAAAAATTTGGATGAGGAATTTAAAAATTATATGTCTTCCAGTTTAAGTAATACAAAGAAAATTACAAAAAAACTTATTAAATATGATGTCGATATTATACTGAAAATGTTTGTTAAACAGCGGATATTTATTAGAATGAAGTTTTTAAATTATAAATATAGTGAGCAGAAAAATTCTAAATTCAAGAAATATCACGCTAGAAATAAAATGTATGTATCTTTATTTGCTATCTCCTTCGAAGATACTGGACCGATTAAATTGTATGATAGTTTAAAATTTTGCTAATTTTTATACTTAGATCGTAGGGCGGTTTTTATTTAAAAAAAGTACGAAAAATTAAAGTAAAATGAAATTATATTTAATTTAATTAAATCGTATAATTTTAAATCACAAATACTCAATGTTCATCTATCAACATTTTTGTATATATAATTGGTTGTATGTGTTTTTGATTGTAACATGTAACACCCTTTCCCACCGAAGCGTAGCTTGGGTGATTCACTAGCTTAATGTAAAATTACACGTTGCTATCAGTTATAAAAATGACGAATGTTTGTTCATTACTTAAATAACTTCATTTATGAATTTATTAAGATAACTTAAAACAAACATTAACAAAACTTACTGAAAATGTACATTTATTTAAATACACTATAACTATCTACAATATAATTAATCACTATCACAAGTGTCATCAGATTCTTCATCGTTGACTTGTATTATTATTAGAGTAATGTCTTCTACGTCAAAACCCACTTCCCTGTCCGCCCACTTCTGTATAATGCCCTGTGCCTGTGCAACACAATTTGACCACGTTTCAGCTGTTACATAACGGTTTTTGCCACATATTTATTTTTTCTTCACCGTACCCATCTTCACCTATATGCTTATTATAATAAGTTTTGGCAATTCCCCAAACATCTTCAGTGGGGTTGAAAATACAATGGTAGGGAGGAAGTCGGACCACAGTATGTCCATAGTGTTCAGCAAGGTGGTCTGCGACATACGTTTTTGGAGGTTTGTGCCTGAAAAAAAAATCATTAGTACTTTAGCACACAAAATTCACTTAATATACTTACTGTACAACCAACTGCAATAATTCCATTTTTTATACATGCCCCTCACCGACTTCCTAACCAATTAATAATATCTTGTTTTTTCCAACTAGCATTGGGCGTTTTATCGGCCAATGTGCTTTGATAACTTGCGTTATCCATAACAATAATTGATGGCTCCTCCAAATTTTTCAGAAGTTGGTGTTCGCAGCATTTAAAAAAAATCCTAATTTATTTCCCCGTGGTAATGCGAGTTTTTTGTGCTCGATGTAAATATCAATGAGGCACCAGGAATAAATCCATCTATCTCACAGCATGAAGGACGATATATCTTAGAAAATAGATAAATAATATTATTTAAATTCAGTTATTAAACTTATGGTGCTAACCTTTTTCCATCTGATTTTAATTTTTTAACGTTTCGTGTAAGTATATAAATTGTGACGGTCTTTTCCTGCTGCAGATTTTTAATGTATATACTTTCTTAAAGACTCCACTCTGTGGAAAGCAAATGTGATCCAACTCCTTGAGCCCTCTGCGTGGATCATCCTTTTTCCAGCGGAATCCTATATCTTTCAGGACTTTTTCTAACGAAGATATTCCTCCTTTGTAAATATCTCTTTCCTTTAAAATTCGCAATACAGATGTCCGAGTAATATCTTGTTCTAACAAAAAAATATCCTTACTTGTAATGTTTAGCAATAGAGAGTAAATGAATCACTTACTGTTTTGGTACATTTCATAAACCACATTTCTTATGGCTACTTGATCGAAATCGTCAATGTCCACTACGGGCTGAGTTCTTGCTTTTTCTGCTTCGCGCTTTTGATATGTTCATTTGATTTTACCGTCTGTGAAACCGAACTAACGGTTGGTATACATACTTGCAAGGCATTTGCAACTCTCTATAATAAATAAAACACTATAATGTAATAATACAATAATTATACATTTATTCCACAATATAACTAACCTCTTGTACAGCAGCTAAAGCAATCAAGGGCCATACATTGTCGCGTTCTTGCTCAAAAAGCTTATTAGCGAGGCTATAAGCTGTTTTCACTGCTTACATCAAGCTTTCGGCATTATTTCCTCTGCATAACACACGTAAACGCAATAAATAAGTTTTAAATAACTACGAAAAAGCGCAACTTATAACAATCCACGTACAATCTCAATAAGTTAGGTTAGAAATATGTAGTCTCTAATGACGTCACGAGTTACTTTGGCCCCCACCCCCCCGGGGGTTTAAATTTTTCAAATGTTGAGGCAACTTCCTAAATACGCTTTCAGTTTTACCAACCTTGCTACTATTACTGAAAAAAATAAACATAAATTGATATAAGTATAATAATACTATAGGTACGTTATTTAACGAATTGCAGCACATTTTTATAACAGCACAAGCACCAAAAGTGCTGTGCTTTCCAGTTACTGCAATATAAACTATTGACTTGAAAATACAAAAATACATTTTGCCCCAACCACACGAATAAGACGCCATATTGTCGAATAATTTTGTATAAAAGGTAAATCATTTCGGGATGGTCACCAATCACCTTGGCAACTGTACACTTTTCGATTCATATTTGCACTAGTACAAAAGTGGACGCAAGATAGAGTTTTACATGGTAAATTCTAGAGATCCTGTATATATAACCTATATACAGGGACTCTAGTAAATTCTAAATACAAATATACGGTACCCCCCACCCAAGAAAAGCGCCCTTCCGTGCTTTCCAAGAATACTTCGATACTCAGCATCACTCCGTTTCGCTAATACAATGAAATGCTACAAACCAGTTATTTACCAAAAAACAAAAAACAAAAATTTTTTTTGCCGACGACCATAGCTCAAGACTTCAGGAAGGTTCCTGGCGACCGGAATCGTGTACACATACGTACATACATCCCCCGCACAGCACGTTTAGGCACCCCCCAATACGGGGAATTGATCTAGTGGGCTGGGATCTTCACCAAAAGATCCGCACCGCCTAGACGGAGATTTGATATAGTGGGTTTATTAGTCGGTTGGCTCGAATTTTAGAGATATTTGACTCAGAGTGGTTTTCGATATGAGGGAATTTCAATACTTCGTGTCGAAGTAAAACAAACGCTTGGTCAATATTCGGCAATCGCCGTTGTTGTTTATTTTTCCCGTATAGTGATCGTTTATTTGCGCCATGAATATTCTACAATGTTTGATTCTAAATAATAAGTCATATTACCGAATTTATGAGTAGTTGGAGAAAAAATGAGGTAGCGGGTGGGCACACCTCTACCATCCCGGTAGAGGTTAGGCCTACTTCAGGTATGCGACCCTGCTTACGCGAGCCGTGTTTCCCTCCTACTTCCAGAATGTAGGGGAAAACCATGTCCTGAACCCCAACTCGCTCCCATCCTACCTAAATCCTATCCCGGCTGAGGAAAGTAAAGGAAACCTACCTCAGATGAATTCCTTCTCAAGAGAATCTCATGGCTTTATTCGAATTAAATGGATCCGGACGTAAAGATAATCCCCCATTCGGATGTCCGGGGGGGATCG
>OW679194.1:170148695-170300560 GCA_940337035.1 Agriotes lineatus
ACTTGCAGGCTTGTTGATGGTTGTTCGGCTGCAGCCGCCGTAAAAACAAAAAATTTTTTTAAGGAGCCAGCCAGTCCTTTTTTAATTTCGTCTTTTTCGGACTTTCTTTTTCGATACTGAAAGCCGGAAAGTCGCTTTCTGCCATCGGCCATCTGAATTAAGCACAAATAAATTCTAAGGATAGCGAAACAGAAAAATAAGCAGAAAAGTTCAAATGTTTAAAATAATGAAAAATACTTACGTTTTAAAACTTTCAACTTTAAAAAGCACTATATTATTTAGCTCTTGCTTGAAACGTTTAGCCTTTTTATTTCTGCTTAGTTCAGTACAATCTTACTAGCATTCAATCGCAAACTAAACTAACCCCCAATTGCCCTTTTTAAGTTTGTTATCGTATATGCCGGCGGCATGCATGAGCATGAAGCATGTTGCAACAAAGCACAAATACACAATTTACTCATTATTTTTGTGTCTAAAGAGGGCCGCTTAGTCTAGCTGATTTCGCTGATCTATATAGTTTCGTGTTTCATGACGCTGCACCATAGCGACAGAGCGATAACTCGTGTGTCGGTATAATCACCGTGTACAATAGCAAACGGCACCGACGCGACGTGGTTATAATAAAAATAAATTATAAGTAATAAATTATTATTGTATGCTTGCCGCCTTAAAAATGCAACCGTTTCTCTGTATCAAGTTACCTTTATACGAAAAAAAGCCAGACACAAGACTATAACTTGATAAAAAATGTTGCATTTTCTAATGCCGCAAGGCACAAGCATACCTATCTTAAATTTCTTTCATTTTTCATTTTGCCGCCCCAAATAGTTTGCCGCCCGGGTGCTGTGCACGCTTTGCACCCCAGGCACGGCTCGGCTCTGTATGTAGCTTACAAATGAGGTTTATTGTCCGTTGATATGACTGAGGTTGCAAAACAGGAAATATATAGTGTAAATACAAATGTGCAACCCATAAACCAATGTATAAAATTCCAATACCCTAATAGGTCGAGTAAACAACGGAGCAAAAATAAAGGGTGATTCATAACTGGTTGAACAAAATGAACAGACGTTTACAGCATCATGTTCTGGTTAAAAAAGCGAAATAAATTTTTTGCAGATCGGGTTTTGTTTCCGAGTTATTAGACCTCAAAGTTTCCGGTTACGATTTTAATTATTAACTTTAATAACACCGGGCCATGATTTATGTGACATAAAAAGTTGAAGTTGACATTTAATAAACTTTTATTTGAAATCGGCATTAAAGTACCTCGAAATCGTCATTAAAATACGAGAAATCGGCATTAAAGTAATGCATTGTTTTACGACTTTTTTGTAGGTGGTGAGGCGACAGATAAACGTCAAACGATGTTAATATAACCTACAAATGTTGGTTTAAATGTTGTAATTTCACGATTTGTCGATTTCAAATAAAACAAAATGTACTCCTCGGCGCAGAAGTGTTTTTTATCTCTCCTGTGGTTTATTTGCCTTGATCCTACGGGCCTCGGCAACTAAAACCACATTCTTGATAAAAAGCTAAACTTCAGTGCCTTGGTATACAAATTACTAATTTATGTCGCATAAATCATGGCCTAGTATTATTAAAGTTAAAAATTAAAATCGTAACCGGAAACAAAACCCGATCGGCAAAAATTTTATTTCGCATTTTTTAACCAGAACATGATGCTGTAAACGCCTGTTCATTTTGTTCAACCAGTTATGGATTACCCTGTATATCTAATAGATATGACCCCCAGTAAAAACAGATAGAGTTCAACTAAAAATTGTTAACCTGCAGTGTACAAATCAAAACAACTAAGTTCGAGCGTACAACGTTGAAATGTCTTCGTACACAGACAAATCTTATTAAATGTCGATAAAATAATATATAGGTCATACATATAGTGATATTACGAATTATATAACTGTGCAAGGAGCACTGGAAAGTTAAAACAACAACGTTAAATAACGTTAAACCAAGTTAGTTGCTCGTTAACTGAGCACCCCTTGATTTAGGCACGTGACAGGAAATTCACCTTTTGGTAAACACTTTAGTATGTAATAGCGGGTACTTTTAACCTAGGAAAAGTTGAGCATCAAGGAGTTTGATGTGACCCAAATTTGTCTTTGGCAATATTAGTTGAAGAAAGATCAGCGAAATATAAATCGTTCTTCTATCCGTATAAAATAATTAATAGCCAATATCGATTCAACACGAGAACTTGATCCACACAAAAATTCAACAGCAGCTTGGAAAATTTTGAAGGGATATCCGAGGCTACATCTGTACTCACAAATTTGCGTCTGTTGTTGCTTCTGCAATCGGTCTGCGACTTGCACAAATTAGATTAAAGATCACTCAAACTTGGGTCACTCGGAGCGCTTATAAGCGCCCAAGGCGAGGGTCTCACAAAAAATGTCTTTATTAATAAAGCTCTCGGCAACAAGTAACGACCGGCGCTTTGACTACCCTTTCTCTTTTTAAATTTGGCGTTCACGTTTTTGCAACTCCTTTTAGCCTCACAGCGCTCTGTCGCTGTTATAACATGAAACATTTTGAAATGCGCGCTGGTTTCTGCGATTTGGGCACCGAGACGCTTACACAGCAAATTCCGACAAAGGCTCACATATGACTTTACCAACATATCGCATCTCGTCACGGGGGTGAACGTCCGGTTGGAGCCTAACAGCTATTGAAATCAAACGCAACTCGAAACCACACGTGCTGCAACTGCAAACACCCTGGACTTGAAATATTTAAAATCGAATTTTTTAAATACGATATAAAGCAACGCTGCGTATTTAATAAGCGCTAAGGGGCCAACTGGCCCAGAATGCTCGGGGGCAAAAGCGTTTCAAATTAAGAATTTACATACCATTCTAACATATGGTCTTAATCAATTGCAGTATTGATTGATGTATTTTGTAAAGACTCCAGAATTTTTCGGTAGTTTTTGAAATTAATACTGGTGGCATTTAGATGGTCATTCCATCGTTGTTGGAAGAGCCGAAAGAGAGAGAGAGTATGGCTCTCATACAGGGTAGAATGGATCGGTTTTCTGAAGAAGATATAGAGCATAAAACTTATTCTAGGTATAAATACTACATAAACAGTTTTTCTAGTTATTCAGACATTACTTGTTATCATTGTACTTACAGGGTGATTTAAAAGGTGTGTTTCAAATGTTAAAGAGTAATTGGTGATGTTAAAATACATAAAAATGCCAATAAACTCATGTCCGATTAACTATCGTTATCTAGTTATAACAACATTTATGATATTTATTATTAAAAAACAACGTATATAATTACAAGAAAAATTAGAACTGTTCAAAATAGCCATCTTGTACTTGTATACAAAGTTGACAACGCCGACGAAGGGAATCTCGAACATTCCTCAACCGTTGAGGATCTCTCTGTAACTGCTTAATTTATTCTATAAGCTAAGTCATCCCTGTCTTGAATTTCCGTTGCATAAACTTTTTCTTTTAATGAACCCCACAAGAAAAAATCTAGTAGAGTAATATCAGGTGAACGAGCCATGTTGCTGGACTTCCTCTTCCAATCTAGCGTTGTGGAAAGTTATTATTTATCCAATCATTAACCTGACGTGAATTGTGCAACGGCGTTCCGTCATGCTGGTACTGCATTAACCTTCGCATATCATTGGGTACATCTTCTAATGATTCCGGTAAGTTATTATCTAAGAAGTCGAATTACATGGCACCATTAAACCGATGTGGTCATACATACGGTCCGATAACATGATCGCCTACAATACCAACCCAAACGTTAACAGCACGATATTATACACTGTGGTTAACACTGAAGTGTTGTTGAAAAGCAGCTTTCTATTTAGCATGAGAACTTGCCTATAAATTCTCGACTTTCTCCTTCCTATCGTTAGAAATGCTTCGCTTTTGGCGTGGTTTATACGTTAAGTTACCGTGCTCTTTAGCTTTTTCTCCTAATGAAGCCCCTTACGAAAATGGGAAAATGTTGATTTTTTCGATCTCAATAATGACACCGTCCAATCCCGGAGGTCACATAATGACAATGGACGTGAAAGCCTCCAAAAGCAAACACGTTTGTACTTGAAAGTTAAGCTTGACATTTGATTTTTACGTGACTTATAGTTGCATTCATAAATTAGGAACTATGCAGTAGCCACACTAAATGAAAATTTTGATCATGTTATACTTGTATCCAATGCATGAGAGAATCCAATACCGGTCGTCGAGATCATGTAACTTGCATGGCAGATTTAGTTTCTGCCAGTGATGTTCGTCGTGGTCTAATTTCATCAATAATCTGAATTTCACAAGCTTTCACCGAATTCAGATCTTGCTGAGCTCCTCTGAGAGATTTTTCAATTAATGGAATCTTCTTTTTAAGTTCGCCTACTTCTTGATTTCTTTGAACATAGGGTTGCCAATGTTGCCATATTTGAATATCACAATTTCGGGACAAGGATACGAAAAGGGAGGGGGGGGGGCTCTTGTGAGGAAAATGTAATTCATTACTTTAATTTTGTAAAACTTTTTTTTTAATTTCTTTGTAGTTAATTTTACCAATACTAGAAACTAAATACTAACGAAATCCATTAAACTATTTATTATTAGCAAATAATAATAATAAATAAATAATAATAAAATACACTTTCTGTTCATCGTTTATTTATGCGTTTTATTAATGTATAGAAGGAAATCGTTTATTAATGTCCCCCATTGCTAAATAATTTTTGATTTTCTAAAATCGTTTATTAATGAATCCTATTAATGTATAGTTTTCTATTAATAGAGACCATGAATGTCAAAACTTTAAGTGTCAAATTTTTGTCATGCAATAAAATTAGATTTTCTCCAATTTAATAGGATATATTAAACGAAAAACTATTGTACCTAACTCGTGTGTTAAGGGGTGATTAATAATCTCGACAATTAACGAGTTCGCTAGCACTCACACTTTAAAATGTCTCGATTTTAATCGCTCTCATTACAACACTTGTTTGTTAAATAACTATTAACAGGACCACTAATACGAAGCTCTAATAGAAACGTAAATTTCACAATATGTGGTTATTAATATATTAAGCACTCCCTCTACCATCAGTTCACATTTGCATTTGTTTCTGCAGCAGCAGCCCTATTTATTTTGGATTCTTGTAGTATCAATCATATTTCGTGGAACTTTTGCTTACATTAAATGTAGATCAAAATGTTACTTGCATAAACACATAATTAATCGCCTATATAGAAAAGCCTTTCGAACCCAATTCCCGAATAGTTGCAAAACAACTTGTATATATATTGTATAAATTATATTTGAACCGGAATTTGCAGAAATTGCTCGAAATCGGTAAAGCGTAACAATTTCTTGGAAAATCGGGACATTTCGGGACAGCATTTCATTGCGGGACAACTAGCTCCAAATCGCTACAATCCCGAAAAATCGAGACGTATGGCAACCCTATTTGAACAACAGTTTTGTTCCATGTTTTCAAAAGTGGTACGTATTTGCTTCATTTCTTTCTTCTCATTTTCCTCATTACGGACATACATTTTCAATTCAAATTCTGCTAATGTAACCTCTGATTTTGTCTCATCAACAGCTTTATTAAGTTCTACAAGCTGCATTTGCAAGCATTCTTTCTGTTCCTGCAATATCAATATTTATTACACACAAATGACTTTTTCTTCTTCATATACTTCTTCGTTTTAAATTAGATCAGTCGGTCAGTGGCCTGTTTAGTTCCATTCCACAAAGTTGTGGTTCTATGAGCCTTCTTTACTCGTAAGTCGGGTAGGTGGCTAGCCTTGCCCGTCGAAATCGAGGAAGGATAACGACTACCACAGGTGTTAGCTTGGTAGCCGGGGAGAGAACGATTTTTAAAATTCTTGTAGAGTCGCCGGGAATAGAACCCGGGCCGGCCGCCTGAGAGTCAAACATTTGCTCGCGGGACCATCCGCTCAAGTGACTTTTGTTTACCATAACTCAACTAGTGAGTTTTGGTTTACGCAATAATGTTTAATGTAATATGTGTTCAGATGTCACCTGGAAACCGAAAAAATTAAAATATACAGGTACTGTGATTGAAAAAAAGAATTGGTTTTAATGCTTCTGAGTTTATTGAGAGGGGTGGATAAAATGTTGTACAGCAAGCGTAGTGTTAGGAGGTATTACCCAGACGAGAAAATTAGTTCACACGGGGTACGGCCTCGTGGGCCTCAATTTTTCTCAAGTGGGTAATATGCACATGACACTACTTTTATAATAAATAACTAATAATTTTTGCTGTGCAATGTATTATTTTACCAAGAATAAAATTTGTTTACTTTGCAAATACATCTTAATGTACTGTGTAGTTAATTACAAGCCTATTTTTTTTAGTTTTTCTCATACTTTCTTGTGTTCCCATCTCGAGAACAGGCTTTCGGCTTTTAAAGCCGTTTTCAGGAATATCACATGCTTAATTATTTAGAGAGTCTTCGAGCTATCTCGGTTGGTTGTGTATTTAATAAACACCAGTTTTTGCACAATCCATCATTTCTGACTATTTACCATCGGTGTTTTCATGACAGTAAGTGGAATTTACCAGTTGCTCTAATTACGACGACAGCAAAATTGCTAACGATCTAAAAACTGAACAGCAAAAATACTTACCGACGCCTTTTTAAAAAACAATCAAAGTTAGTCTTACATGCACAATTTTATGAAATTTTATTTAACAAATAACAAATTGGTTACCTAGGGATGTGTGCCATATCACTTTGATCATTTCGATGCACTTCGGTCGTTTTCATTTCTCAGTAAATAATTTATATTTTTTGTATAATGAACGTTAAGGGTTACCGTTCTCAAACAATAATTGGAGTTGTCGCTTCGCTTCTCCTTCAGACAATTGTCTTCGAACGGTAAAAATTCTTTACCGTTCTCCATACTTAATATACTATTTTGCGTTCGAACGCAATGCTTTAATATAAGGTAAAACATTATAAAGAATATAGCTTTTCTACCATAATGAAGCTTACAGCTGCTTATTTTCAATGTTTACAATATTATCAAGTGGTTTACTTTAAATACCCAATTATTATTCAAACGGTGTTGTTGCCTTGAACGACTTTTTTCATGATAAAATATCATTTTAAACGGCCTTTGAAGTAAATTGCCCTATTTAAGGTTTTAGTGGAAATTCTTCTTTATTTGTATATTTTACAACCATGAATTTCTACGTTCTTGGTTATTGCAGCACACTAGCCCTTTTTTTAATTCTGGTCGAAAATTCGTTTGAAAGTTAGTAACATCAGAAACATCTGATTAAACAGTTTTTGATAAACTCATTTTGTTAACATATTTTAATAGTGTTTTTTTAATAGACGAGGTGCAAAATACAACAGTGAAAAAAGTTGTTCCATCCAACCACAAAGAGGAAAGAAATCCCATCTTATCGATAGTGCATGACCTTCTGAAAATTCCTACACAACTATTTGCTGAAACAAGAGATCCCAGCTCTTCAACTGCCGATATGTGCACGATGTGCGCAGATTCATTTAAATATATGTTGTATGGTAGCAGTCACATGAGCCGGAACCATTTAAAGCAAATGATCGCTTTTTCTTGTACGCTCCTCAATATTGGCCCAAAGAAAATTTGCAACGATATTAGTGAGTTAAATATTGTAAGTTTTGAAAGGTAATGTGTAATATAATTAATTTGATATGCGATTCTAGACCTGTTTTTTTTTTATTTTTGGCCAAGACAGATAATCATTGTAACTATAATAACCAAACCATTCACATCCGGTAGAATTCCTAATAAAAATGTTACTAAATTAAAATTAAAAGACGGAGATATTAGACATTGATACACTATTAAATAACAAAGGCACAGAAGGCAGGGTTTTTGTCACTTTATAAAAAACACTAGCAAGCTGCCCGGTCTTAGTACGGACCGTTTTTTCTTAAATCTTAAATTAATTCTAGAGTTCTCTTCTCCTCGCTCACATAATACATTAAACAAACAAACGCTGCAAAACAATATTGTAGATAAAAGGGAAATAATTTTCTTTCGAAAAAAGTTCTCAATCAATCCCTTATGCTTCACATACCCCCTGGAAATGTGTATGTAGTTGTCGTTACCTTTGCATAGATTGATATAACTACGGCTGTAGTATAACAATGAAAACAAATTTAAAAAAATATATGTACAAATTAAATATTCATAAACTATAGCAAGATACCCGTTTCCACCACTTGGAGGTGGAATTTCGCAAATCCTCATTTTATTCTAAACTGGACACACAGCGAAAAAATCAATAACTTTAACCTCATCCATTTTTTACTTTCAGCCCCTTTTTATCGCTTTAGTGGTGAAATTTAAAACACCTTTCAATCTTTTTAAAGATTTGAAAAAGACGTATGATAAAAAATGTTGGTCTGATTTTAAACTCAGGAGATACAATGGCTTCTATTCATTACGAATGCATATTCTCAGCTTTAGAGGTTGATAAGGGCAAAATCTTGAAATACATTTTTAGAAATTGTATCGAAAACGTTTGTAAGCAAACTCTAAATCTGTAACTTGTCGGGTTTAAGAGATATTGAGGAATTCACGGAAAACCCCGTTTACCCCTTTCCACCCGATTAGGGGTGGAATTTAGTAAAATACTTTCTACCTCATTTTATTTAAATTAAAATGTTAATCCACTACAGTTTTCCCTTTTCTACTACTTTAAGGGTAAAATTTCAAAAAACCCGTAAACCCCTTTCTAAATATTTTAAAAAGACATCTATTTGTCAAAAAAGAATTCTAATTCAACAAACACAGAAGAATGAAAGGTTCTATAATTTACCTCGAATGCATATTCCCACCTTTAGGGGTTGATTAGGGCAAAATCCTGAAATACATTTCTAGGCATTTCTATTGACAATTGTTGCAAGTAAACACCAAATCGATATCTTGTCGGGTTTAGGAGATATTGAATAATTTAAGAAAATACAGTTTTCCCCTTTTCACCTCTTAGAGATGTAATTTCGAAAAATCCTTTCCACCTCCTTTGTTCTGAAATGGACCAACAGCGAAAAAACCTTTTTTAACCTCCTATCCTTTTTTAGTTTTTCCTTTTTACCACTTTAAGGGTGAAATTTCAAAAAATATCTTTTTAGCACTACCTTACGTAACAAATTGAACGTTCCACTTAAATTTCAAGTTCATAGTACTAGTGGTTACGGCTCTGCGCTAATTTGACAGGGTTTCGACTTTCGTTTATAGGTAGATGTATAGATGGTCTATGTAATGTCTCAGCGACGTCATAATCCTTCAAGGAATTTCGGGGATGATCGATTGAAAGGTATAGTCAAAATTATACCCATTCGGAGTCACGTGACTTTTGTCTGTCTCTGTTCATCTTTAGTAAAATAGATGAAATGGAAGAAATTTGAAAAAAAGGCATGTCGATTCATAAAATTAATTTTAAAAATTTGACGTTTCTAATCTGTCAGATTATATTTTTCGTGTAAGTTATTGAGATAAGGGTAATAAAACCTAAAATTGTTGAGCCGAAAACTGGAAATTAAAAGAAACCATCGGACATGCGGTATAACGAGCAGTCACAACAATTAATTTGAATATTATGCGTTTTTTTTTATGAAGAGTACAATATTAATAATAGTAAATCAACAGTTTCACCCTCCAACGCTGTTCGCCGTGCTTCTCTTGCGTTAAATATCTCGGAGAGCACAATTTACCGAAAATATGAGCCAGAAAGTGAAGAATGCAAAAACGGAAGTCGACGAAGCAGTCAAGACACTGTATATAAAATGTATGTAGCTAAAGAATTTGTAACCATAAAAATCTAAAAAATGCTTGGTTGAAGAATCTGGAGATTTTTCACATTCAGTTTCTTCCCTAAATAGATTGTGCAAGGAAATAGGCTTCAAATGGCAATGTTCTATAACAGAATATGCATGCACAGAAATTGACTTAAAATTTGCGATACGCAGCAGGTTTTTAATGTAGCAGCTGACATATCTTTATTATATTTACATTTTACGACATGTTATGTTTTCTTTAACCTGTAAATTCAGTTTGATTTCATATAAGAGAATAAACCCGTAGCAACCTTGTTTTAGAAATTGGCATATGTCAGGATAACCTACAAAACGGAATGTCATTTATTTCCCTAAAATTGCATTTTTAAGAATCGACATACGTAAAATTACTAGATTATCACGTGACTCCGAATGGGTATAAATTTGACTATTCAACACTATAACATATAAGCCAATCACATTGCAGACATTTGCTTTTTTCAACCAATAACAGCAGTATATCACTGAATATTGGGCACCATGCAAAATATTCAAAAAACAATGTACCTACTCAAAAAATAAATAGCCTTGTTGCGAAGTATCGCTTAGCAACGATGTTCTGTCCTTAGTGATATCGCTAGGTTACGTATAGTAGACGCAAAGATACTTCGGACAGAGCGAGCTTTAAAAGTTAAACCGCAAATGAGTTTACTATTGTTAGTCCGCTTAAGTCGTGCCAGGTATACGCAAAGGTGGGAATATTTCCAAGGTGGTATTTATTTCGTTTTGTAGTGAAGTTTCTACTTAATTTATATTTAATTATCTAATAATATTGAATGACAAAATTAATTTTACTAGGTAAATAAACACATTATGCGATTATGCCCTGATTGAGGAATAAATTATTTTTGCTCAAATGACATTCCTAGATAAGAGAAATCGACATTTAATGTTTCGTCGCGTCATATTGGCATTAAAGTATGTATTTACAACTACATCCCTTCCAGTAATTAGAATGAAAGATAAATTATATAAATCACTTGACTTGTCTTTACTTCCCAAATTTAATAATAACGTTGCTGTTATACTTTGACGCACGTTAATTATCATCTAGTATTTGTGTTGTGTTGTATTTTGTGGAATATGTGGAGACCATGGGATACTAATGAAATTGAGGATGAAGTTGAAGAAGTCGCTGCTCCATGTGATGAGTTAGAAGAAGTTGATGATGCGGGAGAGAGACCAAGCCAGCGATCAATGCATTTTTTATCCGACGATGCGAAAAAAATAGTCTTGAATGTATACAACGCACTAATTTCTGAAGGAGAAAGCAATGTTGTGAGAAGAACTGCGTTTTTAACTAAAGTGCCAAAAAGTACGGTTTTTCAAATTGCGAAAAATCAAGCGCTGCCACGTAAACGGCGTTCTGATTATGGGTGTCACAAAATATTAACAAAGCCTAATGAACATGCAATACGCGGCGTAGTTTATGACATGTATAAAACTAATGTGGTGCCAACAATTAAAACTATTCATGATACGATCATTGGTGACATGGGTATAAATTGTTCAATGACGACATTAAGGACATCGCTAAAAAATATGGGATTTCGCTATAAGAAGATAGATAAAAGACAACAAATAATGGAATCTCCGCGGATTAGAAAATGGCGATGCGAATACTTACAACAGATAAAAAAGTTTCGGGAAGAACAGAGACCGATATTTTACTTGGATGAAACTTGGTATGACATACATGATGTGGTTCAAAAAGGATGGACAGATAATTCTCGGAAATGCCAATTAGACATTCCACCTTCAAGAGGAAAACGTATTATAATTTTACATGTAGGCTCTGAGATGGGATGGGTGAACGATGGTCTCCTATTATCTGCGAAAAATATAAGAGACTGTCGATTGGACTACCATGAAGACATGAATTCAGATGTGTTTGAGTCGTGGTTTTCAAATAAGCTGTTACTAAATTTGCCACCTAATAGTGTGATCGTTATGGACAACGCCAGTTATCACTCAAGGCTTGCTGAAAAAGTGCCAAATAGTAATTCTACTAAAGCAGAAATTACAGATTTTCTTTACAAGAACAACATGTATTTTCAAGAAACTTACAATAAGAATCAATTACTGGAAGTGTTGTCCATTAAGAAGTTCTCTAAAAAATATGTAGTAGACACCATAGCTACAGAACTAGGCCATAAGAGTTTTAAGATTGCCACCATATCATTGTTGTATGAATCCTATAGAAATGATATGGGCAGAATTAAAAACACACATTCGAAAACGTAACCAATGCCCCAAGTTTAGTGAGAAAATGATAGAAATAATTAAAGAAGAAGTTAATAAAATTCATGTAAATAGCTGGAAAAACTGTGTTCGGCATGTGATTGGCATTGAAGACCAATTTTTTAAATTTATTGATATTCCAGAATTAATTATTAATTTAAGAGACAGCGATAGTGACGATTGGCCATGTGATAGCGATAACGAAAATTAATTTATATATTGTACTCATAATTGTTGTTTTTTGTATATATCAATCAATAAACTGTAGTTATTTGTTGCATATACATATTTTCTATAATTTTTTGTCTTTCTTGATTGTATCTTTTTTTATTAACAATGTTGTTAAATAAAAATAATAAGTTTTTAAACACTAACAAACATTGCGTTTCCGTAGCCGCATTTCGATTTTAAGGATATGGATTTGCTTGTGAACTATTACAAAGGGATTGTCGTGTGTACAACATAATCCCACCTGCCATGCTCATTAACCTTTAAGTAGTAGCCTGAGGCGTCCGAAATATCTTTGCTCCAACTATACCACTAAACCCCAACAAACTGTGTGGCTTGTTTTAAAAATTTTAAAATGCTGTGTTTTGGAAGTATTCCGCTGAATTTAATTGAGAATGAATAATTATATTAAATGTTGGATTGTTTTTCAATAAAGTTAATCGTTATGTATTAATATTGTTAAATAATCGTCCCAAATACCACTCGAAGTGGATATTTTTTTTTTAAATATTTTGCCATTCCCATAGAAATTATTGCAAATTTCACTCAACAAAATCACATTTAAATGTCACTCGCCTTCGGCTCGTGACATTTTTTATGTGATTTTGTATCGTGAAATTTAAACGCAATAATTTACATGGAAACGACAAAATATTTGTCAAAAATATATCCACTGCTTGTGGTATTACCCTTGACTATAAGCAGGTAGGTAAGAGCCTGCTAAGTTCCACCGTTAACCCCACAGATACGCCCACATTTACTGTGTTTGTGTCTATACGGGGTGTCCCAGAACTGCCTCCCCACCGATTATAAATCGATCGATCGATCAAACCTAATATACCTTAGTACAAAGTCCCTCCAGTAAGAAGTTATAGGGCCTTGAAGTTCATTTTTTAATTTTTATTTTAATTTCCACAAATGTAAAGATACCGATATGAATTTTAGTATACTTAAACTTTAAATAAATGTTATAAGTAACAAAGTTATAGCTAAAAAGAGTTTTCACATATAGTAAAGTACCTCTTACAGTGAAGTCTAGTGTATCAAATTTTTTTTACTAGTGCAGTACCTACATAGTAGTGCGCATGTATACCAAAATTCAAATCGGTATCTTGACATTTGTGGAAATTAACATACAAAGACAAAATAAAAAAAATTAACTTCAAGGTGCTATATCTTCTTACTGTACTGACTTTGTACTAAGGTATATTAGGTTTAATCGATTTATTATAACCTAAGGAATCTATGACTATGTATATGTTATTTTATTTATTTAGTTGTGAGTGCAACAACAAATAAAAATAGTGACTGGTACTATTAAAAATTATTCACTTGTGCAGTGCAGTTAAATATTCATAATGATAACCAACATTATCTTCGTCTTCAACAGTATCCGCGACGCTACGATCTACGATCCTCAGCGAAGACGCCGGTGCGTTTTCAATTGGTCGCACCAGCATACGATGCCTTAATTTCAGCCACTTTTTCGCAAGTGCCAATTTGGATAGCAGGTACGAGCTGAAAATAGAATATATTTTGGTTACTTTGTCTCGGCAGAAGAAGTGCTACACTATCAAACAGGTACTAGTCAAGAACCTATGGGCCTCTAGGGAGCAGTAGATTATACAACTTATGGAGCACGAGGAGGTAGGAGACCGCATGCCACTGCAACCCTTGCGATATCTAAAAAAATTGGCAGGAGTACAGTTTCGGTCGGATCACTGCCTGAAAGTAGGGGGAAAATTTTGGTCACTCAAACTAATAGTATTCAACCGATATGGTTGGAGACATTGCTACCAAACCAATGCCATTAGCCTACTGCGCAAACAAGTTTTCTGCTTATCACCGCATGTGGAGAAGTCTACCGAAGAATGACAGTCACGACTTCGGGGTTCATCCCGCCAGCGCATCAAAATCCCCGTCGATATTAAGGATTTGCTGGTGCCACCGTTGCTTTAAAGACAATGCTACCAAATGTGGACTATGAATTATTTACGGTAAATAGTTCGCCTATAAACACTTATGGTTTTATAGTTCTATGTTACGTAGAACTTTCACGTGGAGAGTCGTGGTCGTGGATGTGGACAAACCGAGTATTGGTGCAGACTTCCTAAACTATCTTGGTTTCTTAGTAGACACAAAAAACAAAAAGCTATTAGACAATGTGATGAGCTTGAAGAGAGTGGGTAAAGTTCATGAGTCGTTTTCACAACTCAATCGTGTAGTTTCTAGAAATTACGCATCCAAAAGCAAATGGTCCAACGCGTTACATTTAAGGCCCAGGAAGGATGGCGCTTGGAGGTCTTGCAGTAATTACCGCTCCTTAAATGACAGAACAATTCCGAATTGCTATTGTGTTCTACACATAGACAGTTTTGGATAAAACTTTTTTGTCTGCAACATTTTTCAACGGTCGTCTCCGTGAGAGATTTTATAAAATACTAGTCCAAATGACGATACCCATAAGACTCCTGAAACAACTTCCTTCAGATTGTCTGCATTACCATATTTACGAATCTCCGCTTATGTACAGTAGTTCAGACTTTTCAAAAATTCCCCGAGGAAGTTATCCGAATACTCGATTTTTATTTCAGTTCATAGAGAACCTGCTGGTAGCTTCAAAATCGAGCATCTTAAATAGCTATTTCACAAGCTGAGCGTTCGTCAATCCAGCTAAATGCTTCTTTAGCAAGGTGAAGGTCAATTTTCTTGGTTACATTTTCCAAGACGGAGTTAAGAGCCCTGGGGACAGCATGGATGCCATACAACAGGTATTGCAGCCAAAAATCACCAAAGAATTGCGGAGCTTCAAAGTCTTAAAGTAAACGACAACTCGGGAAATTGAATGATGCGGATTCAGATCAGGAATTTTCCCGCGGTAAACAAGTGTTGGCATCGCAGCACCACTTCTTGCACATCCAGCACCTGCAATTATAATTTTCATAATTGTGTAAATATTAGATGTCGCTATGGGGGCAGTACTACAATAGTTCGTCGATGGAGCATTTTCTTCGGAAAAAAGTTTAACGTTGCGTTACGATCGGGAGCTGCTAGCAACCTATTCATTCGCCAAACGCTTTCGCCATTTTTGGAAAGCCAAAATTTTATTTTGTTTATCAATAATAAACTGCTTATCTCTGTTATTTCTGCAAAAGCACGACCGGTCTTCACCGAGACAGTCTCGGTAGGTACCTGAATTTCATCGGACAGTTCACACATCCATACACTACGTCGCCGGAAACGCCAACATCTCTGGTGAAAATGTATACAGAATTGTTCTAGGTCTCACTCAGTTGATCTTAGCAACTACCAGGCGTTAGAAAAATTGCAACGGTTGGATGCCGAAGTGCAATTATTTCTTCATCTTGATGTAGGTACTTGCTTTGAAAAATGTATGTTGTCCTGTCCTGTCCCTACCTGGAGTGCGAGCCACTACGCAACGGTTCTCCAAATTCGTATTGCGTAAAGCGATCCTGCTGTCGCTAGCCTTCGTTCTCTCCCACCTTCTCTTACCTGGGAGAGAGCCATGTTCTAACCTGAATCACACCCACACCTGACTCATGCTTCCTACATCCATCAACTTTACCCAAACTCGCCAATCCGTCTAGCCAGCGTGTTGTTTTAGGACTAAAACTTTCCACAAGTAACATGGAAATGTAGAACTACAAAAGAGGAATACCCCAGGCAAATATAGGGGAATGGCCAAAACGAGGAACAAACAAAATCATTCTAATCTCTACTTACAACATCCGTACGATGAGTCTAGATGAACACTCAAAAAGTCTAGTAAAGGAACTTTAAAACATCAAATGGAATATATTAAGAATTAGCGAAACAAGGCTAAAAAGAGAAAAGACGAAAATTCTGAAATCAAAGCACATGCAGTTTCAAAGAAACTCTGGAGACAAATCATCAAACTAGCGGGGTAGCAATACTAACCCACAGAAATATGAAACATCATTTCATAAAAAGTAAAGCCAAATCAGATCGAATCCTGTACTGTAGCTCTGTAGCTTAACAAAAGATACACTGTACAAACCATACAACTCTATGGGTCTACATGTAGGTCATCGGAGGAAGAAATAGAACTATTCTGTGAGAACTTGTCGATAGCCAGCAATGCAGGAAACACGAAATTCAAAGTTATAATCGGTGATCTTAACGCCAAGATAGATGAGAAAACTGTTTCAGGCCCCTCAAAAATTGGCAACTTCGTACTAGGCACAAGAAACGATAGAGGACAAATGCTACTAAACTTTATGAGTAAAGAGCAGATATACTGCATGAACACGTCCTTTGGAAAACCGATACTAGGAAAATGGACCTGGAGAAGCCCTAATGGAACAATTAAAAACGAGTTAGGTTATGTGCTTACCACAGATAAAAATATTTGCACAAAATTTTCACGCATAAATCGTTTGAATACGGGAAGCCATCACAAACTGGTAAGAGCCAAGATTAACACCAATGCAAAATTGAGACGAAGAAGGTAATAGAGGAAACAATAAATCCAACTAGAAGTAAACTCAAAGAAAATACAGACGAGTATAATAACCAACTCTAGAGAAACTTTAACGCCAACTGACACACCCTGGGAGTATGGAACATGGAACTGATTGAGTTATCAGGGAAAATAGTCAACAGCATTCACGTAGCAATTAAGAAAGTAGGTTTAATAAAAAGACCAGACACGGACAAACTCATTTCATAATGCAGGACGGAAGACAGAGATTCGCCGAACTACCGAAAGTTAGACATAAAAGTGAAGAACGCGATTCAGAGAGGCATAAGAGCATACAACACAAAGATGATACAAGAAACAATCGAGGACAACATGAATATGAAAGCACTCCGTTCCAAAAGGGCAAAAGATAAATCGTCGATATACAAAGTGTAAAACGACCAATGTGAAAGCGTGACAGAAAAAATAGAAATAACATTTATTATCCAGAACTTTTATAACAAACAATACAGTCAGGCAATACCGAAGCCGAACCAAATTACAGAACATCGAACCAAAAACATAGTCTCAATGAAATTGATAGCGGCACTAAAAATAATGAAGAACAAAAAGGCTCCATGGAAAGATTGTATTACAAGTGAGATGTTGAAGGCAGGTGGAGAAGTTCTGAAGAGAGCATCGATTATTCTCCTTAAAAAATGTTAGGAAGAAAGAAATATCCTTAATGATTGGAAAACCGCGGAAACCATCATCATCTATAAAAATAATATATTACAGACCAATTGAGGAGCAATCAAGCAAAACAAGATAAATCCACTTTTGCGCAAAAAGGAGTTAATTATTGATTCCTAATTCTTTTGGTCAGATAAATCCAATGGTAAACTCAGATTCAACCTAACTGTGTTAAATCCCCTTTAAAATCGACCTTAAAGTCAGGCAATTCAAGCAAAACCAGATAAATCCGCAAAATAAAATTGCATAGGCCTTTTTCAAGCAAAAAGGGATAAATCCGTCTGCGAATGTATTATTTTTATATTCCTATCCGTGATATTTTGCACACATTCTTACTAGTCAATCTATTTTCGGATTTCACTGTTCAAGGTCAACAAGAAAAAATTCGGGAATGGGCGTCGTTAGCATGTAATTTGTTTTTTGGATATCTTTTTCTGATTGAAGGAAGGCAGCGTAGATTAGAAGAGAACACTAG
This sequence comes from Agriotes lineatus, assembly GCA_940337035.1. Lineage (NCBI taxonomy): Eukaryota > Metazoa > Arthropoda > Insecta > Coleoptera > Elateridae > Agriotes > Agriotes lineatus. The sequence goes on from OW679194.1 coordinate 170,166,705, forward strand.
AGGGAGGCAGGCGGCCCCCCTCTTGTATTCTTCTTCAAACAATACTGCATCCCTTCAACCAGAAAGAGACATCTGAAAAACAAATGACATGCTAGCGACGTCCATGAATTCGGGTGGTTTTTAATTCTCAGCTCAAGCAAAAACAGATATATCCTTTTTGTAATTGTTAATATTTTTTTGTTAATTATGAAACTGAAACGTGAATAGTGTGTAAAAGATCTATATCATATCTTTCATGTACGCTATATTTTTTTGGTTACATTTAAAAACTTGCCAATGGCACGTTTTTTGCAATTATCTCGAAACTTTATAAAATGGATTGATCTGGTTTTGCTTGGTTGCTCCTCAATTAGCCTCCTATCCATCTTATACAAGGTCAACAAGAAGTTCGATTTTTACCAGCTCGTAGAAGAGGCGGGCTTTAGGAAAGGGTTCAGCACGATAGATTACATACAAACGATACGCACGCACATTGACTCAATAGAGACCTGGACAGTGTTCTAAGCAATGTATAGAGCAAAAATTGACTCAAGGAACACAAACATCATCCCAAACATCTACGAGAGAGCTACATTCCACGTGAAAATCAACGGAGACATAACCACTAAGAAGATACCAATTTCGAGAGATGTCAGGTAAGGGAATACAATCTCTCCAAAATTGTTTAGCCTGGCTCTGGAAGAAGTCTGCAATTCGCCGATGAAGTCGTGGCAATGAGCACCGATGCTGCCGAACTCAAAAGTATGATGAACGACCTAAAAGAAGTATCTGAAGCAGTAGGTCTGGAAACGAATCTCTAAAAGACAAAAATCATGAGCTCAACCAACATTCATAGAACGATAAACAACACCCTCGAAGGAGTGGATGCATATATTTTAGACACACTATAAAGCTGGGCAAGGACAACCAAACAGCGGAGATATCGAGGAGAATACATATGACATGGGCTGCATTTGGAAAACTCGGGCATATCCTCAGATAATTAAAAATCCCGATAACCCTGAACTCAGAGTATTCAACACATGTTGCTGCCTGTTGCGATATATGCGCTTGAAACTGTTGTGTTAACCGAAAAGAGTGCTTGCTGCCTGTGGGTTTGTAGGAATGCAATGGAGCTGGCATCCGATAAGCGATAAAATGCGAAATCAAGAGAACGGGAAAAAGCCCAAGACCAAGACATCATAGAGAAAATCGCTGGAAGTAAATGGCACTGGGCATGATTTGTCGCCCGTGATGACGTAAAGTGGACAAAGAGGGTTATGCCCAATGGCGCCCAAGGGAAACTAAGAGAAGTAGCGGTAGATCCTAGAGGAGATGGCGAGATGACATCTAGAGATGAGCAAGAAAGAAATTAATGCATGTAGCACAAGACAGGCACACATGGCGGGAAGTGGAAGAGGGATATGTTCAGGACTGAACGTCGGCAGGCTGATGATGATCTATCAGCCTCTGCATACCATGTCAACGCGATCACTCAGCACGTATGATCGCTAGTCAGAAATTTCACCACTCCATCCTTCAGCTTAGAACACGAGCATTTGTACCTAGTTGGTTCACTTTCCTCACCGTTAGGCCTCACGTGCATTAACCACTCTACCAGGTGGCCCCAAGCCATTCATATCACAGACAAAAAAAATTAAACTTAACATATTGCATTTTACAGAAAATTGAGCTAAAGATATTGGATATTTACAAATTTCAAGAATAAGGTGATATGGTACAATAAAGTGGGGATCACCGGAGGTTGAGGAGAACGTTTTGTACGATGACCTGGAACTCCTCGGAAAGATCTTCCGCGTTGCCGGAAAGCTTGGCTAGGAGAAACCTCTTCTTCGTTCTGGGCCTCCTGGTTTGGAAAGGTGCCGGTGTGATGGTGGTCCTGCTGTATCGCTCGTTGCACGAATCGGTCCCGGAGATCGAAGAGTCTGCCGTCTATAGCGGGGATGCCGGCAAGGTCACAAACCTCTCGAGAGGGATAAAACCAGTTCAGGTGCAGCATCTTCCTGGCTACGGCCCTCTCCTTTGCCCTTAGCTTCATCATGCTGAAGAAAGGTAGAGGGCTGAAACAGATGAAACGGCAATCAATAATAGGCCGAATAAATGTCTTGTAGCTATGGATCAGAGGGCGCGGGTGGAAACCTCCAAAGCTGTCTCAGAACACTCCTTCTCTGAATAAAGTCTAGGCATCTTTGAAGCTCGCGGAGCCAGCTCAGGGTGGAAGTAAATTGGACACCCAGATAGGTGCCTGAAGTGGAGAGCTCTAGCGTAGAGTTCCATAGTGTCAAGGCGACGTTGTTGGGGTCTAGTAAGGGTATGCTGTGCTGATGTGGGTTTTTGAACAAGATGGCCTGGGTTTTGCCCGGGTTGGGTTTGATTCTCCAGCGTTCGAGGCTCAGAAGTGACGGGGACAGAAAGTTGAAGGCGCGGGCGCTGCTGATGGCCTTGATCCAGTTGGCGGTGTCATCTGCTTACTGAAAAAGTTGGACTCCTGGGTTGGGCTGGAAATGAATGTCGGCGCAGAAGGACTGGTGGAACGATAGCCAAAACATTATATACCAACTCAATTGCTATGTGCTCCTGCCGGCAGTTCACTTCGCACCTCTTCGTCTTTAACCAACTCGCCAACTGTATCAGGTCGCACCGTATTATCACTACCCTCTAGAAAATGAAATGGTTGAGCATGTCCACCACTAGCTGAACTCCACCATCGGATGTCGTATCGATAGTAGCTGGATTGACCGCCTCCCTATTGTACTTCTTGGAATTTGAATAGCAATCAACGGCGATTTCAAAACCACAGAAGCCGAAATGGTATACGAAGAAAACATAACCGTACCAGGCACATTTTTACACCGCCATCGTATTGCCAACAAATTGAGGGAGTATTTTAATACCATGCGACCAACAAATAATGCTCAACACCACGGCCGGCACACGGTGTTTGCATTCAAGGGCCTCGCTTCTAGAGTTCCTATGAGTGCGTGATTATTTATTTTACTCATAATGGGTTAATAATAGGCATGTTTCTAACTTTCAAAACAATAGGAAAGTGAGTCATTGTTTACTTTACTTGTTTGTTTGTTAATGGACAATGTCTAGGCATGCAGAGTACCAGGTACCTTAGACACCGACTGCTTTGGTCATATGGTCAAAGTCCTACTTAGAATTTTGCCGAGACTAAGGAGTTCCAACCCTAGCAAGGGATCTTTTACATGCTACACATCGTAGTAACATGGGACCCACGGCTTTACATCACTTCCGAATGATGGCATTCTGTAGAAGCTTTCATCTACATTTTTTTTATTTTTGAAAACCTCACCGGGATCGGGAATCGAACTAGCGACCCTTAGATCAGTAGTCAGGATGCTTACCACTGAGCTACCGACCCCGGCTTTACTTTACTTTTCTAGCCTTTTCCCGGCTAGCTAAACGTCACTTTCAATGAACTTGTCATGTTACCCAGCAACAGCGTCGTTGTTTCTTTGGTTAAAGTGACTTATTACACTGCGATAAAAATATCTATTATTTGAAACTTACCTAATTAAATAAATAATGACAAAAACAGATTGTGAGTAAACTAACTTAGTATACATACCACGGTGAAAAGTTTCATTCCTGTCTCGAGATACGCGTCTCGGTTAACTACTTAATCTCTCGACAGTAATGAAACACTTTCCACCTTCGTATGTAATATAAACTACTCAAAACGAAAAAGGAGCCACTTCTTCATAAGCTTATATTTCACGTAGTTTGTAATTGATCGAAAATAGAATTATAAGATGACAATGTCTACACATCAGCCTTGGCGGTGTAAACAAAATTTACACATGGCGAATGGATTATTGAGGAATTTTTTTTTATTTCAATAAGTCGATTAATTAATTTATTTTTTTTTACATTTTTAAATAAGACATCTTAAAACTATCCTTAATAGTGAGTGTGCCCCCCTCTGGCTTTGATAGCTTCAGAGCAACGACGGGGCATACTCTCGACCAAGTTTCTGATCATCTGCTGGGGCAGTTGTTCCCATTCTTGAATAAGAATGTTTTGAGGTTGTTGAATGGTTTCTATAAGCTGCTGTACCAATAATCTACGTCCCAGTGTATCCCATAGGGGTTCTATAGGATTGAGATCTGGGCTGTTAGCGGGCCATTCCATAACTTCAATACTATGATCATTTAAAAAAGTTGTCACTATCCTAGCCACGTGTGGTCTGACATTATCCTGCTGTAGAATAAAGTCTGCTCCCATATCTCCTCAAAAGGAATTATGTGTGGTTCTAAAATCTCCCTTAAGTAACGTAATGCAGTTAGGGAACCGTTTGCAATGACGACAAGGTCGGTGCGCTCATTTAAACATATGCCAGCCCATACCATACTAGACCCTCCGCTAAGGCGAGTCCAAATAGCTCTCATTGGCTCGTCGCCAAACCCGAGCACGTCCATCGTTGTGGTGTAAACAGAATCTGGACTCATCTGTAAACAAAACATTACTGCATTGTGGTACTGTCCAATGACGATGTACTTCGGCAAATATTCTTCGAGCTCTGCGATTTGCTTCTGTTAAACGAGGTACTCTAACCGGCCTTCTAGCACGTAACTGACATTGATGAAGTCGATTACGAACTGTTTGATCAGAAATTCTGGTCCCCGTTGTAGCTGCTAACTGATTTTAAAGTGCTCTTGCGGTATTGGTTGTATTGTATTGTATTGTATTGTATTTTTTATTCATCATAATATACACCGTGGTGCTTAGATATGTCACAATTCCAGTTTAAATATAAAAATATAAAAATACAAAAAATACAATGCATTTACAGAAATAGTCAACTACAGAAAAATACAGTAACAACAAAAATACTAAAGTCAATAAAACAAGACAGTCTTAATTTTCAACAAATCTGAAATCGGAAAGTTCATAGTAGACATTGGCCAGAAGATGTTTTTTAAGCTTAACTTTGAAGAGTTTTGTTGTCGCATTTTTGAGAGTACTAGGAAGCGAATTAAATAATCCTATTCCGAAATTATTTCGTTTAGTGGACGTTAGTCTCTGCTGCGGAACCTGTATATCGCCTCGACTGCGGGTGTCGTTACCATGGGCATCGCCGTTTTTTGTATAATCGCCATAATGTTATTTAAGTGTAATAGATTACAATATAGTATTGCTGACGGTAGCGTTAATATGTTATATTTTTTAAACAATGGTTTACAACTGTCTAACTGACTCGCTCCCGCCAACACTTTCAAGGCTCTTTTTTGTACAATGAAAATTTTTTTAATATGTGTAGAGGTACCCCAGTTTATTAGACCGTACGTCATTACACTATGAAATAATGCGTGATATGCAGTAATGGCAGCATCTAAGTTTACTCGATTTTTATTTGTCTAATTACATAAATTGTTCTTGATAACTTAATTGAAAGATTGTTAACATGTGCTTGCCAAGTTAGTTTGTTATCCAAGGTAAGGCCTAAAAATTTGACGGTTTCACAGATATTTTGTTTATTTGAAAATAGTAAAGTGGTAGTTTTATTTTGGTTTAAACAAAGCTTATTTGCCTGGAACCAATCTGAGGCTTGGTTGATAATGTTGGTTTGTAACTGATTGACTAGAGTTTCATCTTCTACGTGGTTTGCAAAGGTCGTATCGTCTGCAAATAAAGTCGTGAAAACTGGGATGGCATTAGGCAAATCGTTAACATAGATTAAAAATAATAACGGTCCCAATACACTTCCTTGTGGGACACCATGTTGAATTGAAGACATCTGCCTATAGTACTGACCTTTGCAAAATACACATTGAGATCTGTCAGATAAGTAGGATGACATTAGTTTTAGAGTTACTCCCCTGCAACCGTAATACTCCAGTTTATCGGGTAAAATGCTTTTTGAGACACAGTCGAACGCCTTGCTTAAATCAAGAAATAGTGCAAAGGAAGATTCGTTCGTTCCCTAATCGCCCACAGACGTAATAAGCGATCTTCTCGAGCTGTTGTGGCCCTTTGACGTTGAGGATAGGGCCTTCTTCTGACAACGGCATAAATTAAATGCCGATTCCATGCTCTATTTATAGCGGGGCGACTCACATTCATAATTTCTGCTACGCGTCTTCCTCAATTAACGTTACGGGCCTAGCGATTTCAATTTCATTTACTTATACTCTAAGACGTACTCTTCTACCTAACACTACCTAACTTGTTTGATTACAACAGAACTCGGCTCACCCCCTCGTTCTGGGAATCAAACTCGTTTTGTTAAGATGCTCATAATCAAACTTGTATCGTTAATATCTATTATTTTACTTCAGCCAGTTCAACAACAAACAAAACCACTATCATAACAGAACCAAGCCCAATTTTGAATTAGAGTACGTATAAGTAGGATTCTGTTGAACGACACCCAAAAGTTCGTTCGAGATTCAACAACTGTAGATTGCAATTTTTTTCGATTAATTTACCCTTGAAAGCAGCTGCGAATATGTTAAACACAAAATATCGTAAGTCGAGCTTACTTAAATCAGGTCTTACTTGAGGCATCGAACTGAAAAATGAAGTGGTTGGAGCTTCGTAGGGCTGTGCCAATGCGAAGCACCAGAAAAATCACATAAAATAATTACAAGGCCTGATTTTACTGAATTTATTGGCCGTATTCAGTATAGAATTATTTAAGTACATCTTTTTCCACATAAGATCGCTAAAAAATTGACTTTGATATTTGTACTTGCACCCTAGTCGAAACTAATTTCCTTGTCGTTTTTAGGATACATTGCTATACATATTCCATGAGAAGAGCAATCTAACTGAACAAAAAATATGTTCAGTTGTCTTTCAAAACTACGGATGCTTTAAGGAATATAGGTCCCAGTGGAATGTATATATTCCGCCTGTCGAAGTTGCTGGAGAGAACACTACTGTACGTATAGTACTTTTAAATAAAGAGAAATAAACGAATGTAATACGATATTTACCGATTTCAATTTAAATATATGTTCTTTTTCTTCGACATTTTCGTGTACAGCTTCCAAAAAATACTATCTTTCCAATCTCATGGTGCAAAGTCCCTTTCTTTCATTATATTATTGAAATGTGTCTTCCATTGAAGGGGTGGTCTCCCTCGTCTTGATTTCCATTTCTTGCTATATTTTTGTTGTTCGCCATTCCCCATTCTAATCCTATTACTAGCTCTTCTTCCACCGTACCTTCATTCGTGATTATTGACCCTAGATATCTGAATGTAGGTACTACATAGCTTAATGTTGTAGTCCCTTATGTAAATGTCGTTTTGGTCTTTGCCTACGCACATATATTGTTTTGTTATGACCATGTGTTCCATATCTCGTTCGGTTTTTGCAAAGATCTCTATGTCGTCAGCAAATAAAAGTATTTGTAACTCTCTATTTCATATTTGTACCCCTTTCCCTTGACACTTTTGACTCCACTCTTGTTTTATTTTATTTATATATACCTATATTACTATATCAAATAGTAACGTTGAGATTATACATCCTTGCTTCAGCTCTTTAGTTATGTCAATATTTTGAGACATTAATTTTCTGTTTTAAATTTTGGTTTTTGTATTTTAGTATATTTTCTTCACTATATTTCTCCGTTTTTGATGTATACGTCGACTTCACATTGCTGGCCAAATTGATTTCCTTGGTACGTCCTCATATTATTTTTCTAGGTCTACAAAGGTTATGTGCATTATTTGTCGTACACACAGGCAGGATCGGTGTGCTCTAAAACCCTACTGCTCTTCTCCCAACTCCATCATATCTTCATGTATTTTATAATTCTTCCAAAAAGGGTTGCTGTAGATGGTATTACGCTTACGCCTCTACAACTTCCACGTTCGTTCATGTCTCCCTTTTCAATTATTGATGACAAAAATGCTACCTGCTGCCTTTTTCAATTTTTGGAATATCTTCGTTATTATTTCAGTTAGTTTGTCTCCTCCATATTCCCACAATTCAGTTTTAGCTCCTCCTGGTGCTGGTGCTCTGTTGTTTTTATTCTTTCACAGCTTTCTTTATATCCTGGGTGTTTATTTCTCGTGTTATTATGTTCTATAGTTTCTTGTATTTCTTCTTCTTCGTCTTAATTTTTTTGTAGTAATTGTTCATAGTGTTTCACCCATTGTTCTGTTGGTATAACTTATATGTACGTAGTATTGCTAGTATTAGTTCCGGTATGTTTTATTATTTTTTAGGCTTCTGTAGATTTTCTGAAGCATAGGGTAAGTGCGGTATTATCTATCTGTCTATACAGATTGTTCTATTTTTTATTTTTCTCTCTTTCATTCTTTGTTTTTCATTAACCGTTCTGTGTACTTTTGCTTTTTTATTTCAATTAGTTTTTTACTTGTTCACTTACTTCTCTATTGCAGACTCTTTTATTGTCTTTCATCCTAGGGCTTTATGAGCCACCGCATGTACACATTCAGTTACGTGTTCATATAATACAGCAGGGGTACCGTTTAATTTTCTTCTTGTTTTCTGTGCGTATCTTCATTGGACGTTGGCGATCATTATGGTCCATCTAATTTTGTTACCTGCAGCGTTTTATTTTAGGCAGCAAATAATTTAAATATATAAACGTTTTAAAGTACAAATGTAGTACGTCAGTTGCATCTGGAAACTGCTCATTATCTAGGAAACTGCTTTCCCGTGTTAAATGTTATTAAGGCTATTTCGGAATCTATTTCGCCAAACTTCTCTTATGTACACATTCAATTATTAACAATGTAAAAACCCATATTCGCTTTATAAATGATTGACTGCTACCAAAACTATTTTCAATAAACTGCTAAAATCGCTTATTTATATGTAGGACAATCCGACAAATGACTATTTCCATCGAGTACTACATTTGACGGATATTCATGTTGATTTTCTATATGAACCTGGAGCTAATGCTGTATGCAACGAACCCCTATGTTGCCAAAACGATCAAATGAGTGTCTCCGATGCCAAAAATGCTGCAGGCACCTGGGGCGATTATAGGGAATGCGATATGCCATATCATTCATTTACAAATATGTTGAAGCAAATCATTAAGCATAACGTAAGTTCAAAATGTAATATGCTTTGCAGCCGCTGAAGCAGTTACTAATTAGCTCTACTAGAATATTTAATAGAACTGAATTTACACAGGAATCAATAGACCCAGGATTCTCGTACGTTTATTTTACGGGCGATATAATTAGTCATCGATTTTGGGATACTTCAAAGGAAAAGAACACACAGGAAATTCAACAAATCTATAAGTTATTTAAAGAAATATTTGGGCCAATTCCAGTGTTTCCCGTGCTTGGAAATCATGAATCTCACCCGGTGAATCTGTTAGTAAGCAATATAAATTAAATTTTGTATTAATTTCAGAAACTTGTTAAAGTTTTTCTTCGCCATCTGTAACGCAGCAGAACATAAGCACTCAATGGATTTTTGATTTGGTAGCAGAGGAATGGGGAACGTGGCTTCCAGTTGAAACACAAGAAACTATTCGGTATGGTGGGTACTATACAGTCGCTGTAAAACCAGGATTTCGAATAATTGCCCTAAATAGCAATGTCTGTCACATTTTAAACTGGTATGTTTCTATTTGTAAGCTATTCCTTTTATACGTACAAATTCGATAACAAAATGCGTTAGTAACACATACTTATTTGAATGAAATATTAGTATCAATGAATAGTGTCACCGGCAACATGTAACAAGCTTAGGGGTCTCAGTAGCTTAACGTATTTGAAGGAGAGACGGGGGTCGTAGACTGAAATATAAGGTGGTTCGCCCGCGAAATTCAAAATAATTTTGGAAGATAATTGGTTGATAAATTCATATTAATTTAGGGCACCTTCATGGTACTTTGGATGCATTTGATGGAGGGGGAGTTCCATCATAGAAAATCTCCTAGATGATGAGAATTGCTCACCTCCGTTTATTTGTTTGACTTCAAAATACGCGAAACTACACTGCGCTTTACGATGAAAATCATACAGTACATTTTAAAGGCTCCATTAAATCTTAAAATAACATTTATAACATTCTTATTTAAGCGGGTCAGTCTTGAAGCTGTGGCTTAAACAAAGGGTTTGTAAAATAATTCTTAAAGCCCCTTTACATTTATTCAAGACCGGTGGAATACAATGCAATATAAAAAATTGCATGTAAAAATGAATATTGCTTATTACTTTACATTTATGCATTTCATGTGCAATATATGCCATTTGTAAAGAAGAGTACTAAGTACTAATACTGATACCGGATTTGATTCGTCGGCTAAATCTCTCAAAAATTTAATGAATACGTGGATACAATTTCCGACCAAGCTACCTCAGAGGAGAAGTCGTGCAGTTCTTTAAGTACAAAATATTAATTAATAAGCCAAAAAATTACGGCAAGTGTATTCAGGTATAATCCAGAATTCGTAAACTCAAGTAGCACACTATTCTGAAACAAAGCTCATAAATCCAAGTAGCAGTAATAATGGGCAAGACAAAGTAGGTACTAGTATCACAGTATAATAATCACGAAATCAAAAGCATACAGTACAAGGTACAGGTGATTATTTGCTAAATATAGTTCAAAAGTAAGGTGCACCTTAAAACACTCGACTTACGAGTAACGGAGCTAAATTAGGCTCCGGAAAATCATTAAATGCTTAAATTGACTAGTACCAGTGGGCCCTGAGGGAACCCATGAGCTTCGTTAGGCGAACTATAAATGACGGTGAAAGTCCAAAGTAAAACCCACGGGATACTGGAGGAATCGAAGCTGGAACTGCAGCAAAACAAATGAGGTACTCAAAGCACCGGATCACTCTCCACAGTACTCGTTTTAATGCTAGGAAAACAAAACATGTTGCTCAGATTCCTTTTGTTGAGTCCCTCCAGGCTCACTCGAATAGTCACGTAAGGCCGTCACAGAACATCGAAGGTTAAGCCCAATAGCACACAGAAAGCTGGATTCGGAATGTGCATTCACGGCCGCAACAGGAACGAGGTCATTGGCCTCATGTGGTACTGCAAAACCTCCCGTAAACAGCGAAGGGGGTTAAATCAGGCGGCTATAAGGAATTCCCAAAATAGAGTCAATAACGTCTCAAACGCAGTACGATAGAAGCTTCAATCAACTAACCCCAAATTAATTTGGGCCACGTGCAAATGGATCACAAGTGCGCAACCAGGATCCGGCAGAAGAAGCTTTCTCAAGAAACTTTCAAAGCTGCGTAAACCGCTAACATCAGCGAAGGCGAATTCCATCAAACAACGCCAACGTGCCTGCAGAAACTCTGGACAATTCTAATGAAGCTAACTGCTCGTCACCATTGCACAAAAGAGAAAAAAACGTGGAACCAAGCCAAGCCATTATCGCTTCAACGCACCGATAAAACAAAATCCAAACAGGAGGAGAGTACGCGAAATTTAAATTAAGCGCCACAGACCCCGAAATTAATAGAACGTGATCAAAGACTTGCAAAGCTATAAAGACGCACTCTGACCGTAACAATACATAACAATACCTTCGTTCGTTTATTTATGTTATGATAATCTATTGATCGTACACTATAGTATAGAGAAAAATATTACCCATACAACAAAATTAATTCGGTCGAAAAATTAGTAGTCCACAATATTGCTTTTTGCAAGAAACAAAGTTAACAGAATTTTTACAATTACACACAAAAAATCCAATAATACCTGACGGATTTTACAGGGTCATTTTAATTTTATTATTAATTGCAGGTTTCGCACGTGTTACATGTTGTTATTGAAATCTATATATATAAAAATCAATCGCCGTGTGTTAGTAACGCAAAAACTCGAGAACGACTTGACCGATTTGGATGATTTTTTTTTGTTTTGTTCGTCTTACTCATGAGGTGGTTTATCAAAAAAGAAAATTCGGAAAAATCCAAAGGGAAAGCCGGAAAATTGGAAAATATCGAAGGTGTGTTTTTCTATACACTGTACGACTTTCTATTTGCAGTCATACTTTTATGATTCTGTGCTTAATGGTTTGAAGGGTTTACCCCATCATGTCATAATCCAAAACAACGTTTGCCGGGTCAGCTAGTTTCAAATAAAAGGTTATATTGCGTATTTAGTTCGTTGCTACTTTCAATTTGAAGTGTTGGTAACACATTTTTTACTAAAAAATACTAAAATTGCATGAAACTTGCAAAAAAATTAGAACCGACTCTAATAGTTTCGTCTTGCATCACGTAATTGTTTAATCGCCTTGGCGCATGTGCTCACTATCATTTTTATTTATTGTATATACACCAGTCAAACCAACAAATAGGCTGCCGAGGCAGCCATCCAATAATAGGTTTGGACATATAAACTACATAAAAAAAGAGCGTACAATCCATGGGAAAACTAATTAAGCAAAAGTGCATTCTGAATCAAGGTAAAAATTAAAATAAACATTACAATACTACGAGTAATATTATTTAAGTAAACAATATCAGACCAAAACTTGTCTTGCCTTGCATTATATTGTAAATAAATTGCATAATGTAAAGCGGCCTTTAAGAATTCTACTTTCTCGTTATCAGTTAAACTAGCCGATGAAATCACCTGCGAAAGAATTCCACAGAAGAACGCAATATTGATAGCCTAGTGCAGAGCGCTGAAGGTGTTACTCCACTAAGAACAAGGAATGCCCCAAAACGTATCTCACATATTGCAGCTTACGTACAAAATTTGGAGGTAACCAATTTACGCATACAATACAACAGATTCAACTTATTCTAGTAGATTACAATATTTAAAATTGACAGTAAATACCACTTAGCTTAAATATAGTTAAATCGGAGACAAAATTCGAGAGTCAAGAGAAACCCAGGCGTCGTACAAAATCTTGGCCGGATGTACTTAATTGCTGCCCGCTAAAGTTGAACGATAAAGGCGGACTCGCAAATAGAGCTCGTAACTCGAAACGGGAAGCAAAATAAGAAGCTTCACCAGGATGTCGATAGCGAAAGTTACGTCCTTCTACACGCGATGTGACGACAGACCATTTAGGGATGTGTTGGTAGAATGATAAAGAAGGGACAGCGGCAGCTCAATACTGTCCCACGAGCAATTAGCGTGAATCCACAAGTGATGAAATGAAAAATATTTTCCAGGCATTTGAAGAATTGCGAAACGATATGTTGTGGTACAGGGGGCAATGGTACGCATGGATGTTATACAGGACGTAACGCGACACGATACAGATGTTTCTTGGAATATATGCGACCCTCTGTGCGAAATTCAAAAGCGAGACGGTATTCGAAATGTCAAACTCAGTAGCCTGCTATTTGAGGCAGCTAACTATCCGAAAATCGTCGTAATTTGCCTAAAGTTGGCAGGATAAGGCTTTCCCACATGGCGATTACATGTGCGAAATTTCTGATCTGTCCCCCGCTAACGCGAGAAGTTCGACGAAAAAAAATTTGCGGTTCCTTTTGGTGCGTGCTTGCAGAAGCTAGGGACGGGAAAAATGTTCAAAATTGTATTAACTGTTGATATCAGTTCTAATATTTAAAGATGAGATGGTCCAAACCCCTTATGGATACTTCGGCATATTGTTTGCATGGAGCAGTTTTTGCCATGCGCTCTTTGAGACAGCCGATCTTGTGGTATGGCCGTTATCATATTTATTATGTTAGGTATATACATATGATTGCGCTATATGTGCGACGACTTGGGATAAAGAGAATTTGCAAAGGAGGCAAGAGCTAATAATGGCAAAACCTACTCAGAAAAAATTGGGTTAAAGTCTAGTCGGCGATTTATCAAGCCGTTAGCGCAGAGTACCAATGGGGTAGAGCGCGCCGATATGTGGCGTTTTAGATTTAAAGGTGAAAAGAGACAGACATTTTCATCGGCATGTTTCGGTAATTTAAAAAAGATGTCTTGCCCAGACCGATTTTGATCTCGCGACATCAGGAACGACTGCCCACGAGTGTCGTTACTACACCAATCTGACAGCGTCATTAGGTAACATCTAGAACTGGTAACGCAAATACAAATCCACAAATACATACAAAGAAAAAGCAACCAATCTCTCCCAAAAGAATTTCAGGTTTTTGCATGGCACAAAAATAATCCTAATAGGTTTTGTCGTTCTCGAGTTACCATGTTTAGAACCATCCGGATTGACATACTCGTCCTTTATTATCTTTTTTACTTTCCTCCAATGTGGTTACGGTATTCACACGAGTTACGTAGTGACATGAGGCTTTTAATATAATTTCGGGTTGATCGCGATTGATTGAACGGTTACAACAAAAATTGTTAATTTGTAAAAATGGTCGGGGTCGAAAGCAATACTTCGGCAGGTCATGCCGCAATAGAAAGCACTTGGAAAACCAAGTAAAGAACTGCAGAACGAACAACTGGTGAAACACGTATACGCCGCTAGTGTCGACGATCGACAGTTTAAGAAAGAGCTTACGAGGAAATACAATCGAGTACGTTTTGGAAGTATTCCAAGATAGAATAAGCGATTTCTTCCAACAAGAATCATTATATGCTCTTTGCTACAACTTAACTTTATAAACATAGTACAATACAATATATAAACCTATATGGGATTCCGGTACATACGCCTGCGATTGTGAAATAAATATACATTGAAATTCCTAATTGGTTGTATTCATTGGGTGTTGTTCATTGAGCAGGATCGTTTTTAATTTATTTTTAAATACGGTGGAGCTTACTATAGTTCATTCAGATTCAAGATAGAGCAAAATCTGCAATCCAAGTTACAAATATCAGCAGTAAGTTGATTACTAATATAATTTTATTAAAATTTAGAGCAGAGAGACATGGCCTTGTTGCTGTCTTTATGAATGTTAAAATCAATGTCATGTTTTTAATATGAATCTTTGCTTGAGGAGGCCATTTGCAACATTTTTAGTGGGTAAATTTATTCTCAAATCACATTCAGCAGATTTCGTTTAGGAAGACATCGCACAATTTTCCAATTTCAAGCTTTGCAAATTTGACAAAAACTATAACTTCTATATTATGCTAGCTACATCCCATGATCTACATTTGAATAAAATCAAATTAGTAATCAACTGACTGTTGAGATTTGTAACTTGGGTTGCAGATTTTGCTCTATCTTGAATTTGAATGAACTATAGTTTCATCATTTCTATGTACTGTCTATTAAAGCATTTTACTATACAATACGAAAAAGAATGGGTGAAAATATGTTTATAATGAAATGGCACTGTCAGAGACCTCGGCGACGCAAGTTTAGATTGTGTATTTCCGTACAATAGGTTAACTTTCTATGTAAATATGGTGGGGATGCTGTTAATAATTTATTATTTTACGATAAAAGCAAGCAGCCTGTAAGTACCGCCGGTTCTTCATATTGAGCCATTGAGCACTCTGTAGCTTATGCGAAATTCTTTCATACTTGCATATGCTATAGATGTATAGATCATACGCAAACATGATTTTTTTAATTTCTGAATTCGCCTAGTGTCAACGTAATCTATACAAGGACCGTATACTGTATCCAGGGCCGCGCCGCATATTTTGGTTGCCTGTGTGCGGATATTTTTTGTTACCCCTAACTCTAGTAGTACTTTCAAAAGTAAAAAAAACTTTAAACTCACAAAGAAATTTCCTATATTAAAATACAGAATAAAAATATAAAATAAAATACAAAAGAAAAAAAAATAAGTTCATAACAAACCTTAAGAAGTTTAATACATAAATAAAATGGCTGAACTTGTAACAAAATAACAGTAAATATAGGCACAAACATATGATTAGAATAAATCTAAGTATTTACAAGAACTCAACGCGCCTGGTTTTTATTTCCGAAAACTTTTTTATAAATTCATGAAGTTGTAGTTGCTTGGCATGTTCATGTTCTATTGAAATTGTAGCCATATTGACCAGTCTAGTTTGGGTCATGGTGGTTCTCAAATAATTTTTTATAATTTTGAGTTTTGAAAATGATTGTTCGCCTGATGCTACTGATACAGGCAAAGTTAGTAAAATTCTTAGCGCAATCACAGTGTTAGGAAACGTAGTGAATAAACTGTTTTCTAAAATATATTCCAGTACGTTAAAAGCAGTCATACTAGGTCTTAGCATATACTTCAAAACATTTATTTCTTGGTAAAGTTCTAGGGCATCAATGTCCGTTTCATTTCTACTACTGTCAGACAGTTTTAGTTGTAGGTCTTTGCAGTTATTTAAAATGGCTTCATCTTCAACTTCTTTTAAACCCTGCACATTATAAAGAAAATTAAACATGCTACTGTGTTCTTTTATTAGGTCAAATCTATTATTTAAGGAACTTAAAGCCGTGTCTATTACAATCAAATAAAAATTAATTTGAAATTTAAATCGGGAGTATGCACACTTTCATCTGAATGTTCATACTGAAATTGGGTTTTATTTTTTCTTCGTCGCACAGCGAGAAATGAATTTCAGGAAGTTGAAATCGCAAAGGTAAAACTGCATCAATTCTACTCTCCCACCTTGTTTGCGATATAGGCTTTAATGTTAAACTTTGTATGTGAGTTTCTAAAACTCCCCATCTTTGTGTGGAAGAAGAAAAAAATACAAACAGCTCTTGAACTGTATTAAAAAAAATCAACAGTTTCGAAATTGATTTTTGCAGCGTCATTAACTACAAGGTTCAGACTGTGTGCTGAACAAGGCACGAAAAAGGCACGAGGATTGATGTTTAAAATTTTTCTCTGTAAACCGTTGTGAACCCCTCTCATATTCGCTCCATTGTCATAACCTTGACCACGCATGTTGTAAATGTTCAAATTTAGATCCACCAATTTTACTATAACAAATTCACTTAACCCTTCACCTGTCGAATTTGTAATAGGGCAAAAACCTAAGAAATGTTCATGGACTTCTACCTTTCTAGATGTGGTGTTTAGTTTTACGAAACGAATGATTATCATTAATTATGACTAGCATGGGGTGTGCAGTCTAATATTAAAGAGAAATATTTTGACTCTTGTACCATTCTCAAAATAGATTCTTTTATTTCATTTGACAATAAATTTAGGATTTCGTTCTGAATTTTGTCGCCCAGATAAGTAGGCATATATTTCAAACTTTTTGAAGTTTTAATTCGTCTTACGTGGGCTGACATAGTAGCATCGAATTTAGACACCATTTCAACAAGTTTTAAAAAATTCCCGTTATTGGCATCAAAAAAATAATTTGATTTTCCACGAAACGCGAGATTTTGACGAGCCAAAAATTGTATGAAGTATATAATTCGTTCTATCATGTCATACCAATGTTTTTTTTTCAATGTTATAAACTTCTTGTTGAATTTTGTCTATAGTTGTTTGGGTCTTAAATGCTTTTGCTAGTTTTATTCATTTGTTGCAATTTTTAACGTGTATTGAACCTTCAGTGACTAAAGTATGGCTTATGCTCTCTGTAAATAATTTACAACAAAAAAAAACTGAATTTTTCAATACCGAGTACAATAACCAATGTCTTTCGCATTTCTCGCCATTTGGCAATGTCCTATAATAATATACGTCAGAAAATTTGCGTCCCTTCTCATCGGCAGGATAGTTACGTTTTTTTACTTGCTTAGGTTGATTTTGTACCAAGATTTGAATAGAGTTATTTGATAAATTATCTGGCCAGATACCGGGATCATCACTTATTATATCTTCGACAAGTTCGGGTGGGAAAGGGGCTGTTACATGCTGATGAATTTCCTCTTGGCCATCTCCTAATTCTTGCTCAGTTGTCTTCAGAGGACTCTTGCTCGGCTTTACTAGTAGACGTAGATGATTGCGGGTGTAGTAATTTCAAATATTTTTCTAATGCCCCAGCTTGTTGTTCTACATTTTTCCGTTTTTCTAGTTGCTTTTTTCTATGTTGATAACCAGATTCTAGTTTTCTCGGCATTGAGCAGCTGCAGTAATTAAATGTCTGAAAGCATAACAAAGTAAAGAAATGAGAAAAAATTCAAAACGAATTTCAGCCCCGAATAAAAAGAATTAAAAAATTTAAAATTATTTGATTACTTACATTTTTCGCTTTTGTCTCCGTACTACTTCTATTGCAACACTCAACACAACTTGCACACTTTATCACTTGAATGCGGAAATGACAATGAACCTGAAAATGTTATTTTCTCCCTAAGAGAAATAGAACTAAAAATAAATCGAATTGCTGCAGCCAAAACAGTAATAAATAGTCGTTTTAAAGATTCGTACGTGCTTAATATTTATTTACAAAGTTTTCGGGTGTGTGATCGCGTTTATCAAGATAAGACGGATCGGTTTACATAATCAACTCGGTAGGCATGACATTTTATTTTTCACTCTTTGATAATTTTTATTAAATAGAGAGACTCAGTAATAGAAGAATAAAATATATCGAATTCCCTTCGTGTTGCCCCTAAACGGACTGCTGCCCGTGTGCGGTGCACACACCGCACACTGGGGCGGCGCGCCCCTGACTGTATCACAGAAGTCAAACTGCGAAAGTACAAATGAGTTACATAAGCATATTTTCATCTTAGTGCTCAATATTTCTCTATTGTTGAACAACGTCTTAATTTTACAGTAAGTTCTTTGAAGGCAATTGTTATTATATGTCATTATATTTCAGAGATTCTCCATTAACAGATAATTAGAAATCAGAAACGATTTTTAATCGTTCGTTTTTATTACCGAACAAAATAGCGTTAGATTTTTTGGGATTAAGTTTTAGACAATGCTGTTTAGATACCTGATATAATTTATCTAAATCTTGGTTTAAGAAAGAATATGCGTTAATTTGGTCACTAGAATTAAAAGTAATGTATATTTGTGTGTCGTCGGCATATGAGTGATAGTTACAATATTTTACACATTGAAAGAAAGTTGAAGTATAAATAATAAATAAAATTGGGCCTAATAGGGATTCTTGGGGCACTCCACTCACAACATTTAAAAACATAGACTTACAGTTACCCTTGGAAATCTGTCACACAAATATTTCTCATAGAATTTCACTGCGCTGTTCTCAAGACCTATATAATGCAAAATTCCCAACAATATATCATGATCTATAGTGTCGAAGGCCTTGGAAAAGTCAAGCAATACCAATAAAGCAAAGAGCATTGCTCTTTGAATAAAGTCAATTGGTTACAGTCCATAGCTCGCAGTACATCGTCAACAACGCTTGCGATGTCGAAGCACAGCTGTGACCTGTCCTAAAACCTGATCGATTTTCAGGGGAATTTTATTTTTGTCAAGATGATGTCTAAGTTGCGCTGCAACTGCTTTTTCGAAGACCTTAGACAGTGTGGGTAATATGCCGATAGGCCGTAGGTCTTTGAACGTAGACAGTATAGTCACCTTGGGAATAGGTATAACATCAGCCTTCTTCAAACACTTGGGAAAAACGGAAAAATGTTATGCAGTAATTTATAATGTGTGTGATTATTGGGAATAAAAATGGTAGGCAAGCATTCAGTACAAATATTCCAATGCCATCAAGACTTTGATTTGATAGAAGTTATACAGTGTGGAAATAAAGTAACCGATAAATTCATTAACTTTGTTAATATTACCTTTTATGATAAAATCTTGAAGGAGTATAGCGATTTTAATTATGAGGCATACACTAAAACCACCTTTATGTTGCTACGTCATTTGCTTTAAAAGTTATGACGTCATCGACTTTTTTTAAATGACAATCTGTATTTTTTATTATTGATTTTGGTAGTACTTTTTATGTTGTTTTTAATGATATAAAATTAACAATATGTTACACCTGAAAGAAAATTCAGAAAAATGGCCTTAAAGTTTAAATATTAAAAACCAATAAAATGTGCAAAATAAATCTAGTTACCTACATTTGACGGAAAGTCATTGGCGGCACATTCGTTTTTATTGAAAAAAAAAACAATTGGAAAATACAACTAAAACTCCATTCAAAGTTAATCCACCGGTAACTAGATTTATTTTGCTCATTTCATTGGTTTTTAATATTTAAACTTTAAGACCATTTTTCTCGATTTTTTTCAGATGTAATATATTGAAAATTTTATATCATTGCAAACAACATAAAAAGTACTACCAAAATCAATAATAAAAAATGTAGGTTGTTATTTAACAAAAAAAGTCGATGACGTCATATTATGAAAAACCAATTACACAAGAAACTGAAAATATTCTCTATGGTCAAAATCGCTACACGCCTTTGAGGTTTTTCATAAAAATGAATATCAACGAAGTTAATGAATTTAACCGTTAGTTAATGAAAAAACGATAAATTTGCTCAGCATCTGCTAAATTTGAAGGAAGTCGATTTTTAAGCTGTTTGTTTTTGTGTATATCGAAATTTGATAAATCCTTCCAAAAACTCTTTAAGGTATTTTTTTGAAATTTTTAAAGCAGGTGGTCTTTTTTGCTTTTTTAACGGCAGCTGTAACAAAGTTATGCAGCTGTTTGTAATACACATAATGGCTGCCATTTTTTGATAACTTATAACATTTAAGAGCATGATCACGAAGTGAAATTAATAATCGTATATCGTCATTAAGCCAAGATGCATGTGTTTTACTGAATCTGGATGTTGAAAGGCGCATGTAAATCAAGAAGCATTTGAAGATTATCATTAAAGAATTCGATTTTGTCGTCTATATTATTCAGATCATAAATATTATCCAGATCATAAAATAAAAGTAAAAAAAAATAACAAGAAAAAGAATGAGATTAGTATATTCTACATTGGGATTCGTAAGCCGTAAGATAAGCTTCAATGTGACTGTGACTTTCATAAATTAATTCATTTTGGAATATTTTGTGGAGAAATATGCTGACCTGTACCAGGAATACTGCAAAAAGCGGTTTTATAATAGAACCGCTTTGCAGGTATATAACCGAGAAGATCCTTAAACCTTTCAGTTTATACTCGTAAAATATGTGTTAGCTCATAACAAACAAACCACATATGTTTTTATGAGTATAAAATCTTAAACCTCGCCGATTAACAAATAAATAGGAGTAGCACCATATTTCACCTTACATATTTTAAAACAATGTTATTTTATCTAAATAGCCGTTACAGTTGCAACTATATGGCATAATAGTCGACATTTTATTTAGGGTGATGAACTTCGACCAAAATCTGAGATGAATGTGAATGTTAAACTTAGGTAGCCATTTCAAGTTTGGTTGAAATGTGACGAACAAAGAGATTAACATTTTTAAAATTCGTGTATTTGGCATATCAACATATAGATATACATATCATATATGCTAATAGATACCAGCTAATATTAAATTTAACAACTGAATAAGTTGAAGAGTACATGACACAGTAAAGTAATAAAATTCTGTATGATTCCACAGGTTACGTGTTGTTTTGTTATGTATTTATCTACCTAAGTAATTGGCAATTTTATTTTCGCAAAATAAATAAATAAAAACTAATACAATATTTATCTGATATTCAATCGTTGATCAAACAAAACCAGTTAACATTGAAAACAACTACTTGAACTATAGTTCATTATATTCATAAGTACTGGTAAATAAAAAATAAGGATCTACAATAAACGTTGGTTACTTTGTTACACGGCTGAAAACAAATGTTCTTAAATATGATACAACTCTATAAGTATTTAACCAATATGCATATTTAAATACCGAACTTTGTAGAGTAGTGGATAGCACGTCTGCTTAGCATTCGGGATGTCGCGGGTTCGATTCCCCTGGCCGTCTGCTCTGATTCAGGTTTTGAGGAGTCAACAGAGTACCTTCTCTGAGGCGAATGCCGGAGCAGTACTTCTCCATCTTTCCTGGTCTCTCTTCCATTCTCCACCCCTCCTTTCTCTCACCCATCCTATAATTCCCGTTGTTGGCTGAAGAGGGAAGCAAGGTTCCTATAGCAGCCCTCCCGCCCGCCCGCCGTTGGGGGAATTGAAATGACCCTTTCATATTTAAAATACCTTTTTTCTATAGCAAATGTTAAAGTGTGCTTTAATCGACTCAAAACAAAAGGTCAAGTGTTACTTTAACAGCAAGGGTAGATAAAGTAGCACTTTAACATCAAGGGTAGATAAGGTAACTTAATTTTCTAACTTTTATTTAAATTAAATATCACAGCTTGGTATTATTCTAGCAACCCAATCTAGCTACTGAGATATTAAAATGTGATTGACTTTCCTTATTTTCTTTTGAAATGGTTAAAGTTCTTGCTATAGAAAAAAAATTGTATTATACACGACGATAAAGTTATTACTATCTACACTCGTGGAAAAAATTTAACTTTATCGTCTTGTATAATAAATTACTATTAATATTGTGATTAATATTGAAAAAAGGGGTAAAATGTACGTGCGTGTAGAATGTGTTGTACAGAAACGTTCTTATCGATTAGTTCCAAAGAGAAATAACATCACTTATTAGGAACGCCTATTCGATACAATAATATACAATTTATATTCAACGTTTATAATTTATTTGTTAATATAGCATTCGATTTTGAATAAAGCCTTACTGAATTAATATTTATAAATTTTGAAACCTAAAACTGCATAGCGATATCTCAAAAACGAACTAACATCTATAAGACTGTGTTACGGTATTAATTCATCATATCGACATAGGTCGTATTGATTGTTCAAACTCGGGTACAAACTACAGGGTTCGCCGGCTTTACTAAAAAGAACACAGATCTTAATGTGCTGGAGCAGATTGTGTTGCTCCGGTTACTCGCACTTAACTCAGTCGGGAAGGCGTGGTTCGAAAGCTCAAAGAAAAACCGGCGGCACTTACCCTGATGGATTGCTTAACAGAAAAAGAAATACCTGAGCGCCACTTGGTTCTGATTAGGGGTGGCTGACGTGTCTAGAACCAAGAACAATACACGTAGCCTACGTAGAAGTCCTCCAGGTACGTTGCTGAACACCTGAACACCTCAGCCTGTTGTTTACCAAGCCTCCTCCGAGTAGCCGGGTGACCTTGTCGTTAAACCACTTACCTTCAAGGCCACCGTCACTAAAGAATAACAAAAGAACACTGAATGGCCCAGGGCTTGGGGCTTGCTTATCAAAAAGGCGTACTTTCAGCTTTACATTGCAAATTACACTGGGCCTTTGCCACACTGGATTAATTAATGACCCAGAAGGGGTTCAGAACTCAACAAATAATCAAATTGACTTTAATGGGTTTATTATTTAAAGAATTAAAGTTTACACAAATCTTTACATTGATAGTAATCACCCGGAGGTGAATTCAAGCTTAATAAAGAGAAAAGATACACCCTACATAAATATAAAAGGGATCCCACGCAAAGTTACCTTATGGTCTAAATATATGGTTACACAACGGACAAAACGAAATAGATAACAGGGGTGAAGCCCCTGGTTAACAACAAGCAAATCAAAACATAAGCTTAAGCTTTAAGTGAACGGGCGCAATATTTACGAACTCCCGGAAAACACAACAAATATAGTCGCACATTAATTAGGCACAAGAACACAATTGGTGTAATACATAGCTCCTACCTGGTAGCTGTAAGCACGTCGCTAGTTTCTGCTATAAACTCATCCTCGGGCAAGCTTGGCAAGGCGTTGCGGAGGTACAGAAAGGGCTGGAGCCGGGCCTGATGGTTGCTTAGCGATAGAGTTGGTTTATTCCAGGCTTCGGAATGGCACGACGCAATCGGACTTTGCAAATAATGCAACCAGGGCACTACAATAATTAACACGCGGTGGGCCTCGATAAACTCAGCGTCGGCAATTCAAAGATGCAGTACGCAAAAGGTTTTTCCCCACAAAGGTACGGGAAACCGTTAATCATAAGCTTAAAGAGATCGTCTCGAATTGGATCTGCAAATGGTGCAACGATCTTCCCCCGGGAAGTACATCAACTTAAGGAGACGACTCAGCTATATGCCAACACTAAAATATCGATAACTTAATCGCCCACCGCGCGCGCAAAAACACCCAAAAAGAGTAAAATAATCGTTCAAAGGTCTAGGCTGAACTGCCTTAAAAACCCAATCGCGCGGTGACTACCGAATTTGTTCACCTCGCGCCGCCGTGAAGTTATCCTTCTCTTGCAGCCGTTAACCCGGGATTAGTCGCTAGGTTTCGTTTCGCGTCGTTGGTCGCGCGTGAGCGTTTCTCTCACAGCTGACATTTTGAATGTATACGTGTGTTTTTTTCATAATTGGCAATTATTACTTTATAATCATAATGTGGCAATATCTGTTAATGTCATACCTTAAAATTAAAATAAAAAGTTATTCACTGAATATACAAAACTTTATTTTTTACACCATGTGTAAATACAACTCAAATCGTTAAAAAAGATATAATATAAACTCTGCTTCGATCTCTAGTTTGTATCCGACTCATCCGAAACTTGTAAATAATTAGGGCAGGTATATGTGGTATGTTTCATGCAAATTGCTCGTTGGCAAGATCGCAAAATAAAAAAAGTTTAGAACAAATACAAAAATATAAAAGTAAACGTGGTTAGTCGCGTAATGAGCGATTTGCTCACACTAGCGCACGCACTTACCAAACTACTTGTCACAATTGCACTGTGCCTTGTTTTTTTCATGAAATAATACCACTAGCCGGTGCTTGACAAATAGGGTGAGGATTAAAAAAATTGGCGGGGCCGTACCTGTCATTGCACTAAAATGGTGAATTAATTTGTAAAAACATGAGGGAATCGCTCATGTAGCGACCAATACCGGGTTAAGAAAAATCTTCCCTTTCAAGATTGCATTAATGCTCAAAGAATTGCGAACCGAAGCAGCTTACTGTGTATTGAAGAAAAGCGAGAGGGGTCTGGAACATTCCAAAGGATTTCTTGCAGTCGTAATGACTTCCACGGTGTTGAATTACCAGGCTAGTTTTTACGAACTTCGGGCGTTGAAGTCAATAACAGGAAGTGTCCAAGGGCAGCATATGGGCTATTGCCAAAACAAATGTAATCCCAGAGCCTAATTTCTTTGTGCGTGAAACAAGGAAGGGTTGTTCAAAATTGATTAGCTGCATACGGATTTGAAGAATTTGCAATTACAACGACGCCGAGCAGTCGCGAAACATGACGCAATTAGTATACGAAACGGAAACGTTCATCAAGAAAAGAATTACAATATCTATGTTTGTTTTTAGGTTCTGAGTTTAACTGTACTATCAATATCTCGGGTAACCCCAAGATTGTAAAACGAACAAAGCGACTCGGACGCGACATGAATTGTTTACAAGAAATTTTTACGCATCACGGAGCCCGAGCATAAGCCCAAGTAAATTCGAATTACGACGCCGCGTTAACAGGGCCGGTCTCGCGCCAGAGGCGGCTTTACGAAAAGTAAATCGGCCAGCGCTATTTAATAGAATTACTCCATAAAGAAATACCTTTACACCCCCCTTACTAGAGGTCAATTTCTCAAATTGATCCTTAGCGCAACTGAAGAAGTTGCTTGAAGAATAGCCTAACCTAGGGTGCGGATTGAGATAGCCGTCACTACTCGGGATCCCAACCACGCGATGACGGATAGCGTCAATGGATAGAGTGAGAAGGAAGAAGAATTTGCCAAAAAGACCGGTTACGCCGGTGGAAATTACGGAAAACCTCAATCAGGCACTGACGGTTCGGTGAAGCCTAGAACACCCCTCCCCGGACCAGGGAATCGGGCGACAAATAAACGTAATTTGTCCCAAAGGAGGGTACTCCGCCAGGGATCCCATTCGACTTGGCGATCGAAACTCAACATCAAAAGTGTTCAAGAACATAAAACACGGACCACTCCACCCCGGTAAAGGGTGGTGCCCACATCAACAAAAGAAAAACCGACCATGGCCGAGCGACCATGGCACGCGCCTATGGGGTGACGGGTAAGCAAGGCGACCGGACCCACTGCCTACTCACTATCCGGCCCCATGGCACGGTTTGAAAGGAAAAGTGCCAAAGGCAAAACGGGTGAGGACAATGACAGGTGTCGCCGGACACACGGTAAAGGAAGGATAGAACGAAAGAAAAAAGATGAGAGAGAAAAGTTGATATCCCACCTGGGATTTGGGTTTTGCTCTCGAATGAGCTTGTCATAATAGGGTATAAGTCATCACTGTGCACTCTTCTGTCCAACCTACCAATCGAACACAGGGTACGAAGCCCCAAGGTTCGCAGCCTAACTCTCGAAGACCCGTTGAAGAGGAGGGCACGCGAGGCGTCACGGGATCAGCCTCTTGTGTTTGTCCCACAGCAACAAACGATCAAAGAAAGGGGTAGCCACGAACGACAGGAGTCTCGAAGGCCTTGAAGGCCGCCTAGCCTAAACTAACCTATCCTATTCTAATGAAACGAACAATTATATACAACAGTAAGTCACTCATGGTTAACCCATTGTGACCTGGGGATTATTGAAGACAAACGACTTAATTGTCATCTGGACCGGGTTTCAAGTCCTTTGCGTGCCAAATGCCCTTAGAAGCTCCACTCTGATCTGATAACTCATAGGTGGCCAACGAGACTTTTCTCGAGATGTAAAAGGGGCCTACAAACTTAGGTGCAAGCTTTGCATTGAAATGCTTGGCTGCATCAGAGAGGACATAATTCCGGCGCCATACAGTGTCACCGACAGCAAAAAGAGCGGGGCGTCGCCTCAAATCATAAGTAGCCTTAGAGGTCCTATATGCGGATTCCAACCGCTTCACAATGTCTTCATAAAGAGGCTTAAAGGCAGGGGCACGACGCAAAAGATACTCGCGGTTAGCCATCTGGACATTACCCACATCTATTTCCTCGTCGGGAGTTTCGGCTTCATTACCTTCCAGCTGAATTTCCCTCCCAAAATTAGCAAAGTACGGGGACATTCCAATGACTTCATGAATGGCAGTACGTGCTGCACATGCGACCTTAGATAGATACTTGTCCCAGTCACGATGATTGTCTTTGACGTAAGAAGCCAACATAGTCTTTAAAACCCTATTCACCCTTTCAACGGGATTTGCTTGCGCATGGTAATATGCGTAGGGGCAACGTACATTTTTCTCAGCTATCCTTAGCCGCCTTAACAGGGCCGGTCTCGCGCCAGAGGCGGCTTTACGAAAAGTAAATCGGCCAGCGCTATTTAATAGAATTACTCCATAAAGAAATACCTTTACAACTGAGTTACCAAGGAGAGAACTCTTAGCAAAACTTGCATTTGCAAAATATAAATTTCTTTCATAGTTATAAATGTGTACAGCATTTTTTTTAAATATAAATTTAAATTTGAAATTGGAACATCACTCAATTATTAGAATTTATATAAAAACTGATAACTATGTAGTAAACTTTGAAGGTGGCTGCTCTATGATGATAACGATCCATTTTACCAACTTCAGTGGTTAGTTACTATTTTAAGTGAAGCAGAAACTAATAACGAAGCTGTTCATATTTTGTCCCATTTTCCTCCTGGGGACGAAACTTGCCTACAAGAATGGTCGCGGCAGTACCAAAAGATAGTAAATCGGTAACATACTTAACATAGATATATTCTTGAATTGCACATGCTTTTTCGCAGATTTGCCAATATTATAAAAGGACAGTTTAATGGTCATACACATGAAGATGAATTCCGTGTATTTTATAATAATTCCGACTTATTACAACCCGTCAACGTGGCTTATAATGGTGGTAGTTTTACAACCTACAGTAACTTAAACCCGAATTATAGATTTTACGACATTAATTCTAAAACTTTTGTAAGTCCCCTAATTATATTTATTTTGTATAAAATAAGTTAAGTGATTCTCTGAGCTAAAGCACGAATTTTAGGAAGTATTGGACTTTGAAGAATGGATTTATAACATGAAAGAAGCAAATGCCAACGCTAGTGGAACTCCAGAATGGTATAAATTATATTCATTCAAAGACGCATATGGATTACCAAGTTTAAAACCAAGCGATATTGGAAATTTAATTTATGACATGGCGAATAATATATCACTACTACAGCTTTACCACAGGTTTGATTCGATTTTAGTATTTTAGGTTTTGTTTTATAATGAAGAAGCTAAATTTCATACAGATTCAAAATCCGTGAAGCTGAACCACTACTGTTACAAGGTTGTGATGAGCAATGCCTAAAAGATCATTTATGTAACATTGTTACTACAGTAGTAGACGATAAGATTCTATGTAATAATTTACTAAGTGTATTTACTACTAATAAGTCTGATTCTTCATAAATAAATATCATTTGATTTTGGGGTACTACACTAGGTACTTCGTGTGATGAGGTTAACTGATTTAATAGGTGGCATTTGGAACCATAACAAATTCACTAAGGAAGTCACCGAAGCGAAATTCAAAATGTTAGCTCAGAAAAACTATGGCAAAAGACAAACTCGGTGCAGGAAAAAACGCTAGGAAATACAAACCATCTTTATAGTTATTAACGACATAAAGCCATTAGTAATCATCTAACAAACGAGGATAAATTTGTGAATTTATCCGAGTTAGTTTGATACGATGATGGCCGTATGTCGTTCAAAATTTGTGTAACACCTACAAACATTGAAATTTTAGCGCAATTTAAATAGTATTAGTAACGGGTGTTAGAAAACTGGTGTTATCAAAGTCACCTATGGAAAAAAAATACATTTGGCAATAGTGAAATGTATTGTTGGTGACACTGTAAATCTATGTCAAATTCGATGTGAGCAGGTTAGGTTTTGCGTCAGTCTGTATCAAAATTGACGCAAAACCTAACCTGCTAACCTCGAATTTGACATAGACTTACAGTGCCACCAACAATACATTTCAGTATTGCCAGTGTTCATGTTGAATAAATATTGATAAAATGTTACTGTTCTGTTATTTCTTAACGACCTAGGCTGTTAACTGTACTATAACAGCCATGGCTGTTATGGGAAACTTTTCGGTCAGGTTGAAAATTCTGTTATTGATAAATAACAAGTAGGTGTTATGAAAAATAATTAAAAAGCGTGATTGTCAAGTAACACGTGGCAACTTATTAATAAACATAGAGGAGTCTAATCTCAAGGATCGAATAGCGCTGACAAACAAGAGACATACAATCGATTGTAACATTTCGTCCAGAGAGAACGCGATTTTGGCGTAAAGCACGTTAAAAACTCAGCGTTGCATCTTTGGACGCGCGAACGGCGATAACTGACGGCACCGCGGACCCACGCAGGTACACTACCGTGCATTCGATGGAAAAATCTCCTACACCAAGGAACTGGATTGAATCGCTGATTACGCCTGCTAGGGCTATATAAAGAGGAAGCAGAGCCATTGTAAGACAGAATTTTCCTGGACCTCTCTCCTAACCTAGTTCTGCTCAGGAGGGCATTCAGGCTCTTCGAGAGAATTCCTGCCAGTTAATCCTCACCTAGACCTGCTCGCCAAGGAGGCTATTAGGCTCATCGGCGAGACTCTTGTAAATAATTCCCCCAGGTCCCATTCACTCAGAGGACCCTTTAGTACCCTTCAGTAAATTACCTCCAGCCGAAAGACCGGAACCTACATTATTAAAGCCACTACTCGCGACATAACACAAGCCTAGTGCAAAGCTCGCTCCCTAAAGACCAGCGTGTATCTACATTCGACGAAAAGACCGCATGGGAGCCGAGCCGGTGCTTGCTAATTCGCCGAATTAATTCCCCGGCCGTTTCACGATGATCGCAGTCTGCGAGGACCGGCGTTAACTTAAATGCACTCGCTTACCTGCATGCTGCAGCCTCTCCAAGAGTTCCCGAAGTTGACAGTAACTGTAAACAAGGATAACCTCGTAACCGCCGCTTGAGGTTATCGTCCGCCCTTCGCACCTGGGAAACCCGATAAAACAAATAGCAACAAGTACAAACTTTGCTTATTATAATTCTGTCTTCATTTTACACGCTTGGAAGTTAATAAATCGATTTTTATTCGTGAACTGCCGCCGTGCTCACGGCAACCATTAACCTGTCAATTTTATGTTAGTAGTTCAAACAGACGCCCGGGACTCAAGACCGACTATGAACAGAGGGTTTCAAAAGTCACTAACACCGCCTTGGGACGACCGACCACCAGCTACACCGAAGAGTACCAGATTTATTTATTATCAACATTATTATATTTTAGTTTGTCATACGAATTAAATATAATTTTATGTATTATTAGTTAACAAAATTATACGCTTGAAAAGTTATTCTGAGTGCTTTACTGGGTTATAAAACTTGAGTGTAAAAATGATACCTTTGGAAATCTGGGCTACCTGGAGCCAGTATCAGCCTGGCAATTTGTAGCAATCTCTTTAATCTTTTAAATTAAAGCAACCAGTACAAGCTACACGGTTAACATCAATTAGCATCTGTATGCGAAGGAATTGAAAACCATGCCACAATATTCGAATCTTACCCCCACGATTGTTATCTATAAAAAACTAGAGGTAGAATTCTTAGTAAAAAACTAATATATTTGAAAGATGGAGCCAATACTGTCCAAGATTTTAAGATTACTAACAGCCTGCTATGTTCGGTTTTGAAACCGGCCACCCAGCATATTTCGTTATCATTGTTTGGGTTAAGAAGTTGTTGGCGTTTGAGTGTGAAATGACACTTTGTCATTCGTTGACATAATTTTTTATTTTTGTTGAATCTGAATTTTAGTGATGTAATTAGTTGAACAGTCAAATATTTTAATAATTCCAATATTTGAATAATTCGAATCGTTACATACTATTTAGCTATTCGAATTATGCAACTATTCGCATAAATATTTAAGTAACTATTCGAATAGAAAATTCCAAAACAGAACCAGCACTAGTTAACATTGCTAAGTCATCCCCCATAGAGTCCTAACCTAGCACCTTCCAATTGCTTTCTATTTCCTCGATTAAAGGATATAATGCGTATTTTGCGATTTTCAACTCACGAAGGCGCTGTGGAAAGCTTCAAAAACCTTGCTTCTTAAATGACTCAGGAAGAGTGGAATTTGTGTTTTGAAAACCGGTTTTATCGAATGCGTAAATGTATAAAGTTTAAGGGCGAATATTTTGAAAAACAATAATAAAAATAGTATTTGGCTACAAAACTTTGTTTTATTAGATTGCAGAATTTTGCGGTGCTACCCGGTATCTTGTGATGGCATAATTCTTGTAAAGAAGAGATGATCTTAGTAAGAGCTTGACGAGCGTTTTACATTTCTTCTAATTTAATTTGGGAGTAATACGAAATACGTAGGTTTCTTACGATGGTAATGCTGGCCACTATATTACAATGAATGGTCCGTAGTAATGTATTCGACTCTACGTTTTTGCAGACACTATACAAAACATGCTATCTACATTTTTATCATAGTGCAGGAATGCATTTTTACAACGTTGTTGATACGATCTTGCCTTTGATAAAAATGCAATGGTGAAGGTGATTGTAGCTACTAACAGAACGTAAGGCGATTCAACGTAGGAAGTAAGCTGGCGTCCATTTTGGCAACACCCAGGGGCATCCTACTGATTGGTATTATATAACCCACCCCCCACCCCTGTTTGCGTTTTGTTCCCGGAGTCGTTTTTCGTTTTGATGCTGTGATGGCGAACAGTATCAGCGTCTTTTGAATTGTCCAGTGGTTTTGCAAGCTTGCAGTTTATGTTTAGTGGATTTTGCCCTCGGTGATGTTGGCGGCTTTTGCAACCCTGGCGATTTGCTGAGAAATTTTTCTCACACCAATTCTGACAGATTAAAGCGCGTTGCTGACCCATTTCTACACATGGCCCAAATTGATGTGGGGTAAGTCGATTGAAGCTTTTCGTGCTGTGATTTAAGACATCCGTGATTCTATTTTGGGCTTTGTCTTTTCTTTATAGACGCAGATGCGGGGCTCTCCGTAATCGCTATTCTCGCATTGAGAGCGTCGACCTCTGTATGGGCTTTGAAAAATACCCGTCGTTCCCGACCTTCGTATGGGCTGTTTGGGGTTTCCCTCACATGATTCTGTGTCATCTACCCGACCTTCCTAGTGGTCAGAAAGAGGCTCAACACAATAATTGTCTAACGTA
This sequence comes from Agriotes lineatus, assembly GCA_940337035.1. Classification (NCBI taxonomy): domain Eukaryota; kingdom Metazoa; phylum Arthropoda; class Insecta; order Coleoptera; family Elateridae; genus Agriotes; species Agriotes lineatus. The sequence goes on from OW679194.1 coordinate 170,198,713, forward strand.
TCTTGATTTCCCTCTATTAAAACCATTTAATACTGTGAGCCGTGAGCCGGTGCTGTGTACCTCATTTGATTGCTACAGTTACCTGCCAAAATCCGTCAGAATTCTGGAGGCTTTAGTTTGGGACTTTCGCTACTATGTACAGTTTGCTTCACAAAATAAGTACCTAAGGCCCTCGGTGTTTTTCTTCCACGGAGCCTGCATTAACCTCCGTTACACGTTTTTAAACTGTTGTAGTGTTTAATGTAATTTAAATTTGTACTTTTTCATCTGTTTTAAGCACATTAAATTTTGTCTTAGCTTTATTACCTACGATAACCTTTGTTTAGCAAATAATAACCTGTACTTTGTACGATATCATACTGAATTTGGGATTATTATACTGTAATACTATCATAGTGGTTTTGATATTGTTACTACTACCTGTGCTTGTATTGAGCTTTTTTCAGAATAATTATACTCCTGAAGTTTACGAATTCTCTATCATAGCTGGATACAATTGTTAATTAAGAAAATTGTTGGCGCTCATTTTGGTTTTTTAATTTAACTTAAAGTACTGCATGCCGTCTCCCTTAATTAGGCCGGTAATTGTATTCACACAGTCATTAATGTTATATTTTTGAGAGTTTTATCCGACGAATGAATTAATGCTAACAATGTTTATAAACAGCTCTAAAACTAAATAAACATTAAAAAAACTTGTTACGGGTCAAAATTCATTTTTAGCTATTCGCCTAATTATTTGCCCTAATCTCGGTTAAAATTAACTTTTTACCATGTATTTCTTGAGGTATGATTTTCCCTGCATTATCTTTGAGCATTCAGATCGTTTGATAGCTGTATTGCAAACTAAGTAAACCATTCGGTCGATTTTATGGGTCCAAATGCCCCTGCAGTGTAGGCTTCACCTCATGCATTTTCCCTTTCCCCAGAAATTTGATTTTTGGGCTTTATCAGTTTGGAAACCATCTTGACATTTTTCCGCAATCCTGTGCTGCAAGAGCTAGGTGCTTCGAAATTTACGTTTTGATGACGTACCTAAACCAGGATTTTTCGTTAGCATCCTAATCTGGAATTGTGCCTTTTTGTGTCGTGAACTCCATGGAAGTTCAGAATTAGGCTTTGTGAGTTGCATTTTTGGCGAATTCCAGCCCGAATATTGTTTGGGGATTCCGCTCTAGCAAAGCACATGTTTTTACTTTGGCGTTGAACAGCCGTAGAAAACCTGAAACGGCTTTTACTCGACGGTACCTTTTACTCGACGGTAGCATGCCTGTCGAATTCTCCTCGTTGGGAGCAAGACTACCGAGCTAATCGCAGCTGTCGCATTGTGGTCACGTAGCCACTAGCCTGGTGACGAGTTTCGCTGACTATGGCATCCCCTCAGCTACCTGGTGATGGCTTGGCCCCCTCGTAGTCCTTAGGCCCCCCCCCCTGTTTTTAACATCTGCAGCGGAAGAGAAGCCCACTGCCAAAGGTCTGTCAGTTTAATATTTTCGTTTCGAACTCTCGGGAATCAAGTGCCCCCTTAGGCCGTTTGCGTGGCAACGCTGCAAGGTGCTCGATAGACTTACGTTTGTTATATTGTGTGTTTTTAAAGCTATGAACTCACCTGCACGATTATGATTGAGTTTGCCTTCAGCAAGAATCAGTTTTAGCGGTAGCTCTTCCGCACAGTAAATAGCCAAGTAGGTCATTTAGGCGAAAGTGCTTCTTAATTCGGAATAGTTTTATCGGAATCGCGTTGTAACCGAATTCGGGCTAAATTTTATCGGAGTTGTATATGTAAAATTTGTAACGGTATTATGTCCACATTGTGAAGCCAAGTGCACGACGGTTTACCTTTTCAGATTTTAAGTGTTATTATTTACACCGTTGAATTATGCTATTTACCCAGCTTTGCAAGCAATTATTATTACTGCTCGCACCTCGGCCGTTATAATGCAGAGTACAATGCATTGTTCGCGAAATCGCTTCGTGGTACCACCGCAAGATCTTGTCGGACCGCGGCGACGCTAATGTGAATTAATCTTTATTTAATTACGAGAGGAACCTTGCATACAGGGTGTTCAGTTAAATTCAACCCACCTACTAAATTTACCTTTCAATTTAATCATTACGCCGGAGCCACGAGTCTCCGAGCTCTTCTTTAGTGCTTATTTAGTAATGCATTTGGCCAAATTTAATATCAATTTTGTAATCTTTTACTAATACTGTTATTTAGCACTTTATACATATTGTGTGAAATTTTATTAATTCTGGGCCCGCCCGCTGATTTCGCTTGATGTCCTTGTATATGTAATCTGGCTGTACTGTGGTGAGTTTAGCCTCAAGCCTCTGTTGATATTGATTAAACTGTGATATAATCTCCCTATTGAGATTTTGTGCTATGATTTGGTTTGTCGTATATTTTGTGTTTATATTTTAATTGTGTATTGTATTTCTGTTTGCCGCAATTATACTACCTTGACCTATTCTGCGTATATGATTTGTGCCTTTGCCGTTACCCTTTATATTTTCAGGTTTAGTTAGTAGCGTCTTCCGTAGCTTATCTTTTGTTTAGCAAAGTGCTGGGTTACTAGCTACTTGGCGCCCATATTTTATTTTTCAGCTAAAGCTTATGAGTCTTTTATTTTACCCACGACCAGCTCCGGCTGAGAAGCCGTTGGCCTTTGCTTGCTTCTTTTTAGTCGCCGTAACGGTAACAAACTATAAACGTAAAGCTTAAAATATCTTTGATCAATATATTTTGTTCAGTTGTTAATATTCTTTGGATTGGCTCTAAAACTAAGTAAGTTTCAAAGTAGTTATTAAAGATACAAGTAGTAGTAGTAGTCGTCGTTGTGAGGAGACCGAAGTATAGAAAATAGGTCTCCATAGGCCCTTTTTTCCAACCCCATGCCACCTTCATTATCGTCCTCTTCAATGGGCTCTTCTCCCTGCTTAAACCTTCCTGATTTTCGAATGAATATCAGAATATCGGCCCAGGGTAGGGGGTTTAACTCCTCCCTTCGAAGCGTAACTGCTCCAAAGGTGTATACCTCAGCCGCTGGTACGCCTCGCATTCACCCAACTAGTGAAAGGATGTTTCATCATCCCTCCCACATCTTGGGCAAATGGTATCTTCCTCTACTCGTATCAGTGTTACGTGTCTCTTTAGTTTACAGTGGCCTGTCAAGATCCCTATCAAAAGACTTGTGGTTCTTCGGCTCCTTCCCATTAGCCAGACCGATTTCATTGAATGAAATCCTGCTATATAGTACTTTGCCTGGCGACAGCCCCTGCACCCTTTCCATTTTTTCTCGCTAGTCTTGTAGGCCCACTCGGTTAGGGTTCCTGAGACCTGCTGCCTTGTTATACCCCGAAGGGGTCCGGTCCAAAACAAGTTTCCCCGGCTTCGACTTTGGCTAGTTCGTCTGCCTTCTAGTTGCCTTGGACCGCTGTGTGTCCCGGAACCCAGACAAGCTCGACATCCTTTTCCCTTGCCAATTCAGCTAAAGCGTCTCCACATTCCTGGATAAGAGCTGATCTTGTCTTGTGCAAGAAGATTGCTTTTAGTGCGACTTGGTTATCAGAGCAAATATATTTTTTTTTGCTCCAACGATATCCTGACCTCGTTTCTTGCTGCTCTGCTTGAAATACCGCGGTGAATCTTTCTAAAGCATTGCTTTCTTGTACCCCCCCCCCCCCCATATAAATTCCTGCTCCAGAGGATTTCCTTTCCGCCACTCGAGAACCGTCCGTAGCATATCAAGGCATTCGGCTGGAGCTTAACCCTTTTTTGCTCCCACTGTTCCCTTGTTGAGATAGTGAGATAGTATCCTTTTTCTAACTTTAACCGTCCTCTGCTTCGGTTACCCTGTAGGCTAATAGAGGTATTTATCTAGCAGCCACGTCGGCGATCCTAGCATGGCCTGTGCGAACTCCTTGATCATTCCAAAGCCTCGTCTCCCGCATTCTGAAATGGGTAGCCATGGACTCTCTCTTTATCCAAGTGTCAAGGCCCGGGAGTCCCAATATTCCTCAAGTGCGGCCGTTGGGGTTGTCCTCATTGCCCCTCGAATTCAGAAACAGGGTAGTCGTTGGACCTTTGCCAATCTTACGGAAGTGCTGGCACGCTCTACACTAAGCCACCAGACCACTGAGCCATACTGAACTCTTGGCTTTACTACCGATGTGTAGACCCAGTGCAAAATCTTGGGGTATATCCCCCAGTTTCTGCCTATCACTCTGCGCAACTGCCATAAGGTCGCTATCAACTTGCCCACAGTCCTGTCGACATGCGACCTCCAACTTAGTTTGCTGTCGAGGATTACCCCCAGGTACTTGACCTCTTGCACTAAGGCAAGTGGTCTTCCGTACATTATGGGTATCCTCAGACCCTAAAGTTTCCGTCTTTTTGGGAAGAGAATGATCTCAGTCTTTAGTGGGTTTACCGACAGACCTTTCTCTTCACACCATCTTTCAATAATCCTGCAGGCTACCTGTATTCTATCGCAGATAACGTTTATGATCCTACCAGTTACAAGTACTAGTCCATCATCTGCGTATACTTGCGCATAGAAGCCTTCTGCCGTTAGGCATCCCAGTAGACCGTCCATTATGAGACACCATAAGTGAGGTGAGAGGCAGCTGCCTTGCGGGCAACCTCTCGTGACCCCGGCCCTCACTGAACAGTCCCCTAGGTTCGCTGTTACGGTTCTTTGTTCCAGCACTGATCTCACCCAACTGACCAAAACCGGTGGAGTCTCTGGCTTGACATATTGTAGCCGTTCTTGCCTTGTCAAATGCGCCTTCAATGCCAAAAAAGATTGAGAGGGCCACTTTCCTATAGTGTAGTGATCTTTCACCCTTTGCCTAACAGCGTTGAGTGCAGTTTCGGTCGATCTTCCAGGTCTGTATGCGTGCTGATTGCTGTGAAATGGGTGTGGCGTTATTATCCTTTCCATTAGATGCCTGTGAATGATCCTTTCCTTTCCTTTAAAAGGAAGGATGCAAGACTAATGGGCCTAAATGATTTGGCAGTTTTATAGTCCTCCCTTCTCGGCTTGGAAATAAAGACCACTCTGGCCGCCTTCCGTTGTTTCATTGCTACGCTGACCCTTGACACTTGAAAGAAGGATATCTAGGCCTTTCTGAAGCGATGCTGGGAGGATTCCATCTGGCACTGGTGACTTAAAGGGTTCGAACTTTTGTACTGCCCATGTGACTGCACCTTCCGTTATAACCCTCTCAGCGAACTGCCAGTTCTCTATAAAAACTTCTTCCTGTTCTGCTATGGGTGCTAATTGGATGGCGCCGTCTCCTGGAAAGTGGACTTCCAGGAGGTGTTGTAATGACTCTTTTTTGGATGTTGTCCACGTCCCGTAGGCCCTTTTTAACACTCCTACCGCTTGACTAGTTACGCGGCTTAAGATTTTTGTCAGTCTTTCTCATAAGAAATACCATTGCAGAAATATAAAATTTTTCTAGTTTTACTGGGTGGCCATAAACATCTGAGATCCCGGTAGCCATGGAATTAGCTACTTATAAATGTTGGTTAGCATTATACATATTTCAATTATAATAAGTATTGGTATGAAATGTAATAAAATGCAAATAAGAGGAGAGGAATGTGTCCTGTTCTAACTTCAGTACTTATTGCAATCTGTAATAATTTTTAACAGATAGGAATTTTAGTTATGATGACATTAATGACATTTACAGCCAGTTTTATAAAGGCTACAAATCTGACGTTAACTTTAATTCGCTGTTAAAATAAACAAAAGGGCATCAAAATTTGTTTACTAATGAATGAAATGTCATAAGCACTAACGTTTTGATGTGCTTTTGTTTGTTTTAACAGCGAATTAAAGTTAACGTCAGATTAGTGGCCTTTATAAGACTGGGGGTTAGTCACTTTAATGAAGCGGTGTTGATTCCAAAGGTAATGTGATATCAGATGTTTATGGCCACCCGTATAATATAAAATAAATAAATAAATCTACCCACCACCCCTTATGAGACGCCAATGTACTCTATTTTCCTTGCAATGCTAGAAAAATAATACCATATCTACGTCTTTGTTTATTTGACAATCGTGTCCACACTCTCATCTGCTACAAATTTGACATATCATCAAGGCACTCTACCCCCAACAATACACTTTGACTTTTCACAGCTGTCAATACAAAATCTAGGTTTTTTTGTATTTGTTGAACTATTGGATAAAATTTTGTACGAGACACGTGTGTGACCCCCCTCGGCCTAGCCTAGCGGCCACCAGGGCTGAGCGTTTCCCTGTTGGGTTATTTGTAATATAACACATTTGTACCATAAATAACTATTTTTCACTTCTAATGTCATCATTACAAAATTAACAACTCGGGTTCCAATTAACGTAACTTCAACAACTAAACCTCAAATGAAAGATAAAGTGTTGCTTTTTGTGCTCTAAATTGTCCTTTAAATAATACTGTGCTTTTTGTTTTTCACGGCCTAGTAGATTTTTTAATTCCCAATTATTGTCTTAGCTTGGCTCTCGTAATACAAAAGGATCTTAGGAGAACACAGGGTCGGACTCCATCTATAAAAAAAGGTTATTTCACACCCGTGTCATTGCAATATTTGATTTTGTCTTGTCACCCTTCTGAGAAATTAGCACTTTTCGCACTTGTAACACATTCTGGTGTTTGTAGTATCCAGATGTTGTAAACGTTAAATCTGTAAATATAAAATATGAGCAAAATTGATCAAGCTGCTAAGACTGTAACTCATGTTACATGCACTCGCCCACGTTCAGATATTTTTTATAAGCAATGTTTTTACCACACTCAAAAATCTCGATTTTGGATTTTGAAAAAAACAATGTTGTTCTCTATACGGTAGTCTGCATCTTTATAAAGTTACATAAGAAACTCTGGAGTAAATTTAAAATCTAGATTAGAAAATTTCACATTAAGGATAAAGCTAGTAATTGAAAAATATATACCAAACACTGACAGATATCAAAACTGTGAGAGAAATTAATACATCATTATTGTGGCTTACATTTTCTTAAAGAATGACATACGTTATTGAAGTAAGTTACTTACACACAGATGAAAATAGACGTCTGCTTATTCAATGAAAAATTCACTTCCTTTCGTTAAAAAGTAATACAGCATGCCATTTAAGAGTTGCTGGTAATGCAAAACAAGTCACCTACATGCCCTTAATAAAAGTGCATTACGGGCACCCACAATCATTCCTTCAGACAATGCTATTTCGGTATGACACACAGAAACTATATTAATCTTTGTCTTATACATTATTTTGAATTTGGTAAATTAAATCAGTAAATAAATTAAAGATATATTCAACACTACGGAATGATAGCCAGGGTAAACGCCAGTGGTTGGAATTACTCCATTGCTACATCGAAAAAAGTTATATGTAATTTTATATAAAATATAATTATGATCAATATTTAATTGGCTGTAAACGTAAACAAGAAGGTTACATCCTCTGTATCAGAAGAAGAATTTAATAGACACATTCATTAGCAGAAACAGTCAGGTATTTCAAAGTCTACGGAATACCTCCCTTAAACGGGTAAGTATGTAAAAACTAAAACCTTATTCTAATGTAAATTTCTTACATTTAAACCCCATTATTGTAGATATAATATTTTTTATAAATTTATAATTTGAATGGTGAACTGGGCCATCCAGCGAGCATATGCTCGACTCTCAGACGGCCGGCCCCGTTTCCATTCCCGGTGGACTTTAGACGGATTTTAAAAATCGTACGCTCCCCGGCTACGACGGTAACACCTGTGGTAGTCGTAAACCCCTAACAAGGAAACACTTCCTCAATTTCGAAAGGGCAAGGCTAACCAGCTACCCGACTTACGAGTTAAGCGGGCTCACAGAACCACAATTGTGTGGAATAAACAGGCAACTGGCCTAATATAAGATGAAGAAGAAGATAATTTGAATGAATTCAATTATATATAGGGTGACCCAGAAATTGCGATAAAAGGCTCGGTATCTATGTAGCCTGCTTAATTCTGGGTAAAAAATTCTTTCATTCTTAGTTTACTCACACGGATTAAAAGAATACATTTAAATTTGACAAGACTGCTAGAGAATCAGTTATTATATTATCCAATCTAATAGTTAAAACCCTGACACTTATTTAGAGATAATCAGAAAATCTCAATAACCGCTAAAGCTAAACACGTGAAAATTTAGAGGCCTCGTCCGCTAAAACAAAATTCCGAAATTCCAACCCCAAGAGGTATAAAAAGAGCAAAATGGCTCTTATTGAGTGCGATTTTACCGGCTTAACCAGCACCCTAGGAAGTTAAAATTCGTTCTATCAGTTCTTTTTAAAAAACCTGCCAACTCGTTCGGGGTTTTTTGAAATTCACCCCACAAAGGGATCCAATGGGAAAGATGTGTTTTTCCAAAAATCAACATAACGTGGTAACTTGTTGCAGGCACGAAGGTGAAATTCGGCAAATCAATTCCTTTTACAAATCGGCTCAAACATTTTTCTGAGTTTTTCGAAATTCACCTCCCAAAGACGTTATATGGGGTGGATGTGTTTATTCTGTGATTATCATAACGCAAGAAGTTAGTACTTATCTCTTAGGTCCGATAAGATATCAACTTGGTGTTTCGAAATGTACCAATCAAATGGTGTTGAAATGGGGAAGATGCTACAAGGGGTAACTACTACGCAGATAGGAAGTTGAATTCGGCAAATAAGTTCTTTTTACAAATCCGGTCAAGTATTTTCAGGGGTTTTCGGAACTCACTGACGCTGACAAAGAAAATGCCACTGTAGTGATGAACAGAACGGACTACCGAAACAAAATTCAATCACTATTGAACGATGAACAGTACGTAACATTGAAGAAGGACCCCACATCGAGGATAGAACGCCAGATTAGAGGAGCTATCAAGAGCTCATTAATACCAGAGTCGCAACATCGACGACTACTGCCTAGCGATACTAGACCGCCCAGACTTTACGGACTTCCGAAGATCCACAAACCAGAAGTTCCAGTCAGGCCAATTGTTAGCACTTGCGGATCTCCTACGTATGAACTAGCCAGATACCTCGCTAACATATTACAACCATACGTAGGCAGAACAGAATCTTACGTGAAGAACTCTGAGTATTTCGTGGAAATATTGGTTCAGTTGGAGGTAACGGACCAGAACATGTTGGTTAGTTTCAATATGGAATCCCTGTTCACCAACGTACCAGTAAAAGATTCTGTAAATCTCATACAACAATGCTTCGTTCCTCAAGGACTCCGAGAAGACGTCCCAGAGTTAGGATGTGCCTCACGACGACCTACTTTCTTTGGGAAGGAATGTACTACGAGCAAAAGAAAGGAGCCGCTATGGGATCCCCGTTATCCCCAGTCATTGCTAACATATTTATGGAAGCCTTTGAAGATGAAGCTATTCAGTCCAGCCATCTCAAATCTAAATGCTGTTTCCGCTACGTCGACGACACTTTCGTTATATGGCTGCATGGAAAAACAGCTCTTGAAGCTTTCTTGGTACACTTAAACAATCACCATGCCAAAATAAGATTCACCACGGAAACTGAAGAAAATGGACGTCTACCTTTCCTGGACCACTAACAACAGATTAAGCCATACAGTGTATCGAAAGAAGACTCACACTGACCGCTATCTGCATGCTTCGTCTCACCATCATCCCCAACAAAAGAGATCATTGATCAACACTATTATTCATGAGGCCAACGCTATTTGTGACGAGGACAGTAAACCACATGAACTGAGACATGTGGAAGAAGCTTTACACAGGAATGGCTGCAGTCGACAAGACATCAGAAAAGCGTGCCAATACACCATAACACCGAAAGAATCTAAACCTAAACCTATTAATTACGCATGCCTTCCTTTCATCGCTGGAGTAACCGACCGAATAAGAAAGGCCTTAGATAAGAAAAACATCGGAGTCCGCTATAGTACAATAAGAAAGGTCGAACAATTGATCTCCTCCAACAAAGATTCTTTGCCCAGACTACAGACAGAAGGCGTTTACCTGCTCAAATATAGTTGTGGCAAATCTTACATCGGACAAACGGGAAGAAGCATCCAATGTCGAATAAAAGAACACCAGAGCCACACACGACTTGGAAACACACAAAAATCATCCATCGCAGAACACGTATTAGGGCCAGGAGATCACGGAATAAATTACGACTTCGTAAACATACTAGCCAAGACTAAAAAATACTTCCCTCGTGTTATTCGTGAATCCCTAGAAATTATTAAAAATCCAAACAATTTCAACCGAGAAGACGGCTACCGCCTTAGTAACACATGGAAGGTAGCTCTGCAAAACCAATCCATCCATAAACAAGTTTCACGTGAGCAACAAAGAGGAAAAACGTCAAGTCCCAATAACATACTAGATCTACATGAGCAGCCAACCGTAACGGCTCCTCGGTATATAACCAGGAGCAAAAGGCACCAACATCAGTCTTTAGAAAACTTCTGAAAAAGCTGACAGTATGAGCAACGAAACGTCAAGTTCAAATCGACGACCACGGCATAACCCGGAAGAACCTACCATTATAGTAGGCTGTTTCCTAGCCGTAATTTTGTTTCTGTTAACAATTGAGGCGTATGCTCTGCGGTGTCCTTTCAAAACGCTCGTGAGGCCGATTTCCATCTCCGGAAAGATTTTTCTTTTTAATTTATTCGTTCTCTACTAATTCAGTGGTAATTAGGCCTATTGTTGCCCCCTCACGACGTAATGTTTTCGTCTTTAGGCATGCAGTCTTGACGGCGCCGGCGGCTGTATTTGGATTTTCCCGTATGCCGGCAGCTCGCATTTTGGGACCACGACCGTGCAATTAATTTCTCCAGAAATGTCGAGTCCTGCAGATACCTTCCCGAGTGATCGCTTCCGAGAGCTTATGTGAAACCGTTGTAAAAGCAGTAAATACATGCAACTTAAATTTCAGCGTTGTTCGTGTCGATAAAGGGCGTTTGTCACTACAATATTGCTTGTTTTTAATGCGCAGGCCTTCGAATAGGATAAACAACACGTGTTAATGCAATACGAAGATTTATCAACGCTCAATGGCGTTTAAAAAATCTCTCACAGTGTCCTTGGGCACCGGGCTTACAGTAATTCCAATTTATACGTTTCATAATATTAGCTGGATAGATGCATGGCATCCAGATTTCAATCTTTGCCATTTTGTTTTTGGCGTAAGCGGTTTTGATTTGTTTTTGCCACATGTGTGATGTTGAATTTTACTTGTGTCATTTTCATTATGTTTGACATCAAAGGTAATTAATATTTGCGCAGTAGAGCACCAGGTTTTACCCAAGTTGTTTTAATAATATTATTTCGCGAATTACAATTGGCAATTGTTATATTGTTTGAACATTAAAAGTCAATTTATTGTACTGGTTTATAGTTTCTTTGAGTATTTGTGCTACGACCCTTCATGAACCTGCACGTTTCTTTTTAAAGGTTTAGGTTAAAGTTAGAAACGTCTAAGATAGGTGGGGATTTGTTTTGATAGCTAGATATTGTTTTATGTTGTGTTTAACGACTAGCGCCCATTTTGTATTAAAATTTAATAATTTTTTGTAAACTTAAGAATCGCCGCCTGGTCCTTATTCACGCCATAATTCTGCCGAGAGTTAGAGCTAGCTAGGGTTGTACTCACTCGTTTAAGGGTGGTACACTTTAACACTTTGCTTTTGAAATTTGAATTTTAGTATGTTGGAGAATCTCTTGGTGAATGGTGTGGAAATTCAACATCAAGTAATATCAATGAGGATGCATGGGGATAGGAGTTGACTCTTTTACTCCATGTCTTTCGCCATGTTTGAAACACATGTAATAGGGCATGAGATTAGAGCACGGGCTATAGACAACGTAGTCTTGCACTGCTGGTAACTTGCTACAAACTTATGAACATTGACGTTGTGAACTCTGATTTACTTTTGCAGTCTTTTGCATTTTTTTTAAATTAAACATTTCTGGCCAGCCTATGCAACAGCAATTATTTAAAATGATTCAACAAGTACTATTATTTAAAGGTTAACATATTGCTACACTTACTTCAAAATCCAAGAAATTAGCACCAGACTATTAAATATTGTGCGTACATGTCTCTATAACTACTACAATCTATCCCAAATAAAAAGCAAGACAACTGTGTTTAAAATCTAGTTTATTAATTTTGGGAAATAAACTTTGTTCGGCAAAGAACATCATTTTTACTAGGTATCATCTATCCTATAGCACTTCAACGTATTTTATGGCATTCATCATCCCAGAGAAGACATGTACTGACCAACCCCTTGTTTGAGACATGCAAATCCATACTGTAACAGCGATTGGGTGCTTACATAATTGTTGGTAGTATACAACTGTGTGTAAATCCGTTCCCAAGTACATATTGTCAACATGGTTATTGATGTTTGCTACGTTTGAAAATGTCCGTTGCCATTACATTGGCGCGCACAAGGAAGAATAATCTCGTGGTAAGCCCGGGGACCGATCGGCAGAACAGCACATAACTGCAAGTAGAAAAGTTGTCCTGTGATTATAGCTGTTAAGAAACGCCTTACAGTGGCACTTTTTGGCAAATTATGACAATTGTCGGATATAATATTGTTACGATCCTGAGGGCCGAGGGATGGATGAGTCGGCAGCCTTGGCGATTAATACGCGAGCGTTCCAGAACTTCTTGAAACAGCTGCGGAAATATGAGTCACAGCGGTCGAATGCTCGGGAAGCGCCCTTACAGCCAGGTGCAACGGATCACTCACGCTTTCAGGGACGCGCTCGAGGGCAACAAACGCGGATGCGTTATGCGGTTCCTAGAAAGGTCGAGCGAACTCGCGATTAGTCGAGAAAGGAATTACCTGAAATATAAATACAGGCCCGCATGAATAGCGGGCAGTTCTGAAATAATTCTCCGGTAGTTCGAACTCACGTCGAGGCTTGTTAGAAGCCCCATATAAATAACCGCGTGTACATAACCTCTCGTGAAATAAATAAATAGATAAACCATATAAATATAAATATATCGTTAGTGTTTAAGAGTGATATAAATAAATAAGTGTGTTAATCCGTATGTAATAATAAATAAATGTATCGATAGTTCGTTAGTGCCTGTATTAATTTGTAATCTGCTTGATAATTCTCGTGTGTGCTTGTAAATAATAATGATTAATCTAGTGGTTGTAAATAAATGTTTGAACCCATGTTTGTCGTATAATTTTAAATAGCCCGAACGTTAAGAACGTAACAATATCCTGCTTCTCAAAACACAGCCTACGCATATGTAATTTCGAGTCCCGCTTCGTAAAGTTTCATATCGACCTACGTCGTCCCGCTATCTTTCGTTTCACAACCATAAAGTAAAACAAGGCTCGTCGCCGATGAAACTCTATAGAAAATCTTTGAACTGCCACGCAAATTTCACCGGGTTGACAATCTTGGAGCTGTTCATTTTGGTCCCGTTTTCGAGCAACGAGTTTCATTTGCGAGCCCGCCTTCATGGCTCACCTTTTCGCGGTGACCGAACTATCATCGGCAAAGATCTTGAGTAACGCTCAGGGTCTGTAACTTTCCTTGGCTTTTCTGATATGATCGTCCTCAAGTATGAACTGCATTCCACTTAAGTTGTATACGTTTATTGTCTAATACGTCATGTGTGATTTACCGCCAATTTGAAATATTTTTTATGTACCTAAGCAAAGTTTTGCATGTGTAAATTACAGTTTACGCATTTTTGCCAGTTTCTATGTTTGCCGTGGTGAAATAAGTGACCTACACTCGTACAGCAACATTGCCTCCCCTTTGGAATTCTTTCGCAGTCGAACCCGTGTGACGACTTTACTCATCGCGCGACGTGACTCATGAGAAACAGATAGAATTCTTAGGAATTGTTTTGGTTACCTTCTCTGTTGCCGTTATAACTACAGAACCGGCCTGTTTAAATGTAGTTTTATAAATATCATCTAAATAGAGGTCTTAGAGTTACTGTATTATTCTGTTTTGTAAAGCGCCTTTTGAAGTCAAATAAGCTATTTGAGAGACCACAAAAGAAATTAGGTTCAAAATCTCAGAGCTGAGCACTGTAGGGTGTCCCATTTTCGATGATATTACGGGGTATCTCACTTACGAGTAAAGATAGAGAGTTGCGGTTTTCGCAATACTTTGCTACTTTTTTGTGAAAACAAAGATGGTCTAAACAAAATTTTCATAGCCCGCTTCGTTTTTGAGATACAGGGCGAAATTGAAAATATTGCAATTTGGGACTCTCTCGTATCTCCTTTATCCTTTAACATATCGCAAAGCTAAAAACTGACTCTTATACAGTTTTTTACGTAGAATCCAGTGGCGTAGTCAGATTTTTGCTGTGGGCCGTCAATTTTTAGTTATAAATTAAACTTATGTTTTTTTAACGAAACACTCTGTATATATTTTTGTAAAGCTTATAAAATTTCCAATCAAATGAAAGAAAAATATACAGGGTGTCTCATTTAAAAAAACATATGTTTGATTTATAGCTAAAAATTGACAGCTCACAGCAAAAATTTGACTACGCCACTGGATTCTACATAAAAAACTGTATGAGAGCCAGTTTTTAGCTTTAATATATGTTAAAGGATAACGGAGATACGAGGGGAGTCACAAAATGCAATATTTTCAATTTCACCCTGTATCTCCGAAACGAAGCTGTCTATGAAAATTTTGTTTATACCATCTTTATTTTCACAAAAAAGTAGCACAGTATTGCGAAAACCGCAACTCTCTATCTTTACTTGTAAGTGAGATACCCCGTAATATCATCGAAAATGGGACACCCTTACAATATTTCCCATCACCGATGAAGTTGTCCTGGTGTAACCTTAACCAGCATTTAACCCACCAGGTGGTTATGCTCGTACATTTCAAGGTACAATTATTTTAACTGTCGCGAGCGAGTTCCCTTTTATTTCAGTATACTATTTCCGTTCGCGCTGATCAACGGAACCCCTTTAAGGTTGTTACATGTCACAAACGGGGTGTTACGGTATAATAATACTAATAATAATAATAATAATGTTTATTTCCAGAAAAAAAAATATAAATCTTACATAATACAAAAAAAAATAACGATTTTCCTGGAAATTCGAGGGCAGTCAGATGACCTCCAAGAAACGGAGGACCCTGCTCTTCCCTGCCACCGACAATATAATATAATAGTAATTTGCTTAGCAAAGCGGCTTTATTAGATTATAATAGTTTAATGCCTGATCACCCACGAAGAAACAAAGTATTGTGAATAACAACATACGATACATAACAATAATAAAAATATGACATAAAGAAAGAGTAGATAATGAACACATATATAGATTTGTATACAGCATTATTCAATAATTGTGGAATTGATAAAGAGCCAGTTTTTAATACGATGTTTAAATGAAGTTAGTGGTAAACATTTAAACGAATTAGGTACTGAATTGTAAAATTTTGAAACGGAGTAAGTAAATGATCTCTTAAAAAATTCAGATCTATGCGATTTACAATCTAATAAACCTCTATGTCTTAAATTCAAATTATGTATATCAGTACGAAATGTAATTTTACAGTAAAGATAAGGAGGAGTTTTTGTCAAAATTACTTTATGATAAAATACCAAGCAATGCAACATACGACGTTTTTCCATGTTGAGCCAACTAGTTTCTACTATTTTGTGGGATATATGTTCTCGGCGCCTAACACCGTGGATAAGTCTCAAACAGGAACTCTGAACAATTTGTATTTTTCTTTTAGTTGATTTATCGATACAGGGTCCGTATTAACGGGATTTTACGACAACACCAGACCGCACTTACCACAGGTTGGTTTGCATTGGGCGGCAACTGCTACGCAGCTAGCTGGCGAGAAGATGTGGTTCAAGTTACTCATGGAGTCCGGAGCCGTCTTAGGACATTAAAAATTGCGATAAAATACGACAGACGCCACAGTAAAATTCCACCTATAGCGCTGTATGGATCTACTTAGTTCACGGCCGAAGCAGTGGGTCTGGTACAAAATACCAGTGAAAGCTTATCTGCCTCACAACTAAAGACCTAATTGCTTTACCTAGTTTCCTCGCTGCTTAAATAACTGACACTTTTACTCAAAGAAACCAAATATGTAGCTTAAAAATGAGATTTATTAAGCATTTAAATGATTGGGATTACAAAAAGAAAATATATAGTGTAAATACAAACCCGCAGCCAATGTATAAGATTGGAACTCCGTTAGTTCATAAACAATTGAGTCCAAAGCCTTAATACGTCGAGTAAACAACAAAACAAAAGTATATCAAATAGCGAGGGCCCCTGTAAACAGAGAGAAGACAGCTCAACTCAAAATATTTAACCTCGAATGTACAAATTAAAAAATTTACCTCGAGTGTCCGCCGAGCCGAGCTTCCTTCGTACAAAGAACAAATCTTCTTAAACGGCGACAAATTAATATATACATGTACTGGTGTTACGAATTAAACATAGCACTATAAAACATACAATGACGTTAAACTAAGTTAGTTGCTAGTTAAGTAAGCGCCCCTTAATTTAGACACGTCACTGGGGAACTTCACATTCCGATAAACACATTAACATGTAATGCAGGTGGGTACATTTAAACTGAAAAAATATTACCATCCAGGGGAAGGGGGATACTGCAAGGGGTTGATGGCACCCAAATTCAGCATTGGACAGTCGTACCAGATTTACGGTACATCTTCTGTTAATGGCTTCGACGACTTATAAAATGGTGCAATAGCGAGCAGTAAGTCAATCTCTGCGTCGACAATTCTCCATGCAGCTCCGTGGTATATATACTATTTTATTCGCAACCACTTTATTCTAAACAATAATTGGAAAAATTATTATATTTTGATCAGACAGGTTGTGATGCGCATGAATGGATGAACGAGATTCCCAGTGGCCCTACCTACACAGCGGTCGGCAATTGATTCATTTCCAACCTCTGCGACGGCAATCACTTCTTCGACCGGTTGGAAAGTTGGGAATAGCTCATTTTCCAACTTTTTAAAAGTCAGTAATGATCTTATTACATATATGGTTGCGAATAAAAACAATTTCGACGTTTTCCAGAGGGGACGCTGTAATAATTTGTCAAACAAAATAAAAAAAAGTTTATAATTAACTTTTTTGCTTTAAATAATAGCTATTCCCCTTTTATGAAAATATTAGCTCAATACAACTTAATTTTAGCAGTGTATTCGTTACATGTTTAATACAAAATAAACGTCAGATAGATTTCTGTAGAATGTTATGTCTAACTACGGGTAGATGGCGCTCCAATTTGACCCGCAAACAAACGCTTTTCCATTTGCAAACACTCGTAAATTGTTTTATTATTGTTGGCAGCTCTGTCAATTTCAAAATAATAACCTGGATGAGAGCTATGTTGACTTAATTATAGTAAATATTTTATAAATTAATTATTAAGTAACATGGATTTTGTGGATCTCAATTGCTAAGACGTGATGGAGTATTCATCTACTATCACTACAAGTAATATTTCTGACCAATTACAGCTATCTAATTTGTCTAAGCGGGGAACTACTTTTTCCAATAGTACCTACAATCAATAACTCTATTTTTAATATCAATATTACAAACAATGATTAATTAAGCTTTTAATAAATTATTGTATTATTTAATGTGATTCTGAATTAAAGTTCCATCGTTCTGTAGTTTTATTGTTGCGTATTACGAAAAATTATTGCAGGATGGTGTTGTAGGATGAAAAATAATGTGTAAACCATGGGCGGTAAAGTGATTTTTCAGGCTTCAAGAAGTATCCAGGCTCGCTAAAGTTCGCCTGTCCATTTCTTCTTTCAGCTTGGAAAATAATCACTTTACCGCCTAGGTCTACAATATACTATTTTATGGACGATGCCTGCAATTGCTGGCCTAGGCAAGCAATCAGGCAAGGCATCAAAAATAAGTCTTCATCCAAGGTGCATATTACATTTTCCGTCTACCGTCATAATTTGAAAAAAAATTAAAAAGGAGTGTGAATTATAAAATCTGTTGCGGACGAAAAGCGTTTGCGGACGAAAAATTAATGGTGTTCAAAAAAGTAGCATTTTTCGTAAAATCACATTTTATAGAGAAGTCGATGGTGATAGTTATTTATGTATCTAGACCAAAAAGTTTTCGTCCGAGGCGCATATTACATTTTTCCGTCGATCATCATAATTCGAAAAAAATTAAAGGGGAGTGTGAATTATAAAAGCTGTTGCGGACGAAAAATGTTTGCGGACGGAAAGCGTTTGCGCACGAAAAGCATTTGCGGACCAAAAATTAATGGTGTCCAAAAAAGTAGCATTTTTCGTAAAATCACATTTTATACAGAAGTCGATGGTGATAGTTATTTATGTATCTAGACCAAAAAGTTTTCGTCCGAGGCGCATATTACATTTTTCCGTCGATCATCATAATTCGAAAAAATATTAAAGGGGAGTGTGAATTATAAAAGCTGTTGCGGACGAAAAATGTTTGCGGACGGAAAGCGTTTGCGCACGAAAAGCATTTGCGGACCAAAAATTAATGGTGTCCAAAAAAGTAGCATTATTCGTAAAATCACATTTTATAGAGAAGTCGATGGTGATAGTTATTTATGTATCTAGACCAAAAAGTTTTCGTCCGAGGCGCATATTACATTTTTCCGTCGATCATCATAATTCGAAAAAATATTAAAGGGGAGTGTGAATTATAAAAGCTGTTGCGGACGAAAAATGTTTGCGGACGGAAAGCGTTTGCGGACGAAAAGCATTTGCGGACAAAAAATTAATGGTGTCCAAAAAAGTAGCATTATTCGTAAAATCACATTTTATAGAGAAGTCGATGGTGATAGTTATTTATGTATCTAGACCAAAAAGTTTTCGTCCGAGGCGCATATTACATTTTTCCGTCGATCATCATAATTCGAAAAAATATTAAAGGGGAGTGTGAATTATAAAAGCTGTTGCGGACGAAAAATGTTTGCGGACGGAAAGCGTTTGCGGACGAAAAGCATTTGCGGACCAAAAATTAATGGTGTCCAAAAAAGTTGCATTTTTCGTAAAATCACATTTTATAGAGAAGTCGATGGTGATAGTTATTTATGTATCTAGACCAAAAAGTTTTCGTCCGAGGCGCATATTACATTTTTCCGTCGATCATCATAATTCGAAAAAATATTAAAGGGGAGTGTGAATTATAAAAGCTGTTGCGGACGAAAAATGTTTGCGGACGGAAAGCGCTTGCGGACGAAAAGCGTTTGCTGACGAAAAGCATTTCCGGACGAAAAACGTTTGCTGACGAAAAGCGTTTCCGAACGAAAAGCGTTTGCGGACGCAAAATTAATCGTGCCAAAAAAATGGTATTTTCCTAACGTAAATGCATCCGTAAAATCACATTTTATAGAGAGGTCGATGGAAATTGTTATTTATGTATTTAGGCCGAAAAGTTTTCGTCTAAGGTGCATATTAAATTTTTCCGTCGACCGTCATAATTCGAAAAAAATATTAAACGAAAGTGTGAATTATAGAAGCTGTTGCGGGCGAAAATGTTTGCGGACAAAAGGCGTTTCTGGACGAAAAGCCTTTGTGGACGACAAATTAATGGTGTACAAAAAAGAGGCAAATTTCGTACGTAAATGCGTCTTAAAATTACATTTTATAGCGAAGCCGGACATCTCGGCGCCGCCACTTCGGCGCCGCCATCTCGGCGCGGGGCCAGCTCGGCGCTGGGACAACTCTGCGCGGAGCCACCTTGGCGCCAGCCAAAAAGTTTTCGTCCGAAGCGCATATTACATTTTTCCGTCGATCATCATAATTCGAAAAAATATTAAAGGGGAGTGTGAATTATAAAAGCTGTTGCGGACGAAAAATGTTTGCGGACGGAAAGCGTTTGCGCACGAAAAGCATTTGCGGACCAAAAATTAATGGTGTCCAAAAAAGTAGCATTATTCGTAAAATCACATTTTATAGAGAAGTCGATGGTGATAGTTATTTATGTATCTAGACCAAAAAGTTTTCGTCCGAGGCGCATATTACATTTTTCCGTCGATCATCATAATTCGAAAAAATATTAAAGGGGAGTGTGAATTATAAAAGCTGTTGCGGACGAAAAATGTTTGCGGACGGAAAGCGTTTGCGGACGAAAAGCATTTGCGGACCAAAAATTAATGGTGTCCAAAAAAGTTGCATTTTTCGTAAAATCACATTTTATAGAGAAGTCGATGGTGATAGTTATTTATGTATCTAGACCAAAAAGTTTTCGTCCGAGGCGCATATTACATTTTTCCGTCGATCATCATAATTCGAAAAAATATTAAAGGGGAGTGTGAATTATAAAAGCTGTTGCGGACGAAAAATGTTTGCGGACGGAAAGCGCTTGCGGACGAAAAGCGTTTGCTGACGAAAAGCATTTCCGGACGAAAAACGTTTGCTGACGAAAAGCGTTTCCGAACGAAAAGCGTTTGCGGACGCAAAATTAATCGTGCCAAAAAAATTGTATTTTTCTAACGTAAATGCATCCGTAAAATCACATTTTATAGAGAGGTCGATGGAAATTGTTATTTATGTATTTAGGCCGAAAAGTTTTCGTCTAAGGTGCATATTAAATTTTTCCGTCGACCGTCATAATTCGAAATAGTATATTAAAGTATGAGTGGATAACAAGGTCTTTAAAACACGCGCGAGTTTTCGAGCACGACGGCGTAGCCGAAGTGCTCGAAATAGAGCAAGTGTTTTAAAGACCAGTTATCCACGAATACTTTACGCTATTTTTTATTATACCTTCAATACTGGAAATAAATTACGCACTAAAAACTTAGAAATAATTTTTGTGGTGATAAATCGAGAGGGCATAATAATATTGCTACTATAGTTACGCGAATTATTTACGTTGTTGTCGCGTCCATGTCCGTTGTTGCATTCAGTCGTTTCCTTGACAACCTTTAAAGCTCGGCGAGCTTTAATCGCCTGTATTCGCACGCTCAGGCGTGCTTTAAATGGCGATTCTGATGCAGGTATAATAAAAAAAATATTAAACGAAAGTGTGAATTATAGAAGCTGTTGCGGGCGAAAATGTTTGCGGACAAAAGGCGTTTCTGGACGAAAAGCCTTTGTGGACGACAAATTAATGGTGTACAAAAAAGAGGCATTTTTCGTACGTAAATGCGTCTTAAAATTACATTTTATAGCGAAGCCAGACATCTCGGCGCCGCCACTTCGGCGCCGCCATCTCGGCGCGGGGCCAGCTCGGCGCTGGGACAACTCTGCGCGGAGCCACCTCGGCGCCAGCCAACTCGGCGCAAGGCCATCTCGGCGCCGAATTCAAATTCGCAAACTACAGTGTGCACTACGTAAGAAAATTATTATAAACAAATAATAAATAAAGTGATCGGCAAAAAGCTGGTATCAAATGAAAAAAAATTAGAATTTCTTGGAAAATCAAACACTGACGACCAGAGGTGGTTGCAAAGTGATTACAAATGGGCCAAACGTAAGTTTTCACGTTACTTCCGTTATCAGTAAAAATAATTAGGAAACATGCATTTACTAGTCAAGATAGAGACACATTTTACGAAAAAGTGTTCAGGCCTTGAGATTGTTCAGTCAACTAAAACTAACACACAAAAAAAATCTCATTGAAATCTTGCTTAATTTCCGAAAAATACCATTTTTTGGATTTAGACCATTTCGAAAAAATGCCATTTTTTAACAAAGTAAAGTGCCTTTTCCAAAATTTCCAAGGCATACTTGATTGTTGAAAACTTATATACTGTTAGAAATTCGCCTTTAACCAAGCAAGGCTGAACCCAAAAAATTAAAATTTGTATCGATAATTTTTTACCTTTTACAAGAGTCGTTTCACCTATCCGGGGACACACTATATATACAGGGTGATTTTTAAGTTGATTCTTTCCTTTTGCCAGGATATAAAGCTAAAAAAAGTTTACATGACGAAATATCAAAACTAACGGAGGTACAAGGTGTTAAAGTTTCAAATTAAGAACTAAAATTACTTAACGAAAATTAAACTAAACTTAATCTAACTAAATGTTCAAAATTATCAGCATTCGCTTCTACACACACATTCCGCGTATAAGGACGATGCGGCAGCGGCATTTTGACGACACTCCCAGTAAATAATAAGCATATTCACTCATTCATTATTTTCATAAACATGAGCCATTATTGTATCAATAACATTAAAAAAATTACAATGGAAAACTAGTAGACATGTCATTGCTTGACAACAGAGATAAACAAAAATAAAATTGTCCAGCCGCCTTTGAGCCAAAGTTTAGTTTTTAATTTGAGACTTTAATACCCTGTACCCTGTACCTCCGTTAATTTTGATATTTCGGAAAAGTGGTAAATAAAAAATATGGGTATTCTTTTAGCTTTTCCTTGTAAACGGAAAGAATCAACTTAAAAACCACCCTATATATAAATATATATAAAAAGTACTAGTAATGTTTACATTTTACTTTATACAGGATTACAGCTTGTCCGAAAACCTATTTATCCCGTATTAGATATATTGAGTGATTAAAAAATGGCGTTTTTCAAAGTTGTGTAAATCCAAAAAGTACAATTTTTCGGGAATTAAGCAAGATTTCCATACGATAATTTATTGTGTGTTAGTTTTAGCTAACTCAACAATCTCAAAATTCGTAAATTTTGACCCTATCTTGGCTAGTAAATGCATGTTTCGTAATAATTTTTTAAAAATGTAAAATTTTACTGATAGCGGACGTCATGTGACAACTTTTGTTTGGCCCATTTGTAATCACTTTGCAACCACCTCTGGTCGTCAGTGTTTGATTTTCCAAGAAATTAATTTTTTGTTTATTTGATGCCAGCGTTTTGGCCATCACTTTAGTTATTATTTGCTTATAATAATTTTCTTACGTAGTGCACACTGTAGTTTGCGAATTTGCATTCGGCGCCGAGATGGCCTTGCGCCGAGATGGCTCCGCGCCGAGTTGTCCCGGCGCCGAGCTGGCCCCACGCCGAGATGGCGGCGCGGAAGTGGCGGCGCCGAGATGTCCTAGACCCATTTTATAGGGAGGTCGATGGAAAACAAAGTTTAGTTTAGGTGGCTTATAACACTACTATAAATTTGAAATTATTATTGGTTTTAGATGTATGAAATGCTGCAGATTATAATTTTGCAATTTTTATGTAGTAGTCTAAATAGTAAAGTTACTGCTCTGTAAGTCAACCATTTGTTATATATGAGTCGCATTTTTTTATCCATTTTTGTTACTTGCAGTTTCTTATATTGTTATCCCCACTTAATTTTATTTTTCGTTGACCGCTTGTTAATTTCAATATTAATGAATTATTTTTTCTAAAAAAAGGATGGATTAATAGACGCCATTAATACACTATTTTTTATTAATACACTCTTTTTCATTAATTAACTGCTTTTGTCATTTTGACGTTTTGATGATATTTTGCATGGAGGTTAGTTGTATTAATCAAATTTTTCGCCACAAAAAAAGATTTTGTGGTCAACGAAAAAATTTTTTAATCAACTCGTTTGTTAATGGGCGAACTATTAAAGGCTCGCTATCGCTCGTTCGTGCTTTAAACAGTTTCGATTATTAATCGCCTTCATTAACACGCTTGTTGATTAAATAACTAGTAATCAACTCGTTTGTTAATGGGCGATTAATAATCACAACTATTAAAGGCACTCACTCGCTATCGTTCGTTCAAGCTTTAAACAGTTTCAATTATTAATCGCCTTCATTAACACACTTCTTGGTTAAATAACTATTTATATGTAGTTTTTACATTATCTGAAAATTGACTCAAAAGGAGCTGTAGAATATATTGACATAAAACAGATTCTGATTAATTGCGTTTACATATTCTGTATATTATTAACAAAAAGGTTTGTCGGTATTTTAAGAATCTTATTTTTGTGTCTTAAAATTAGTTTTAATTAATAAAACACGTACTAATTACTTTTTCATGTCACACTCTTGCTCCGTGATCGTTAGTGTTGAAATTTAAAGATAATCCAACAGCTATCTTTGTTTATTTAGCACACACCTGTAGGCACCAAGTGTAATTGTAAACTATTCTTGCAAGGTCACAAACTTTTACTTTTTTTATGCACTTTCAAAAGAGATCACTTGGTCTGGTGCTTTAGTTCCATAGATATCTATTGATGTTTCTAATATAGCGGTAAGCATACTATTAATACATGATAATTTGAAGTTTTAAAGAATTACTGTTTTAAATGATTAAATGCACCAGTAATTGCATAATGTGGTGACATAGTAAGCATAATGTAAATTTCATGCATAAAAATAAACCTTGTTCATATAATTTGATTTATACTATTTAATAAAGTATGAAATTCTCTGTTGGAACTAAATATTCGTGTAGCTTGATATTAAAAAAAAATATTTAGTTGCAATTATTTCTTGATAGATAAACGTTTTGTTTACGTATTTTATATAAAGGTATACAATGCTCTTGAGTTTATGTTTTGTGTACTATAATTGTGTTGTCAGAATTGTTATTTTTTATTTTGAATTTTAGTACACGTAAACACCGGAAGGTAAATGAGGTTACCGGTTTATACATATACATACAAGTAGTAGGTACTCAGTGTTGTGCAGCTCCATAACAAATTATTAATTCTGAATAAAACTAAAACATTATATAACACATTTGGTAAGTTTATTGTGTACCTATAACTACTTAGCAGTAGGTAGCAGTTGAAGAGTTTCATCTTAGTTATATTTAGAAGCCTGATATAAAATTGCCATTTGTCAATATTGTGCTTTTTATGTGCTGAAATTCAACAGAATTTTCAAGGGTAGGTAATACCACAAGAGGTGAAAATGTTTTGAGATTTTTTTCATTCACATGCAACTTATTGCGTTTAAATTTCTCGAAACCAAAACTGCGTTAAACATTTCGCGAGACCGCAGGTCGTGTGGAATTTGAGCAGTTTTTGTTGAGAGATATTTGTAATAATTTGCATGTTGACGAAAAAAAATCTCTTAAAAAATGTTGCCTTGAGTGGTATTTGGAAAGATTATTCAACAATATGAGTAGATGACTTTTACCGTGTTCGACAGCACACATTTTTAACGTTTTCCACTATTAATTCAATACTGGAGCTTCCAACACAATTATTATGAGTTTTTAGAAGGACGCCGATTTGCAAACTTTACTTTGACGTTTTGGTGAAATGTCAGTCAAAGGCTACTCACTAAATTGAAATCATTGAAACCAATCGGGCTAGCGTGAAAACAGACAGACAATTTTCATTGGTTCCTTCATTATAGTGTTGAATAATCAATGTCACTTCACTGTTCCAATTATTATTAACATATTTTTAAAATTAGCGTAACGATTTTATTGGAACTAGTTATAAATTATTTATGATTTCAAAGGAAATATTAAGGATGCAATTTATATCATGTCAGACACGTCATGTTACAGAGTTGGATGTAAAATTTATGTGAATGTATAATGCAAGAAAGTGTTGTTTGTTTATGCTTACGTTACTGAAAGTTATTAAGGTAATATTCTCATCATAGTACCTTTAATTGTAGTTACGTACTTCGCTACTTGTGCTCACTAATAGTATTTCAGTTTATTAGTTTTAACATGCCACTAAAATTATTCCATTCTACATTTTTTTAATATAATTTTGTGTTTACATAAACATCAAATATTGGCCATGTTGGTCTTACTGAATAAGTCTGATGAGAAAATAAATAACAACAAAAGTTCTAAGCTAATGTTTTTAATTGATTTTTCTACTCCTGTAACTAAAATGGCATTTTTCTACTCCTGTAACTAAAATGGCATTTACCATACTAACATACACGTCGTTAAGTGACCTTTTAAACATGCCTTCATAATCTGTGACTAAAGAGGCTCTTAGTCACGGGCTGAAGTTAGCAACGATGTTTTAGTCACAGGGTGAAGTTAGGTTCAAACAGTATTTGCGATATTAGCCACAGCCAAAACTTAAATCAAGTTAGTCAACATTGACGTTTGTCGAGCATTAATTAAACAATAACCTAATATTCAAAATCTCAATGAAATAATATGATCTTATATTGTCTAAATTTGTGGTGGTAGAAAAAGTATCGTATGTAACACATTATATAAACTCGTCTAGACATTCGTTTATTAAACACTCGCTGCGCTACGCTCCGCTCGTGCCTAAAAATCTCGTGACTAAAGTGACTTTTATAATAAAGGGTGTTTCAGATATAGCGCCGAATTTGAAAATGCAATAAAACACATATATTTTAATGAAAACTGAAAATGTTTATTATCATCGTATTCAGAATCATCTCCGATTTATGTATGTATGAAAAATAACATCCGGCAAACGGAATCCCACGGCGACGCGGCATTGCTATATTTATGTGGTCGTTGAAGTTTACGAAACGTCCGATTGGATGTCGTTGATTACTCTTCGGATCTCTGCCTTTAATTCCAGAATGGTTTGTTTACGTAGACTTTTGATTTAACAAACCCCCACAAAAAGAAATTGCATGTCGTAAAATCGCAGGATCTGGCAGGCCCTTCCCGGTCTCCATCCAGAGATGCGTTCAAGGAAATTTTCGTACAATAAAGCCATCGTATAGCACTATAGCGGGAGGTGTTACAAGTCACTATCACGTAAGTAATCGGAATGATGATAGATTACGAAAATGATAAAACCATGGCTACCAACCGTCGCGGGAGAAAATGCCGCCAAATTCAAATTCGGCGCTATATCTGAAACACCCGTTAGTTATTTATGCATTAAGGAAATAATCAGTAGAAGAGAATGTTTAAAGCGCGATGCAAAGCGAAGTGCTTTCAATTTCCTGAGTGTTATTTTATTTTGGTTCTCAAAATGAAGAAAATACGTCATCGTTGTGCTGGCGCTGTGAATTTTTGGAGTGCTATGGTTTCTAGGTATGTAAATTGTTGGTGTTGCTATATTACATTGTTTGTGTTTTTCATACTGCTTAGCAACTTTATAGGCTCTCGGGCCATAACAACCATATTACGCCTGCTATCGAGAACCGATACACACGATTACGGTTCCAAAGCGAAATAAAGTACTTTAGGCCCGCTGAACGACAATAAGCAGGCCGTAAAGTACTTTACGGCCCCATTAGAGTCTTATTTGTAAGTTTGACAAATAATGACATCATAGGTTACCAAAATTGATGAATTTTATAAATCTGGTTTTAATTGTGAACAATCCGGTCTGTACATAAAATATTGTATGCACATCATGCATAACAGGAGGTTATAGCACTTATCGTGCTAGAGCCCGTGGCTATACCTTGGGCTCGAAATTTCACACCGCGAGCCATAAACGCCTTCTTACACCCTTGTTACATAAATAACTATTTCAAGTATGCAAATTTAAACATTTATAAAATTTCCTGTATGTTTTTACTGGCTGTGAGTACTGTGACACATTACCCTACAACAGCAGGAATTGAGAAATCTAATACAAGTTTTTGTAGATATGATAGAAGAAACAGTTATAAATTTGTATAGAATTTTCTTATGAAAAAAATGGATTGTATATTGGCTTTGCATTTTTTAATTTTTGGCATTTATTTATTACTGATTAGAAAATTTGTTTTGTTTCTACCCCGCGATTGAAAAAAATTGGAATTGGAGCAGCCAATGGTATGGATCCGGAACCAATATTAAACACCTGGTCTATTTTCAAGGAAGTCCGTTTAACATTTGAATTTGAATTTGACGTTAGTTAAACAAACATGAGAAGTGATGTTGCCAACTTTAATAATCTAGTCAGAACCTACTCTAATTGTTGTTTTTTTTTTGATCGCCCGGTATGTTTGTATATTATCAGTAGCAATATCATACATTTGTATTATTATCGAAAATACTTTGTCAGTTTGAGAACAAAATCCGTGTTTTCTAAATGCAACACTAATTTTGCTCGAAAAGAAGGGAAAGATTTGAATATAGAAAGGAAGTCGAATGACATTTCATCGGAAGATTAGATTAGATTAGATTTAGATTCCACGACTGCATTTTGCTGGCATGCGCACGTCAGCCCTTTGGGCTTTTTGTACTGTCGGGAGTTTTCAAGTTAGCAGGCCGACATCCGTATCTTTTACTAGATTTGCAATGTCCCCTACTAGCTTGCGGTTGTCAATAGAGTTAAGGCTCCAATCGAGTTGGTGTCTTTTACGCTCTAATGCTGGGCATTCAAAGAGGATATGATAGGCTGTTTCATCATCCTCTTGGCATAGTCTGCAAACAGGTTCATCTCTATAGATATTGATCCTGTGCATAAATTCTCTGAATGCTCCAGTGCCTGTTAGTAGACTGACTACTTCCTTGATTCGAGTGCTGTTCAGTCTCAACAGGGTTTTGGTGGTTTGTGGATTCGGAGTTTTTAGCAATCTTTTGCAGTGTGTTGCTTGATTGTAGTTTCTCCACCTTAGTTGGTGTGCAGTGTTGACCCATTCATTAATGGCTGAGCGGGCTTGGTTTTTCTGAATGCTTAGACCAGGTTCTGGACCGGTCATTGCATTACGGGCTGCTTCTTTTGCGAGCTTGTCTGCCTTTTCGTTTCCTTCAATACCTTGGTGACCTGGGATCCAGCATAATTTTACTGTATTTCCCTGGCTTAAGGTTTGAAGTTTGGATTTGCATTCTTTGACCAGTCTCGATGAAGTACTGAAAGCGTTTAGCGCTTTCAGTGCTGCCTGACTATCTGAGAGAATGTGTATGTCTCGATTGAGCAGCTTCTTTTCTATGCTGATGTTTGCGCATACGTTAATAGCTTGCACTTCAGCCTGAAAGATGTTACAAAACTTTCCTAGACTGACTTTTTCGTTGGTTCTAGGATTGGTAGTGTACTCACCGGAGCCTGTACCCCCTTTAAACTTAGATCCATCAGTGTAAAAAATAAATTTCTTATTTGTTGGAGTTGGTAGTTGGTCCAGATTCCAACTTGTGTGTACAGTAAAGTTCTTTTCAAAGTCATAGGCTTTGATTATAAGATCAGAACCCATTTCTAATATTGGGTTGTTGATGTGTGACATGATCTTGCCATGTCCTAGATTATTAGCTGTGGTCATCCAGTGACCAGTACTTTGTAATCTGTAGGCTGCCATTCTGGCTTCACCTTGCAAGAAGATGCGCAGAGGTGGCAGATTTAAAATAGCATTCAGTGCTTGTCCTGAGGTGCCTTTAAAGGCTCCAGTGGTGCACCGATTAGCTAGATATTGTATTCTGCTGATTTTGTGGATCGCAGTTGCTTGTTTTATTTTGGGCCACCAGGCGATTATTCCATATGCAATTATTGGTCGAACCATGGTTTTGTACAGCCAGAAGGTCAGTTCCGGTTTGAGCCCCCACGTACTACTTATGGCTCTTTTCCCAATAACTAATGTTTGTATGCACCTGGTGATTGTTTTGTCTAAGTGGGAGTTCCAAGTTAGTTTGGAATCGATGATTAGACCTAGGTACTTAACCTCGTTCTCCCAGTTGACATTTGTCTCAAACAGTTTTATGTTGATTCTGTTTGTGATGTTCTTTCTACGAGTGAAAGCGACGAGAGTGGCTTTGCTGGGATTAATTCTGAGATTATTCTCTAGACTAGACACCACTCTTCGGTTATCTTTAGTGCTGATTTCATCACATTGTCTACGGTTCTTTGGTATTTACCTTGAATGTCAGTATGACAATGTCATCAGCATATCCTTGAGTGTAGTAGCCTTCATTATTGAGTTGGATCAGCAGTTCATCAACTGTGAGGCACCACAGGAGTGGAAAAAGAACTCCTCCCTGTGGACATCCCCTTGTCGCCTGCACTGTCTTTTCCTTGTCAAATTATTTGACTTTTACAACTCTAGTTGTAGTCATCGGAATATATCATTTCATTCAAATAATAAACAAAACATATTAGAATTAGCTTTTGCTGATGTTGACAGTTGTTGGGTCAATTTCACAGCTGCTTTAGTTTTACTCCATTTAACTGACCAATAAAAATACGAAAGTGAAAATACCGAATCAAATATACTCCATCATCGTGAAAGCAAAGTATATCCATAGAATGCGTCTAAAATTGATTCAAATCTTGGAAATGAACAATGTCCATTTGGTTTACTGATATTATAAATGAATTAGAAGAACATATTTTAATTTTAAGCCTATTGTACCTACTTATACATATACAGGGTGTGTCACAAATACGTGTGTTAATTTTAACCCATGGAAAACTCACCAACTTGAATAGTTTTGTTTATAGTATTTTGTAATTTTTTTTTCTATATTTGTTGCGTTTTTGATAATGAATGCACTATTTGGTTCCCGAAGCGTTTACAAATTTTGCATCTGACCATCACCCAAGCATAGGTTGCCCATGCCTGCACTACAACATTAATTATTTACATGTAGGTTCAAATATTATAGTCTAGAAGCCAAGCACCATAAGAAATGGAAATACCACAAGATCAATAGATATTTATGCATTAACGGAGATACGAAGTCTGTAAGTCATACAAAGGTAAAAAACATGAATATCTCCAGTAGTGCATACAATATTTTATTTACTAGCATATTGAATTAGTAAAAAATTTCAAAATGTCATATAGTCTATCTTTTTTCAACATCTCAGAGCAATCCATGACCATACATTTTAGTAAGAGTGTAGATAGAAATTTAGTTAAAAACCAGGTTTTGATGTCGGTTACAAATGAAGTTAGCAAGGTAACCTGGAACTAAAATTTACGCTGATTTTCAAAAATTTGTCATTAACTTTACGAAAAACACCAATGAATCACTTGCTTAGTTTCTTTTGTTAGTTTTATTGCTATTTTGAAGGTATATTTTACAAAATCTTGTAATAACTTGCAGTATTCAAACAGCTGTCAAAAGTGACGTTAGGGAAATTTTTAAGGTTAGGTTAGTACACTGTGAAAAATATTAGAACTCACACCCTGCTTTGAGTCATGTTGAAAAATGATAGACTATTTAATGTCATATTTAAAATGAGAATTTGTAAGTAACATCAAGGATTGCCTAAATGTTTGGTTACTAAGATGTTTGTAGTTGCAAGGTAGATGCAGGAAGAAATAATTTGAAATATCCCTAGGGAGTTATCTAACGGGTGTTCATAAACAGTCGTCATCCCAGTTGCTTTGAAAAACAAAATGTTATATCTTTGATTAATTCGTCCAACATAATGAAACGTCATTGAGTACTGTCATAGCGCATTTTTTCTCAATTTTAATAGACATACGTTTCTGAAGTCAAAACCTACTGGGATGACGACTGTTTATGAACACCCGTTATATCTATATCATTATGATGAAAATAAACAATATAATGTTGTTAGTAAATAAATAAATTTATAATTAGAGTCACATGTAATACGTGTTATACATGTATGTATGGCAGTTCTGAAGTGTATTGTTAATGGCACTATTAGTCTGTCAAATACAAGGTTAGCCAGTTAGGTTTTGTGTCAGTCTGTGTCAAATAACAAACCTGCTAACCTTGAATTTGACATAGATAGACAGTGCCACCAAAAATACACTTTAGTACTACCAAATACGTAAGATGGATCACAGGCGCCTTTAGTTACAAATTTATTTTACCTGTCATCTCTACCACTTTGCACCTCAGCTGCAGCCTTTTCCACCATCAGAAACGAGGCCTACTTTTGAATCAATTATCAGCGATGTTAAGAGTATAATAACACGAGATATTTTCTTGATGAAATGACGTAACTATTTTTAGCGCTGGCTCTCCGGCTATTATAGAATATTATTGTATAAAAAGCTACTACCTATTTCGTACTGTACTGTTTACCTACTGTTTCCAAAGAAATGCGACATCAGATGAGCAGATTATTTTTGTTTATAGACATTTGCATTAACCTTCCTCTAAAAACAAAAAAAATGTTACACAGTATGAAATAAAATGTTGTACGTTATACATCTGGTAAATTTTTCACGGTACTTGTTTTGAAATTTTAGATTCGGTTATTTAGTCAGCTTGTTCATAAACATTGAACACATACTGTAAAAATTCATTTACGTAAATAACTATTATAACCCTACATTTCGTATCTCATCAAGTGGTGTATTTGTGAAATATTTTGTTGTAATGTTGATGTTGAAACAATGTTTATTTTCCTACAAATTTGTGTCTTTTTTGTTAATCAATGCTGTTATAATTTTTCTAAGGGGACACACAACCAATACAATAAGATGAGCACTATTAAACGTTTTAGATGTTTCCTTATAATTAATTATTAGTTCGTCTGAAAATTGAATATTGATAATTTTGTTTTAAAATTAATCATTGCACCATAATAAAATTAATATCAAGGAATAGATAGATTAGAATCATATTTCTGATTATATTATTATTTATTTATTAATATCGCAACAATGTTTTAAAATTTTTAATTAGTTTAATCAAAGTACCGATTACTAAAAGATAAGCAGTTCGCAAAGCTGGAATCATTTTAGAAAACTACAGTTTTTATCTGAATATTTTAATGTCTGCATTTATTTATGGGAAAGCCCAACCAGAACTTGATATACCGGTAATTTACTAAAAATAATCTTCCAATATCATATAAAGGACTCGGAGTCATCAAACTGCCATCAGTATCAGAAATACTATTATAATTGTAACACTCATTGTTGGTATAAAAACAGAATTAAACAAAATTGTCAAAATCAAACTGACAGAAATTTTAAAGTTTAAATTATCGCATGAATCTGTAACATGATGACCCAATGTAGAGTGGAATATTAATTAAGTGAGTATTGAAACATTTGTATAATCAGTATCTAAAATATTAGTATGTATCAGTTCCAACAGTAAGTTAGCAATGTTAGTTATTTGTGAAGCAGGTATCACATTTAAGTGTAAATTGTATTTATTCAATCACTACTTATGTAAGTTTAAAAATATGTGAAAATTGTACCTCCATTACGACATATTCATTTGTTGCTGCTGCCAATTGCATATAACAACTGGCCTACTTACTTGCAGCAATTTAGAAATTGAGCGGTTATCCTTGAA
The DNA here is from genome assembly GCA_940337035.1 of Agriotes lineatus. Taxonomy (NCBI): domain Eukaryota; kingdom Metazoa; phylum Arthropoda; class Insecta; order Coleoptera; family Elateridae; genus Agriotes; species Agriotes lineatus. The sequence continues at coordinate 170,231,833 of OW679194.1, forward strand.
ACAATAGAATAGCTCATTGAGTAATTTTCTAATATCTTTGAACCTACTTGAAGAAATCATATATTGCCACTTGCTGTCATAACATATATGAGTCAGATAAGTCAAACCCGACAGAAGCACAGAGCAGTTACACCACAGAGGCTAAAGTACAATTCAAAACAACTGCAATGCTGGTATGGTATCTGCTGATAGCCTGTTTTCTGGGTCAAGTTTATCCTGATGGTAATTTTTTTAAAAAGTTGTTTGAACTTATTCAACAGTTTGTTTGTAAACAGGATCATCACTCCGTGTCGAACAAGGTGTTCAGGAATATATACATACAAATGAGGAACCAGATTATTTACAAAATGCTATTAATGAGTTTTTTAAAACAAAAAATAAAGCTGCAGAGAACAGAGCGGCTTGTGTCGCCTGCAGGATTGTTGTTAATGCAGGTATAGAGTTACGTCGGTCTGGTGCAAGTGATGAATCGTTTGGAAATTTTACACAAAACATGTGTATGTTATTTACAACACTTGGGTCTACAGTTTGTGAGGGATTCATTGATATCGAAATTGTATGAAAATAAATTTTGAGTTCAACTATAAGTTCTAACTAATTAATATTTTAGGATACAGTTTTGTACATTATTGATAATAAAGAAGATCTTACTGCAGAACGAGTGTGTGCGATTAAATTACAGAACAAGAATTGTAAAGATTCTAACTATGAGCCATGGAGTGTTGATATTCCTGCTGGAACTTCTTTGGAATTGACTAAGGTATTTTATTACTACAATAATGATAAGCTACCTTTTATATTCCTAAATACAGACGAATTGCTAAGAATTTAAATGTTGAGTATTTAATTAGCAGACTTTTTTTATTCAAACGAACTAATCTCTATTTGAATAATCTCTAATGATATCAATTAAGAAATTTCAAAACATAGAAAGATTTTACATGCTACAAAAATTTTAAAATGTAATTTTTCAGAAAAATACAACTAAGGAAGAAAAGAAAATTGTGCATTTAACAGATTTCCACTATGACCCACTATATGAACCAGGAAGTGATGCTGAATGTGACGAATATTTGTGTTGTGAAAGTACAAGTGGAAAGCCTGATAAACCTGAAGATGGAGCTGGATACTGGGGTGACTATCATTCCTGTGATTCGCCTTGGCATGCTATCGAAGACGTCTTGAAACAAGTTCGAAAACAACATGTAAGAGATAAAACTAAATTTGATCAAATTGCTAAGTGTGGTACATCTTCAGCAAAAAATTGATTGGTGTAATTACACTGGTGACATAGTGAGTCACAGGTCTTGGGCTACCAGTAGGAAGGGCAATACTGATTCGATAAAAAAAGTATTACAGAAATTAAAAGATACATTTGGATCTATACCTGTGTATCCAGTGTTGGGCAATCATGAAGCTCATCCATCAGATTTGTACAGAACAATAAATGAATTTAACTTATACACTGGCAAATATTGTTTTTAGTTATTCTTCTGAAAACGTGACTGATGAAAATGTATCAAGTCAATGGATCCTAGAATTAGCAGCTGAAGAATTTGGCCGCTGGCTACCTAGTCAAACAAAGCATAGCATTCGTAAGGGAGGATATTACACATTTTTAGTGAAACCTGGATTCAGAATTGTTGGATTAAATAGCAACGTTTGTTATACTAGTAATTTGTAAGTAATTACATCAACTAACTTAATATTATTTTAAATCTACTCAATGTACACCAGGTGGTTAATTTATAAAGACAAGGATCCTCATGGTCAACTGCAATGGTTGGTTGATATTCTACTAGAAGCAGAGAAGAATAAAGAATCAGTACATATTTTATCACATGTTCCTCCAGGAGATCCAGAATGCTTAAAACAATGGAGTCATGAATTCAGAAGAATCGTAGACAGGTAACACAAAAATTTTTCAAAGAGATAAATTGGGATGTAATTTTAATTTAAATCTTTTACTAAAACACTACTACCTACTACTAATTTTCTATTATTGTGGCATCCTTAAAACACTACATACATTTTTACAACACTAACAATTTTTTCTAGAAAACATTTTAGCATTATGATTAAATATTTATCAAATTTCTAATGTGTTAAAAAGTATGAAGTAATGGCTGCATTTTTTTTTAATGTTAGGATAAAAGAGGTTAACAATTTTATATATAAGTTTGATCAAAATGTGTGGTTAAGAAAAGTGAACTCCGTTTTTCTGAATGATGCAATTTGAAAATACAGATAGGTACCTACCTTTACATACGTAATTTAATAGTTACAATTTATTTAAATGCATTTACAAGGACAAATTAGGTATCAAATAATTATTAAAATCAGCAAAACAGATTTTGTAAAAGCAAGAAGTCATGTAAAGTTTGATGAAATTATACAATAAATTAGTAAGTATAAAAGTATAAGTATAAAATAAAAATGTTACTTTATTTTTAAAAACTCAAAATATAGAAACTAATTAAAAAGAAATAAAACAAAGAAAATCAAAATTAAAAATTGATAGACATTCAAGCTTAGGTACTATAAATACTGAAATTTAAAATTTCAAATTGGTACAAGTATTTTTTATACATCTGGGTTCGGTGGTTCAGTGTATTCTGACTACTGATCCGAGCATTGCAAGTTCAACCCTGGTCTCATCAAAGTTTTTAAAAATTATATAGATGCGGATAAAAACCTCGACAGAATTCAGACGAAAAGTAAAACTAATAAGAGTTTCATGTTACTACCATTTGTAGCATGTAAAGATCCATTGCTGTGGTTTGAAAATCTTAATCTTTAACAAAATTTGAGTTGGGCTTTGACCATCTGACCGTAATGATCAGTGTATAAGCTACTCCACATAAAAAGTATGTGGTAAAACTATTCGTATTGTGTTGTTATAACAATAAAAATTTAAAAACTGTAAACATCCAGTTTAGATTATTACATTTAGAAAAAATCAAACAATTTTAAGTAAAATCAGTTTTTGTTTCAAACAGTCATTAGAAAGTTATAACTATTTTTGCATACATTTCAACATTTAAAACGTTCGTAAGGTTAAAAATAGAGTTAAAACATGTTTTTAATTGTACCTACTCTTTTGTTTATTAAAGAAACACTAAAGACATACCTGAAATCACAAAATGTTGGTAATAGTAATAACGTATTATAAATTTGAGAAAGAAGTTAGCCTTAGTAGCAATTCTCAAAATTAAAAAAAGTTGTACAATTTTTGTTAAAGAAGTTTGTTTCGAAGTTATGAGCAACACATTAATTTTCAAACCTCTACACCGTTAAGGTAACAAGAGGTTAACGATAATACATACATGTCATAATTTTTGGTCAGTAACTTTAATTTTGCTAGTTGTGTAAAACCAAAAAGCAGAAAATAGTAAAACTGATTCCTACATCAATGTGACAGCTTTTACCATACACTTAAGTATAATTAATCTATTTACAACTGTAACGGAACAACAAATTAAATATCCCTTTAGAACATTTTTAAATTGTTCTGTACAAATACACGAAATACCTTGAAATGTAACACTCGGATTAAATTGACAATAATTTCTTTTACAAGCTTAATTAACAGTTAACTCGTTTAACAATTTGATTTATTACTTATCCTTAAATGCCGCAGGAAGAAGTGGGAAGACAGTATTAAAATGAGTCACACCAGAAGAACTAATCCTAACAGAAATGTTTCGTATTGTTACAACTAAATTATATTTATGGCTATACTAATAATTAGTAACCATTAGTTAAGTGCTTTCCAAAAATTAACTATTTCTAAAATAAGTTAAAACATATACTAATCCTATTAAATTGCAGATTTGCTAATACCATAACTGGACAGTTCAATGGCCACACTCACTTAGATGAATTAAAGGTTTTTTATAGCACAAACAATCCAGAGCAAGTAGTAAATGTGGCCTTCAATGGTGGAAGTTTCACTACATTTGTGGGCTTAAATCCTGATTACAGGGTTTATGATGTAGAATCGGAACATTATGTATGTATAATACAAAAACATAACTTTTATACAAAAATATATAGTACACTGATATTTCACACAAGAAATTATTATTTTTACTTATAGCACGTACAAGATTATGAAGAATGGTCATATAATTTAACAGAAGCAAATGAAAATCCGAAAGAACCCCCAAATTGGTTCAAGCTGTACTCTTTCAAAGAAGCTTATGGACTTGATAAATTAGAGTCCACAAATTTTCATGATTTGCTACAAAGAATGAGTACCGATGTATCCTTGCTAGAACAGTATCGCAGGTAAATAGACATAACTTCAATTTGAACAATAATTAGAAGCATCTTTGTTTAGGTTTCAAGTGCGTGACAGTCCTGCAATGCTGGATAAAGAATGTGATAAGCAATGCTTAACCGACATATTTTGTAGTATCACTGCAGTAGAATATGAGGATTCTATTCAATGCAAAGCTTTTAAGAAAAAATTTTATAAATCCTAATTAACTTATCCAGATGGACACATGCTCGAAGCTAAGCTACACTTGTAGTTGCTTTTAAGGCAAGATTATCATTAAGTCGATGATTATTGATAAAATAAGATACGAATTTTGGTGTAGGAACTGCATTGCAGTAATGTATTTGTTGACTGTGAATTATAACAAATGGTCATGCGCTTTTTATTTATTTGGATATACAGGGTTATACTAAATTTAAAAAATGATATTGAAACATTATTTATAGAAGAATCATTCCAATGTATATCATTTTACAAGTATAGTATTTCCAACTTATGTTATATTTACGTAATAAATGAATTTTTACAACTACAAAAGTACATTTATTAAATTTAAGCATAAACAAGAAGTACATCTTAATAGTTATTTAACAAACAGGCGTGTTAATGAGAGCGATTAATAGTCGAGACAGCGAACACGTTAATTGTTGAGATTATTAATCAGCGATTAGCACACGAGTTGGTTACAATATTTTTTCGTTGGTCGTACCATATTAAGTTGGAGAAAATTTTATTTTATTGCATGACAAAAATATGACACTTAAAAGTTTTGATTTCCTATACTAAAATCGTTTATTAATGGAAAATCATACATTAATAGGGGTCATCAATAAACGATTTTAAAAAATATAAAATCATACATTAACAAGGGTTATTAATGAACGGTAGGTACCTGGACACCGTAAGGTAGAAGAGAAAGGATTATGTAATATGTATGTATGTAATGAACGATTTTGTATGCATTTAGGAAACCCATAAATAAACGATCAAAGTCAGAAGGGCTCCAAGGAGCGGCATCAATTCTATGAAGAATGTATTGCCAAATATAAATAAAATAAATAAATAAACGATCAACGGAAAATAGTAGATTATGCAATGAGGGAGAGAAGTGCGTTATTTTGCTGAGGTGCTTCGCCTTCGAGTCAGCTATTGCACTGAAGCAAAATAGCATTCTCTCCGAGTTGCATATACTATTTTTTTCACGTTGCAGGAAGATTTAAAACGAAAAACCTGTATTTTTTAAACGTCATTTATTGACATTTTAGTTACAATTATTTTAAAATTAGTAGCCTATGGTAAATTTTAAAGTTGGTGGCACTGTAAGTCATTATGATAAGAGCTCACAATTATGTCAAATTCTAGGTTAGCAGGTTAGGTTTTGCGTCAGTTTGTGTCAACACTGACGCAAAACCTAACCTGATAACTTCGAATTTGACAGAAAGTACATTTTTTTTCTATAATAATTTTCAAGGTCAACTTTCTAGGGAATAAGGTGCATTCCTGCAGGGTCCGTAGTTTTAATAATGTTGATACCAAGAACACTATACTAAGGACACGCAACTCCCGTTTCGAAGCGGACCGCTAAAAGCTGACAAGTAAGGCGGCCGTGGTGTACAATTATTCATTCATAAAACTCGTGAACTGTCAATGTCAAACATTTGCTGAGTGTAACTGGAAATTCGGACCATGTTTTAACAATTAATAACACACTTGAAATACACTCCATTGGATTAGCAACCGTAAACTGACTTATAACCGCGATTACAGGTTAATTTAGCTCACTTCCAACTCTCGAACGGCAGTACACGCTGTCGACAGCGCCGCGATGGCTATCCCCGACATAAGGGCCGCTTTTATATACAGCCGTCATAGGGAGTTGCATCTCCTTAGTATAGTCTTCTTGGTTGATACATAGATTTTTAGTGCTTTTTTTCCACTAAAAAAAATGATTTGTCATTTTGACAGATACGTCATAATAGTGAGTAAAACGAACAGCATAGTAAAATATTGCAAATTTATTAATTATTAAACTTACAATATTTGAAAATAATGAACGTTTGATTCTATGTAAAAAAATGAAATTTGTTAAGAGTTCAAATTAAGTAACTTTAACATTCAAAATTGACACATAACCATAATTTTGAAAAAGTTCTACCAACACGAGGTATAAAAATTTCCTAGCGTTTTACTCAGATATCTACCAACATTGTAACACTTTGACAGTTATTATAGAAAAAAACGTACTTTAATTGTGAGCTCTTGTTGCTCAGTCATAATGAAAACTCCCTAAGGATATTTCTCCTCTCTAGGGAGTAATTTATTATTTCTCTCACGATTTTGGTATCGTAGAAACCGTGTTTTGCTCCCAGACGTGAAAAAATATATTTTTCTACGACCACCACTAAAAGTAGGCTTTTTAGCACTAACTTTTTTCACTAAAAGTAACATTTTATAATTTAGCGTGTTTAAAATGAGATCAGCTGTTGACTTTTAGCCCATGTGCTAAAAGTGAAGTGAGGTTATAAAACTACAATTTCGAACTGGAAGTGAGGTTGTAAAGTTATTCTAGTTACTTCTTGCGTTAGAGGTAAAGTGTTTTTTAAATAATTAAAGCGTTATGTAATAAATAAAGTCAGATGTATATACTATTATAATTACCTTTGATAACTGACTTGGACAGTACTGACTCCAGCAGAAACATTCACCTGCACGTCAAGGCCATCTCTTTATTATGACATAAATTATAACTGTCGTAAATGCAAACCTTTGTTAAATCGACATTTATGGATTAATAACAGAAAATTTAAGGTCGTAGAAAAAATATTGTATGCAAACTCGTGCTAAAAGTGTTATTGCACGAGACATGTTATGTAACTCGGCCTTCGGATTTGTTTCATAATTTTCATGTCTCGTGCATAAACATCAACTTTAACACTTGTTGCATAAATAGCTATTTTGTATACCTGATGTTCATATATGTTCAGGGTGGAGCTTGTAGTGGACTGTATGTTTTATTTTTGGGTGGCTTAGACAGTTACAGGATAATTCTTTGGGGTGGAGGAATGTAAAATGATGCAGTGCCAGCGGCCCTATGTAGTCTCACATAAGGAGGGTAGTTGGTTTCGTTGCTAGTAGATGGTGTGCCAAACGGCCTTATGCAGTTACATAAGAAGGGCAATAGACTTGGAGCCATTTGGCAGAGGTTTGCGAGCACAGAGAGATATCTAAGTGCATCTTTTTATTGACTAGAATATTTCCTATACAGGGTGAGTTATAATTTGGTGTAAAAAATTTAAGCAAAGCTCTTTAGTCCAAAACAAACCAATTAACCTAATACACCTTAGTACCTATCAAAATGCTCCCTTAAAAAAATACAGGGTGTTAATGAAAAAAATTATTTATAGTTGTGACTATAACTTGGAAAGTAATTATGATTTTTTTTTTAACAGCCAGTTTTCTATTTTTTAGTCATTGTTTTGTTAATTTTGTGTTTATTACTTTCCACGTTATAGTCACAACTAGAAATATATTTTTTTATTAGCACCCTGTATCTTTGTAAGGGAGCATTTTGGTACTAAGGTGTATTAGGTTAATTGCTTTGTTTTGGCCTAAACAAGCTTTAGTTAAAATTTTTACACCTAATTATGAGTCACTCTGTATATACACTTAATTTATGACGTAAATTCTAAATGTTAAGCAAATTGATCCAGTTTAAATTGCAATTCTACCTAACCTGTTAAACAGTGGTGGCTCGTGATAATTGTATTTGGGGGGGCTCGTAATTTTTAACAATTGATAAGCCAAAAATAATAATTAATGACTCACCTACATTCCGGCGATGTTACTTACTTACTTAATCTCGTCCTCTTGTACCTTTACAGGTGTCGAGGTTATTGAGTTGACAAAATTCCTCTACTTCTTTCTATCTTGCGTCATCTGCTCGACTTTTCCCCATGTTGTTTGTCTTTCTTTCAGGGTTTGCGCAATGCCTTCGTTCCAACTCTTCCTTGGTCTACCTCTGGTTCGTTTATAGGGCAGCTGGGTCTTTCAAGTTCTTTTGGAAAGTCTTCTCTCTTCCTTCCATTCATGCGAGATGTCCAAACCAACGTAATTGCTGCTTTTGAATTTTTGTGTTGAGTGGTATCACTCCCAGCTCTGTCCTTACGTTCTCATTCCTTATCCGATCAATTCTCCTCCGTCCTGATATTCTTCTGAGGTATGACATTTCCGCTGCGTGTAAACGACTTTCTGTTTCGGATTTAAGGGTCAGGTTTCACATCCGTACATTAGAGTTGACACATACACTGCACTGTACACTCTGATTTTTGTCGTCCGAGATACTTCCTTTTTGTTTACAAAATACTTTATTGCAAAAAAAAAATCTATTTTCTGCGTTGACCTTATTGCTTATATCGGCATCCATCATTTCATCATTAGATATTAAAGACCCCAAGTGTTGGAACTCCTTTACCTCCTCCAATGTATAACTATACAGCTGTAATATCAATTTTTGTTTTTCTTTAGATTAATATCTTAATTCTTTTTGGCATTTATCAGTGTTCCATATCTTTAAGTTGTAAATCTTTTTGGTTATTAGCAAGTAATACTAAGCTATCCGCAAAGGCTAATTCCAATATGCTACTTTGTTGTAGTCGAATATCTCCAGTTAAGAACTTTGATCCTCAGTTTACACTCTGTTATTATACCGTCTATCGCTATTATAAACAGGAACGGACTTAGCGTAACTCCTTTAACTCCGCAGTGGGATCGCATATGTTGTTTGGTATGTTTTAAGCGGTATCGAATAGCTACCTTTGGATCTCATTGCTTAAACCTTGTAATATTATAACAGTAGGATAGATGATAAAATATATTTTCAGTTATAAAATAGTTACTTTTTCAATTGCTATATAGCCCAGGTGTTTTTTGAGTTTCGGAAACAGATGGACATCTGATGAAGGGGAGCATGAAATATCAATTAAAAGCCGCACTGCTGCATTTCAATCATTACAACTGCTAATTTGGGTGCCAAAGAGTTGCCTTGATGGTACAGGACAGCTTTCATTAGCAATCCAAGTCGCTTTCTTTTTGTTTCTTCACAAAGTTGATGTAATAAGTTACAGTAGTATTGTCGTTTTACGGTTTGGGAAGCAAATCCACCATTAACCTGTAAGTACTACGGACGGGTCTGTGTGACCCAGCCGAAATTAGTTTATTTTACTGCGCCCCCTATTTTGAATGTTTGGAATTGTGCATCTAGCTATGTTCATTTGAGCTAGTATTCTACAGTGTAGCGAAGCGTGTAGTCGTATAAATTCGTTATTGTGCTTGCTAGATACGTGTTTGGGTCAGCGTGACCCGTCCATAGTGTTACCGTGATTACTTTTAAATTTCCAAAGTTCAGGTATCTTTATATTCTGGTTGAATTTTTCATAATATTTTTATTTTCTGAAGGTAAATATTACATTAATGTTGTTTTAGATAATAAAATGAGCCGTTCAGAAGCACTGACCGACGAACAATTGCTACAGATTCTAGAAAATGATGAATTCTGGGAATCAAATGAAATCGTAGGCGAAGAAGGAGAACTTCCTGCAGCTTCCGACGAAGCTGGTGCTTTGGCACAGATAGTCGAAGGTGGTGACGAAAGTGATGCCGAAGAGGAGGACCACGAAACGTATAGTGAACACAACACCGACAGTGAGCAAGAATGGGTTCCTTCTGACGATGACGTGGAAGTAAATCAAAGTAGTGAGCAACATGACTCAAATCAAACCAGTTTATTGCAAGATGTAAGAAATGGTGAGTCTTCTGATAAATCACATAAAAAGCCATCCTTTTACGGTAAAGACGGCAAAAAATGGTCAAAAGCGGCACAGACAAGAACAAGAACTCTTGCCCATAACATAGTAACAATTCTTCCGGGATTAATTGGCCCTGCTCGACTGCATCCACCGTCGAATCCGCTTGAATCGTGGAAATTGTTAATTTCTGATGAGATGCTTGAATTAATAGTGCAGTTCACCAACAAAAAAATAGCAGAAATGAGAGTCAGATACGGAAAGTTCAAAAGACGCAGAAATTCCCGTCAAAGGTATTCTCCTTCGTTTGTAAACGATACCGATTTGATAGAATTAAAAGGTTTGATTGGCTTGCTGTACATGCAGGGCGTCTTCAATTCAAACCATGAAGATCTGCGATTGTTATGGGCTACCGACGGTACAGGAAGAGATTTATTTAGGTGCACAATGAGTCTTGCACGGTTTTCATTTTTATTATCCTGTTTACGGTTTGATGACTTTCAAACTAGGCCTGAACGAGTAAAATCGGACAAACTCGCAGCAATTTCTGACATATTTAAGGAATTCGTTCAGCGTTCAAGAGATAACTACAGTCCTGGGATTTACATGACTGTTGACGAAATGCTAGTAGCATTTCGCGGTAGATGTTCGTTTAAGATGTATCCGTGGCATAAAAAACTGGTACAGCAAAACAACTTATTTTGAAAATTTTGTTGGTGGCACTGTAAGTCTATGTCAAATTCGAGGTTAGAATGTTAGGTTTTGCGTCAGTTTGTGTCAAAACTGACGCAAAACCTAACATTCTAACCTCGAATTTGACATAGACTTACAGTGCCACCAACAACATTTTCAAAATAAGTTGTTTTGCTGTACCAGTTTTTTATGCCACCGACTGTACCTTCCAAATAAGCCTTCAAAATACGGACTGAAGGTACAGATCTTGGCTGACTCGAAAACGCACTACATGGTAAACGCTGAAGTGTATACAGGTGCACATGCGAATCGAAATACAACTACAAATAGGCCTCATCTAGCGCAACCAACTCAAGTTGTTCTTCGGCTCGTGGAACCAGTCACTGGAACAAATCGCAATATAACAGGTGATAACTGGTATACATCGACAGAGTTGGTCTCGGAATTACGGAAACTTCAGTTAACATACGTTGGAATCATGAGAAAGAACAAGAGATCAATTCCTTTAGAATTTCTCCCCAATCGCAGCCGTCCAGAGAAATAATGTTTATTTGGATTTTCTGGAAATGATACGCTTGTATCATTTGTTCCGAAGAAAGGAAAGTCTGTGATACTACTCTCAACTATGCATCATACAGCTAGTATAGACGAAGAAACAGGAAAACCAGAAATTATCAGTTTCTACAACAGTACCAAAGCTGGAGTTGATGCCCTCGATCAGGAGACTGCTCTCTATTCGACATCTCGTAGAACTAGAAGGTGGCCAATGGTGCTATTTCATGCAATATTGGACATTGCTGGAGTGAACAGTCGCGTTATTTATCAGTTATCTCCTTCAGGTAAAGAAATCGCTAGAAGACAGTTTCTAATTCAGCTTGGAAGGGAACTTTACCTACCACTTGTGAAGCTACAAATTTACAACACAAACATCCCCCGTAAACTACGCTGTCTTGCAGCAGATATTAATGGTCTTGTAATGGAAGATGCTGTAGCACAAGAAGCACCAGGAACGACATCAAAACGAAAAATATGCGCCACCTGCCCTACCAAAAAGGATAGAAAAACCAATAGCTCTTGCCACAAGTGTAAAATACCAATTTGTAACCAGTGCGCTATAAAGTTGTGTCAAAATTGTATTTAATCCAATTCTATTTCTTATATGGAATGCTAAATAAGTTGTTTGTCCTTTTTTTATAATAATGAAATAAACAGAATGCAAAATATACATTTTATTCTTAAAAAAAAGCACTGGGTCAGCCTGACCCAGTCGTAGTACTTGTGTAACAAAAATGTGTCTGTAGTACTTAAGGGTTAAGATTACCTTCCCATTCCCAAAAAATGGAACGGAAGCCATCACTTTGCCAGCAGACGGCACCACCATCGCTTTTTTGGCAGGTGGTGAGTACTTATGCTTCCACTATTTGGACTGCTGCTTTGATTCAGGCTGATAGTGGTGAACCCATGTCTCATCAGTAGTAACAAATCTTTGTATAAAATTATCAGGATCAGCCTTCTAACGGAGCAGCAAGTAGAATGATTGGAAATAAACATGTTTCTGTTCAACCGCCAGAAGTTTTGACATTCCTCATTGCTTAAAATGCTTTGAATCCGTTCATAGATGTCCACAGCCTCTGCTATTTCTCGAACCTTTGTTCGTTGATTTGCCATGACCATAACATCGTGAATCAAATTGACGTTTTCTTCAGCGGTAGCAGTTGCAGGCCTTCCACTGCACGGATCATGCTCAATGCTTTCTCTCCCACGTCCTACTTTTTGACCATTGCGTATGATGGATAAGATGCTACCAAAGTGTTTGCCATGTCTTCATGACTTTGCTTCGGTGTTAAGCACTTTTTGTGTCGGTATTTGATCACTGCACGGTGTTCTATTTTTGCATTTTTGGAAAAGTCAATGTTCTCTTTACTCCAGAAAATTCCACACAAGTCTGATATTAACAGATTAAAGTAAAACTTTGCAGACACTAATAACAGTTCACATAACTTCACAATGAATAATTGTGGCTATAGGGCTGCCCTATTCAATCTATCCTCTTAAAAGTTTCATACACATTATTAACAGAACTGAAAGATTATAATTGATAAAAAATATATTAAAGTAAAGTGCACTGCCAGAAATAAGACAAAGAAAATGGTGTCACACATAATCATACAGATCCTTGAGGAGTAATAAAATATACTGCTCAACAAATGAACTGGACCACCCACAAAAGTTGTATTTGTTACATTACGTCATAAAATATAGATATAAAAGTTTTTGCTTTATAGTACACTTATATTAAGCATATTTAATTGCACTATCCTCAAATATCAATTGAAGAATGAAGAAAATCATATTAATAAAATAAAAATAAAATTATAAAAAAACTATATTTCACAAAAATAAGGGGAAGAACAAAAATAAGGAAATTAATAGTTCTTTGAGTCTCATCAGAACGTTTAAAAAATTTTGGCACCGATTTGGCATACTTTGTGTGCAATGTGCTATCAATATTTGAGCAAAATTCAAAATTTTCAAATGATAATATTTTATTAATGGACATAGTTTTATTTAAACCAAATAATGAGAAGAAATGCTTTTTATAGTGACACAATCCTGAAACGTTACCAAAAACGCCATGACTTTTCTTTTGGAAAATATTTTTAAAAATTGCACCAATAATATGCAAATGGTCCAGTTCATTTGTGGAGCAGTATAGTTCCTAACATCAGTTATTGCTGTTTGATTTCCACGACCTCTACAGAATACGATAATTTCATGTGGGCATTCATATAAAATACCCACAAAGTGAACCCCGTCCTTTGCTGTTACACAGTGTTACAGTGTTACAATCAATCTTTCTTTTGGTGGTATTGCTAATCTACAGCCTAGAGCTAATATTTTTTAATGAAATTGCTGGTATAAGAAGTGATAACAAAACTGTCAATGCTTATTCTGTAATACATAATATATTGTAGAGATGTCGGCAGGTACCCAGTACCCGGGCCGACCCGGGTAATAGTCAACCCGGGTATATTTTCAGGATACCCGGGTACCCGACTAGTAAATTATGTAATTTCCAGGAAATCAACCTCTTTCAGAGAAAATGATAAAAACAATAGGGATAAGCGCTAGAAAAACATAACCATGCAATAATAACAAGAATGGGGTGGGGTAATCCCATACCACATAATGTTTCTTGTTTCATATAAGGCAATAAATCCGCTTCATGGAAATATTCTACCCGTCAATAGTACCATTAAATCGCATCAGTATGGGATGAAGTAACATAAACTTCCTCTGTGTGATGTTGATTGATGCTGCTACCAACTTCGGACAAAAAGTCACGTACTTGAATTTGATAGCACTTGGAAGTATGAAAATATTTAAGAACTAGCGTTCTGCACCCAAATTGGGCGCGAAATAATTCATTTAATGCAATTTGTACAAGAGTGATCCATTTTGTGTGTCAATTAAATTAATGTAAATTAAACACAGTCTTCCTCTTTTTTTTTGTGTGTCAAGTTAATTTTGAGGTTAGCTAAATCCACATAAAAAAAAGTCACTTATAAAAATTTAAAAACCCTACTACTGGCTTACTTGCGTTGCCCTGAGTCGATTGACACCAAAATCATCCAATTTGACCCACGGGTTCGCTCTCAAAGTGGCATCAAGCAAGCAAGCAAGCAATGAAAATTATTATGTCGGATAACAGACGACTTGCAGTTTGAATTGGTGAGTAGGTACTATTTCAATTTAGTTCAATTTAAAACTCGCGGCGTAAAAGAAAGAAATTGTAGCTACCCAGGGGCGTAGCTACTGCTATATCTGCCATATCAATGATACAGAGCCCACGAGCCAGGGGGCCCACCAGCACTCAAGCTCTCAACAAAAAATTATATCAATTTAATTTGCAAACTTTTGTTCAAGTCACATTTAAGAATTTAGGTTTATATAGGCGGAAAGTGTTTGGTTATCAGATTTAACGATATTATCTATCCAAAAGGAAAAGCTTAAAAAATTTAAATCATACATGGAACTTCTTATAAACATTTTCGCAGAGGAAAAAGTTCGGAGAGTAACTCTGTAAATAATTATTATTTACTTCAACCTTTTTTCTTGTTATTTACAATTTACTTGTTCCTTACTTATGTAAATATATATAAACTGTAAAGTATGATTTACCCCTCTTTTTACGTAATATGTCCGTTAGTAAAAATGTGTAATTAAATTTTACTTTTTTTATTATTTATTTTTATTTGTTTTTCTAATTATATTTCGTTTTGTTAAAAAATAAAAATTGAGTTCGTATCTTTATACGTTTATCAGATAATACCCTGATGTTGTGGGGGTGGGGGTGGGGGCACACTTGGCAGTTTATGATACAGGGCTAGTTGATCTCTAGCTACGCCTCTGTAGCTACCTCAGATGTTTAGATGTACGCTAACATTTTTGTTATATATTTCGGGTACTTGGGTACTGCTTTCGGGTACCCGGGTTTGATTTTAGACCGGGTACGACATCCCTAATATATTGTACATATTTTAATGTCGGCTATTTATAAAACTTATTTTATAGTGATATATTTTTAAATTAGCAGTAATGTAGTTCTTATTTACCAAGAAGCTTACTACATGAAATGAACACATTATAAATAATGTAAACAAAGGGCAGAAATTGTGTTTTCCGCCAATCGTACTAGAACTGACACACTATTGACAAAATTTTGTTGAGCAAAGTCAAACATTCCATTACATCAGCCGTTGCTAGGTAATTTACAATAAAACTGTACAGGAATAATTCAAACATTCCATTACATCAGCCGTTGCTAGGTAATTTAAAATAAAACTGTACAGGAATAATATTCCCGGCCTAGGCAAGGAATATTCGAGTAGGTACTATTTCCTTATTTTTTTAATTACTCGTATCGATCGGCGGAAAAATAGTATGTGTATCTTGGACAAAAAGGAACATTCCCAGACTCCTGTGTTGTTGGGCTCGGCATTCGTCTCGCCCAACAATATTCACAGTCGTCTGGGAATGTTACGCTTTTCGTCCTAGATACACAATGTACTATTATTGGGCGAAATCTTAAAAAAAGAAATAAGAGTGTTATAATTTCAAAATTTTTTAACAAAATAGGTTCAATTATTATTCATCTGAATAAGTAATAAAGAACTTTTAAATTTAAGCAAAAATACAGACACCAATCATTATTCAACAATTTTATTATTTTACATGGCAGTTACATAAAAATATCTTAAACATTAAGTTATTTACATTTTAAAAGGCTCCCACTTGATTTGTCTTTCTTGAAATAGTTCGCGGTATGTCATATTATCTAGTAATTTTATCTGAAACCATGAAGTAGGCAATTAATATAAAAGATAAGTAACATTAACTCAAATCAGCATTTGTATCAACATGCCCCAAATTAAATGTACAGTCAGACCTCGCCGTTCGCGGGGGTTACGTTCCAAGAGAATGCCGTAAAGCGCAAAACCGCGATCCGCAAGTAAACACATAAATGATAAAAACGGGGTTAGGTTCCATTAACTAGATTTATTTATACTATGCAACCTCGAAAAACCAAAACTTTTCTGCGTTTTTTGTCTGGCAAATCTGAAGCAGAAACTTTACGCTTTGACGACATGGTTTTCCGTGTTTTAAAAACTAAACTGAATTGAATTTTCGGCAGAAACGCTTGAACTAAAATTCCATAAGTAACATAAGTCTGCCACTTGAATCTAAAGCTCAAATGTCCATTTGTTTATTCAAGTTATAATTTGACAATTTATTTCAGGTCCAATTTGGTAATAAGAGATTCAAAGAAATAGGCTCAATAAGTGTGTTTACAAGTTCGTGATAAATAATGTTATTTAGGTGTTCATGACATAAACCGCATACGTCTGCTTTATTTACTTACAGCCGGTCTTATGAAGGTCACTAACCTGACGTTAACTTTAAATCGCTGTTAAAATAAACAAAAGCTCATCAAAACGTTGTTGCTTATGACATATTATTCATTAGTAAACAAATTTTTATGAGCTTTTGTTTATTTTAACAGGGAATTAAGTTAACGTCAGATTAGTGGCCTTCATAAGACCGGCCATTAGTGTGTGAAAGTTGAAACAGTTAACGTTGGCAATTTCATCCACGAACGACAAAGCAAATATGCGCGAACGGCAAAGAAAATGGAGCACAAAGGTGCCCGCATAAAATCAAATCAGCGAAACCGCAAAGCCGGCGAGGTCTGAATGTACATAATTTTTATGGCTGTAAAAATGTAAGAGCATACAAATGTCTTGAAACAGTGTTAGGCACACAAAATAACTTATATAGAAGTTGTAGTGTCTATTAAATTCGACATTTTGAGAAAAAAATAATATACAGTGACCGCCAAAACGCCGGCATCATATGGCTCAAATTTTTTATTTTTGATTTTCAAAAAAACTTTTGATGATGATAATTTATGCTTGTCTTAAATCCTATTTAGCCCCTATCATACATGCCGAGTGATTCTTACTTATTTAGAAAATAGTATTTTTTCGAAATTGTCAAAATCCAAAAAGCGCTATTTTTCGAAAATTAAGTAATATTTCAATGAGATTATTTTAGAGTGTGTTAGATTTAGCTAATTGAACAGTCGCAAAGGCCAAAACACCTATTTTTTAAATATTTTTCAAAATTTCACATACCAAGACCTAATTTTAATTTTGTTTTGGTGAATACTTTAAAGA
This sequence comes from Agriotes lineatus, assembly GCA_940337035.1. NCBI lineage: Eukaryota > Metazoa > Arthropoda > Insecta > Coleoptera > Elateridae > Agriotes > Agriotes lineatus. The sequence continues at coordinate 170,249,346 of OW679194.1, forward strand.
TTTATAATAGGAAAAATAATAAAACATGTTAATTACTTAATTACTTTGGATTTTTCATTATTTACCAAAATGTTATATGTTACGCATAATTTTGAAGTTTTTGATGCAAGACGTTTTTTTAGAAGAAATATTTTTCAATGATAATTAATATCTATGTAAATGGCTTCTAAAAACTCTAATCTAGCCGTGTTAATGAATTACTGTTAGAAAAATTCTGTAAATGTTCTTTTAGACTCTCCGTCCACTGGCCAGACGCGACTGCAACGCGATTACGATGCAACTACGACAGACCTACGATGCGATCGCGACGACAACTTGTGTTATGCAAATCAGAGCAATTTGTTCTGTCTGGTGCAAACAGTTTTTAGAGTGACGTAATGATGACGTGATTGTAGCTTAGTGATACATACAAAATAAGGACAGGGAACCGAAAAGGAAGTCCATGTTCACCCCTATATATCAAAAATAATAAAGAGCAGCAAGAAAGCTCTTCCAACATGAGCAAAATCATGTTACCGAATGTCAAAAGAGAACGTTAATGTATTAGTAGAAAAGGGTAAATTGTCGTTTATTGAAAGACGTGGCACTAATTTGACATTCCTTACATTTCACACACCGCAACTTCAACGCAACTAATCGCTTCGCGATTGACACTGACAGTCGCCAGCAATTATTTTGTGCAAGTTGCATTGCGATCGCATCGCAGTCTCAGCAGTGTGCAGTGAAGTACATAAACCCATAGAACAATCGCCACGCGATTATCGCTTATGGGTTTTTTGTCAGTTGTGTGGCAATCGCATCGTCTCAGTGAGTGGACGGCCTTACAGTTGTCTAAATGAGGAGATTTTTTAGAACATGTAAACTGGATAAAGAAAAATCTGTACAGTCGTTTACAAAATCCGAAAATTAAAAGAGAGAGTCGGTTAAATGCGACAAAGATGTCTAAATAAGGGAGAAATTTGCTGATGCCCTCACTTTAAAAATATTCATGGCACACTAGATAAATATAGAATGCCTTATTTTTCCCTTTACAAAGATAAACATGTTGATATACTTACACCTAAAATTAACAGAAATATTGCACAAAAATGAAATTAATTAGAACGATACAAGGATCGGTAGAAAAACAAATTAAACTATAATTTCATTTTTTAAATAGAACCTAAACTTATCTTAGTAATACCTATTTTTAATGGAATTTTGATGCTAGGGCCAACAGAATGTAAAATGCACCCCCTTACAGACAAAGACAGATTCCGACACCCCGAAATTTAAATATTTCGCGTATGGACTGGCAAAAGTTGGCATCGGTAAAGAAAATGACCAAGAATTAAAAGCTAATAAAATATGATAAACTGAATGGAATATCTCTTTTTTATTTTGCGTTGAAATGAATAATTCGGCCAAAAAAATCACATTGCCACTGTTTGAGAATTAAGTTTATCTTCACACGAAATGAATAAAAAATACGTATAATCTAATATTAGAAATTTATTGCTAGATCTACGTAAGTGCTATATTTCTGCTTATCTTCCAGCAATTACAGAGAAAAACACTTAATTGACAAATTGTTCCACAATTAAAAAATCTTGAATGACTGGTTTGTTATGGTAGGGCCATAGCTCCTTAGCTTCTTATAACAAGCCGTCACTGCTATTATTAATTATTTTCTATCCAATCTCTACATTTTAGTTAGTACAGTGAATCTCTCATAACGGACACTCCATTAAGCGGACCCCTCTATTAAGCGGAAATTTTTCTTTGCACCATCGGGAACCAATGTAGTTTAAATGCAATTGCATCTCCATTAAGCGAACTGTGTTAACAGGATGCGGACAAAAAAATTCTGGAATTTTTTAAACATTTCCCTCTTTTAAGCGGACATGTTACTAATTATTATGTGCTTAAACGCTAGGGAATTAGAAGAATTACACGTTTTCATATGTGTGGTATAGGGCGCGTTATAAATTGCGTGTTCAGATGCTAGCTAGGAAACTAGGGGAATTACCTCTTTTCATATGCGCCGTATGTTTTCCAACCTTAATCCTCAGCAGGCTATCCAGATTTGGCGATTTATCGCCATTTTGGTTATCTCATTGCCCTATTTGGCTACAGTATTTTACAGTTGGCGACTGACTGCGATTTTTTATCATTAACGTGAATTTATATTTTTATTTCGCATTTTATCTAATCCTCTCTCGAAAAAATCGGATCTAGTGAATAATGTTTTAAAGAACTGGCTTTAGTGGTGTTACGTTTCTTATCATTACCTGTGAGCAATGCAGCAGTTAAGAGAGTTTTTTCAATTACTATGAATTGTGTAAAAACAAAATTAAGAAATAGAATGAAACTGAACACTCTCCAGTCAATTGGATGATACTACCATAATTAACACGGCAAAGGACACAACTGCTCTAAACTCAGTTGCCGACGGAAATATTATTGTCACCCAAGAATGGTTCACTGCAAATGGACTGAAGCTCAATACAGCAAAAACTCAGAGCGTAGTGTTCGACGTGAGGTGTGATGGAAGAGACAAAAAGGTGCTAAAATGTATTGGTTTTCATATAGACAACAATCTCCAGTGGCAATCGCATGTGCAACTGATGACAACAAAATTAGCTACTACACTCTACCAGATAAGAAAATTAGTGCAGCTCACAACTTACTCAGCGGCAAGAAACTTTTATTTTTCAAGTTTCCACAGTGTTCTACAATATGGAATAATCTTGTGGGGTGCCAGTGCCCACGTTGAACGTGTGCTTGTGTTGCAAAAAGCTGCAGTACGACTAATGGCTTCTGAAAACTATAGAGAACACTGTAGACCGTTATTTATAAAACTGCAAATTTTAACTCTACCTTGTGTTTTAATATTGGAATGTTTGTTATATGTGAAAAACAATGAAAATATGTTTTGTAAGCAATCGGACTGCCATAATTATACTACTAGATATAATAACGATCTAACTATACCAACTCACAGGCTGGCCAGAACGCAATGGCAGCCGTTATTTTACCTAGCTTTAAAATTTTTTACTGGCTAGCCAGTTATATTTTACAAGCGTGCTCATAGATAAATGATAGCGTGCAAAGCCAGAGTTGTCTTCCTTAGTATGTGTCATATTGATTAATTTAGTTGCTTGTCAGTTTGACATTTTGAATAAATGGTGAATTTCTAGTTATTTACAAGTGAGGAACAAATAAAACATTCAACAATACACGCCAGGTAACCATTTTTACTGGCTCAAGGATATGACAGGCTCGCCTAACGGCTCGCCAGTCATCCCAATCCTATCGCCAGTAAAACCTGTTTTACCTGGCTTGTAATGTTAAAGCTTTTGCCGGTCCCTGATGCCTTGGTTACTATGGAATCAAGTGTGTGTTATTGTTTCGATAAGTCAAATGATAGATACTAACGTCATAATTTTTTGAGTTTTTTAAAGTTTGAGAGTATGAACTCGGATGTCGTAAAAAAAATATTGTACGATACACGACCGGAAAGTGTTTTGCAGGTCTCCCCAAGCTTCCAGGACTTGCCTGCGGCTCGCCCTGGAATCTGCTTGGTTCGACCTGCAAAACACTACTTTCCGGTCTCGTAACGTAAATTACTATTTGAAATAGCTGCTGAAAAACTTTACAGGGGTGGGTTCTGTTATCTAGTTACTTGTTTCTGAAAAATTGATTTTCTAATATTTCATATGTGATTTGTATCATAAGTCACAGCTTATGTCAACCAAATGTTAAAACAGTTTTCAAATTCTAATGACAAATGCCCAATCTTTTGAATGGTATAGTATTCCAACCAAAAATTGGAAAGTTATTTAAAATCCAGTACACCATGAAAAGTGTAAGTCATGTCTAAGTTGGTTTCATACAATCAGTAAATAATAATCTAATGTCACTCAGCTTTCAAGTAATGACAGTTCATATACAAATGGTACATGTAACTGTTTTGTTAAGGCATTGTAACATTGTGCATGATTTAAGTAGGTACTAGTTGAGTTTTTAAAACCATATAGTAGCATAGAAAATTTTGAAAAACGTATATATCTTCCAAACTTCCCAATGCATCTGTCAAATTTGAAGGTTATTATCGAAGTGTCACTGAATGACAATCAAACAGTAATTTTATGAATTAAATTACGAAGTGACTTACTGTTTTCAATGCTGGCCTGATTTTAAATAGCTTTCCAATTTGTGGTTGGAATACTATACACAATAATATTAAAAAACACAGTAAGTTCTTATTTATTAATTAATTTCACCTTTTAATGTCTTTATTTATTTTCTACTTAGGATTTGATAATAAATCACACATCTTGTATTTTCCTCACACAACGTTCAAGACAGCAACCTATTTATTTTTGATCTGCAACTCGATCCTTTGAAGCACCTTCCTGCAATGCACTGATCACAGACAGACCACACGTCACAATCGTCCAATATCAGGAAACTCAAAATTCGTGACAGCAACCAGCCAACAGAGCAAACCTGGACATCCACCTGCCACAGCAACTAACTCCTGAATTTCACCTCCTCTCTCTGATGACACCGTTTTTGAAGCTCCACTCAACAATAAATAGATTGACGTAATCCTATCTGATTCATGTTATATGTCAAATGCAATATATAAAATAAAGCTGTCCCAGTATGCCTCCTCAATTATTTACTTGTATATAACAATTGCGCCCACTAGATGCAAAACTCCGTATTTGCACAAAATACAAAAAATTAGATATTGGTATCAATGGATTCGTTGTTTTAAGGAGTATAGCAGGGGCCTGGACACAATCCCCACTGTCCACAACGCCCACCATGTCCATAACCTCCACCGTGTCCATAACCCCCACCGACGATTTGGGCCATAACCTCCACCGTGTCCATAACCCCCACCGTCGGGTTTGTTTGTAATTTAAACTGTGCCCATAACCCCCACCGTCGGTTTGGTCCATAACCTCCACCGTGTCCATAACGCCCACCGACGATTTGGTCCATAACCTCCACCGTGTCCATAACCCCCACCGACGATTTGGGCCATAACCTCCACCGTGTCCAACCCCCACCGTCGGGTTTGTTTGTAATTTAAACTGTGCCCATAACCCCCACCGTCGGTTTGGTCCATAACCTCCACCGTGTCCATAACGCCCACCGACGATTTGGTCCATAACCTCCACCGTGTCCATAACGCCCACCGACGATTTGGGCCATAACCTCCACCGTGGCCATAACCCCCACCGTCGGATGTGTTCGTAATGTCAACTGTATCCATAACCCCCACCGACGATTTGGGCCATAACGCCCACCGTGCCCATAACCTCCACCGTCGGATTCGTTCGTAATTTCAACTGTGTCCATAACCCCCACCGACGATTTGGGCCGTAACGCCCACCGTGCCCATAACCTCCACCGTCTATAACCCCCACCTCGTCCATAACCTCCACCGTCGGCTTTGTTCGTAAGTTTTCAGAGTTTAAAAATGAACTTGAACCATTGCTAGACAGATCGGCAAAATGCCAAGGGCATATAAAATTAACGAAACCGTTCGTTTGGATTTTCCTATTTTGTAAAGACAAACGCTATCTAATACTGTGACCGCCAAAAAGTACGTTATATACGGGAAAATGATTTATTATTGGTTTCTGAAAAAATTTCATTCTTGATAAAAGTTTGTGCATCTTCTGGAAGTCGTTTTACGATTGTTCTATTTGTCAAATGACTTAGGGTGTGGCGCAAAATTTAAATAATCTGAAAAAAAAATCCTACTGATGGATAAGATGAGAACTGAGCCGCCACTGGCGTATGTCGTACTGCTATTATGTTAGGGATCGAACTGGAACATTTATCAAAGCTTTTTTGTGAAGAAAACCAGTTTATTTACATACTTATATATTTATTTATTTTTAATTTCTTGGCATAAAAGAGAACACAGACCAAGTCTTAAATTTGTCGGCCAAAACAATAAAGTCTGCCAAAAATATATAATTATCTAAAAATTAAGAGAGTAAAAATAAACAATAATAATTACTTAGTACAAGTGTTTGAGATGAATTGCATCCCGTAACTAGCTACACAGTCAGAAAAGGAAGGATATAGCTACAGGTTACATTATTATTAATTAAAGGTAATTAACTACTACCTAAATCTAAAAAAATATATTATATATGTAACACACAAAATTTACAGAACATTAAAGTATAAATTAAAGGTAAACCTTAAATGGTTCTGTAATTACGTAAGTCCGACAGATCGAACACCTCGAATCCACTGTAGCAGGATTATTAACATTATTATTAACTAAATGTAATTAATTACTACCTAAATGTAAAAACATATATATAATATACAAAATTTACAGAATAATTCAAATTTACGTAAGTCTGACAGACGTAAAATCTAATTCTAAAAATATACATATTAAGTACATAATATATACAAAATTTACAGAATCATTAAAATTTGAATTAACCCTGCAGTGGTCGCGCCAAGTCTCACAGACCCGATAAATACGTTATTGAGTGGGAATTTGTTAAAGGGGGTGTAAGAGTGTTTGTTGTGCGTTTTGGTACCTTTTAATTTTTAGACTTGGTTACCTCCCGATAACCGGCATAAGCACAGTTGTTAGTGTTCGTGAGTTATTTGGAAAAAAGTCTGTGAGACTTGGCGCGACCATTTATGTTTGTGAAATTGTTTTGCGTTCTTGATTTTTTTACATTAAATGTAGCTGCAATGAACTCACAAATAATTTATGTTGCAAACAACATCGACGTTAGTATACTAAGGCGTCAATGTATACAAGAATTAGCTTTGATTCTAACAAATGACCAATTACATCGGCGATAACTATATATATAATAAATTTCAGCTTTACAGGCCTTTAAGGCCCAGAGCTTTGTTGGAGATTTTTCTCCACTCCTTTCTGTCTTTCGCTAGGTTTTCCCAGGCGTTTATTCCTAGCTCTTTGAGATCCTCCTTTATACAGTCCAGCCATTGTCTTTTCGGTCTGCCTTTTCTGTTTCTTCCTTCTGGTTCTTTTGTAAGAAGTATTCTTGGGGTTCTGTCCGTCTCCATCCGTATAATGTGACCTAGCCACCTAAGACGACTCTGTTTGATTACGTTTATTATGCTTGGTTCTCTGTATAGCTCAGTTAGTTCCTTGTTTGTTCTGCGTCTCCAGTAGTCCTCTTCTTTCACCCCGCCGTATATTCTTCTGAGAATTTTTCGTTCAAATATACACAATTTACTTATATCCTTTTGCCTTAGAACCCACGATTCACTTCCGAAAGTTACCGTTGGTCTTATAATTGTCTTATACACTTTTACTTTCACTGCACGGGAGATATTTTTCGACATTAGCACTTTATTCACCATCGCTGCACTTCTCATACCACTTGTTATCCTTCTTTCCACCTCGTTAGATTGGTCACAGTTACTGGTTATCTCGGCTCCTAGGTACACTGCCGCTTCCACTCTTTTAAACACTACTTCTTTCTTCCCGTCTTCGCTTTTCACTTTTAGGTGCTGCTCGTGTTGTTGAATTGTTGTTCCGCTTATCATGTAATTTGATTTTTTTTCATTAATTATTAGGCCAAACTTTGCTGCCTCGACTTGGATCTTTTTTAGTAAACTTTTTAGTTCTTCTTGTGTCCTTGTTATTATGGTTAGGTCGTCGGCATATGCTATCAGTTGGTATGGTTTGTTAAATATGTTGTTGCTTTGTCTAATTTTGCAGTTTCTTATGATCGTTTCCAGAACTATGTTAAAAAGTGTTGTTGATAACGGGTCGCCTTGTCTTAAACCACCCGCTGTTTCAAACTTTCCCGATAGCTTGTTTTGTATTTTAACCTTGTTTGATGTTTGACTCAACGTCATTGCCACTAATTTTATCATGTCCTCTGGTATGTTTAGCTTTTTCATTGCTCTTAGTAGACCTTTTCTATCAATTTTATCGTATGCCTGTTTGAAATCGAGGAACAGTATGTGAAGCTGTATATTTTTTCTCTCACACTTTTCTTGGATTCGGCGCATGGCGTGGATTTGGTCTATCACCGATCTATTCTGACGAAATCCGCATTGGTACTCTCCTAACACACTCTCAGCTAGTCCTTTCAGTCTGTTGTTAATTATAGTTGCCAATAATTTGTATGTTGCATTTAGTACTGAGATAGGCCTGTAGTTCTCACAATTCAGTCGGTCTCCTTTCTTGTGTACGGGACTTATCACCGCTTCCCTCCATTCCATTGGCATATTTTTGCTTTCCCATATTTTTTTTATTAGGTCCAAGAGTTTTTCTGTTAGCATTGGTCCTCCATGCTTTATAAGTTCGGCTTGAATCCCGTCGGCTCCTAGACTTTTGTAATTTTTCATTGCTTTTATTGCTTTTTCCACCTCATCTTTTGTAGGCGGGGGTATTTCTTTTTCTGTTTGTGTAGGGTTCTCCGTCTCCAGTTCTTGCGCTGTATCTTCTATTGTCGACAGTACATCTCTATAATATTCAAGCCACCTGTCCACAACTTCTTCTTCCCCTCCTATAATCTTACCACTTTTGTCTCGGCACATGGATACTTTTGGTTGGTAACCTCGTTTTACGACCCCAACTTTTCTGTAGAAGGTTCTCATTTGTAGCTTGTTGTGTGACTCTTCTATTTCTTTCAGCATACATAGGTGATATTCCCTCTTCTTTGCTCTGCAGGTCGTTTTAGCTTCTCTCCTTGCTTCGTTATATCTTTCTTGGTTTTCTCTCGTCTCGTTTCCAATCATTCTTACTTTAGTTTCTCTCCTTTTTTGTAGGATTTTTTCGCATTCTTTGTCGAACCAGGGTTTTCTTTTTTCTTTTTTCTTCGGCTTTAGTTCTTGTTGGGCTACCTTTATTATTACTTCTTTCACCGCTCTCCATTCTGCTTCTACTTCTGTGGCGTCGTTTGTATTTCTTAGGTGTTCTTCTATTTGTTGAATAAATTTTTGTTCTACTGCTTGGTTTTTTAGTTCTTCTGGGTTCCATCTTCTTTTCCCACCTGATTTTTCCTCCTTCCTCTTCGGTATCCATTGTTTGAGGTTTATACGTACCATATAGTGATCCGAGTCTGCGTCAGCACCCCTGCAGCTCTTTATGTCGTCTATGCAGGTTGTATGGATTTCCTCAATGAGGACGTGGTCTATCTGGTTGGTAGTTTTACCATCTGGGCTCCTCCATGTTCCTTTATGAATTTCCTTGTGCTTAAGATACGTTGCCTTAATTACTAGTTTTTTATCAGCTGCGAAGTTTATTAGCTTCTGCCCGTTATCATTTGTGTTTAGGTGCTTGCTATGCTCTCCGATCATTGGCTTATTCCTTTCTTCCCTTCCCACTTTCGCGTTGAAGTCCCCCAAAACGATTTTTACGTCGTATTTTGGAATTTTTTCATATTCTGTGTCCAGTTGTTCGTAGTACTGTTGCTTTTCTTCTTCTTCTTTTTCTTCCGTAGGAGCATGTGCGTTAATTATACTAATTTTCCGGAATTTCCCTCTGATTCTCAAATAACATAACCTGTTACTTATTGCCTTGGAAGTCTATTAGTGCGTTTCTTATTGATTTTCTTATTAGGAATCCGTTCCCTAGTCTGTTTTCTAATCCTCCGCTGTTCATTAATGTGTAGTTGTCTATGTCCATGATTTGGTTTCCTTTAATATTTGTTTCTTGTATTGCAATAAGGTCGATCTCATATCTTTCTAGTTCCTTTGTTAATTGTTTCAGTGCTCCTTCTTCGTTTATGCCTCTTAAGTTCCAAGTGGCCATGGTTAATTGCTTACTTGTTTTCCTTCTTATGTTTTTCTTCAGATCCTTTTTCATGCCTATTTTTGTTGCCGTTAGTCCGTCCTTCATACTTTTAGTTATTAATTTATTCGGTAGTTTTTTGGATCCTTATCCGTGGTACGTTTTAGGCTTCCTCCGTTCTCCTCTGACCATTCGTACTTGAGGTCATCAACTTCTAATCTCCGGTAGCCTACGCGGGTTCTTTTGCCTTTGGATTTTGCTTCTCTGGCTACTTTCCGTATTTCCGCCTGTACAGTTTGTTCCTCTTGGGTCAGGTCGTTATCTATAAATATTCGTTTAGTTCCTAGTTTGGGTTTACGTTTCAAAACTTCTAATTTTTGTTCAAAGTATTTGAGTTTTACTATTGTAACCTGCTGCTCTTCTTTCCCCACTTTGAAGGCTTCTTCTACATCTGTCCTCACGCCCAATTCATTTTGTAGAAATGCAGCAACTTCTTGTTTTTTATTTTCTTCATTGAAGCTTGTTCCTTTAATAACTAAATTGTTTTTCTTTTTATACTTTTCTTGGTTCTCTAATTTCCTTTTCATTATCTCCATTTCTTTACGTAGCTCATTCCTTTCTGATTCCCATTCCACTTCTTTCTTTATCATTTCCTCTTTAAGGGTTCTAATTTCCTCGCCATAAGTTTTCATTTGTTCCTTAATAGTTCTTATATCGGTTTTTGTACTACCGGTATCTTGTCTTATTTCTTTCAATTGTTCAGCTATTCCGTTTATTAATTTTTCTAGGTTCTCCATATCTGTAGGAAGGTCGTTTTCTTGTTCTATGTTTCTCCTAACTATTGTTGAGGGTTTCGGGCTCCCGCGCTAAGTTTAAGGGTTATACTTGTTCGTCGTTTTTACGTGTTTGCGCGTCTTCGCACTAGAAATTCACGACCTACCCGTTATCCTATCGGTGTTTATTACGGAAATTTCCTACGTTCTTGTTGGCCGGCACGAAATTGAATGCACCAATCTCTGCTGACTTAGATTATGACGCGTGCCGTGACGTATGCGTCTGGCCTTTCGTACGCGATCCGCGAAAAAGAACCCAAACCACAATGACCTTCCGCGCTTTTGCTGTAATTTTCCGCGTTCGTTTCACTTTGTCACTTTAGGTTTTTTCGTACTAGTATGTCTCTGCACTTGGGTTTAGCGACTGTACACTTCACAAACTTTAACACTCACTCTGCTTTTAAATACCACGATTATTTCGCTCGAGTCAGGGCTGCGTGTGACAGCTTGCTGACGTCCGCGTAACCGACTTGTAGTATCACAGACAAGAAAGGAAATAGATACCTCACTCCCTTACTCAGAAGGAGGGCCAGGAACTTGCGCGACACCTGGCGTTACTGACAAGACTTATGACAAAACAAAATACCAAACTTTATAGATCACTGTAATTTTGTCGCTACACTACGCGGAAATTGGCGGGCAATTTAAATTCAAATTTGTGTGATACAGTGGCGGCCAAAGAAACCGGAACACTTTTTTTGACCCAATTTTCAAAATGCGAAAACTGACAATTCTAAATAACAATTATCAGAAGTCATTGTTTAGATCTGAATAATGACTTTTGATGACATTTATTAATTAGAATTGTCTTTTGTCAGCCAGTTTTCGCATTTTGAGAGTTAGGTCAAAAAAAGTGTCCAGTTTTTCTTGGTCGCAACTGTATTTCCTTATAATAACTAGTGAAACTACTTATAGGAATATTTTCATTTGAATTTTGTATTTGCATTTTTATTGACAAAATTAAGCAACTGCAAGTATACTAAGCTGATTTGGCAGGACATGCAAACAAATTTAAATTCAAATTATAAGTGAAGTTTCATAGCAATTTCATCAGCATTTTATATTGAAAACGAACGTCTCTCGGAAACTGTAGGGCAAACATACTTACAATCCAGTTTTTTCAAGAATGGTTGGCGTTAACACCCTTGTTTATAACCTTGTTGATCTAATGTGGCTACTTATTTAATAAATAAAATTAACTGGCCCTGGTTAGTACTTTTATTAATATCTAAACAATTTAAAGTTGCAATTGGCATACAATTAATACTTAATGTCTAGACATTTGCATTGCATTTAAATAAAATTAAGTTAGTACTACAAGTAACTCATTTAAATCTTATACAAACTTTTTTGATAGAATCACAATAAATATTTTAATGCAAGATTGTACAGTAAATGTTATAGCATTTTACTTTAATGTAGTAACTCACTGAATTTTTAAATTGATCATTCGCTATCTACTAAGACTCCAGTAAGTTACTTTTTCTCAATACCTAATACGTATGTGTCAGGATTTTTCATTCAATGATCAAATGTAGAAATACGTCAATGTTATATATAATATTAATATGTATTTTTCAACCGTAGAATCATGAGAGCTCAACTCTTGTTTTAAAGATTATAATTTTATAAACAATTTGTTACTTAAATTAAACAAGAAGAAATTGACAAAAAGACAAGCGCTTAACGTGAGGGTTTTTTAAATAAAAAAAATAAAATCTGGCTAGAAAAGAGTTTTGCACGAATGATCTTTGATTGAAGAATTAACTTAATAAATTGTAGAGAAACGTCAATACGTTAAATTTTACATTTATTAAAATGCAAAAGTAACGTGGTTTTCTTTTCAGTGTACGAATTCTGTTATAACTTGTCTCCAATTTATAAGATTAATTAACTTTCAAAATATTTGCTATTTTTCAATAAAAATTAATTTTTAAATTGAAGAAGAAAGCCATGGAATTATTTATTTTACCAAAACAGAACATGGTAAATCTGTTAACTAGTTTTGCTTAAAAGAATTATTGAAATCTAACTAAAATTATATACAAATACTAAATTAATCAAAAGTCTGCTCTCTACGTTTAAGCCGTTTAAAATATTTAACAATAACTAAAACTTGAAGAGGATCTTGGTTTTTCTTTACTCCTTGCAAAACCTTTGCTATGTAATATGCTATTAATTCTATTTATATTATCTAAATAAAACTATATCTATACTTCTATGCTTCTGTGTACGTTGTTGCGACAAGAAAGGGTAGTTTTGCTCTTACGAAGTAACTGCATTTGCTTCGGCATTAATAATCTTGGACTTCATTTTAGCAGCTGCCTTTTTCAGCTTCAGCACTTCTTTGCGTAGCATACTCTCATTAGATGTTAATGAAGTCCGACTAGCTGGTAGTGTTTTGACAATTACTGGTAGTCTTCTCCTGGCTACTAGTGAACCTAAAACAATATTGACGACCATTAAAAACATAAAAACAACCTATAATTTTGTTGTAAGTGTAGCTATTCCAGCAAAATGCTACAAAGTTTGTAGAAATGCTCAAATATAATTTTTGAAAATTAAAACTGCTCCTTCATGGCACAAAATACAAATTTGAATATTTTCCCTATTTACTATTGCCAAATATGTCTGTCTTGTTTTTCCTCGTAATCCGTAATGCTTCAAAGTGAGATAGATACAGTTACACTAAGAGTTATTTGGTAAAAATGGGAAAGAGAAAACACCACAAAAAAGTAAACTTGGAAATCTACCCTTTTTAAAGTGGATTTTAAGCTTTTTCTTAAAACAAAAAGTAGTAAATTCTAGAACTGTGCTTAAATAGGTCGTAATATGACCCTAGCAAAAAACTTTGACCTCAAATTCAACACCTGCTGGCAACAAGTATTCATATTCTATGCCAATTATTTCCTCTTGCCAAATTCAGGATTGAAATTTGAAAAATAGCCAAGTAAAATTGTACCTGATCTTGGTTCTTCAGTGATCTCCAGAGGTGCACCAGCTAATGTCGACATTGTTCTCGTCAACTTTGCAGCACATCCCACCGATGTGACCTCACCTGCAACTAAATTTAAAAATTAGCAATATAGAGGTTATGTATGTTTATCTAATATGTTCTCTTACAGTGTATGTCAACGTATGGCACTTTCTGCTTTGCTGTTGTCTTGTATCTCTTTGGCAAATCATGCCGCAATACACTCAACTCTTCACCGGTGGCACTTAAAGTTGATCGCAAAGATGCATTAAACGTTGCTATTATTTCTGCAAATACCATTATATGTTAATTATTGCAGCAATTAACATGTATATTTTTAAAAGCATACCTCTCACTTTTTCAGGAGTCCCAAGCTTTTCTTGAGTGAAGTAACAAAAACAATTTTCTGAAGTTGCATCTTCGTGAAATTCTGAAACATGTTTGATTATCGGAATGAGAAAATCACATTTACAATACACATAACGTTAACCATAAAACAACATCTATTGCAAATTCGAATATTTTAGATCGCCAGTTATGAAAATTATATTAAAAATGAATTACATACCTGCTAAATTTGCCCATTGTATCTTTGCAGAACAAAGGAAAATGCGTCTCCACCAAATATTTCGAATATTTCATGCCGCGGAACTTCACCATTATCGCAGCCCGGCACACAACACGGTTTCTTCTTTGAGCTATCGACGAATTTTGTCCAGGAACCAGTCATACAAATAAACTCAAAGATGGAGCCGAACAAAGCCAAATATGTGCTGAATTTGCAGAATCGGGGAATTACCGCAAAATTACGCTTCGTGTGAGAAAGACCCATAAAACGAACATGCGCAATAGTTGAACTAATATCACGTGCGTAACAAAAGAATAGGCTGTCCTTTTTCCGCGCGCATACCTACTGCCACCTGTACTTACTGAAATATACTACTAGCAGGGGCCCACTCGGCCTATTTCAGTTACCACTGTCTGTGTAGTATTACGAATCGGCGATAACTACTCAATAGTTTTCCCTCGGAAATCCATCTAAGAAGAGAAGAAGTAGCTGGAACCTCTTCAGACCATCTAGTAAATGACCCTAATAACCCCACAATTAAAAATCTGGTGTGATACACTCACACAACTTCCTTTTACAGTGATCTTATAATTAGTCAAAAATTTCATTTTTAATTTTTAACCATTTGTCAAAAATTTTCAAAAATTACATATTCTACAAAAACGGTACAAAATCGAGTGTTAGTTGAAGAGACAAATTTTCTCTAGAATTTTAAGGTGAATTCAAAAATGTAATAATATACCGGGTGTTTTATTTAAAATAGAAGTTAATAAAAAAATAGAAAAAAAAAACAAAAGAAACCCACTTTAGAAGTATTCAACTGGAAAATCACCTATCTCACATCAATACACATTAAAAATGTAAGAAAAATGTAAAGTTAAAAAAAAATCGTTAGAGCCGTTTTTGAAAATATCGAAAAAAACTGAAAAATTACAAGAGTAAACACCTACTTCCGGTTATGCGTTTTCTTCAAAAGCTTGCTGGCTCATCTACATAGTACACAAAACTTATATATGAAGTTTCAACGCCATACCTCTTTTCGTTTTTGAGATATTCTGTTCACAGACAGACACACACACAGACAGACAGACAGACAGATACAAAGACAGACCAATGAAAAAAAAATGGTTTTTGGGATCAGGGGACTCTAAAACGTGAAGATCCGTTGAAAACTCAATTTTGAATTTTTGGGGTGAATCCAATACTTCCTTTATAGTAAAAGGAAGTAAAAAACGAGCTTTTATTTGAAATCGGCAGTGAAGTACGCCGAAATCGTCATTAAAATACGAGAAATCGGCAGTGAAGTAATCCATTGTTTTACGACTTTTTTGTAGGTGGCGAGGCGACAGATAATCGTCAATCGACCCAACATAACCTACAAAAGTTGGTTAAAATGTAATTTCACGATTTGTCGATTTCAAATAAAACATAGTGTACACCTCGGCACTGAAGTTCCTTTTTATCCCTCATGTGGTTTATTTGCTTTGGCCCTACGGGCCTCGGCAACTAAATCCACATTTGTGACAAAAAGCTATACTTCAGTGCCTTGGTATACAAACTACTATTTTCCAAAAAAATAGCAAAAAAATTTGTTTTGTAAAAATAAATTGTGTTTATCGCATGCAGGGCTTTTGTGCACTACTTGTGCATTCTTGAACCAAAATGACGAAAATTAATTGTTTTGTTCTACCTCTTAGCATTAAAAACATTGTTCTGTCCATAAATGTATATAGAAAATTAAAATCTTGAAATTCATCAGAGGCTGTGTTTACTATTATGAAGTTAGCATGATCTACAAAAACCTTTAAAACTGAAACTGAAATATAACTGAAAATCTTGGTAATAGTAAATAAACATCTCATATTAAAACTTATTGTCATATCAATGGTTCTTAATTTTTTGGTTTGAGAGACTTGGCGCGACCAGCCGTGTCATGAAGTTGGGCGCGACCACTGCAGGGTTAAAGGTAAACCCTAAGTGGTTCTGTGATTATGTAGATCCGACAGATCGGGTACCTTAAATCCACTGTAGCAGGATTGTTTTTAAACAAAATGTTCAGCTGCTTGCTTTTAATATAAGGCAATGAAATTTGGCATACGGGTTAGTACTAGTAAGTCCTACTATCTCTAACAGCCTTCACATAAAATTATTTAATCCAGGGATGTCCTTGATAATTTTAACCTAGACTAGTCACTTATAATGTACAATCTCCAGATTGCGGACAAGTGCTTATTGCACTTATGCAGTCTTCTGTGTGTTGAGTGCAGTGGAATTGCTTGTATGATCCACTGTAAAAATGCTCAATAAAATTGTTATTATTATTATTATTATAATCTTGGTTTGTTTTACCAATTTCAGTCTGTAATATGAGTCTTCGATAAAAGATGCATAAAAATGGTATTCTTGATTTTTTTTGTAATTTTCTGCTTCAAAAAGATATAAATATTATTAACTTTCGGTTCAGAAAACTGAAAGATAATATTGACAACAACTTACTAATAACAAAACTTAATTATTACAGTTCTTAAACAATAATGGTTGTCCAAATGAATATTTCGAAAACAAATTGCCAACAAAAAAATGATCAATAGTTATTGTTTAAGAACTGCAATATTACGTTTTGCAATTAGTTAGCCCTTAGTTGTTATCAATTATCCTTCAGTTTTGTGAACCGAAAGTTAATAAATGTGTTTGAGATAATTTTGACGTAGAAAATTATTTTATCTACGACCACTACTAAAAGTAGGCCTTTTAGCGCTAGCTTGTTTCACTAAAAGTGACGTTTTATAGTTTACCGTGTTTAAAGAAATCAGCTGTTTACTTTTAGCACATGTGCTAAAAGTGAAGCGAGTTCAAAACTACAATTTTGAACTGCAAGTGAAGTGGTAAAGCTATTCTAGTTGCTTCTTGCGTTACAGGTAAAGCGTTTTTGAAATAATTAAAGCTAACGGTAATGAATACAGTCATATGTGGAGTATCAATAATTACATTTCGTAACTCAACCTTGACAGCACGGGCGTGGCCAAACAAATGCCAGCGGCGTAGGCTACTATTCATTATGACGCAGCGTCGCAGATGCGAACCTTTCTTAAATCGATATTTATGGATTAATAACGGTAAAATTAAGGTCGTAGATAAAATATTGTATGCAACGCGTGCTAAAAGTCGTTTATGCGCGAGACATGTTATGAAACTCAGCCTTCGGCTTCGTTTCATAATTTTCATGTCTCGCGCATAAAAGTCGACTTTTAGCACTTGTTGCATAAATAGCTATTAATCGATTTTTTCTGTAAAATAGCTAGCCATACAGAAAAAATCAAGAACACCCACCATCCGTATGCATTCTTTATCGCAGAATGATATTATGGAGTCAAATTGGTAAAACCATTGAAGATTATAAAAATCTACAAGGGAAATAAACCAGCCCCCCCCCCCTGTTTGTGACACCCTGGTTTAAATAATTTTGTACGGAGGCTGTTCGACCGTAGCACTTACTACTACAACTAAGGTCCCGGGTGGTCTAGCTTGAACAAGCGTCCACGTTCGATCAGTAGAGTTAAGCAACGCTCTTTCTGGTCAGAACTTCGATGGGAGTTCCACGGCTGCTTCGCTCGGCGCCTCGTGGTACGGTTGCCACGGAAATAGTTGGTCCCGGATGTCATAATAACATCATGACAGTCGTTAGTGTGGTTGGAAGTCCCCATAAATGTACAGCGACGCCTATAACTGTCCTAACGGCTGTTGGCTGAGCACGACATAAATAAATAAACCCGTATGCCAAATTTCACTGCCTGAGAAACGAATTAAAATTTAAACTTCATCCATATTGATCTAGTTTATATTATACACCCTGTATACTAATCGGACTCTCATACCACGGACGTTTTTTCTTTATTTTGGAATCATAATTTTTTAAAGCGGTTTTGAGAACACCTACAGGAGCACTAAATATTGTAACACCAGTTTTTACTAATTGTAATACGTTCCATTTTAGAACAGGCACACTTAAATTTTTTTTATTAAAATTAAAGTGATGATTATTTCAGTGGAAGCTTTTCAAACGGACGAAGTTCAGCCGGAAAATCCATTCAGGGGCATCGGATACGATGACGGTAAGTACTCTATTACAGAAATATATTCAGAATGTTTTGAAAATCTAATGACAACACTTACATTTTCAAAAGCAGACGAGAACCTGCCCCCAAGCGACGCTTGTGTCATATGTAGCAGTCGGAGGCGCAACCATGTTTTTTCGAATTGCGGCCATCTACTGTGCGGGTATTGCACAACGCAGGCATACAATCCTGCTACAGTGGATTCAAGGTACCCGATCTGTCGGACCTACATAATCACAGAACCACTTAGGGTTTACCTTTAACCCTGCAGTGGTCGCGTCCAATTTCATGACACGGCTGGTCGCGCCAAGTCTCTCAAACCAAAAAATTAAAAACCATTTATATGACAATAAGTTTTAATATGAGATGTTTATTTACTATTACCAAGATTTTCAGTTATATTTCAGTTTCAGTTTTAAAGGTTTTTGTAGATCATGCTAACTTCATAATAGTAAACACAGCCTCTGATGAATTTCAAGATTTTAATTTTCTATATACATTTATGGACAGAACAATGTTTTTAATGCTAAGAGGTAGAACAAAACAATTAATTTTCGTCATTTTGGTTCAAGAACGCACAAGTAGTGCACAAAAGCCCTGCATGCGATAAACACAATTTATTTTTACAAAACAAATTTTTTTTGCTATTTTTTTGGAAAATAGTAGTTTGTATACCAAGGCACTGAAGTATAGCTTTTTGTCACGAATGTGGATTTAGTTGCCGAGGCCCGTAGGGCCAAAGCAAATAAACCACATGAGGGATAAAAAGGAACTTCAGTGCCGAGGTGTACACTATGTTTTATTTGAAATCGACAAATCGTGAAATTACAACATTTTATCCAACTTTTGTAGGTTATGTTCGGTCGATTGACGATTATCTGTCGCCACCTACAAAAAAGTCGTAAAACAATGGATTACTTCACTGCCGATTTCTCGTATTTTAATGACGATTTCGGCGTACTTCACTGCCGATTTCAAATAAAAGCTCGTTTTTTAATTGTGGGGTTATTAGGGTCATTTACTAGATGGTCTGAAGAGGTTCCAGCTACTTCTTCTCTTCTTAGATGGATTTCCGAGGGAAAACTATTGAGTAGTTATCGCCGATGTAATTGGTCATTTGTTAGAATCAAAGCTAATTCTTGTATACATTGACGCCTTAGTATACTAACGTCGATGTTGTTTGCAACATAAATTATTTGTGAGTTCATTGCAGCTACATTTAATGTAAAAAAAATCAAGAACGCAAAACAATTTCACAAACGTAGATGGTCGCGCCAAGTCTCACAGACTTTTTTCCAAATAACTCACGAACACTAACAACTGTGCTTATGCCGGTTATCGGGAGGCAACCAAGTCTAAAAGTTAAAAGGTACCAAAACGCACAACAAACACTCTTACACCCCCTTTAACAAATTCCCACTCAATAACGTATTTATCGGGTCTGTGAGACTTGGCGCGACCACTGCAGGGTTAATTCAAATTTTAATGATTCTGTAAATTTTGTATATATTATGTACTTAATATGTACCTATATATTTAGAATTAGATTTTACGTCTGTCAGACTTACGTAAATTTGAATTATTCTGTAAATTTTGTATATTATATATATGTTTTTACATTTAGGTAGTAATTAATTACATTTAGTTAATAATAATGTTAATAATCCTGCTACAGTAGATTCGAGGTGTTCGATCTGTCGGACTCACGTAATTACAGAACCATTTAAGGTTTACCTTTAATTTATACTTTAATGTTCTGTAAATTTTGTGTGTTATATATATAATATATTTTTTTAGATTTAGGTAGTAGTTAATTACCTTTAATTAATAATAATGTAACCTGTAGCTATATTCTTCCTTTTCTGACTGTAGCTAGTTACGGGATGCAATTCATCTCAAACACTTGTACTAAGTAATTATTATTGTTTATTTTTACTCTCTTAATTTTTAGATAATTATATATTTTTGGCAGACTTTATTGTTTTGGCCCACAAATTTAAGACTTGGTCTGTGTTCTCTTTTATGCCAAGAAATTAAAAATAAATAAATATATAAGTATGTAAATAAACTGGTTTTCTTCACAAAAAAGCTTTGATAAATGTTCCAGTTCGATGCCTAACATAATAGCAGTACGACATACGCCAGTGGCGGCTCAGTTCTTATCTTATCCATCAGTAGGATTTTTTTTCAGATTATTTAAATTTCGCGCCACACCCTAAGTCATTTGACAAATAGAACAATCGTAAAACGACTTCCAGAAGATGCACAAACTTTTATCAAGAATGAAATTTTTTCAGAAACCAATAATAAATCATTTTCCCGTATATAACTTACTTTTTGGCGGTCACTGTATTAGATAGCGTTTGTCTTTACAAAATAGGAAAGTCCAAACGAACGGTTTCGTTAATTTTATATGCCCTTGGCATTTTGCCGATCTGTCTAGCAATGTTTCAAGTTCATTTTTAAACTCTGAAAACTTACGAACAAAGCCGACGGTGGAGGTTATGGACGAGGTGGGGGCTATGGACGGTGGAGGTTATGGGCACGGTGGGCGTTATGGCCCAAATCGTCGGTGGGGGTTATGGACACAGTTGAAATTACGAACGAACCCGACGGAGGAGGTTATGGGCACGGTGGGCGTTATGGCCCAAATCGTCGGTGGGGGTTATGGACACAGTTGACATTACGAACACATCCGACGGTGGGGGTTATGGACACGGTGGAGGTTATGGCCCAAATCGTCGGTGGGCGTTATGGACACGGTGGAGGTTATGGACCAAATCGTCGGTGGGCGTTATGGACACGGTGGAGGTTATGGACCAAACCGACGGTGGGGGTTATGGGCACAGTTTAAATTACGAACAAACCCGACGGTGGGCGTTATGGACACGGTGGAGGTTATGGCCCAAATCGTCGGTGGGGGTTATGGACACGGTGGAGGTTATGGACATGGTGGGGGTTATGGACAGTGGGGGTTGTGTCCTAGACCCGTATAGCATAGTGAAATATTAAAAATGCAAGACTCGGTATTTTACATTATATAGGCACGTCAAAATCGATGTCAGATGCAAAACTCACTGAAAATGTGAGCATGTTAGATGCAAAACTTTGTGTTTTTATTTAGACCAATCACGACTCAAAATTCACGTCATATGACCCTGTTCACTTCTTGATATGACAGGCGTTTATTGATAGTTTGTTAAAGAACCATTACTGAAGTTACTGGAGAAGGGACCCAAAATTAGAATTCAACAAAATTATTGATTGTATTAATGAAGCTACAGACGAAGAAATCCAAAGACTGAAACTGACAACGAAAATTTCAATGAAAATGAAGAGCTGCAACTTTAAACAGTGAAACTAGAATTATTTGTGTACTTTTATTTTTATGTTACGTTTTATTTTGTTTATTTGTTTGCAATGGGCAAGATCTAAGCATGCCGAGTACCAGGTACCTTAGACACCGACTGCTTTGGTCATATGGTCAAAGTCGTAATTAGAATTTTGCCGAGATTATAGAGTTCCAACCCCTAGCAAGGGATCTTTTATATGCTACTCATCGTAGTAACATGGGACCCACAACTTTACATCACTTCAGAATGATGGCATTCTGTAGAGGTTTTGATCCAAATTTTTTTATTTTGTTTTAACTTTGGACGTAAAAAACAAAAATAGTTCTACAAAAAATATAATTTTTGGTACTGTGTTAATTAAACAATCTGTACATAGTCAATTATGAATTGGGAAAGGTAAAACTTTAGATGACTATCAAAATTTGGTTGTTATTCAGATGCAAAACTAAGTGAAACTGTAAGTTAGATGCAAAACTATGTAAGTTCATTTTTAAAACACAATTTACGTTAAAACTAGGACATTTTCAAGCAAAATAAGAGAATATGATCTTCGTTGGTGTTAGTGCAATCTATTAGGCCACTTTTGCTGGTCGAGTAGTACTGGGTGATCAATAATGATTGTAGGGTTCGTAACTTCGCTATGGTCACATTGTTATCAATAATGTATTCCGGGGTACACGAGAATATGTTGTTTATCAAAACTTTCTTCCCCCGCGAGCATATGCGCGCACATAAAAATTTTAGAGCTGTCAAAATAATTGATGACAGACTGTCATTCTTGTTGCAATAAGTAGATTAATGAAATTATTTCTATAGTTCTCATAAACTCAATCTTAAGTAAGACTAAAACTGCGTATCTGATTGCTTTATCTGGTAAGTAGATAATTTACAGAGCTTTGTTTTGAATAAGAAAAAATTTGAATCATTTTAGGTTACAATTTCTGATGAAAACAAATTTATATTGGAGGCTTATTTTCGGTCTGAGCAACGAGACCAAAATGGTGTTTGGTAGTATTCACAAGCTCCTTGCTTCGCCGAGTTTCAGCAGCAATTCGCAAACAATCATGTTACGAAACTTTCACACATGTTCCGTGCATTATCAACCGATTTCGGGATACTGGCAGTGTCTTCAAGAGTAAATAATGAAAAAGCGTTAGAAGGTATTCAGGAGCGATTGGAAGCAAGCCCCAATAAATCTTTAAGGCAACTGTCTGCTCAAACTGGTAATGTGTATACCTAATATGTACGATGGACTATTCCCCTCAGATAATATAAACCAATCCCATCAATCAATTTTCAAAATTTGAACTAATCAGAGTCGAATACAACGAATATTTTGCACAAGTGCAATACCCGGGTATATGCACAAGTGCAATATCGAGTATTTGAGGAAAGAAAAGCAAACCAGCTAGGTAAACAAGAAATTTCAGAAAGAAAACTGAATACTCTTTAAAAAGGAATAATATGGTATACAAATGATGAAATTTCTTTGGGGAATAGTCTCCCAATATTCCCCGCGTGCATTCATTATAATTCGAGTATTTCTCTCGAACTCTTCGAGTTCTCGAAAAATATTCGAATATACAGAATGCACTAAGGATATAACTACTGAATATTTATCACAATATTTCCAGGATAGACTAATAATCACAGGTCGATGGTCACTGCGATCGCCTGATTTGACACCGCTCGACGATGTTTGGTCATCTTAAAAATGTTGTGTATGCAAATCGTTTGCATACGGTTGAGAAGTTCCCAGGATGCCATAGTGAACGCCGTTAATTCAATCACACCGCAACAGTTAGAAGCCGTCTTTGACAACATAAAAAGGGTGGTTCTTATTTCTGTTTCTAGATTGTGAGTTTAGAAAACAATGTATCAATATCATTGTATTTTGTTATTGAATTGTATTTTTTTGCTCACTTTGTCTCATATTGTGTGTTTTTAATATAAGAAACATTCTTTTTAGCTTTTCTTGTATGCTTGTTCAGTTGTATTTACTTTTTGTGTAACAAAACGTGCACTATGTATAATTTAAAACTTTGCAATAATATATTTATTTTTAATATACCACCAGCTTTTAAATTTCCCGCCCAATCTGAAATACCCGCCAGTACGCCACTGGAAATAGTTGGGATCACTGCATGTGGTAAGTGGACAATAGCTTTATTTGAAGGAGGCGGCACATTCAATCATTGTTGATCACCCGGTATAACAAACACGAAGTAACAGTTTTTTACCTCTAGCACAAATTTACTAACAGCGTAAACGCAGAGTTTTGCATCTAGTGGGCTCAATTCTGCTCTCCATTAGGTTTTTACCACATACCAATTATCTTCTTTAGTTAATTCTTCACTTCATGTTAATATTTCATTTTATTTCACTACGTAGATTTAGATTTTACCCTTTTTATCTCAGCCAAACATGTTCTTAATAAAACAGGGTTATATTTAATATTTTTAATTAGACCAAAATCGTTTTATTGCGTACTTTTAGTTTGTTATTTTTTAATAATCGGAAACAAATTTCTTAACTACTACATTTTCCTATTTATGCCTTCTAGTCTTATCTAATTTGAGTTCAACCTACTAAATATTATCTTATTTCGAAATTACATTTGTCATTGATGTTTAAACTGTATTTTATGAAATTTTATGTTATTTTTAATATACCTGTAATTTTCAAATAACGATGTTTCAAATACAAATCTGCCTTATCCGTGAATAAATCCAAACCATTGTAATATCCCAATTTTTAACAAATTTTAATTCAAACCATATTAAGCTTGTATCATAACAATATATATCAATATTTAGTTCTAGTACTAGTAGTTGTATTTTGCAAAAATAAAATATGTTTAACCTGACTATAAAAAATTTATTTGTTCTTGTTATTCGATAAAATATCCTAAATAAGGTTAAAAGTGCAATTTTGTAATCAGCTTTGATGGGATTGGCGATTTTGGCTACTTGCATGCCATATTTTGGCTACTACTGGACAAACTCATCTGGGCACCCTGATCCTCAGTTGTGTATCTGAATTTCGGAAGTGAAAGAAGTGTTCTGCGAAAACGATTTTATTTATTTATAGCAAAGTGCTCTTTGTTTATAACTGCATTTGATTAAAAGTAGGTAGGTCGTCTTCATTACAGGCTGCCGTTGATATGTATGTACAAAAGCTACTTTTTTACAATAGTGTCATAATGAAAAGCAAACGTAGAACTGTATGTATTTAAAAATGTATGTATTTTTTGTCGTTCTATAATCAAATAAAGATTAAACAAACAAAATTTAAAATTAAAGCATTTCTATTAAGAGGACACCTAAATTAAGCGGACAAAAATCGTGGCGCCATGGTGTTCGCTTATGAGAGATTTCACTGTATACTCTTTTTATATAAGCAATTTTTCTGTATTTCATATTATTTAAGAAATATTGAGTATTCTGGTGTTGTTTACAAACACAAATTAGCTTACCTGTCTCCTAATAAACTTTACAAGTGCATCTAAATGTTCTGGGTCAACTGATTGTTGTTGATATAGTCTTCTCCATAGAGCACCTGCCAATACAGTGTCATCAGATTGAAGACCTTCATCGTAAGCAACTAAGGTAGCATGCAGTTGCTCTGAAAGTTCTGCAACTTGCATTCTGACACCAGCTGGATTTGCAGCCTGAAAATAAAACAGCATAAATTATTTTATCTACGACCACTACTAAAAGTAGGCCTTTTAGCGCTAGTTTGTTTCACTAAAAGTGACGTTTTATAGTTTACCGTGGTTAAAGAAATCAGCTGTTTACTTTTAGCACATGGGCTAAAAGTGAAGTGAGGTTATAAAACTACAATTTCGAACTGCAAGTGAAGTTGTAAAGTTATTCTAGTTGCTTCTTGCGTTACAGGTAAAGTGTTTTTGAAATAATTAAAGCGTTATGTAATGAATACAGCCAAATGTGGAGTATCAATAATTACATTTCGTAACTCACCTTGACAGCACTGGCATGGCAAACAATCGCCCGCGCGGCGTGGCCTACTGTTTATTATGACGTAAATTAAGTGTCGCAGATGCAAACCTTTGTTAAATCGATATTTATGGATTAATAACGATAAAATTAAGGTCGTAGATAAAATATTGTATGCAACGCGTGCTAAAAGTCGTTTATGCACGAGACATGTTATGAAACTCAGCCTTCAGCTTTGTTTCATAATTTTCATGTCTCGTGCATAAACGTCGACTTTTAGCACTTGTTGCAGAAATAGCTATTTCAGTGACTATTCAATTCACCTGTCATCTGTCAAAAAGTGCAATAAAAATCCAGAATTTTGACGTTTCTTGACCAATCTTCCTAGAAGGTATTCAAGTGACTATTTTAAACAGATGTAGTTTTTATTAGGAAAAGTCGATGTTAGTGTTCTGTTACTATGGAAATTGCGTAGTTTGTTGCTAGATTTACTAAAAACTAATTTTAAAAAGTAGTTTGGTTCATTGAATAGTCCCTCGAATGCCATTCTTAGTCAAAGTTAATTAGAATATTTTTGCGGTGGTATCACTACTCATGTCCATTGCGCTTAGGTTCGATTAGGACGAGTGCGCTAGTGAATATAATTTTATATGTATTTATACGCAAATTTATTTAAAAATTACACAGGTTTTGTTACTAACGCTGTTATAATGGATATATATGGTGTCCCAAAACTAGACTGGTTAATGAGCACATCAAAATAAACGTCATATTTAGCAACAACCCTAATGCTAAAATTGTCAACTTCTATGATTAAACATAGTTTCTGTTACTTTTAGTTTTTCTTCCCATATTAGGCCAATGGTCTGTTTCATTTCACAAAGTTGTGGTTTTATGAGCCATCTTTGTTCGTAAATTAGATGGGTAGCTAGTCCGTTAAAATTGAAAAGTTTCCAGGTTAGAAATTAATGAATATATTTAAGTCTCCGTCTAGTTACCATCTAGTTACAGTGTGGCTGCCTGAGAGTCAACCATATTGTTTTTTTATACAATTAAGTAAAAGCTATCGTATTTCTACCCTTTTTCTTTAATAAGTTCTAAACAGATTTTTTATAAGATTAAATTCAGTGAGTACTATACTTCCATTTTATAAAGCAAAAATGTCTATTCTGTTCAAGCTATCATTTCAGGTTAACTTATACTAATCAATGTACTTCTAAAAATCTGGTGTGATACACTCACACAACTTTCTTTTACAGTGATTTTAAAATTAGCCAAAAATTTTATTTTTACTTTTTAAGCATGTCAAAAATTACAAATTCTATAAAAACGGTACAAAATAGAGCGTTAGTTCAAGAGAAAAATTTTCTCTAGCATTTTAAGCTGAAAAATGTAATAATATACCGGGCGTTCTATTTAAAATAGGAGTTAATAAAAAAAATAGAAAAAAGAAACAAAAGAAACCCATTTTAAAAGTATTCAACTGGAAAATCACCTATCTCACATTAATACACATTAAAAATGCAATAAAAATGTAAAGTTTGACAAAAATCGTTAAAGCCGTTTTTGAAAAAATCGAACGAACTGAAAAATCACAAGAGTAAACAGCTACTTCCGGTTATGCGATTTTCTTCAAAAGCTTGCTATCGCATCTACAGAGTACACGAAACTTATATATAAAGTTTCACCGTCATACCTCTTTTCGTTTTTGAGATATTCTGTTCACAGACACACACACACACACACAGACAGACAGACAAACCAATGAACAAAAACATGTTTTTTGGGTTCAGGGGACTCTAAAACGTGAAGATCTGTTGAAAACTCAATTTAGAATTTTTGCGGTCAATTCACTACTTCCTTTGTCGTAAAAGAAAGTAAAAAATCAAGCTTAAAGGGGTCCAGTAGCTCAACGTGAGAGGCCAGTCTTAGACTGAAATAAAAGGAGGCTACTCACGATAATCAAAATAGTTGTACCTGGAAAGATAAGGAGGCAATTCGTATTATTTTTAAAGGTGCCATTTGTTGCTTTGTGTGCTGGAGGAAATTGTTACCACCAGAAGAATGATCGGTTTTTTATATGTTGTTTTGTGTTTCCCCGCCTCTGTTGCATGCATATTTTCAGTTGTCCGCAGTGTAAAATCAATGTGAGGTGGAGCCTGGAAGAAGTTGTAAGCGTCAAAGGTAGGTCAGAGCGCTCCGTCGTCGCAGTGCTGGGAGTCGCAAGGCTGTATACATATTCCACCCCATTTAGCTTTCGGGGTTCTTTCAAACTTGGGACCAAAAGTCTGAATCCCGTAGCGCCCTATTATTTTGTAACACCCTGTATATGTCGTCACGCTTGCCCCTATGATATAGCGTTACTAGGACCACGCCCATCTCCCTGAGCGTATTAAGCCGTGGCTATTGGCCAGTTTTCGAGAATTCCAGGGCAAGAGCTGGCATTTCCCGGATATGATAAAGCAAGTGGCACTCCCGTACCCTCAAGTGACATTAAAACAGTTTGATACTTTAACAGTGTATGCAAAATATCATCGTCCTCTGACAAATAGTTTTTGAGTTATACCGCCAACATTTGCAAATATTTTTGTAAAATTGTTAGATTATATAATTATTTTTCCTTGTCAAATTATAAAAACGTATTCTACAAAACTAATGAGAAACAAAAATATCCTAGTGGAAAAAGGGCTGATATAAAATCAATGCCAATTAATAATACAAAATCAAATAATTGTTTAAAACGTACTATGCATTGGTATGCTTCCAGCACTGGAAAATAAATGGGAATTAGTGGAAAACGCATATATTCTAAAGAAATATTAACAACAATATCTGCTTGTATATAACTTTACCATTAGTAAAAAGAAAACTATCAAAACTGATATTATCAAAAGCAAAAATAGCTCTATTGAATAGATTTTTGACACATTCAAAGCAAACTACGTTCACGTAAATATTTTCTGAACATTTTGCATCATTTAATTGAATCTTTATTTGTTACCTTTTAGGAGAACCCCAATTAGAATGCAACTTTCTGGACATACTGTATACAATTATGTATACCAGTGCAGAACAGTCTATACTGCACTCAAATTAATGCAAGGAATAGATACTAAACTAAAACTATTCATATATAAATCTCGGTACATGAATACAATTATATAAAATTCAGCGGATAATAATTTAATCATAGCTAAACATTACTAGTTGCCTGTAATTGTTACAAAATATATCAACTTTTATTCGCTGGTAAACCATCCGGGGTTGAAATTTAACACCAATTACAAATATTTTAAAATTATTCGTGGTTACAATAATTATACGAAGATAAGAAATAACTTTGTATAACAATTAGGGATGTCGTACCCGGTCTAAAATCAAACCCGGGTACCCGAAAACAGTACCCGAGGGTACCCGAAATATATAACAAAAATGTTAGCGTACATCGAAACATTCTTTAAAGTTTTAAACTGAACTAAATTGAAATAGTTCCTACTCTCCCATCAAAATCACACAGAGGATGTTTATGTTACTTCATCCCATACTGACGCGATTTAATGGTACTATTGACGGGTTGAATTTTTCCGTAAAGCGGATTTATTATATGAAACAAGAAACATTATGTGGTATGGGATGGGGTGATTCTGGGTATTACTGCATATGGTTATGTTTTTCTAGAGCTTATTCCTATTGTTTTTAAGTTTTTATCTTCTCCGAAAAAGGCTGACTTACTAGAAATTACATAATTTACTAGTCGGGTACCCGGGTCCTGAAAATATACCCGGGTTGACCCGGGTACCCGGGTACCCGCCGACATCCCTAATAACAATTAACTGTTGATTGTCAAACATTAAATGTAACCAAAAATTATTCATGACTGAAATTTAACCACGGCTCAAAAGTAACGATGGTTCAAAATTAACCATGGTTAAAAACTATTCATGGCAAAAAAACCATACCTAAAAAATAACCATGGATAAAAATAAACAATAACTAAAAATTAACCATGGTTAAAAATGGACAGTGGCTAAAAATTATCCGTGGTTAAATTTATCTGTGGCTCAAAATTATCCGAAATCAGATAAAATCGATTAACCAGATATTTTTGTGTAACTGATTAGTTAAATAACTAATAAATTATTAATAAATAATGATTTTTAATGAGTGCTTTTATGATACTTAAAGTACAAATAGGCAGAGTTGTAGATTTATTAAAAAATTCATAATTTCACAGCCCTGGGCAGAAAAATCAGGGCAATTTTACAAATATACTGTCGCACAAATGTCATCACTTAGGAATGGTAGTATCGATTAATGAGATAAGGAGTAGACATGCTAAGTTACGAATACTTAACCTTTTGCCAATTACAGTGAAGTCCCCAGTAAGCAGATACCGAGGGTTCTACACATTTTATCTGTTTATTGAAGGCATCTGAAACAGGAAGTACTAGTGTTAAATTTCACCAGTTTGATGACAAATGCAATATGCGCAAATTAGGTGTCCGGAAAGAGGGGTAATTTTTACTAAACTGACTTATGAACAGTCTGTGTTCGTGTATTATAGGGTCTGGTTGAAAGAGGCTATTTAGCGTGTGTTAGTAATAGAAGAACATTGGTTCTACAAAATCTACTTGTAGACTTCTAGGAGCATTCTGAAATAAAGCCAGGAAAGATCCAGATGAAATGACGCAGTAGGAACTGCAAATTTGTCAATTTCTGTTTGTTAATACTCACCTTTGCAACACTAGAAACTGCATTGAATCAAATGAAATGATTTTTTTTAATTAGTAGTTGGGTGAGCTGCGGATATTTAAAATTTTTATCCGGATATTAAACCTTTCAATTTTAAATACGAAATTAAATTGCTTGTTCTCAGTAGTGAATATAAGTATGTGGCAATCACAGCAACGGAATTTTCTTTTCGTAGAATTCACAGTGTGCTGACCATCCTGGACAAAGGGTTGCGGCCAGCAACCAAATTCCTAACAGTAATTCTTTAATGTACTGAGCTCCAACGATATTCCACAGCTCCATCGCCCTGCTGTAAGGAAACTGCAATTCTAGAAAGGGACATTCACCTATTTTGCTATAAGTAACAGGGTTGTCAATAAGCTTGAGCAGTTAGAGACCCATCTTCGATACAATCAGCACTAGCATCTCACATTACAATTAACGATTCTACTGTCTTACAAGCGTTTTCATTCCGGACTCAAGCATTTCACGTATGCACGCACCTATTGTAACAAAAATAGAGAAGCCACCCTGCGATTGGTTACTAATAATAATGGTAGTACAATCGCAGATCGTTATACACCGCGGAAGCTCTGAAAGGTTTTTTTGTACTTACCGCGATGGCCGGCTAGCTTAATTTCGGTGGCCTTGGATCGCAGATTCAACTCATCAGCTGTGCTTCTACAGGCTCTTTTAATAAAGGAATACAGGGCGCCAGAGACCGTAAAGATCTCGAGTAAATAACAAAATAATTACAACCAGCTAAAGTTTATTTAATAAATAATAAATGGCTGTCATGTAAGATCATTGATAAATTATTATTGTCATAATTTCAATATATTTAAATATAACGTTTCCAATATGCATGAAAAATGCAGCACGCATATAATAAAAATTGAACCTCTTTTAGGGTCCTTAATTTACATGTGATCACAATTTAATGAAGGATTAAGCTTATTCCAATCATGTGTTTTAGCCGTTATCTCGGTGTTGACACAAAGTAGCGTGAAAGCACTTTTTTACAAAAGCATGTAATTAATAGACGTAAAAATGATCATGTGAATATGGATTAAAAGTTACCAATTGCAAACAAATAATGCATTTGAATTACACTGTTAATGATACAGTACATTTAATTAATGCTTTGAGCACGTGATAACAATTTAAAGTTCAAAGGCTACAAACAAATCAAGCCCTTGGAATTACATTGTAGATAACAAAGTGCATCTAAACATTGCCATGAACAGGCGATAATAATTTCAAGTAATAATGGTTATTAAAAATTCGCAAATCGTTGCAGGCTGCCGAAGTAATTTGCCCGAACCCAAAACTCGTTGACGGTCGGTGTAATTAATAATCTTGGAAACTAACCTTATCGGTAGAAAAAACTGTGGCAGGCAGGGATCGAAACAGCTTAAAGCGGGCTAAACGACATCCTACGTTCAGCGTCTAGTGTTATCATAGGGGTCGAGAAGATATTTCGGAGCGTTCCCAATATTAAGCAGCAGGTCCACAACGTTTTTGTTCGAATGTTAATTAGAATTTCCAAGAAAAGAGCTGATATGAGTAACCAGCTCACTAACGTAATTATAAAGTTGCGCACACATGATGTGACTTAACAAAGGTGACAATTGCAAGTGCCAACCACAGCCTTCTGATAAGATAGCGCAGGTCAGAAGAGGGCATCGTGCAATGATATGAACTCAAATCCAGGTACAAATAAGCGGCTTTGGAAAATGTTAACAATTCGAAATGTAAAGGAATTATAATTTGAATAAAAATATATAGGTGAAGCCTGAAATAATTGTAAAACCTGCGAAACAATTTGGCAAAGCCAAAAAATTGTTTCACTCCCCACGGCCAAGAGAAATAAAAAGGTTTAACGTAAGGAAACATTAAAAAGAATTGTAGGAAACCAAAGAATTTGAGAATGAGATCGATGATGCCAACACACATAGCGAAACGCTATGGAAAAAAAAATCCTCTTTCGAGAAAGTAAGCCAAGGGAACTAACCCTTATAAATCGGATTAAAAATAACTGGGGCACCACATAGGATACCACCAAAAAATAGACGTTCTGTCTAAAACGGACAGAAGCCTACGAAAACTGCACAAAACAGCAAAAACCGACTGCATCCCATAGGACACAGTCCACTCTACTACCAACGTCCGAAGAACTCACAAAAATCCGAAGAACTCGCACCGCATCATCAACACTCACTCTAAATCCAAGGCAACCCAAAGAAAAAATATGAGAGTGAAAAATTACACTAAAAAATGAAACACAGTTAAGTACTGCGACAAAAAAATATTTGGGTAAAAACCCAGAACAAAATATTAAAATCCATACCCCCCGAATTTAGGTAGAGACCCCAGAAGCCGGAGGCAACAACCGCACAACCACCAAACCCCGCTCGGGCATTCAGCCAGTCGTCGCAGCAAGATGGAAAAGGCGCGCCGGTGACGGACTGAATGTGACTCCCTCACTGAGTCAGATGGCAACACAATCGCTCGCCCCAACCCCCAGAAATCTCCACAAGGCTGAAAAAACCAACCCAGAAAACAATGAAATTAAAAAACCCCAAACAAGTGTAAACTCGTCTCGTGAAGCGATAAGGGAAGGAAAAAAATATTTCGATGGAAAAGTTCCCAATGGTGACCTTCCCTGCATGCCCAACCAACCGCCCATGGCATTGCTAGGGGGAGAACAAGATGACGTTGCTCCTCAATGGTGACCTTCCCTGCATGCCCAACCAACCGCCCATGGCATTGCTAGGGGGAGAACAAGATGACGTTGCTCCTCAATGGTGACCTTCCCTGCATGCCCAACCAACCGCCCATGGCAAGAAACAAAAAAACACTAAGAAAACAAGTTTCTAAAAGGGACACTGTAGGTGTTTCCAGGGTCACAATATCCTATAATACCATAATCCAAATTCAAATAAGCGAAGCGCTTTTGAAAAAAATCCTCAAATGAGACGGAAGTAATGGCAAGTAAAAAGGAAAGTGAAAAGCACTAGAATGCAAGATCCATAGGGAACATACCCTACAGCGACTTTTAAAAACAGAAGAAAAACACAGGACAGAAGGAAAAGAGAAAAGGAAAGAGAGGAAAAGAACCAAAAAACCAGAGTTTGGAAAAACTCATGCTGCCACACCCACTCATCCAAGCTTCGACTGGCTAGGTCTACTATTCCATGCCTTGACCCGGGTTTACGGAGACATGGACACGCTTAAAGACGAGGAAACACAAGAAAGCAAACCGCCTTCAATCGCAAAGGAAAAAAATCCGCACCCAAAATAGATGCGTAAAAAAGACGCAAAAAATTGCAAAAATAAAACGAGCAACAAGATGCAATTGCGCATCCAAAACTGGCTCAAATCCTCTGTCACGTCTGACAGAAGACAAACCTGCACCCCATCGGACACAGGAAGGACTGCCTCACATCGGACGCAGCCAACAAAAACCCCGCATTCAAAATCGCATCCAAAAGGAAATGCATAAACGCATTCAAAAAGGAAATGCATAAAAGCATTCAAAAAGGAAATGCATAAACGCATTCAAAAAAGAAAAGCCAGAGAAAGAACGACCCGGAAACAACCCGTCGAGACCCTGAGTAAATACAAGTACGGCAAGGCAATTACTTAAAAATTCCCAAAAATGGAGTAAACAACACCAAACCGCACAAGTAATTCACGCAGGCCCTCGACCTACCAATAAACAACCAAAGGAAAGATAAGGAAAAAAACAGACATACTACATACCAAAGCACACACGCAACCAATCAAAGAAACCATTCAGAAACCTCTCTCACCAAAGCATACCCTTTCAACAAAGTCCATCACACTACCTATAAACATACTGCTAAACCAATCATTCGTCAAGAAAGGTGAGGGAAGAAAAGTCAACAATCAACCGTAGAAAGGATAAGTAAAGAAAGGAAAGGAAAACAAAGACAAATATAACTATGTGCGCTCAAAAGGATGTGGAAATTACAAAATTGCATATGAGAAAAAATCTAAACAAAAGTGATAAGAAAAAATTAGTACAAAATTAAATATTGATAATCGAAGTTATCCAGGAAAGCACAGCTGATGTAACTACCAAAAATCGAGCCCCACGTTGGGCGCCAGTGTAACAAAAATAGAGAAGCCACCCTGCGATTGGTTACTAATAATAATGGTAGTACAATCGCAGATCAACCCCCCTATTCCGTTATACACCGCGGAAGCTCTGAAAGGTTTTTTTGTACTTACCGCGATTTGCAATTTGTTCAAATTTACTTTACATTTTAATCCTTAAGTTACAGAGCCCATTACGATCTACAGTGACAGCCTACAATGTGTGCTACAGTTAAACTTCTATTTTCCTAAAATTCACATTTTTGCAATAATATTTTAAAACATACTTTAAAAAATGGTTATTTAAACCACTATTGAATTTGTCTGAAAGACGTTACTTATAATGAAATAATGATAAGCATCAGTTTAAATATATTTATTATATTATAGTTACGAATTTTAAACTGATAGTGATACATTAGTTGCTCCTCTAATAGTAAAAGAACAAGCAATCCAGTGAGACAAATGTCTCATTTAAAAAAACAAAAAAGACCATTTTTCAAATAGAATGCGTATTAAATAAGAACTGTACCCAGACCTGGAAGGTGTCAAAGTGGTTGCCTAACCGATCGACGTTTTAAGGCGCAGAGGGTCGCAGCTCCGTTTGGCTACTGAAACATTTTTATTTAATACGCGTTCTATTTGAAAAATGGTCTTTTTTGTGATTTCTCGAAAACCGGAAGTGTCACGTGACTGAAATTCGGTTCCTGAGCTGACATGACCATTCCAAACATATAACTTTAATAACTTTTTTCTCTATCTCTTACGGTTTGGCTGCGGAAACAGCGTCCCGGACGGACGGACAGACAAGTCTATTAGATAAAGGATTGGATATTTAAGAATGACTTACGTTTTCCCTAATTACTTCTAGAGTTGTGGACTTTTAAAAACAATGTGAAAAAGAACCTAAAACAAGAGTGTAGTCTATATTCAACTGGATAAACCATATTTATAAGTGTTTTAAATAATTTCTTTCATCTAATGAAAAGTTATTCTACTTAAATTCTCATTAAATATATTTTACATTATTTATTTTCACATACAGTATTCTTGATTATCCGCTTTGGGGGTTAATTAACTGTGCAGGCAATGTATGTTACCACTATGGGCCTCTTGTTTTTTTATTCGATTGTTTTGAATTTTAAACATTTCTTCTGTCAGAAATAGTTTGTTGTGTAATCTTTTATTACCCATATGCCCAGGTTTCAGTGTATTTTGCATTATCAGTGATTTTCCATTTTGCGTGTACCACTTTCGGGTAATTATCTTGGATAATTATTAAGAATCTACTGTACTTCGTTTCTTTAAGTACTTCGGTTATAAGTCTGTTTGCAAATCACTTGATCTTCTCTCGTTTTCTTAGTAAAGCAAGTATTTAACAATAAATAGAAATGTCTTCCGCTACATTGGTACTCTTGGTGCTATTGATTATAATTCTCTAACTACAATAAGCACACCGTAACCTTAGAAAAAGTTGCTCTTTATGCAGCATTGAAGGCAAAGCTTCCGATTTTAGAAATAAAATGTGCCAATACGCAGCATAAATTAAATATTGCCTTAGGTCCTGATTTATAGACAATAAAAATACATAAGTTCAGAGGCGAGTGTATACGACATGACCTGCGCCAGATTTCTATGGTTACACTGCGCTTACTGTATTATTCGTTTCCAAATTTCTATTTATGTTGTGGACAATTATTCCATTATAACTCGTCACAATCATCATACTTCCACTTCCATCAGCATTTAGCATTTTAAGAAAATATTGTATATACCTACACCTAGTTTTTTTACTCTATGGTTTACATCCGTCCATAAGGCTTCAATAATCCTATTTCGTACATGTCGGCCCTCTTCGCCTTCTGCCATATACCGGACCATTACCATCCAAATATGTAATTCCGTAATAACAAACCAAGAATAAAAAGTGTCGGGTAGGTTTAGTTTGCGAAACACTTCACCGTAATTGATATGGTCTGCAATGGATTCATACAGAATATAGCCCGTCACTTTCAAACGCTGCAATGTTAACACTGTAAATCACATGCGGTTATTTACTAAGTTTATTAACTCACGCTTTTTGATATACTGAAAAACGGAATTCGATCTAAGAGTCTCACTAGTATACTTTCTGGCTTTTGCAAGGATCGGGACTCGCCTGTTGAGACATACCGCTGTGTTATAAGGTGTACACATGGAATAATTTTATTCGTCTGCCTTAAGTTCGATAAGTTGTACTTGAACAATAACTGAAAAATACGAATATAATACTAATAATTGATAGGACAACGATATATGTTGAAAACGAGTAGCTAATTCTTAGCGAATTTTATCTATACACCCTGCCAACATGTTTACAGATTTTACAGAACTAGTATTAAATTAAATAGAAATTGTTATAATTGCACAAAATCAAAGCAATTAACAGGGTTGATAAGACTATTTTAATCAGAATTAGTTTTTGTGTGCAACTTTATTATTGTGTGCACTTTCAATTTCAAGTACTAGTACTTTCTAGTTCTTTTAATGCTGGTTCTGCAAAATAATTAGCAACTAATATGTAGTACCTTAGTAACATTTAAAATACGTTGCATGTGATTCATTTTTACTTAAAATATTATCAAAACGGCTGAAAACCTCAAAAAATGACAATTCGCATGATTGTATAACACATTTTTAGGTTAGAAATTGGTGCTGCCACCTGTGAGTCGAAGCAAACACGCTTTTTCATATTGTGAGGAAAGCTGATGGATCCATATCAGGTATTCTAGCTCATTTTAGGGCATAGTTAATATTGTAGGACCGATATGTTCTTATATTCGACTTCTATTAAAACCTCAATATCTGATTACAGCAGATCTGCACCGATTCCTGTAGTTGAGCGCTTGCTGTTGCTAAAAATTTAGGGAGAGACAAGCCCTGTACATGACCTCCACTTTGCTTTCTTGGAGAGGTATATTCCTGCATATGTGCAATTTCCACAGACGTTAATTGTCTGCCAACGATATATACCATTTTGGCAAATAAGACCACGTCTTAAGCCGTATTTATGCTGCTCAAGTGACAAGTATTTGATGGGAGTCGTGCGAAGGCGACCATGTTTCGACAGACCTGAAACTACTTCGTAGCTCTTGGTAAGTGATATTTTCGTAAATAAAAAGTATTTGGGACGAGTTTTTTATGTGAATTTGTTACTTTAGTCTAGTACTGTTTGATACTGCAGTAGTCGAAATGTGATTATGAGGTATCGACAAATTTTTCAACCGGCGTAATTATCAAGACAAATGTACATTTTTAACTATCACATTAAACGTTTTTAGTGCTTTATTAGTTTATATATGCCACATACTAAATGCTTGTTATGTTGTATTGAATGAAAAGTAATCCATTGCAAGCTTTGTGCTACTCACATTCTAGTCGTCAAATTATGTTAAAATGTTGGGCAGTGCACAATTATAATTAAGAAAAATAGGTAATTAGTAGCAATAATTCCGTACATTTACTTTATTTGGCGATAGAATTAGCAAAAACCTTTAGATATTATAAATTGTACAACTCAATGGTTGTTACTAATCGTAGGTTAATTTTTACAGTTTTGGTTCCTGCTTCACTATTAGCTAGCTGAACTAACGTTTTTGTAAAAGATGACCACCAGGGCAGCTGCTAAGAGCAAGAGCAAGAAGCCGCTCGAGACTACGTTAGGCAGGGCCCCATCGTATTCGAGCGATGACCCAATTGACCTCTCACACATTCGCAAGCCCATTGACACCAGCATCTTTGGCCTGAGCCAGGTTTTGGCACTTTTTGAAACTGCCACAGATGAGGTACATCATGTGATGCATTTAATTTTAAATTAACAATTCTTACTTTCAGGTGCGACGGTATATTACTTACGAATGTGACATCATGTACGAATGTCGCATTTGCCGGACCATATTCAGAAGCCTCGCTAACTTTATACTGCACAAAAGGAACTACTGCAGAGAGTCCTATAATCAGAATGACCATACGAACTGCCGTAATAATTGCCAGGTAAGTAAGGTTGGGTGTCCTCCATGTTCGTCTGCGTTTGAATGAATGCGTTGTTGGTAATACTGTATCAGTTAATAATATTTTGTACTAACAAAGAAATTTGATCCTGTTACATATACATATAATTTATCAAATTCATCTAGTTGATTATTATGTAACGGTTTAATTTCTATTTTTTGCTTGTACTCGTACAATTTTGTGATAAAGCTGGTTGCATAGCCGCATGCACCAAGGACCGGTCAAACAGTCTCGAGAATTAAGCAATGGTCCCGGCAGTCGACACTCGGACAGGTGTCCGACCTGTAGTGGTAGTAAGGTCCCGGGTGGTGTAGCTTGAACAAGCGTCCACGTTCGATCAGCAGAGTTAAGCAACGCTCTCTCTGGTCAGAACTTGGATGGGAGTTCCATGGCTGCATCTCTCAGCGCCTCGTGATAAGGCTGTCACAGAAATAGTTGATCCCGGCGGTCATAACAACATCGTGGCAGTCGTTAGTGGGGTTGGAAGTCCCCATAAATGCACAGTGACGCCTATAATTGGCCTAACGGCTGTTGGCTGAGTACGATATAAGTAAATAAATAAATAAATAAAATCACAGCCAGCCATGCCTCGGAGAGCACGTTAAGCCTGCGGTCCTGGTTGTCATTTTAGGTTCCGTCAGAAACGCTCGCACAACCTGAAAACTCTGACACCAGTTTTCCTACCACAAGCCATACAATACAAAAAAATTGTGATGTTTGGTCAATACCTAATGGCAAGCGCAATAAATGCAAATACAATATTTTTGTACAATTAGTTCTAAATTTCAAATAGCAAAAGAACCCCAAAGATGTAAATTAATGGTTAACAATAAAACAATTGAACAATTTACATACTTAGGTGTAGAAATATCTAGCTATGGAAATTTAACAAAAGAAGTAACTAGCCAAACCATTAAAGCCAATTCAGTAGCAGGATGTTTAAAAGACGTAATATTGAGAAATGAATTCCTTAACATAGATAGCAAAGTGCGCATATACAAATTATGCATAAGGCCCATCATAACCTACGCAGCAGAGACAAGAGCAGACACCAGTAAAACAAAACATCTACTACGAAAAACTGAAATGAGGGTATTACGAACAATAACAGGGAAAACCCTGCGAGACAGAATCAGAAACGAAACCATCAGAGAAACATGTAAAGTTCAAGACATTGTGAGATGGACTAGACAACGCAGGCGAAATTGGAACAAACACGTAAGCCGAATGGACAACAACAGAATAGCAAGAATAGCAAGAGATGGAAAGGTCGGAGGAAGAAGACTACCTGGACGACCATTAAAGCGGTGGAAAGAAAGCTGGCAATCCACATCTCAAGAATAAAGTGCTGGAAATAACAGGCCTTTAAGGCCTAAATTACGACCAAGAAGAAGAAGTTCTAAATTTCAAACAAATGGAAACTATAATTTGATAACTGTCTCAGACTTCATTTGCCGTATAAAAAATTATTTTGTAGCTACACAGCCTATTAAGTTCAATGCTTTTTAATTTTTATGTAATATATAGCAAGAGAATTACTTGCTAATAGAAAGTTCGCTTTTCTTATAACATTTGGACGTTTAGAAAATTATTGTTATGGAAATACTGCTGTAAACACTTTCAATCAGGTTGCGGCACCGAAAGGAGTACTTTCTGTTCGTCCTTAAGAGAAGCTCAGTCAACAAAGCAACTAGATTGCGCGTTACTTGCTTACGATTATTTTTTAAGCACTAAATTATATATTAAATATTTTTTCGACAACCGTCAAAATAACGGGACATTCGCATATCGTTATCAATAAGTTTTAACGTTATAAAAAATTATTATATTTATTTACGTTACCATTGGCGACGTGGCGGGCTAGGGTGCAAAAAATTTAGGCGCACTGGGGCACGAAACAATGTTGATATTCTTATTTGGCGTTAGTAGAAAAATATTGTTTGTATTTCGTGGGCGAAATGAGTGTTCTTTAACGCATTCAAATTACTTTTTAGCCTCGACCTTACGGTCTCGGCAAAGTGTCATTCTCATGCACAGGAAAAACCACCGATTTCGCGCACTTAATACAAAAATATCAATTTTGCACTACTAGTCTTATAACATACCATTATTCACCGATTTTTGTATTGAGAAGTTGATTATTATACAGGGTGGTGAAAAATTTGCGCATTATGTGCGCAGTACGTTGTAAGCTTTCATCGACTAATAACAAATTTGAATACCAATTTAAATTTTTCAGTTCAAATATATTTTTTATATTGGAGGTGGAAATACGTACATGATTTACGCTTATAGTATCGAATTCTTATAAGGACGGTCCGACGTCATCAAAACATTTTCAAGTTACGAAAGACGTTCTGTGGGGAGTAGCATATGCTAAACAAGGATATACACTCCTTGTAAATGTAGGATAAAATCCATTGCTCCTGGTAAAGATGGAAGACTAAAAGTGCCTCCACTCAATTTCAGTTGTTTGCACCTTGTGTGTGAATGAATATTCCCACAGCGATTGGGATATGTTAAGTGATCATCATCATCATCAGAGCCATTAAATCCCGAGGGATTATAGCTAGCGAAATGCTCTTTAATCAATTTAATGAGGTGGATTACTCCTCTTGTACACATGTTTTTACAATTCT
The DNA here is from genome assembly GCA_940337035.1 of Agriotes lineatus. Lineage (NCBI taxonomy): Eukaryota > Metazoa > Arthropoda > Insecta > Coleoptera > Elateridae > Agriotes > Agriotes lineatus. The sequence continues at coordinate 170,290,438 of OW679194.1, forward strand.
ATGTTAGTTCTGGCTTCTTTTGTAATTTTCTTTCATTCTTTCCCTTCTTCGCTTCTTATTTTCCAGTCTTTAATTGTCAGGCCTTCTACTTGCTATTGGTCTTAAGGGGGTCCAATTTGTTATTCTCTTTGTAATTTCTGTTGCTGTTCTTCTCATAATATGACCCATCCATTTCAGTCTTCTTGCTTTTATAAATCTAGATATATTTCTCCACCTAATTGTTTTTTATCTCTGCGTTTTTCTGTAATCTCCTTTGTCCATCTCTTGGTAGGTCTGGTCCCAGTATTGTTCTCATTATCTTCCTTTCGAGTATTTTAAGTTTTCTTCTTTTTTATTTATAGTTGTTTCCAGCGCGTAAGAGATAACTGGTCTAATCAAAGTCTCTGTACTGCTCTTATTAGTTTTTTTTTTGTATTTCCGTTAATTGTAATGTCGTCGGCGTAGGCAATTATTTGCGTCTCATTTTCTATTATGTTCTTATTTAGGTTTGATTTTCTTAAACAATGTTGGGGAGATTGGGTGTCCTTGCTTCACTCGTTTGATAGAGTCTGGCCACTCTTAAGATAGGGGCAGGCACGTTATAATTTGGCTGCGCCGGTTTTTGTTACATCACACGCTTTAAGAATTGGCAAAAATTCGTGATGTTCACTAACGGGATGCACGAATTGCAACTATGTCCCATAAATCTGTTCCTTGTGAAAGTAATCCATCTGAGGACGTTTTTGGGGCCGGTTGGCCACTACGAGACAATCAGAGGAAACGGGAGGAATCACACCAACCACGCACATTGTGAACGCTTTCCTAGTTCCAGACCGAAACTCTGAATCAATTAAACGACCGGAAATCGAATAGTGAAAGCCCTTCGGCCAAGGCTGTGGGGCGGCGTAAACACCACGCACCAAAACCGCTTCCGCCGGACGAAATGGAGAAGAAGCTTCCTAAGTGTGTCAAAAACTGACAATACCTGTCAGATATCTGCAGGTCTCCATTGTAACGGAAGAGTCGGATTAGATTTGATCATGCTTGTGTATTCCCACTTGTATAGCACACTCTCTCTATTTGTGAATTCACGGGCTCTCGGAAGCCATATACAAGCACGTGCTCCATGTTGCTGCTGAAAACCTTCGAGACTTGCACAAGTTTTGAAATGCGCGCTTGTACAGTGCACGTCAAAATTAGATGACAGTGCGTTATATCTCGACTGTTCCTAACAAGGCATTTACTTCTTTATCCATATTTCATTTATTAATACATTTATTTTGTTTTGCACATTACTTCATCTGAATTTTATTAATTCTGCTTTTATATCGTCACTTCTTGGGCGTTGATGTTTTTTCAACTTGATTACAATCTCTTCTTTCCCGTAGGGTTGGGGGTTCTATGTTTTCTGTTATGTGTCTTCTTCGGTATTCAGTATTTCCATGTAGTATTTTTTCCACCTTTTATATCTTTCATTTTGTGTACTTTTCAAATTTCAGTCTTTGTCAGTGCAATAAATTGCTGGCGATTTATATTCCCTTTTCACTTCCCCTAGATACAAATTGTTGGCGGCTACTGCAAACATCAGGACATGCAAGATGATTACTGTTTTACATTATAATGCACCATGATTTTATTTTAATGTAGAATACTTTTGTATAGTAACAAAACGAAGTCATTTATGCAATTGATTCCAAAAAAGAGTAGAGTAAAAATGATTAACAAAAGCAGTACAAATTAAATCTTCAAGCGAATGTAACAGTAACAATAACACAAATACTGTAATAATGTGACAGCTGCTTGACAGTACATTACATCAAGGTGAAATAGTATATTACATACCGAGGTGGAAAGTGTTTCATTCCTGTCGAGAGATTAAGTAGTTAACCGAGACGCGGAGCGTCGAAGTTAACTTGATCTCAAGACAAGAATGAAACTTTTCACCGTGGTATGTATACTATTTTACTCACAATTGGTTTTTGTCATTATTTATTTAATTAGGTAAGTTTCAAATAATATGTATTTTTACTGCTGTTTAATAAGTCACTTTAACAAAGGAAACTTCGACGCTGTTGCTAGTTAACATGATAAGTTCATTGAAAATAACGTTTAGCTAGCCGGGAAAACCTTTCCTACTGTTTTGAAGGTTAGAAACGTACCTATTACTAGCCGATTGTGAGTAAACTCTATTGTCATGAGTATCCCCATGTTTGCACAAGCCGCCACCAATCTGTATGTCTTTCTTCCTCCTGCCTTTTTTTATCTCTGCAAATCCTTGCTTTTCGTCTTGCTTCTTCATATGCCCTTCTGGGCTCTTCAGATCCCCGTTCCATTATATTGTTCCTCGCTGCCTCTCTTTTACAGTGTATGTCATCCAGTCCTTTTTTTTTTGTTTTTAATTTTATTCCTAGCTTCTTTGCTGTAGCATGTTGAATTGTCGTCTTGATTTTATAAAATGCTTTTTCAATATTTTGCCTTTTTTCCTCTTTGTTCATTGTTCTCTTCACTTCTTCCACATATCTATTTATTATTTCCCCTTTATCCAGTTTGTTGATGTTGAGAGTCGTTTTTTGTCTTTTTTTTACCCATTTTTGGTATTCCTAACTTAATTTTGCTTGTACCAGGTAATGGTCTGCGTTTGCGTCTGCTCCTCTGTATGATCTTGAGTATATTATGAAATTTGCATGGATATCTTGTATTAGGATGTGGTCGACTTGATTTATTATTCTTCCTTCTTTGTGTCCCCTTATATATGCTTTTGTAATCGAAGCAGGTGCTCTTTATCTGCATTCTTCTTCAAGCTGTGATGCGGCGTTGAAACAGCCCTATACTCTACTGTATTAGTACTTTATATTGCCCTGAGTTCGCTAGCTCAACCAGTCGGAGAGGTATAAAACGCTATTAATATCGTCAGTGCGGTTAAGGAATAGCTAATATCGTTTTGGAGTTGCTAGTTGTCACCTGTAATGCAGAAATTATGCATGCAAACACAGTTAGCAATTAAAACTCAACAGTTTACATAAAAAAATATATAATCTGTAAAAAAAACCCAAATACAAGAAATTACATGTGCATAAAATATCAAGAATGATAGACGTCCAAACGTATAGTGAAGCTGTCAAGAATACTTTAATTATCTATGGGCGATAGCTATTTCTACTCGCATATTACATGAAAATACATATAAAAACTAGCGGACCCGACAGACGTTGTCCTACCCGCTTCCTGCTATTAGCGGGTTCAGCAAAAGTCGATTTTCGAATTTTCGATTTTTTTCATTTTAAAAAATATTGGGGGGGGGGGGTGAAATTTTGGGGTTATATGTTATGATATGCGAGAAATCTTTAAAAAATTTAAAAAGAGAAATTTGTCAAAAAAAATTAAAAAAATTCCTAGAACCCGATTGCAGCGCCACCTACCGGATCCAATTGTGAATCTAAACCATCCAGAGACCCACTCAAACACACACACAAAATTTCATCAAAATCGGTCCAGCCGTTTAGGAGGAGTTCAGTGACATACACACGTACAGAAGAATTATATATATAAAGATACACAATAAAAAGGCTGACGTTGCATGAAAGCACCTTGAATAGGGCGCTAATATTCAACGGTCAACGCAAAGTCAAATCCCGAGAGCCAAAATGTATTTAAGTTCCTCGCACAAATGAACTCGGCAAAGTTGTATATTCTTGAAATATACTGTGGTCGCTGAAAATGCGGCCCGGGCATGCTGTATCAGCAAATTTTATTTTTTAAAAATTTTATTTTATTTTCGTACTCAGCCAACAGCCGTTAGGCCAATTATAAGCGTCGCTGTACATTGACGTACTAGCATTGTTCTGGGCGTGGGGAAACCACGTGATTTCTTGTGCAGTATTTTTTATTTCATTCCAGCTTTTTACAGTCTTTGGGTCATCTGTTACGCTTCTTTTTCACGTTCCGGCTGCTTTTTTTTGCCCTTGGTCGTGTGCTGTAGCAGATGTTTTGAATGATTTGAATTCGGCTTTCTTAGGGTCCCTCTCCATTTTCTTCTTTTTGTAATGGTATCTATTGGTTCGTGTTCTGTTCTTTTCTACAATTTATTCTTCATTAGTTATTTTATTTGGCCAGTATGTGTGTAAAAGTCTTCTCAAGCTGTTATTTATGAACACCTTTATTTTTGAAATTTTCCCATTTTTGGTTGTTAGTATTAAAAATACTGCTGTGGTTCTTATGGTTAGTTCACGTGACTTCCAGATCTTCGATAATTTGTTGGAGGCCTCGTGTATTCCACCTATTCTTCTATTAATGCCCTTTTTAAATCTACCGCTTCCTGGGTATCACAATTCGTTAAAACTCCTCACCACTCAAATATTTAACAACTATTAAATATGTATTTCGACAGCCAAGCTGCCATCATCAGTAGCTACGAGAAACTTACACAGCAAAATGGCAACAATGTGCTCATGACCAAATCACAAATGGAATCACTGTAAAATGTAAAACCAGCCTGTTTTGTCCTTAGTTTCATCTCCAGTACTCTTTTTATCCTTCGAACATGATATGAGTAAATATTTTTATTGGTTGCACACAGTAATGTTACGCCCTCCAGTTTTTACACTGAGATTTGTCTCTTTTTTTTCCACCCATTCTTTTTGAATGGTTTCTTCTGATAAGGTCTTATTTAATAAACAGTGCTTAGAACATTTTACCAGGTATTTATTTTTCTGCTGATTTGTCATTTGAAAGTTTATTTAATGGCTGTTATTATGTTTTCCTTGTTATTTTGTCTGTATTCATATAGTAGTGATAATTCTAACAATTAAAACCAGCCCGATTCGAAGAATGGAAACATCTGGATTACTGTGTCATATATTAAATTCGAGTATTTTAAGTTAAATATACAACACGTAGGAGCCTTTGGCTAACCAGATAATTTTAACTGTGGTTATAGTACTCAATAACACAAAGGGCCGGTTGCAGAAAGCAATGTTAAGTCTGGTGTTAGCTAACATCGCGTCAAAGTGAACAAAATCGCATCAAATTTTGTTTACTAATGTATTAGTTACCATAAGCATTTGAGATTTGATTCGTTTTTGTTCACTTTGACGCGACGTTAGCTAACACCAGACTTAACATTGCTTTCTGCAACCAGCCCAAACGATTATAGATAATTATGGTTATATTCTTACATCTAATTTCAATACGCCTGTTATATTCCAAGGTCCTCTTCATTTAAATGATCTAACAGCACTCAAAAGCAACAGACCTAAAAGAGCCTCTACATTAATCATTTGTCTGGTGTAAGTCTCGTGACGTCAGCTACCGATTCCAAATATTCATTCGTGTGAGCCCCTATCAAATGTATATCAGTATCAAAAAATACTTCACGCAGATTAGGTGCAACCACAGGTAGCTTCATTCTAATAGTGGTTTTTGCTGTAGTTCTCACATTTTGTGGGAGTGGGTGTGTTTTCCACAGTTTTGTTATATTTTCCCGTAAAGACTGGCCCACTATTTTCTTCTAAAGCGTCGGGTTCAAGTTCCTGTTCTGCGTTAAAGCCTTTCGTGTAAGTACATCAACATCATCGTCTTCATGACCCACAACATCTATAGACATCGGTGGTTAATTTTACAAATGAAAGTGGACTGTATTTTAACACTCTTTAGTTATATAAAAAATACAATTAATTTGGCTAGTAACTTGCGTGATTACTGCCTGACAAATTCTGTCTAACTGCAGTGGTCAACTGAACATTTTTGCCATCTGCACCCTCGCCCCTCTTTACAAGAAAGCACAGCCTTTCTTAAAACCAGTACCTGCGGTACGTAACATTTTCCCCGCATTGGAAGTACCAAGTACTTTAAAAAAAACATGCAGAGTGTACATTTGCACATTAACAAGAAAAGAAAGCTATACAATATATACAATATAAAGGGTGTCTCAGAATGAATTGCGTTTTAAAAGAAATTATCGTTATTAAAACTTTTAAACAATTAAACTCAGGAATACAGTTAATAACTCTTGGAAATTCAACCTTAAAAATAATATCATCTAAATGTTGCCCTTGGCATCTTATGCACTCCTCCAAACAGTGTCCTGCATTTATTAGAACTTGTTGGCACAGTGCTTTGAGAATTGCTGTGATTTGTTCCCGTATTTGATGCTTAAGTTGTTGCAAATTCCCCGGATGATTTTCGTACAACTTACTTTTAAGATAGCCCACAAGAAGAAATCAAATTAGCGGATGGGTTTTGATGAACATATCATAAATTGTGCTGGTTCCGAAACATTCTCAACACTTGCACATAAGATTGGGCATTTTCATAAAATGCTGGTATACAAAAAGCTCGCTGTTCTCCACTAAAACTCTCCATTTGAACAGAAACTCCAAAAGACGTTAATCGGAACTCCGACGCTAAAAAATTTCTAACACTGACGGTTTCCTCTAAATGTTAGAAACAAAATCGAAATTCATTCTGAGACACCCTTTATAACTAACTATACAATCCATACACGACAACTAACTATACAATACATACACTATTTTGATTGTGTAAATGTTGGTTAATTGTCTATTGGCAATACACAGACACGATTCACTGCGCGTTTTATTTCACTTCCACGCACCTTTACAGTCACTATTCGAGTTACCCCGTTCTTTCCGAGATGATGGCACGTTATTGCTCCCAAACGCCAGTCTAGCGGTGGTACGTTGTCTTTTCTTATAAACACCAATGACCCAACTTGTAGGAGCTCCTGAGACCGCTGTTTCCACTTGGTTCTGGTGTGCAGCTCTGCCAAATATTCGTTATTCCAACGTGCCCAAAAATGTTGAATTGCTGCTTGGAGTTGTTGAAATTTGTTCAGCTGATTTTCAGGTAAACTCCGAACATCAGTTCTTGGTAGCAACGGTAGTGTTTTTCCAGTTAGAAAATGGGCAGGTATCAATGCACTCGGATCATTAGGATCATGAGTTAAAGGACATAAATGTTTAAAATTTAGGACGCCTTTAATCTGTGTTAATATTGTAGAAAATTCCTCAAATGTTAAGGGGTTATTCCCTACAACTCTATTTACATGATATTTGGCACCTTTAATTCCCGCCTCCCATATGCCACCAAAATGGGGGAGCGTGCCGGAATAAAATGCCACTTAATTTCACTCTGAGTCAGCTGATTAGATATATCCGGAGAACAATTTTGAAGAAATGCATAAAGTTTTACTAATTCGTTTTTGGCGCCAACGAAATTAAGGCCGTTGTCTGAACAAATGTTTTTTGGTTTACCACGCCCACCGATAAATCTTTGTAAGGTGGCTAAAAACATCTTTCGTCAGTTCCGATACCAATTCTATATGTACAGCCTTTGTGCACATACAAATAAATAAGCATATATAAGCCTTCTTATTTTTACATCTCACGTTTTCCGATCTTTTATATAGAAAGGGCGACCGTAATCAACACCCACATTAAAAAGGGCAGAATAACTATTTACTCTTACTTCAGGCAAGTCCCCCATAATATAGTTTGGGCTAGTTGGATTTGTTCTGAAATAGGTTGTGCATTTCTTAATTATTCCTTTACATAAATTTCGCCCTGAAACTGACCAATACCTTTTCCTTATCGAATATAATAACCCTTATCGAATATAATAATTGCTGAGCCCCACAATGCAATAGCCTTGTGTGTTCATTCTTTAAAATGAGTTTAGTTAAAATATGACTCCTTGGTAATTTATCATACGGTTGCTTTGCCTGTGTTATTCTATCTCCAACACGAATCATTCCATCTTGCATAAATGGATTTAATGACAAGATTGCACTTTTTTTATTGACAATTTTCTTGTACAACCTCAGATCTTTATTTTTTAATCTTGTGTTGGCAATGAAACGTGTAACGTAAGCTATTATTCTTTGAATTCTATGTAGCGATGAAAATTTGTTTATTACATTTAGAACTACGTTTTCGCTTGGTATTGTTACACATGAAACAGTTTGTTTTTCTGGAATATTGAGATCAGACGCAATTTCTTCTGATTGCCATTCCAATTTATTAGTTAAAAGCCACTTAGGGCCATGCCACCAAAGGTTAGAACTGTTTAAAGATGTTGTTGTGCCACGTGATATTAAATCTGCAGGATTTTCAGCGGACTTGACGTGATGCCAGTGACATTCGTTAGTGACTGAATTTCACCAACCCTGTTGGCAACAAATGTTTTCCACCTATTTGCTGGACCCTGAACCCAAGCTAATACTTTTGTGGAGTAGTCAGTCGAATAATATAAGGCATTGAAGTTAATCGCTAACGAATGCATAGCCTTGTCTGCTAGTTTTGCAAGTACCAATGCTCCACACAATTCTAGTCGAGGTAAACTAATTTGTTTTAATGGGGCGACCCGGGACATATAATAAGATTGAAATAATTTTTCCTCCAGAAGTTATACAACGAAGATAAATATTCGTCCCATAGGCTCGTTTAGAAGAATCACAGAAGCCATGGATCTCTATGTCGATATATTCAGAAATCGTTGCTTGTCTAGATATTTGCACTTCACTGTCCCACTCCAATTTTTACTTCCGTAATTCTTGGATAATTAGCTTAGCATTAATAATTAAGTAAAGTTTGGGCACTTCATTCCATGGACGAACATGGCCTGAAACAAGGCGAGTCAGGGTCGCCGAAATATCTCTTTCGGAAACCCAGTCATCTGGCACACGTTAACAGCGTACTGGGTGATGTGGTTAGCATCACGCCTTTGACAACTGCCTTACTTTCCTTACTTCCACAACTGTGGTTTCGGTATCCAATTTTTAAAGCGACTGGGTGGGCCGCCTGCCAGTTGCCAGATGTCGGGATTGAACCCCGTACCGTGGCACCACAGCCTGACGCCCTAACCGCTCGGCCACGCTGACGACAGCGGGTTGAAAATTTGGCTTATTATACAGAATGCTTCATTTTGTTATTTTATTTAACTTTGTAGTTTCAGTATTTACCTTGTAGTTAATAAGATCATGGTCAGAGTCCCAACAAATGCCTAGAGTTTTATTTTGTTCATTTTTACCTATGCGCAACACACTAACAGTGTTTATATGAAAATGATCTATAATATCGCGACTGTTAGACCACTTACAAAGATCAACTCCTGTGCTTCCCAAAATCTCAGTAATTTGCCATTGTAATTGAAGCATTTCTATTTTTGTCTCGGTTCCAGTTAAGAAGTCGTCCATATAAAAGTCATTTTTTATTACATTACTCGCTATTGGATATTTTGATTCATTGTCAATACCTAGCTGCAATAAACATCTAACAGCCAAATATGGTGCAGGCACAGTACCATATGTTATAGTATTTAATTGGTAATATTTTAATTGTTGGCTAGGATCAGATCTCCAAATAATTTTTTCATATGTCCTCTGGTCCTCTTGAACGAGCACCTGCCGTTACATTTTTGATATATCACATATCAGTGTTCATAACAAAATTATATTTTCTAAAACGTAAACAAATTGAAAGGAGATCCTGTTACAATGTCTGACCTACTAATTGGTCGTCATCAAGGGAAACCCCTGAACTTGTTTTCGCTGACGCATCAAACACTACAAGACATTTAGTGGTAACACTGCTCCCTTTCATTACCGCATTGTGAGGTAAATATTTCTCATCTAAATTTTGATCGTTCTTAAATTCTGGCATGTGATTTAATGTTTCATATTCTGTCATAAACGCAAGGTATTGAGTCAATGAAATAAACCCTTCTGTCAAATACTTTATCTGTCATTAAAAGTATAAAGTGAGGTTTAAATAATTACGTCGTGAATGGTAAACAATAGTAAATAAATTGCTGATAGAAGCAATTCGTGTATTTGACAGAAGAGTTTGTTTGTTTCATTGACTTATTTTAGTTTAAAAATGTACCTAGCCATGATTACATTCTATCTTTGTCCTGCTTCTCATTTTGTTTATGTCTTTCTTATCGCACTCATTAATTTCCTACGTTCAAAACGGATGTCGGGCAATCTGTATACTGAAGTAGATACTTGTATGCTGTCTTGTTCTGCTCCCTAGTTTAAAATGGATATAGGCAGAAGGAAAACAAGTTGGTCATCGACCATTAGAGTAAACTCAGCGTTAGAAATAGGTGTTGATCTATGTAAAACAAA